>CP136061.1:68514844-69714844 GCA_032622095.1 Siphonodentalium dalli
GATTTTCGAACTCATTTGAGATATTATAGCAATAGATTATCCTAACTTGATAGCATCCACACACAAAAAAAAAATCCCAAAATTTTCTAAGTCAAAATAAGTCGAAAATGAACTGTAATGTTAGGAAACACAGTCCGAGCAAACCCTGAGCCGCATCATGTAGAGAGGGTGTTGTGAAATGCATGTATACCAAAAATTATTGAAATCGGTTCATATTTGTTAAAGTTAAGTCGGACAGAATTTTCTAAGTCAAAATAAGTCGAAAAGTAAGGCGTAACTTAAAAAAAGAAAGTCGGACCGCACCGCAATTAGCATCATGCAGAGAGGTGGTCCTAAGGAGATTGCGTACAAAAAATTATTGAAATCGGTTAATAGTTGTTCGAGTTATGAGGTCGGACGGACGGACAGAGAAAGTGTGACGGACAGACGCAGTCAATCCAGTATACCCCCCATTTTCTTCGAAAGTGGTGGTATAATTATAATCTCCAGATGGTATATCTCTTCCTTGAATAGAGATTCATGTTATGATCTAGTTAGAATTATAATCTCCAGATAGCATATCTCTTCCTTCCACTTTCTAGATCTTAAAATCCACAAAATATTTAGATAATCAAAATATAGCATTTGTATCAATCATGATTCTGATTTGTCAGATAACCCTTTCAGTGCCAAGTCCGATTTTTGTATCAACCTTTATTTCCTTGATTATTTTTCAAAATTATTCATTATACTAGATTCAAGGAAATATGGGTTGATACAAAATTGGACTTGGCACTGAAAGGGCACTCAAAGGGCTAAGCCCTGCTTTCTATATTGATTCAGATGTCGAAAATAATAATTTTGAATCAACGGGAGCTACTGTCACCAGAAAATAATATTTCTTCAAAAACTGGGACAGAACATATGTTAACATTACACAGTAAATTATGGGAACGGTAACGCTCATTACATGGTACATAATTTTCCGCCAGTGGCCTTCTTCGGTGCAACAAATGAATTTCCGATTACATATCACAAGGTTAACATTGACAAATATATTGATAAAAATCTTTAGCCTGGTGAGATGTAATCGACAATTAATGTGTTGCACAAAAGGCATTTGGCCTCTGGCTATGCACCATGCAATGAGCATTAACATTCAAGTTGTTATTCAGTCCATACCTTGGACAATGGGTACTGATAATATACTGTTTAGTTGTGTGTTTAATGCTAGATGTTCCTCTTGGTGTCATTAGGAATAGTAATGCCTTCAGAACCAGGGGGGGGGGGGGGGGCGGAAAAAAACTGCGGGACACAACGTACCGGAGGGTGGGGGGGGTACCTAGGCGTAAAAAATTTACACGTAAATTTTTTCCTTATTCATTTAGGGAAACAAATTTGCATGTAATTTTTTTCCAAATATGTATTTTTAGACTCACAACTTCAATTTTCTCTCATTTTATAGAATATGGATTAACCTTAATATCCAAATCATATATACATGAGTAGTACAATCCACATAAAACAATTTTGGATAACCACTGTCTTGGTTTACATGTGATATTGACCCCATTAACCCTCTTAATAATGCCGACTATGTCAGTGTCTACCAGTCGAATGCAGAATTCTACCCTGCGATCGTTTATCTGGCAAATTTTTACTGCAGAACTATCCCATGTATTAAACAATTTCTCCTCCAATGGTATCAGAAAACAGTTATATGCTGCTATCTCACTCATCTCATTTGCATCTTTTTCAAAGTCGAGGTAATGACTAGTTGTCATTTTTTAAAGTGCATACAAAGCGTTGCGATCACCAATATACATGTTTGTACATGTCATGACATCACGAGGTACAAATCTGCGTTCTACTGGTAGACAATGACCAGGGGGGGTCAATGGTAAGTGGAAAAAAAACTGCAATTTTTGATGGTTTTTTGGGGGGGGGGGGGGGTACCCAAACCGAAGAAAACCCCCACCCCTGTCAGAATAAGTTAAATAGAACGTTTGTTATTGTTGGGAGTTGGAAGAGATATTTTTCTATAATAAATACTAATTGATGAGTAGTATTATAAATCCCTTTTATTCAGATAAAACAATCAAGATGGGTCGTTTGTTGAACTTATTATCTGAACATTTCCCCACCAATGAATAGGGAATCCTTCTGCACTGTCTGTCGGCTGGTCATATTTCCTGAACATCCCTTCAAATGAATAACAGACCATTCCAATGTATAATTTTATGACTGAGTCAGACTGAGTGGGAGAATCCATGTAGTAAAGACAGGCTTTAAGGTTGTTGTATGTGATGAGATGGGGGTCATCGGAATGTATTATCCGGCAATGAAATTTCTGAAGCATGTTAGTTTACATTTCTTCTACAGAAATGCCCTAAATAATCGACTCCTTAACAGCAGAATTATAGGTAATTTTTCAGGATTTAGTCAGAAATATTGCTTGTTGCCATTCATTGGAAAGCTCTCAGTGAGAGCTTTCCGATGAATGGCAGCAAGCCATATTTCCGACTAAATCCTGGAAAATTACCCATAATTCTGCGGTTGTTAAGGAGTCGATTATTTAGGGCATTACTGTAATTATATTTGTAATTTTCAGCCATACCTCCACATCAACTCCAACAGTTTTCTTGCCATCTTGATGAGCTGCATAAAGTTGAGAAAGTACTTCTGTCGCCTGAAAAATATGTATGAAAACTGAGGTCAGTTCATGCATAATGATGTGAGCCACATACACCTATCACAGCTATCCTACTTCATAAGTAACTATAATCGGAATGAAAATTTTCACCTTTTTTTAATATATCAGTACATTGACTTTTCAAAGCTATGAATTTTCAAATAAAATGCCATCTCTTGAGCGTTCTGAAAACATTAAAAATTTGTACTAACTCCATAAAACACATTAAAATCAAAATCCATGTCTTATATTTACAACAGAGTGGTGAATTGGAATGTATTTTGCATTTTTTCCACTCGCGTAATAAAATAATAATAATAATGGTATGGTGCTTATACCAGGGGGGGGGGGGGGGGGGGGGGGGGGGGGGGGGGGGGGGGGGGGGGGGGGGGTCGGAACAAAATTTCAGACAAGTATGGCATTTTTTCCCTTCGATCATTTTTTGTACCCACCCACCCCCACCGCCAATTTTTTTTCAGTTTTCGACAGTTTTTTCTGACCATTTTTTGACACCCACCCCCCTTAAAACACTAAAACAGTAATAAAGATGCGAAAACCGGCGGAAACAGTTGTTAATAACTTTCAAGTCCCATACTACTATGAAAATGGAACTAGTCTCTAACGGAATATGCTTTTCTTCAGTGCATTTTGTTATCACCTTATATCACCGTCCAGATTTGTTTTTCATTTGTTTTATTTGCACATTTAATTGTGTTTAGGTCAATGTCTAGATTGTGATAAAACAAGCCATAGATTCACATGAAATAATGTCGTCATTAATACTTCTTTTGAATTATGACAATTCAGTTATATAGGCAGAATGACTATAGTGAAGTTTTAATGGTATAATCAAACTTTGAAAACCAAACTTGGTAAAAGTTGACAATCAAAGGAAGTTTTACATGGCTTATTGTTATGTTTGATCAAACGAAGATATCTAGTCTAATAGTGATGCCAAATACTCTATGTCCCTGTATGTCCTGTTATCACAGTGTTTACTTTTTTATTTTAAAGTTTAATTTTTAATCAGCCCAGCTGAGCCCAGTTGCTGTTTCATAGTTTTATAGTGATGAGCATTCCACTTATTTTTCTTTTATACCTTTATGCTAAAAGTTATTTGTGTTTGTTTTATATGCAGATTATGCTAAAACAAGATAATTTTGTTATGAGAATGGTTGTTGTTTATATGACAATTCCCTTAGTGCTGTTCAGTGTATAAGATAGAACTTATCAGCTTCACCCTCCTGTAATACAAAACTGAACAAGTGCACCGCTGGGCGGAGGTAACGCCCCCGACTGTACAATCAGAGAGGATTTTTCTTATTTTTATGCAAATGCTTATTAAATGGCACTTTGTAAAGTTATGTTATTCATGAGTAAACAATCCAAAATCAAGTTATCATCTGGAAACCAAAAAAAGTAGCAGAAAACCTGAATTTTCTAAGTCCATGTTGGTAATTCAAACATGAGCACTTGATATTCCCTAATGTAATCACCACCTGAGATAATTATAATAATTTTTATTTCTCATTGACGAGTGATTACAATATTTAATTTCTATAACCCTTACAATGATCACCTATAAACATAGTCTTGGTAATATGACTTTTCTCATTGACGAGTGATCACTTGATTGAACTCTAACACAGTCATTACCCGCAAAATTATTGACCAGTGATTACTTGATTTTGTCCAATATATGTTACTTTAAATACCTTATAATTGTATGTTCACTGATTTAACTCATTTTGTTATACGGTATACCAGTTATAATCTCACTATCGCACCTGTTCGGGTTACGCCCGTACACCTGACTGTTTTCCCTTTATTATGGCTTTAAATCCATGACGTGTGTCTTCACCCGTGCATACGGTGCTCATATCCATATTTTCCTCCTGCTTGGCGCACGCCTTCCACAGAATCTTATTTTGGGACAATTAATCAATTCTGATAACTGTAGTGGCATTTCAAAAAATGTTGTTGGAATCTGATGATAATGGAATCATCGAATCGGATTGAGTACCTTTAAGTACCTGTAACCAGATTTACCAAACTGTCACATAAACTGTAAACTATGAACTTTCTGAAAGTATGGCCTTTAAAATTGTCCGTACGAATGTTTCAAGTCCAAAAAGGGGCGTAACTCTGGAAAAAATGGGCGGACGAAACCACGGCTATGGGGAAATCTTGTCCCCCCGGCTGGTCTATTAGCATACCAAAGATTAACTGAATTGAGTTGGCGAAACCAAAGTTATGAGTTGAAACGTTCGTACGGACGGAAGGACGGCTCGACGGACGGAAGGACGGACGGACGGACGGAGGGCTCCACTATATACCCCCAAATCTCCATCGGAGATCGGGGGCATAATAAGTCTACTGTCAGTATATTTTATTACAAGTGTGTATATTTGATTAGCTCGGTTTAACATCAAAAGGCAGACTTTGCTTTTTAAAAATCGCTCATGCAGGATCACGTTCGAATTTCCCATGGACTAACACCCATTTATAAAAAATACAACTGGATAACTGTCTGCAGTCAGTTTACCAGTTAGAATTACATTATTTCTCTCATTCAAAGTGGTTTTGAAGCCCAACTCATTTCCAAAACACTAAAAAAACAACCAGGAATTTTTTTATTTAGTTGCGGAAAAAATTGCTTGTTGGTGGCTTTGACCACCCACCCACCCCTTATACAGCATTTATCTCCAGTACCAGCGGATCCCCAAGCACTTCACATTATTACCCCAGCTGTTGAGTAAGGCTGAGTCTTGTATCTGCTGCTCTAAAGTAAACACACAACAATCAAATCCTTGTGAAAGTTTCTTCAACACACTATGGAAACAAATGAAAGTGTCAATGACACTGTAGCTCAACTTGGAAAGGGAATAATTTAATGTATTACAGTCAATGGAGCGATTAGGAATGTGGAAAGTTGAATGTCTCATACTAGTTTATAGACATGAAGAGAAAAGTAAAATCCAAGATGGCTGCTGGCGGCCATGTTTTAGGCCGAATGACCCCAAATTGAGTCGTTCCCATCTACATGTCATCGTTAACATCCATGACAAATTTTATGACGATCAGACTAAAGGTACGACCTGTAGCCCATGCTAAAGAATTTAGTCATACAAAGAGTAAAATCCAAGATGGCTGCTGGCGGCCATGTTTTTTGGCCGAATGACCCCAAAATGACTAGTTCCCATCGTATACATGTCAATATTAACATTCATGACAAATTTTATGATGATCAGAGTAAAGGTACGAGCTGTAGCCCGTGCTAAAGAATTTAGTCATACAAAGAGTAAAATCCAAGATGGCTGCTGGCGGCCATGTTTTTTGGCCGAATGACCCCAAAACGACTCGTTCCGATCTACATGTCATTATTAACATTCATGACATATTTTATGATGATCAGACTAAAGGTACAACCTGTAGCCCGTGCTAAAGGATTTAGTCATACAAAGAGTAAAATCCAAGATGGCTGCTGGAGGCCATGTTTTTTGGCCGAATAACCCCAAAATTACTCGTTCCCATCTACATGTCAATATTATCATCCATGACAAATTTCATGATGATCAGACGAACAGTACGACCTGTGGCCCATGCTAATGGATTAAATTTTGAAATCCAAGATGGCCACTGGCGGCCATGTTTTTTGTCCGAGTGACCCCAAAATGATATTTTTAAAAATATAATATATATTTCCTTAAAGAAAGCCTGAACACTGAACTATATGGATAGATGTCCTGCGTTTGTAAACCATAGCAGAAAAGGGTTAACTTTTTGGTCGGTCGCCTACGGTAACTAATGGTCAGTGGCTTGCCTCGGTATCAGTCACGCATGCGCAGTCCCAATATAATTCACTGAATTAGCCAGTTTATTTTCAACTCAATCAGAAGATTGGCGAGTCGCGGGGTTGGGAATGGCACCGCCATGGGAGGGCCCTATGATAGTTCAGTGTTCAGGCTTTCTTTAAGGAAATATATATTATATTTTTTAAAATATCATATTTCCGCCAAAGGAAGCCCTCACACTGAACTATATGGATTAGAATGCAAGCCCAGGAGGAGGCACGAGCAATAAAGTTAATAGCCAAATTTTGAGTAAAGGTACTCTTCTAAAACAGATTGTACCATATATGAACACTTTAATGAATCTGTTAGGATTATTTACGTGAAATAACTCATATAGTTAGAGTGCTATATTGCTCAAATGTGTACCGCCCCCCTTGTTTTGAAACAAACATCCCATGAGGTGCCATCCAATGCATAGTTGCGAGCGAACCGAGCAAGTATAACGTTAGAAGAAACTCTTCGTTCCTCTCTGTGTCGTCTTCTTCAGCTGTCTGTTCTAAGGTCCCACCCGTCAAGGTCCCATGATGCAGGATCATGAAGGAAGGAGACTAACTCACTCTCCGCCTTAGCGACAGAACGACCTGCAGACGGAGGCCCACTCCATCGATGGCGAGACAACCTAAGTTAACTAACTGCTATTCGCCAAAGAAAAAGCCAGAGAACCTGATGCCAAATTTGTGGCACAGGGATTGAGTTGAGAACCCATTAGGCCAAACAGGTTGTACAACGATAATGGAGTCAAGCCATCTGAACAGAGGGAGCCCTCTCTGAGGTACCTATGCATCACAGGATATCCGACAGAAATCCTGTGATACAAATCTTACGAGTATATAAACAGTCCTTCCCATGAGGAAAACACACCGAGAGCATTTATTTGCTCCCGTAATGCAGAAGACGGGTGTAATATGGCACCCATACGATACCATAATTGTACATGTAAGTTTGGTTTTTGCTCAAACCAAAAGTCATTGTGGAATAGACCTATGTCTAGTTACACTTTAATATGCCATAGTTGCACTGAGATGGTAAAGCATCTAAATAAACCTTAAAATAGTTCAATATTGAACCAACAATTACAGTCTCCATTAGTATTTTGTGAAGAAGGACGGGTGCGAATTTTAGCACACGTGAATTGAAAATTACGAGTGCATACGGGTTCGAGAGCAATCACTCCCGTCTCCTGGGAAGGACTGATATAAATATATAAAAATGATATAAAAATTATATATCAAGGTGATCTATAAGTCACAATGAGATCATTGCAGAAGGCCCTTTGGCTCTTTGACAACTGAAATCAGTTCAAATGATGTACAATGTAATCAGATGATAACCACGGGTAAATTGTCACCATGCGGAATATTCAGTTCGGAGCCTCTGCCCAGAACATCATGTCACTTTCCCCCCCCAAACATGCAGCAGAACGACCTAGGTGTGTGATATGTTAGTGTGAGGCATGCAGCAAACTAGGGGAAGACCCCCTCCAAAAAGGCTCGCTGATTAAGGAAACAAATGAAAATTTTTATCCTCCTAGTAAAGGACACACATCCCTTTATAATGTTGTTACTTATTGAATTTTAAGAGCCATGATGGAGAGGAGCTCCCCCGACCTAAGTGGTCCTGTTGAAGGCATGTTTAAGGAAAATAGGACAAATCCAGCATAGACCGAAGCGAGCAGAGTTGTCAGCATGATCTCAGGCCCTTATGATTGGGCGGCTGGTGCCATGTGGTTGGGATCCCCTCATATGGGTTGGTCCCTGACTGCAAGGAAAGGTTTGATGGCTAGTCAAAGAGCTTCCTCGAAAGCTGAGCTGGACAGCGCAAACGTCTTTGCCTGTTTTTATTGTCGAATGTTGATAGGACAATTCCGGCATATACCGAAGCGCGCAGAGTTGGCAGCATGGTTTCAGGCCCGTATGATCGGGTGCCATGGGGTTGGGATCCACTCGGACTGGGTGGTCCCCTGCCTGCAAAGAAAGGTCTATAACGCTAGTCAATGAGCTTCCTAGAAAGCTGAGATGGACAGTGCAAACGTCTTTGCCTGCGTTATTGTCTATTGTCTATAGGCGTGCAGTGCCCTGTTAATTTTATTACCATGTGCCAGATAATCAAATTGATATTGGTAATAGTAGTATGAAGAGCCATGAGATGTACTCTGTCGGCCAGGCCATTGGCAGGGTCGTTGTGGCACGTGACAAGAGAAATGCTTTCCATGTAAATGTGCTTCATTCATGTGTGAAGTCTATTGACCAGTGTGTCAGTCGCGGGTCGTGTCACTTACCTATGAAATGTATATCACAGGTAAGATAGATCGTGTTCTCGATGCATTTTGAAGACGGTGGTACGAGTGCGCAGGGCGAGCCAGGCGAGCTTGAGAGTACATAGTTCAGTAGGAAGAAGCATATAGATGAGATAATCCGTGGATAGGAAATCACGATCCTCAGCTTCTGCCTTACCGATGCCAGACTGTGACGACCGAAAAGACCCACAGTCTGACGTATTGTGCGCAGACGGGTCGTCATCGAAAGCCTCAGACGCCTTGGGGTGTAAGGATAGCATGTCGCTCTCTGCCCTAGCGTCGGAACGACCTGCAATAATGGACGACAAAACACTAGAGGGAGGCCCATTCCGGCGATGGCTCAATCGAGGAGTAAATACCTCCCATGGAATTTTAAGGCTGATAAACTGAGTTCCAATTTTGGAGTCCAGTGTCGAAATGAAGAATCCCATAGCCATTAGCCAAAACTGGTTTCTTCTGATAACCGGAAGGAGGTGGAGCCATCGGACCGGGGTGAGCCCCCCCCCCAAATGCAGGTGGTCCCGACCAAGCTGAATGTCCTGTCCAAGCAGAACGATGGGTAGAGGCCATTGCAGCAGAAACCACAAGACGGCTGAGAGGCAGGCAAGGCCGTGTCTTTATATAGATCGTGACCAAGGGGACCGGGCTTGCTACCTCATGGATAGGGCCACTGCCCTATGCCGAAGTCGCCGTAGGCCGCCCAGCCGGTGTCGTTACGTTCGCACGCGATTTTGGCAACTTCAGCACACAGAACCGCTTGCGCCGGTGTGGGACCAAATGTCCTGGGGGTCCCAAGTACCCCTGCATCGCCACCGGTCGCTTCCCCACTAATTGATTTAATGCCGCGGCATAATCGGGGGAGCGTGAACTGTTCCTGCCCGAGAAGAGATCCGACCGAGAAATACTACCTGGGAAGGATCCAGAGATGGTGCAAATAAAGGCTCTATATCATACTAGTAGACTATCTCATCCGATTTTCATGTTTAGTTGTTGAATTATTCTT
Source organism: Siphonodentalium dalli (assembly GCA_032622095.1). Lineage (NCBI taxonomy): Eukaryota > Metazoa > Mollusca > Scaphopoda > Gadilida > Siphonodentaliidae > Siphonodentalium > Siphonodentalium dalli. The sequence continues at coordinate 68,524,669 of CP136061.1, forward strand.
CTCTTAGAAAAATTTGTTGAAATAATGGAGAACCACTTTAATAATTACTATCCCCAGGGTCTCCAGAGTTTGAGCGCCCAAACCTGTAGCAGGTAGAAAAACATCCCTGGATCCTTCTCAGAAATTTACAAGCCCACCGGTTCAGACCGGCTTGCTGAACCGGCTGGTGTATAATCGCAGCTATTGTTCATTAGACCTACCGCCATACTTAAAGTAATTAACCACCAATAACGTGGTGTCACCCAGTTAATATGGCGGTACTATACCGCGGTATCCTCCAACACCGCGGCACCGATACCGCTTGTTAACGCGAACAAGCATGCGCGAGTAAATACCTCCCCTAAAAGAGTTCCATGAAAATCACCGCGGTATTCCACAAAATTAATGCGGTGCCCGCTAAAAGACCACTGTATCATCACCCAATACCGTAACTTCACGCCATGACCGTCTCGATACCGCTACCGTTTATTACCGGTATCACCGCGGTCATGACCGGGGTATCACCCCGTTTCTCTGGTCAATCACTTTGAGAATAGCGGTATATACAAGGTAGCTATTAATCGACATACCTCTATGACATGGCTGAGATTTATTCGTAGCACTACGGTACTACTGTCATATGAAGTTATTGTTATGCATGTGACATTGATAAACCAAGATCTAATCAACTGTCAGTATTCTTGGGTAGATTGTAATCAACTTCAAGGTCAAACGTGATTAACACATCTGGATCATTTGTATTGAAACATAGTATTATGTGAAAGCACGTTGTTCATAACATGACGAGAGATAGCGTCAGTAGCGATGGAATTATTGTTAAATAAATTTCCACGCATTAAAACGTCAAAATAATTCCCACGAAATTATGATATTTCCGGCGGAGAATCACGTGGCATTTTTGATATCTGACAAATTCAATCATACCTTATAGGTGCTATAATAATTCCATAGATGTATTTCTCACAATAATCTGTGAGCCTCGTAAGGCCTTGAAATGGTATCTGGTTTTGACATTGATAAACCAAGATGTTAATGTTATCAACTTTAAGTTCGAATGTGACCAACACATCTGGATCAGTGGTATAGAACCATAAAACAACAAAGTATTATGAGAAAGAATGTTGTTCATAACATTATGATAGATAGCGTCAGTAGCGATGGTAATTATTGCTAAATAAATGTCCACGCGTAAATAAATTCCCACGAAATTAGGAGACTTCCGTTAGAGAATCACGTGGCATTTTTTATATCTGACAAATTATATCATACCTTATAGGTTCTATAATAATTACATAGATGAATTGTTCACAGTAGTCTATGCGCCTCGTAAGGCCTTGAAATGGCGGCTGATTATGGCGAAATGTGCGCCTCGTATCGATTTTCATATTCGAAAATTTTGAAGTCAGCCGCCTATTCGAAAAACACGAACAATTATATGTTTGAAACGAAACGGTCCGTGAATTCGAAACGATAATTATAAAAAACGAACGCGTAGGCGACCAGTAATTATTGTATCGATAAATTGAATTTGTCGCTATTGTTAAACGACAAATTCGGAAAAATACTCCCTTATGATCCGTTCGGTTGTAGCAGAAAAATAAACTGGCTAATTCAGTGAATTATATTGGGACTGCGCATGCGTGACTGATACCGAGGCAAGCCACTGACCATTAGTTACCGTAGGCGACCGACCAAAAAGTTAACCCTTTTCTGCTATGGTTTACAAACGCAGGACATCTATCCATATAGTTCAGTGTGAGGGCTTCCTTTGGCGGAAATATGACTCGTTCCCATCTACATTCCAATTTCAACAGCCATGACAAATTTTATGATGATCAGACTAAAGGTACGACCTGTAGCCTGTGCTAAAGGATTTAGTCATACAAAGAGTAAAATCAAAGATGGCTGCAGGCGGCCATGTTTTTTGGCCGAATGACCCCAAAATGACTCGTTCCCATCTACATGTCATTATTAACATTCATGACAAATTTTATGATGATCAGACTAAAAGTAGGACCTGTAGCCCGTGCTAAAGGATTTAGTCATACAAAGAGTAAAATCCAAGATGGCTGCTGGCGACAATGTTTTTTGGCCGAATGACCCCAAAATTACTCGTTCCCATCTGCATGTCATTGTTAATATCCATGACAAATTTTGTGATGATCAGACTAAAGGTACGACCTGCAGCCCGTGCTAAAGAATTTAGTCATACAAAGAGTAAAATCCAAGATGGCTGCTGGCGGCCATGATTTTTGGCCGAATGACCCCAAAATTACTCGTTCCCATCTACATGTCAATATTATCATCCATGACAAATTTCATGATGATCAGACGAATAGTACGACCTGTGGCCCGTGCTAATGGATTAAATTTTGAAATCCAAGATGGCCGCTGGCGGCCATGTTTTTTGTCCGAGTGCCCCCAAAATGACTCGTTCCCATCTACATTCCAATTTCAACAGCCATGACAAATTTTATGATGATCAGACTAAAGGTACGACCTGTAGCCCGTGCTAAAGGATTTAGTCATACAAAGAGTAAAATTCAAGATGGCTGCTGGCGGCCATGTTTTTTGGCAGAATGACCCCAAAATGACTCGTTCCCATCTACATGTCATTATTAACATTCTTGACAAATTTTATGATGATCAGAATAAAAATATGACCTGTAGCCCGTGCTAAAGAATTTAGTCATACAAAGAGTAAAATCCAAGATGGCTGCTGGCGGCCATGTTTTTGGACCGAATGACCCCAAAATTACTCGTTCCCATCTACATGTCAATATTAACATCCATGACAAATTTCATGATGATCAGACAAACAGTACGGCCTGTAGCCCGTGCTAATGGATTGAATTTTGAAATCAAAGATGGCTGCTGGCGGCCATGTTTTGTTTCCGTATGACCCCAAAATTAATCATTCTGGTCTAAATGTTGATGTCAACAGCTATGACAAATTTCATAATGATCCGACCAAAGGTACGACCTGTAGCCTGCATTGTTGACGCCTTACGTACACACGTACACACGGACGACAAAGCCATGGCAATAGCTCAAACTTTACAAAGTAAAGTTGAGCTAATAAGGCTACCGTCACCTGTTAATACATTACCTTGACACCTGTATTATTAGCAAGAGCTTTTGGAACAACTTCCAATGATTCTGCAAACGTCTTCACTGAATACTGTTCAAGACCAGGGAGACTCTGAAATATTTCATATTTTATCAGTGTTATGTGATTATTAAATATCATGCTGATCACAAATTTGTGTTGTTGCAGTTTATTGTATTCAGTAAACTTATCTTCACACAATATGAATACCATGTGACTAATGTCTTTTGAAAGATGTGAGATAATATATTTTATGATAAGGCCACACAAAGTCAATTTCCAATTTCTCAGGCCAAAACATTATGAAAAGATTGCGCGCAAGCGGTTTTTAATTTAAAGTGATGTGAAACACTCCGGTAGGGGTGATCAAATTAGAAATGGAGAATGTATGTATTAATTAAATGCAGTGACTCTCGATGGTGAAATCATTTGTTAGTTTTCGCTAGCTCTGGATTTAGCTTCCGATGCTGCCAGCAATTACTTCTCGAACATATGTCCATAAATAGTTAGTTGATCGATTCCATGTGAATAATTTCGTCAAAAATCACCCAATAAAGTATCGTTAACACATTTTTATTGAGTTTTCACACATATTTTCAAATTACAGTAATGAATTGGAAATTTGAATTGGGAAACGTGACTCAGTTCTGCAGAGTTTGAGTAATGAAAGTGTCATTGACACTGAAGCTCAACTTGGAGAAGGGCTAATGTCAAATGTTCCAGTTAATGGAGCGATGAGGAATGCGGAAAGTTGGCATGTCTATGTACCAATGGCCGCTGGCAGCCATGTTATATAACATAATTCCCGATGCTGTTGGCAGATGATCAACAATATGGAATCTCCTACATTAGAAATATGTGAAACATTTTAAGTTATGCAGACATTGACACATGTCCTATTTTCGTGATATCTTCTGTGTTCGGGATTAAATAGTCATGTCAACCCCCAATAAATTTGACAAATACACACAAAAAAGTCAATGCAGCAGTGGCTGAGAATCAAATATTTTTGTAACTAAAATATTATCTCAAGAATGTGACAAAAGCAATAAATTACTAAGTCTGATAGTAAGTTATTTAAAGATAAACTTTATTAATACATACCTCTCCATATGATGTGAGTTGCTTGGCGAGCTCAATCTCTGTGGCACCGGCACCAGCGAGCAATTTTGGATTCTGTGGGGCGAGAGACAATCATTGAATGATCAAATATAATATAGACAACATCCCATCACTATTCCAGAAAGCAGTTGCTTTTCTATAGGTAAACACTTTGAAATGATTGGTATGGGAATAGCTATGACCTAACTAGAAAGGAAATGACTGACAAAGTCAATCCAACAAACCCAGTTTATGATCTCATGAGCAGAGATGTTAGTTAATGGTCCTGATTAAAACGGGTATTTCTTCAAATTCAACCCTATCTCCTAAGGCACCATTTACATATACAGAAATGCCCTAAATACTCGACTCCTTAGCTACTCAGTGAGAGCTTTCCGATGAATGGCAACAAGCCATATTTCCGACTAAATCCTGAAAAGTTACCTATAATTCTGCTGTGGTTAAGGAGTTGATTATTTAGGGCATTACTGTAAAAGAAGTCACCCAAAGGCAGGGTACATATTAGCCAGGGGTATTTAACCCTTTTCTTTACTACATACACATTGATAAGAAGTTCCCTTAGGTAATGTTCAGATAATAAGTTTTAAAAAGGGCCATGTGATAAATAGGGTTCCATCTGAACTTGTATTATCTGTCGTCTGCTTCAATTTTCTAAACATCCCTCCAAATGAATAATAGACCATACCAATGTAAGTAATTTAATGGGAGAATAATTTAGGAAACAAAGGGATAATTGCCACCCAACTGTCCAGAGACAGTTTATCATGACATATTTAAAAAAAATGAAATGAGCATTGACACATAGTTATGACATAATACAACTGACAATAGAATCATATCACAGCTTCAGCCAGCAAGAAATGGAAATATGATTCTTAGTATTGATACTGAATTGCAATGGCTACTAATAAATGTGACCCGCCATATCAAATCCAGTCGTAAGTCGGGATTTTTTTACCCTGTGCCAATGCATTCTCTTATATATGCGAGTCGACCATAGGTCGCCTCGCATATATAAGAGAATGCATTGGCCTAACAATTTGTTCTGATTTTTTAGCTCAACTTTACTTTGTAAAGTTTGAGCTATTGCCATGGCTTTGTCGTCCGTGTGTGCGTAAGGCGTCAACAATGCAGTCTACAGGTCGTACCTTTGATCGGATCATTATGAAATTTAGACTAGAATGATTCATTTTGGGGTCATTCGGTAAAAAAACATGGCCGCCAGTGGCCATCTTGCATTTCAAAATTCAATCCATTAGCACGGGCTACAGGGCGTACTGTTTGTCTGATCGTCATGAAATTTGTCATGGATGTTAATATTGACATATAGATGGGAACGAGTAATTTTGGGGTCATTTGGCCCAAAAATATGGCCGCCAGCAGCCATCTTGGATTTTACTCTTTGTATGACTAAATTCTTTAGCACGGGCTACAGGTCGTACTTTTAGTCTGATCATCATAAAATTTGTCAAGAATGTTAATAATGACATGTAGATGGGAACGAGTCATTTTGGGGTCATTCGGCCAAAAAACATGGCCGCCAGCAGGCATCTTTGATTTCACTCTTTGTATGACTAAATCCTTTAGCACGGGCTACAGGTCGTACCTTTAGTCCGATCATCATAAAATTTGTCATGGCTGTTGAAATTGGAATGTAGATGGGAACGAGTAATTTTGGGGTCATTCGGCCCAAAACATGGCCGCCAGCAGCCATCTTGGATTTTACTCTTTGTATGACTAAATCCTTTAGCACGGGCTACAGGTCGTACCTTTAGTCTGATCATCATAAAATTTGCCATGAATGTTGATAATAACATGTAGATGGGAACGAGCCATTTTGGGGTCGTTCGGTCAAAAAACATGGCCGCCAGCAGGCATCTTTTATTTTACTCTTTGTATGACTAAATCCTTTAGCACGGCTACAGGTCGTACCTTTAGTCCGATCATCATAAAATTTGTCATGGATATTAATATTGACATGTAGATGGGAACGAGTAATTTTGGGGTCATTTGGCCCAAAAACATGGCCACCAGCAGCCATCTTGGATTTTACTCTTTGTATGACTAAATCCTTTAGCACGGGCCACAGGTCATACTGTTTGTCTGATCATCATGAAATTTGTCATGGATGTTAATATTGACATGTAGATGGGAACGAGTAATTTTGGGGTCATTCGGCCTAAAAACATGCGGCCAGCAGCCATCTTGGATTTTACTCTTTGTATGACTAAATTCTTTAGCACGGGCTACAGGTCGTACCTTTAGTCCGATCATCATAAAATTTGTCATGGCTGTTGAAATTGGAATGTAGATGGGAACGAGTCATTTTGGGGTCATTCGGACAAAAAACATGGCATCTTGGATTTCAAAATTTAATCCATTAGCACGGGCCACAGGTCGTACTGTTAGTCTGATCATCATGAAATTTGTCATGGATGATAATATTGACATGTAGATGGGAACGAGTAATTTTGGGGTCATTCGGCCAAAGAATATGGCCGCCAGCAGCCATCTTGGATTTTACTCTTTGTATGACTAAATTCTTCAGCACGGGCTGCAGGTCGTACCTTTAGTCTGATCGTCATAAAATTTGTCATGGATATTAACAATGTCATGTAGGTGGGAACGAGTAATTTTGGGGTCATTCGGCCAAAAAACATGGTCGCCAGCAGCCATCTTGGATTTTACACTTTGTATGACTAAATCCTTTAGCACGGGCTACAGGTCCTACTTTTTGTCTGATTATCATAAAATTTGTCAAGAATGTTAATAATGACATGTAGATGGGAACGAGTCATTTTGGGGTCAATCGGACAAAAAACATGGCCGCCAGCAGCCATCTTGGATTTTACTCTTTGTATGACTAAATCCTTTAGCACGGGCTACAGGTCGTACCTTTAGTCTGATCATCATAAAATTTGTCATGGCTGTTGAAATTGGAATGTAGATGGGAACGAGTTATTTTGGGGTCATTTGGACAAAAAACATGGCCACCAGCGGCCATCTTGGATTTCAAAATTTAATCCATTAGCACGGGCCACAGGTCGTACTGTTCGTCTGATCATCATGAAATTTGGCATGGATGATAATATTGACATGTAGATGGGAACGAGTAATTTTGGGGTCATTCGGCCAAAAAACATGGCCGCCAGCAGCCATCTTGGATGACTAAATTCTTTAGCACGGGCTGCAGGTCGTACCTTTAGTCTGATCATCATAAAATTTGTCATGGATGTCAACAATGACATGTAGATGGGAATGAGTCATTTTGGGGTCATTCGGCCAAAAAACATGGTCGCCAGCAGCCATCTTGGATTTTACTCTTTGTATGACTAAATCCTTTAGCATGGGCTACAGGTCGTACCTTTAGTCTGATCGTCATAAAATTTGTCATGGCTGTTGAAATTGGAATGTAGATGGGAACGAGTTATTTTGGGGTCATTTGGACAAAAAACATGGCCGCCAGTGGCCATCTTGGATTTCAAAATTTAATCCATTAGCACGGGCCACAGGTCGTACTGTTCGTCTGATCATCATGAAATTTGGCATGGATGATAATATTGACATGTAGATGGGAACGAGTAATTTTGGGGTCATTCGGCCAAAAAACATGGCCGCCAGCAGCCATCTTGGATGACTAAATTCTTTAGCACGGGCTGCAGGTCGTACCTTTAGTCTGATCATCATAAAATTTGTCATGGATGTCAACAATGACATGTAGATGGGAATGAGTCATTTTGGGGTCATTCGGCCAAAAAACATGGTCGCCAGCAGCCATCTTGGATTTTACTCTTTGTATGACTAAATCCTTTAGCATGGGCTACAGGTGTACCTTTAGTCTGATCGTCATAAAATTTGTCATGGATGTTAACGATGACATGTAGATGGGAACGACTCATTTTGGGGTCATTCGGCCGAAAACATGGCCGCCAGCAGCCATCTTGGATTTTACTCTTTGTATGACTAAATCCTTTAGCACGGGCCACAGGTCGTACTTTTCGTCTGATCATCATGAAATTTGTCATGGATGTTAATATTGACATGTAGATGGGAACGAGTAATTTTGGGGTCATTCGGCCTAAAAACATGCGGCCAGCAGCCATCTTGGATTTTACTCTTTGTATGACTAAATTCTTTAGCACGGGCTACAGGTCGTACCTTTAGTCCGATCATCATAAAATTTGTCATGGCTGTTGAAATTCGGCCAAAAAACATGGTCGCCAGCAGCCATCTTGGATTTTACTCTTTGTATGACTAAATCCTTTAGCATGGGCTACAGGTCGTACCTTAGTCTGATCGTCATAAAATTTGTCATGGCTGTTGAAATTGGAATGTAGATGGGAACGAGTTATTTTGGGGTCATTTGGACAAAAAACATGGCCGCCAGTGGCCATCTTGGATTTCAAAATTTAATCCATTAGCACGGGCCACAGGTCGTACTGTTCGTCTGATCATCATGAAATTTGGCATGGATGATAATATTGACATGTAGATGGGAACGAGTAATTTTGGGGTCATTCGGCCAAAAAACATGGCCGCCAGCAGCCATCTTGGATGACTAAATTCTTTAGCACGGGCTGCAGGTCGTACCTTTAGTCTGATCATCATAAAATTTGGCATGGATGATAATATTGACATGTAGATGGGAATGAGTCATTTTGGGGTCATTCGGCCAAAAAACATGGTCGCCAGCAGCCATCTTGGATTTTACTCTTTGTATGACTAAATCCTTTAGCATGGGCTACAGGTCGTACCTTTAGTCTGATCATCATAAAATTTGTCATGGATGTTAACGATGACATGTAGATGGGAACGACTCATTTTGGGGTCATTCGGCCGAAAACATGGCCGCCAGCAGCCATCTTGGATTTATTTAACTTTTCTCTTCATGTCTTTTAACTAGTATTAGACATTCAACTTTCCACATTCCTAATCGCTCCATTGACTGTAATACATTAAATTATTCCCTTTCCAAGTTGAGCTACAGTGTCATTGACACTTTCATTTTAAATAAATGTTTCTTACAATTTTTAGGACATAAAATAAAAAACATCCATTACCCTGCAGGGAGCCCCACACATATATAGAAGCATATAGAAGAGTGTCGTCTGCTCATGTTTGTCTGGGGCTCTGTATGGGTGAAATTATAAAATTGTTAAAGAATACAAGAAAAAATTATTAAAATTGTAAAAAATTGTTAGGCCAATGCACTCTCTTATATATGCGAGGCGACCTATGGTCGACTCACATATATAAGAGAATGCATTGGCACAGGGTAAAAAAATCCCGACTTACGACTGGATTTGATATGGCGGGTCACAAATATCTAGGTAAATATGTATCACCAGAAGTTAAAACAAGGGCATTACCAGGGCATGGCAAATTATGCCTGTGGTTTGTTCAAGATGTAGACATGAAGAAAGGCCCATCTTCTGATATGATGGGGCAAAGACAGGCTTGACCACGACTAATGGAGTGTGAACACACAATAAGCGAGATCACTGAGTTGCGGCCATATTGATTTTCATCCAGTGCCCGATTCAAGTGCTGCAGGTCAAAGTTCTGGAACTGTTTAATATTCATGATTCCATATATGGAGCTTTTGGATATTCATGAATTCCATATATGGAATCATGAATATTCAAAAGTGCCATATATCGAATGCATCTAAGAACTTTGACCTGTAGCACTGAAACCGTGGAACGGGGCTGTATAAATCCAAAAATGGCCGCGACTCAGTGATCTCGCTTATGTAACAATACACAAAAAATATTTTGCTTGTGTATTGCTTGAGTATATCTCATGGTTGTATACTGCACAAGATTTACGTATCTCACTGTTAGGTTTTTTTTCCAGTTTACTAACCTTTGTGAGAGTTTTGAATGTGTTGACTCCATCATCAATAGCCCTTTCCACGTCATCCATGATATTGTCTGTTGACCCTCGGATGACAATAGTTGCTATAGCTGTCTCTTCTTTATCTGTGGATAAGAGATAACACTGATATATAAATAACAACAAACTTGAGAAAGTTATAGTTGTGAACATAAGATCTAAAGTAACCCAAGGCCTTCTCAGTTGGTAAATGTGAAACATTATAAAAGTCTGTAAAAACATCACCACCAAAAAGAACATGAAGAAATAGAAAAATCTTTTATACAAGAGAATGCACTGACTTACAATATCAAGGTAAATCATGTTAGGCCAATGCATTCTCTTATATATCTGAGGCTCCTGGGTTTTCAAAAAATTTCAGGAAGCTCCAGTCATGGAAGGGTTAATTATTAAAAGTTCTCCAATAATGAATTCCGTGTTGAAACGATTTGTAAAGAAAAGATTAACTTCAGCTTGTGCATCAGTCATAATTTTTTTCCTGATAGTATCTACTCTTAGATCCTGAATGAGGAAAGTGATAGTCACACTCTCACTTTTGTGCAGGCCTCAAAATATGGTGCATGTCATTTGCAGAATGAGGTCCCCAACGGGTGATTTTAGTGACACTACCTGGCACAATGGGCTGGCATCACTAAATTCACCTCTGGGGATCTCATTCTGCTTTGGCCTCATCTTCTCTGGACAGTATCTTTATCATCAAATTAACAATCTTTTAATTTCTTTGAAAGATCTTTTTCTTATTAGGCCAAAAAAATAAAATTCCTGTGTTCTCAGTAACCGCCCGCGTCTCGAAAATGTCGCCGCATCAAATTTTTGTATTCTCCCGGTACAATATTTTTATGCACCAGTTACTGGTCTATCCGATAATTTCATTCACCTCAGGTTTCATTTCATAATAAATACACCCTTAAGATATCGAAGTATAAATGAAGCAGGGACCAGCCCAGACTATATTTTAAGGGTAAAGTCTGTCCTCCCTGTGTAAATTAAAATTATGAAATAATGGTTCAGATATGGAGTCTTTGTGTTCACATCATCACCCCATTAACTATGAATAATACCCAAACACAATTGTGAGAGAATGGCAGTATTTAATAGCATAATTTTGGTAGAATGGCAGCATTTATTTTCGTATTTTTTTTATCAGTGGTTGTTTAAAAATGCCAACAATAACCAAAAGGAAACCCTAAAAGCGCACGCTCATTTATAGCGCTCGAAGTCTGGTTCAGATTTTAATATTCTGCACAAGCAAGCAAGACTCAGGTGTGATATATGTTTCCAGTTTGGACCAATAAATGTGTTAATTGTTTTGACAACACACTATCAATGGACAACTGTGTGAAATCACTGTTGGCAGTGGTAAGACAAGTTAATTAGCAAGAATATTTGGGGGGGGGGGCATTTTATCGCAATGCTGACAATTATAGCGGTTGAGGCAAGACCATGCATGGGTTAACTTAGAATTGGAAATGACACCATTGGATGTAAAATTCACAGACCCCAGTGATGGTCAGTGGTGACCGTTTATTGTCATTTTGGGGTATCTTTTTGAGATTTATTAAAAAAAAAAAAAAAAAAAAAAAGCCTCCCTGCCTCGTCGATATTTTATGGAAAATTGCCTGAGAACACAGGTATTTTTTTTTTATGGACTTAGTTTAGCTTCTCTATATCCCCAAATTGGCAGAGGACACAATGCATAATCGAGGTGCCCAAAGGGAGCACATCACCATCTTCACTATCTGGGAACTTAAATCTGTGTTAAGGACTTGGGTCTTCCACAGCAGATGTGGCCATGCATATTGAGGTCCCCAGAGGATTAATTTGGCGACACTAGCCCGCTGTAAGGGTAATATCACTAAAATCACCCTCTGAGGACCTAATTCTGCAAATAACCAGCACCATGTTTTGAGGCCTGCTTTTGTGTATCACAGAAGTCCAGCGGAGGATATTTATTAAACATACCATGTTTGAATACAACTACTCTAGTTTCTCCGATCTCATCTACATACACATGATCGCAGTATCCAGTCTCTTCTGGGGTTGGTTTGGTCTGTAAATATAAGAAAATATGGTTCACACAGTATTTTACTAGCTTATCTTTGAGTTTTTGAGGATTACAATATCAATAAAGATTAATCACGGGATCATAATTAAAGTGATGTGAAAATCTGGTACAGTGATCAAATAGAAACGGAGAAAAATCTGGCTCAAAGTAGTTATTTTTTACAAATATTATATCTAAATTGACAACACACATCGTCATTCTTATATATTAATTAAATTAAAGTCTCGATCACAAAATCGTTTTTGTTAGTTTATCGCAGATAGTTGCATCCTGATTTGAGAAGTAATTATCTACATTTGAGCGCAGTTCAGACTATGTTTTCTATGGAGTAGTACGGTCAATTTGTTTCAGATTTTTGGCGATGTAAGGAGACTGCTACATTCCTCCAAGTGGCATAGCGTCTGAATACTAACGTCTCAGTTTCACGCTCCCGAATAAGTCCTTAATATGTCTTTAAAACTCACACATGTATTCAGTGAAATTAGGCACAGCAAATATCACACCATATATTCATTCAAACTCAGTTTGTATTCAGAGAATGACAATGCCCATTGCATGGTACTAGCTTTCGGTCCGAGGCTTTCACCAGTGCAACAGATGAATTGCCAATTACATATCACCAGGTTAACATTGAAAATATATCATAATTCAGTTCAGATTGTATTGCTTCAATTCTTTTCATATTACTCATTGAAACTACATTTATCATCTGAAAGGGCAGCAGACAAACCATTACACAAAATTAACCTTTTCTATCCTAATTACTCATTGACAAGTCGTTTCATTTCAGAAACTTTCAGATAATAAGTTTCACAATATGTCGTTTGTTGAACTTATTATCTGAACATATCCCACCAATGATATATGAATCATTCTGCTCTTATAGTATCTTTTTTTCTATCTGTCTTCTGCTTTTGTTACCTTTACGCCCCTCCAAATGAATATTAGACCATTACAATGTTTACTTTTATAACTGAATGGGAGAATCCATTCAATATAGAATGGGCTGACACTTTGGAGAAAACTACCGTACCGGCCGGTGGATAAGTCGCATCTTTTTAACCCAATTTGCCCTATTAAAATCCTCCTGCGACTTATAGATCGGTAAGTCAATGAGGGGCATATTTTCAGCCGAATTTTGAGGAATCGACTGTGATCACAGGTAAATAACGGGACAAAATGCCGACGCAAACTAACTGCAACGCGATAAAATAATACAATTCGGTATACAAAAAATAAATAAATACCCCATCCTCATATGTACTTTGTCTTTATTTTATTGCCTGTCCGACATTTAAAACATATATATCGTATTATATTTATTAATATCTAAGAATTCAACAGCAATTATAAACAGCAGCAAATTCACAAACAGTGGTCGTCCTTGACCTGACTGTGTAACACGTGCATGAGTGACCCACATTCAATGACTGCTGTATGATCTCTTTGATGTCTGCAAACTTCTAGCAGATGACGTCACATCGGAATGTTTATTTAATGCCCTGGAATGAGCATAATAAAAGCTCTAAAGACTCTAAATGCATGTCTGGACAGCGTGTTCTCATATTTTAATGAGGCTTATGTGCGAAGCCGAGAACTCCTGTTTATATTACATAAACATTATTTTATGCTGTACCGTGTACGCATAACATTTAATCCCCACGTTGAGTAGTTGACACTTAATACTGAAGAGTGCATTGCATCACTATTAGCCCAAAGCGTTTTCATTCATGCTTCACGACAATTAGGCGACAACTAAATTAACGAGGCCATTATCCTAAAACAACAGTAAGCAGAGTCTCAGTTTTATATTCCTATAAATGATAGGATATTTTGTGTCTTTCCTCATACCTTAAAACTATTCAAACGACATCGTGTTTCATTATACCTATCAGTTTTCTTCGAATTCAAAATGGATAAACGTGGCATCAAAAGGAAACGTCTAAGTTACGAAAGTTCATACAAGTTGAAAGTGATAAAATTCGCAAATGAACATGGTAATCGGCCCGCAGAACGAGAGTTTGGTGTTAGCGAGAAAATAATCAGGGACTGGTGCAAAAAGAAAGATATGATTTTTGCCATGCGTAGAGACAAATGAGCAAATCGCGGCAAAGCTGCATTCTGGCCTGAACTTGTGAAAGTGAAGTCAAATGTTTCTGTTTTATTTATATTTAGTTATACACATGTTATACAAGTTGAAATGATAATGAATAAATGTTAATTAATACATTGATTTTACTCTCAACCACCCAGAGTTAGTCCAAACATCATTCAAGTCAAAATAATAAGTTTTATAATCCATGTTCCCACACACTCCTAATGAAAATGAACCAATGTTATCTCCCCTGCTTGGGAATTCCCCCAAATCACATTGGGAATACCGGAAGCATTGGTGGAATGTTCGTTCATTTTTACGTCTGTGATAAATTCTATTTAAAAAAAATGCTTCCTCTGCTCTAAATAACTCTAAATCCAGGTCAATCTGTCATTTTGATGTTCCCTTACAAGCCACTGAAATAGGTGCGACGTATACAACAGAAAGAGCCAAAAGGCAACATTTTAAGCTTCAAAATTCAATGCGACTTATCCAACGATGCGATTTATCCACCGGCCGGTATGGTACTAATATAAATCTGGGTACTTACAATTTTTGGGAGAGCTGTAGCACCAAGTGTTCTACATAGCCGTCGCAGATCAAACTTAGACATAAGTCTGACCACCATTATGTTGAACTTATTACAGTAGTGTTGAGCAAGCTCTCCAACTTTACCACCACTAACAATAACGGAACATCCTGCTTCAGATATCTGTCTCATATTCTGAAAAGTGACATAGGGAGCTTTTCTGTCAATATGATATAAAAATCCAATTATTGGGCATTTAGGTAAAACAAAATTAATGTCAAATCCTCTTTTCTCAAACTTATCATAATTACATATATATATATATATATAAACATCATCTTGTAAATTGTTGTATAAATCTGGGATCCAAAATAAATACTGTTTACACCAAAACAAAATTAATGTTTTGTTTCACGGGCAATTTTTTTTTAAATCTGTGCGGGCGGGTGGGTGATTTAATTTTAATTTTTTTTATTTCCTGCCAGACATACCATCTAATGCCTACATCTAGCACAATTGTATCATCTGTAGCTTATTTCAAGTTATTTATTTCCAAGGAGAGTTCCTTTGTTAATCCATCCAATATTGAGTAGGCATCACATGAAGCCCGACCATTGTTCCAAAGTGTTATTTTTTTATTTAATTTGCATTGATGGAAGGATTGGAAGCATGACTCCAATGTCCAGCTGTTCGGCATTTCCTGTGCTAATCAATAAAAATATAAACTTCAAACCGGATCATTTATTTAATGTAAAAACAACAAGAGGTGTGCACTCGAGTGCTAGTATACCCCCACCGTGGCAAATTCAACCCGCATTATCCGAAAACCCAACAAAAAAGATTTTTAACTTTAAAGAAAAATTCGGACTAATTTTATCGATATGGTGTCACAAGAAGCTTGTACAGAAAAATTATTTTCAAATTGGTTCATATTTGTTAAAGTTATTAAGTCAGACAGAATTTTCTAAGTCAAAATAAGTCGAAAATGAAGTGTAATATTATGAAAAACAGTTTGAGCCAATCCCTAGCCGCATCATGTAGAGAGGGTATTGTGAGAAGCATGTATACCAAAAATTATTGAAATCGGTTCATATTTGTTAAAGTTATTAAGTCGGACAGAATTTTCTAAGTCAAAATAAGTCGAAAATGAGGCGTAACTTGAAAAAAAAAAGTCGGACCGAACCGCAATTAGCACCATGCGGAGAGACCATCCTAAGGAGATTGCATACAAAAATTATTGAAATCGGTTCATAGTTGTTCGAGTTATGAGGTCGGACGGACGGTACGACGGACACACGGGCCTGTGAAACAAAACACTTGTTTTATTTGGCCTTAACTGTTGCAAATACATGTACAGTCGATTTCGGTTAATAGAATATGCTCGGTGCAGCAATTTTTTATTTGAATAGCCGATTATTTGATTAGACGAATTTGCACCAAAACGTTGTAATTTCGAGTTGACAATTTCGTAATTTCGAGTTGTACCACTGACTTGACCGATGTTTGTTTGATATAAAAACTTTTAAATACCTGTTATTAAATGTGTATTTACTTCATAATATTGTTCTCTATATTGCTTGTTTCATGTAATATTAAAATATTTGTAATACCATTGTCAGATTGTGTGTTTGTTGTTACTTTTTACCGAGGGAAAATTGTAAAAACATCGATCGATAAAAGCACGTGTTCAATGTTTACATTGAAGGACTGGTTAGAGTTATTCACCTTTGATTGATAGAAGCACATATAGTGATTGAGGAAGACCATTTATATAGAACATGATTTTATTTATTTTAAAACATATAACGGAGAGGTCTTTGCGCTTTCGTTTCGAGTTCATAATGACTGAGTAATTATGACTGGTGTACCCACAGCATCGCATTTATAATAGCCCTGGTTTTGTTTTTACAAGTGACACGTTAATTTGCCCTTTGTTAGCGGGTGTACTCAAACAAATACTTAAACAAACACGCTGTCATCATTAATGGGACAATCCTTTGTTCGCGCCATAGAGTGTGAAACGAACAAAACGGTTTGTACAGTCTAATTCTTTATGCATGTTCAGACATCAAATACAAAAGAACCGAGTCGCTAACATGTGTCTGTCCAACTACAGTACTGGCTTTTGTTAAACATGCAATTAGTCGCTATTGTAATGTTGTTCATCCTCTACGTGGACAACGTCACGAATAAAGCGTCGGGTTTATTGATATAAACTATAGACTATAGATGCACTGCTTACAAAATTTAATATTGTCATTTATGGCGTGAATTATTAGACCCCCAAATCACCTTATCATCATCATCATGGCATGAATTATGGGAATGTTGGGCAATAAAACAACAAGACAAGTGTTATTATAATATTTTAATATTCACATTTAATTGAAAAATCACTTTCTTATAGTAACTTATGACCGTAAAGCACTCGCTTTTGAAACATTTTATGTCACCCATTTTCGATCTAATACGATTGTCTGCGGTTTCTTGACATAAACTATAATATTTTGGATGAAATACCTTCAACTGAGTTCTAGAATGCACGAAAATAACGACTTTCAGAGCACATTTTTGCGAATTTTCTATTCTATTAAGCGATAGTCACATCGGGAGTCTATTCGAATAAGCAATTAAAAAATACAGATGTACTATTAAAATGGTTTTGGAATCCGAAATATTATTATAATAAACGAATTATTTGATTAACCGTTATTCGATTAATTGGAATTGACTGTATATTGTAAACATAGAGCACACGTTTTGTCATTTTGGGTATGTCTCGGTCAAAAGTTTCATGGAACTGAAAAAATGGTGAGGTTTAGATTGTAAAACAGCAAACTTCAAACTTGGGTCTCTAATAGCTACTGGCTGTGAGCTGATTCACGTGATTGACAGACGTTCTCGTTTTGTAGAAACTGGTTTAGATTATTCAGGTTCCATACGGCAAAGTCAAACTGGCAGTAAGTACAATAACTCAATGAACGTAGATGGCATACTGTCGCCTTAGCCATGCATCTAAGACCGAGATGCACATGTCAACTCAAAATCACACATAAAAACATGTTAACATAGTATCAACTCGTATTGTTGACGTGCATGCATCATGATATGTATAATGTATTAAATTTGATTTACAATTTAATATACAATAATAAAAAAAAACATGGATTCTCACCTCTTCCATTAAATTCTCTTCACCTTTACTAAAGTTCATTAGTTCATCAGCTGACTTGATCAGAACTGTGCCCTGCAGGAAAAAACAAAAGAACATGTTCTGTAAATATATTCTTACAAAGGAGAAACTTTATATGGTTCCAATTTCAAAGGCAACTCAACTCATTTGTGTGCATACTTTACAGTAATATCAAGGATTCTTCTACTCGTTTTGGGAATGGGTCCCGGTAGGGCTGCCATGATTCATCACGATTCTGATGCATTGCCTTTTAAAGTTCACATCGTATTTGGAGGGTGCGATGTATGCAGAGTTATCAAAAGTCAGAGATCCAAACTTTTCCACTCAAAACTTCCCATCTGTGCATATCTGGTGAATGATTAGCTATTATAGTATACTTCTAATACCTGGCCAAGCATTTTGGTAATTTTAAATAGGTCTTGTAATATACTTCAATGCCGAGGTATACACTGATGAGAATATACAATACATACTAAATGGTTTATCTAGTTTTCACAGCTATCAGTTGGCAAAAATTTGCATCACGATGTGCATCGCACATAGTAAAATCATGATTCATATCGCATCCAAGCCTTGAAATAGGGTGTGGGTCATTTGCAGAATAAGGTCCCCAGAGGGTGAATTTAGTAATGCTACGCTGCATAGCGGGCTAGCATCACCAAATTCACCCTCTGGGGACAGATACAAAATAGTATACTCCCCCTTTTTTTTTTGAAAAGTGGGGTATAATTAGAACCAGGTACAGCATTGCTGAATGTTTTTTTTGGTCTAATGTGCACCTTAATAACTGTGCCTCATACTGCCGTTGCCTGAAGTCTTGACCAAAGAAAAAAAACAGAGCCATTAGTAAAGCATAAATTGTCATGAGCATACTTGTTAATGAGTTTCCATGAAATTATCATTTCAGATGAAATGATGTGCACTATTGCACATTATGTTCATACAAAGGGTTATGATGAGAACTTAGATCAAGCATAATGATAAACATCTCAATTTACCTTGGTTTCTGTCTGCATAGAGTCCAGTGGGCAGGAATAAACAGCAACTTTACATTTATCAGCTTTTGTTACATCTCCTTCTACCTCTCTTCTAAACACCATTCCTTGTAATACTTCACTCTGTAAGATTCCAGATCCCTGGAAAACAATAAAGAAAGAATACCCCTGTTAATGATACCACTGTGAAGGATACCCTGTGATGGGGTATCCTTCCGCCATCCGCTCTCATGCGATAATCACTAACAGAAGACAACACAAACAAAAATTATATTATTCTGAGCTGAGATTCGTTGTTTTACAATGAATTTTCAATCCCAAACATCTTATATTCTTGTTATGTCACCTTTAGCAACATAATTTTGTCAAGCGTCTCCAAGGAGAGTCCAGGATCGCCCTAGAGTGAACTGTCAAAATAACAAAGGTAGCTTTTACTGAACTCAATTTTGATATGACAACTAAGCTCTGACAGTTAGTAATTCATAACTTGTTTTCATATGAATTTGTTCTTCTAAAATTTGATATTATTGATATAATTTAGTATTTTGTAAATTGTTTTCCTTTCATATTTATCCCTATGGGTCATTTTGGTGGGAGCATCTCACTTTGCCGACGGCTATTGTTTCCGGGGGTACCTACACGAGGTGGCAATAATCCCTTACTTCAATCATTTGCCGCTTATAGTCTATTCCTCTTTTCTTTTGGTGTTTTAATGGTTTGTCCTATCTTTTTGTAGGTTTTTAATGATTTGTCAATTTGGGAACGAGGGTTTTGGAACCTTTGGGGCTGATTCAATGTTGATGTCAGGAAATAATCTATGTCATGTTTTATTTATTTATTGATGGAAAATAATTAATAAAATACATACAAGGAGATAACAAACATACCCCGCTGGACAAAACAAGTGTCCACTTAACCGCGGTGCGGTTTGCGTTGCCACCGCGGCCGAACTGCAACAACACCGCGGCTCCACCGGCTGATTGCAGTTCGGCCGCGGTGTACTTGCCGTTCAGCCGCGGTGTACTTGCCGTTCGGCCGCGGTGTAGTTGCCGTTCGGCCGCGGTGTACTTGCCGTTCGGCCGCGGTGTACTTGCCGTTCGGCCGCGGTGTACTTGCCGTTCTTGGAATGATGTTGAAAAACACAAAGAGGGCACCATAAATGAGGCTTGATTGAGGCCATTGTCTAAATACCGTCCGTCAGACGATCTATTATATGTTTGAGGGTTAATCTGTCGGGTGACAAGGTGTGATAATCTTTTAAGTAGTCAACGTACGTCCCACCAGTAAACTGTCATAAAATCAAGGTGTCATAATCCATCCTGATTATAAAAGGCTCCCGCTGATAATTATTAGGCGACACGGAAGTGTGATGTTGCCGACAACAGACTTCATCTAGATTTGGCAGCACGTGTCTTTTTGAGAAATAAGCACTGGAATGGCGTGCACACGTGGCAGCCTCATCATGAGAGAATTGAATCACTATGCTGTCATTTAAGACTAATTATAAAATAAGGATTGTCGCATCCTACTTTGAACTGTTTGTTTGCCCATGTTGAAATATTTGTTATTGTGATGTTGTTTTCTCTTGTTAAATATTTTTTTTTTTACATTAATTAAAACTATTATTTGGTTTGAATTATATACTGACAACATCCACCCATGTGGACCTCCTTTTGGAATTCACTGCCGTCCATTGAATGTATAAAAATCTGTGCCAGAATTGTCTTCAGAATGAACAATAAAGAGCGTTTGTGCGTGATCAGGTATTTTTCTCCCGCGAAGATTTTATGAACCTAAATATTCAAATCCTTTCAATACCGTGGTTACTTTAAAGACAAAACTGCGACAGAATGCCAATTGAACTTTGATAAAACTTGAAAGGGAATATCGAGGAGAAAGTGACATGTCATAATCATGTTAACTCAAACAGTTACGATGTAGCAAACAATGTCATTGCTACATTCCTCGCGCCCAGTTTCTGAATAATGCTGACGTAATCGCGTGGACCTGGCATTTGAGATGTACAGATGTGCGCAAAATTAACGGCGGTTATCAACCTCCCAATCGAGGGTTTCACTCAATTTTTTGTGGCAATATACGTAAACAATACTTTATAATGGATATATAACAAAATAAAAATTTAATGAGGCATGCATGGTTTATACATCCATTGAATAAAAGCGACCACGTGGTTCGTTTTTGTGAATTTGCAATAGATCAGATATGGGAGGGAGATCATGGGATCATTATAATTGTGCTAAATTAATCGGCTTTCGGGAAACACGGTACCAGAGCGCATCGCTTCAACAAAACGGGAATATCTGAGAATGTACCGTACTGCCGTTGCGAAAACAAAAGAATCGTGGTTCTCCGTTTTTTTTATTGGCGTATACGGCGCCGCTGTGTATTCCAATGTTTATTTATTTATGAAACTCTATTACAGTAAGCATGTTTGTTGAGATACTATACTTGTCAATATATGTCATATCTGTCTGGTTTTTAAAATCCAGATTCCTACATAAATTATACCAGTAATAAACGCATGCATGCATGACGTATTGACCGCGTGGTTGTTTGTGCACGCGAGGTTTTCCCCGAATTATCTGCATTTTCTGATCAGGGCTAGTGGTTTTCAAAACTTGTCAACATGAATTTTTTTATTTGAATATGATGACTAAATTCTTATATTTAGGAATGTTGGTAGAGAATACAATAAATGGTGTATTTTCAATAGCTTGTTAATGCATAATAAAACGGAAAACATTAAATGAATTGAAAAGCTTACCGCCCACCCCTAATTTCGGGGTGTCCGTTCGGGGAAACGTGTGCATTATTCCTTTTGACCTTATACACGTGTCCCATCACAATTCTAATTTGTTTTTCAACACACATTGATTGTGTAATCTTTATTCAGTCCATCCTCTGGTGGCAAATATCGTGGACTTATAGATCGAGCAAAGTGTAAAATGTCGCGTATTTTCAGTTTCTGGCAATTAATTTTTACTTGGCAATGGATTTGCCACATATATGGATCGATAATATAACACTTTTATTTAATATGCTCATTTGATCATATTTATTTTCAAAAATAATAGCAACTCTAATAAAAACATGGGAATCATTTTATTTACCAAATCTCGGTTATGGTGTCAAAGCAT
This sequence comes from Siphonodentalium dalli, assembly GCA_032622095.1. Lineage (NCBI taxonomy): Eukaryota > Metazoa > Mollusca > Scaphopoda > Gadilida > Siphonodentaliidae > Siphonodentalium > Siphonodentalium dalli. Next base: position 68,546,830 of record CP136061.1, read on the forward strand.
ACCACATTAGAACAAAATATCGGTAAGCTCCTCCCACAGCCAACCAATTAAAGCAGAGAATAAAATCTCACAAACTAATCCTGGATGATTGACAGGTGTATGTCGACGTGCTAGCATGCACAGGATCGACGCATGAAGTTTTTTTATATTTGACAACAAAGTTCCATTAAAATCTACCGGTACGTTAGATCGTTGAAACAGTTGGGTTAAATATAAATGTGATTTGCATAATGACCGTAAAGCCGATATTATGTACGGATTTAAATTTCCTGTAATTAAAAATACTAACCTTCGTATATTTCTACTAATAAAACATGTTTTAAACTCGAGAAAAAAAGACGATACAAACCAGGAATCTAACCCCGGTGTACTTGCCGTTCGGCCCGCGGTGTACTTGCCGTTCGGCCGCGGTGTACTTGCCGTTCGGCCCGCGGTGTACTTGCCGTTCGACCGCGGTGTACTTGCCGTTCGACCGCGGTGCTCAGCCGCGGTTCCACAAAGTGACACCGCGGCCGAACGGCAAGTACACCGCGATGGCATTGGACACTTGTTTTGTCCAGCGGGGTATAACAAATACACGACAATACTTTAACAAAAAGCTCAATGGCGAACTAATTTAGCGATTGAATCTAAGTATTCTACAACGTCGATCTCGTTTTCCCTGAATATTCTCTTGAAATGTCTAAGAGACGCGTTGACCGCCCGATATTTTCTTCTCTGTGGTTGAACTCTGCCGCCACCAGTCAGTTGAAGTATCGTCGATTCTGTATAGGCTTGTTCTTTTTTAATGTGGTTGATCATGTCGAATATATTTGGTTTTGAAGTTGCTATATAACCTTGAAGTTTTCTGTGCCACCCTTCGACGTGGTTTGTGGTCCGGGGGCCGGTTGTATTATAGTGATTCCACATGGTACGGCCTTCGTCACCTTCAAACCACTGCACAGTCACATTGTCGTCGATTGGGCGGTCTGTTGTTTCCATATATTCTTCCCATTCTTCTAGTACATTGAGCCAGGCATCGCCCAACTGGTCGACGGGGACGAATGGTAAGGCGATGGTACGTCGAATTAAGTTCCTTATCTCTGAATCTGGTTCGTCATACTCTGCCTTCATAGGTGTTTGCCTCCTCGATCGTTGGCGACGAAGAATACATTTACTTGAGAACTTGTCATGATGAAGATAGAACATTGAATATGATCAACTTTGGAGAGACATGGGGTTTTTATAGCTCAATACGATCGCTCAATACGAATAACAGTTTACTACTATTTCACTGAGTGAACATGAAAATCGCTCATCTGATGACGACTAATGTGAAATTCGTTTAGTGGCATGCTAAAACAACATTGCAAACAGGAGCCGGGAAAACTGTTATTTAATTAATACAGACTATAGGCGCGACTATCACACCTTGCCGGCGATATTTTTGCAGACTCGTCGGCAAAGTGAGAATAAGCCTATTTTGGTATATTGTATTTGAATGTGACAAAGTAAATACTACATGAAAGTACTTACCAGTATTTTGCAAACTCTTATGTTATCTGGATTGAATGACAACTTCTGCGATAGAATTGATACTGAAATGTAAGGTATAATTATTTTAAAGTTATGAATATGGATTAAAACCTAAGACAAGATGAGCATTCCTCAACACTGTATGGTCAAGAGTTCGGTTCAACCATTATTTATTATTAGAATAAAAAAAATAAAAGGTCGCAGACCACATGTCCCCCGACTCGAGTGGTAAACTTCATGATTGGATTTGTTAGGATACTATTTGCAACAATGTTATACAGTATATAGATGTTGCAAACCACCGCAAAATTTCTTGGACAAAACAACCCGATGAACAAACGCATGCAAATGCGAAAAAAATGATATTTTTGTATTAGCTATATAGATGTTGCAAATCACCAACATGTTAGGAACAATATCCCAGAGTTTCAAATCTCTACATTTAAAATTGTAGGAGGAGTTGATTACACCATGAAGGTACCCAATCTCATCCAAAAGGCAAAAATGTTCCAAATTTTCTAAGTCGAAAACCCCCCAAAAATATGGAACAAATTATATTTTTTATTAGCTATATAGATGTTGCATATCACCAACATGTTAGGAACAATATGCCAGAGTTTCAAATCTCTACATTTAAAACTGTAGGAGGAGTTGATAACACCATGAAGGTACCCAATCTCATCCAAAAGGCAAAAATGTTCCAAATTTTCTAAGTCGAAAACCCCCCCAAAAATATGGAAAAAATTATATTTTTGATTAGCTATATAGATGTTGCAAATCACCAATCAAATCTCTACGTTTAAAACTGTAGGAGGAGTTGATTACACCATGAAGGTACCCAATCTCGGACGCACGGACGCACGGACGCACAGACGGACGGACGGACGAGGGTCATTTCTATAGTCCTCTGACGGAAACGTCGGGGGACAAAAAGTATCATCTGCTAAAAACATTTTTAAAAATTTATAGGGTTATCTTCCAATCATTTTTGAATTGAAAACAAAAAGACTCAGTCTGAATTTGCAGACAACACCGTATAGAATTAAGTAATGATTGACACATGTGAAGCATTGAAAAGACAGGAAGATGACCATTTGACAAAAAAGATCACAATTTAAAAAATTGCTTCAACTGTTTCACTTGGGATATTCGATGTGTAATACAGTGACGAGCCCCTGGTCTAAATTCAGTACATTCCATTTCTAGTGGTATTAGTCTCTTAGGAATGCTCATATAATAAGTTGAACAACCAACCATAGGCTGTTTATTTCAACTTACTAATTGAAAATTTCCCACTAATTTATTATAGTAATCCTTCCGCACTGTCGTCACTTTTTATGAAAGCCCCTCCAAATGAATGATAGATCATTCCAATATATACTTTTACAAATGGATGGAAGATTCCATTTAGTAAAGAAAGGGTTATAGCAGACAATTACTTACAACATGCATCTGTGATGAGTTTTGATAAGTCTTCATGACCATACTGTTTACTTACAACATGCATCTGTGATGAGTTTTGATGTGTCTTCATGACCATACTGTTTACTTACAACATGCATCTGTGATGAGTTTTGATAAGAAGTCTTTATGACCATACTGTTTACTTACAACATGCATCTGAGTTGAGTTCTGATAAGTCATCATGACCATACTGTTTACTTACAACATGCATCTGTGATGAGTTCTGATAAGAGGTCTTCATGACCATACTGTTTACTTACAACATGCATCTGTGATGAGTTATGATAAGAAGTCTTCATGACCATACTGTTTACTTACAACATGCATCTGTGATGAGTTTTGAGAAGAAGTCTTCATGACAATACTGTTTACTTACAACATGCATCTGTGATGAGTTTTGATAAGAAGTCTTCATGACCATACTGTTTACTTACAACATGCATCTGTGATGAGTTATGATAAGAAGTCTTCATGACCATACTGTTTACTTACAACATGCATCTGTGATGAGTTTTGAGAAGAAGTCTTCATGACCATACTGTTTACTTACAACATGCATCTGTGATGAGTTATGATAAGAAGTCTTCGTGACATACTGTTTACTTACAACATGCATCTGTGATGAGTTTTGATAAGAAGTTTTTATGACCATACTGTTTACTTACAACATGCATCTGAGATGAGTTTTGATAAGTCTTCATGACCATACTGTTTACTTACAACATGCATCTGTGATGAGTTTTGATAAGAAGTCTTCATGACCATACTGTTTGCTCATTACTGCTGTTCTGATAACCTTGCACACTTCCTTCCTATCCCTGAGATTTTTTACCTCATCGACAACCAACTCTATGATAAGAAAAACATTACAAAATATGTTATTATTAATTTCAAAGCCATCAAAGTTTATTTTATGTAATTGAAATGAGATATTTTCAATTGAAAAACAAACACCGATCATAGCTGTACATAGCCGATACAAGGATATCTTCAGAAGTGGCAATCATTTTATCTCTTATCTCTTGGTTAACCTCTTAGGTGACTTGACATCTATGGCACTAACAGGAGCTGACAGTCAACAAGAGTGGACAATGACTCTAAACAAAATGACATTCCTCATCTACTGCAAGAGGAATTGGCAGCCTCAGGGCAGTATTGAATCCAGTGTCTATTCAATACAATGAATGCCTATAAAATCTTGTCATGACATGGGTTCAGATGTAGATTTGAGCTGTTCTTCACATGATTGTTTAAATGAAGTTTCTAGTTTCTATCGGTTTTGTGACTTTTGAATTAAGCACTACCACTCCACAAACAGTACTTATCCAAGCATGCAAGCACTCAGGTCGACAAGACTCGACATTAGCTCACTTCATCAGTCATTATATACTTAATTTAAATTAGAGGTGCCACGATTATTGATTTTGATAATCGATAATCGGTCATCAATAATTGACTATAATCGATTAATCGTACCTAATATTAATAACATCAGTGGAAGTATTCCGTAATATGGCGTATTGGCTGGTTAACTCAATAACTGCACTGTCGCTGGTTGTTTGAGGCATGATGTAATTTTTATGTTAATCAAGTGCATCATAAACCACTGTTAATGACTAATGAGCACAATGTATTGAATACCAGCACAGTTCTCGGCGATGTTATGGTTATAATATTTGTGAGTTCATTAGAACGAACGTAGCGATTAATTTCAGTTCTATGATAGCCAAATAGACAAAAAATATCAATGTAGGAATGAACGATGGACTGCCGGCGGTTCCTAAAATGAAAGTGTCAATGACACTGTAGCTCAACTTTATAAAGAAGGTAATTTTTTTGTGATGAGCAATGAATAGAGAGATTAAAAAGGAGTGTAAAAATGAGCAGTATTTAAAAGGATTTAGTCATACAAAGAGTAAAATCCAAGATGGCAGCTGGTGGCCATGTTTTTTGGCCGATGACCCCAATATGACTCGTTCCCATCTACATGTCATTATTAACATCCATGACAAATTTTAAGATTATCAAACTAAAGGTACAACCTGTAGCTTAAAGGATTTAGTCATACAAAGAGTAAAATCCAAGATGGCTGCTGGCGGCGATGTTTTTTGTCCGAATGACCCCAAAATGACTCTTTCCCATCTACATGTCAATATTAACATCCATGACAAATTTCATGATGATCAAACGAACAGTACGACCTGTAGCCCGTGCTAATGGATTGAATTTTGAAATCAAAGATGGCCACTGGCAGCCATGTTTTTAGGCCAAATGACACCAAAATGACTCGTTCCCATCTACATGCCATTGTTAACATTCATGACAAATTTTATGATGATCAGACTAAAGGTACGACCTGTAGCCCGTGCTAAAGGATTTAGTCATAGTGTAAAATCCAAGATGGCTGCTGGCGGCCATGTTTTTGGGCCGAATGACCCCAAAATGACTCATTCCCATCTACATGTCATTGTTAACATCCACAAATGTTATGATGATCAGACTAAAGGTACGACCTGTAGACCGAGCTAAAGAATTTAGTCACACAAAGAGTAAAATCCAAGATGGCTGCTGGTGGCCATGTTTTTTGGCCGAATGACCCCAAAATTACTCGTTCCCATCTACATGTCAATATTATCATCCATGACAAATTTCATGATGATCAGACGAACAGTACGACCTGTGGCCCGTGCTAATGAATTAAATTTTGAAATTAAAGATGGCCGCTGGTGGCCATGTTTTTTGTCGGAATGACCCCAAAATGACTCGTTCCCATCTACATTCCAATTTCAACAGCCATGACAAATTTCATGATGATCAGACTAAAGGTACGACCTGTAGCCCGTGCTAAAGGATTTAGTCATACAAAGAGTAAAATCCAAGATGGCTGTTGGTGGCCATGTTTTTTGCCCGAATGACCCAAACATGGCTCGTTCCCATCTACATGTCATTGTTAACATCCATGACAAATTTTATGATGATCCGACCAAAGGTACGACCTGTAGCCCGTGTCAAAGGATTTAGTCATGCAAAGAGTAAAATCTAAGATGTTTTTTGGCCAAATGACCCCAAAAAACTTGTTACCATCTACCCCGCTGGACAAAACAAGTGTCCACTTAACCGCGGTGCGGTTTGCATTGCCACCGCGGCCGAACTGCAACTACACCGCGGCTCCACCGGCTGACTGCAGTTCGGCCGCGGTGTACTTGCCATTCAGCTGCGGTGTACTTGCCGTTCGGCTGCGGTGTAGTTGCGGTTCGACCGCGGTGTACTTGCCGTTCGGCCGCGGTGTACTTGCCGTTCGACCGCGGTGTACTTGCCGTTCACGTGATGATGTTGAAAAACACAAAGAGGGCACCATAAATGAGGCTTGATTGAGGCCATTGTCTAAATACCGTCCGCCAGACGATCTATTATATGTTTGAGGGTTAATCTGTCTGGTGACAAGGTGTGATAATCTTTTAAGTAGTCAACGTCCCACCAGTAAACTGTCATAAAATCAAGGTGTCATAATCCATCCTGATTAGAAAAGGCTCCCGCTGATAATTATTAGGCGACACGGAAGTGTGATGTTGCCGACAACAGACTTCATCTAGATTTGGCAGCACGTGTCTTTTTGAGAAATAAGCATTGGAATGCCGTGCACACGTGGCAGCCTCATCGTGAGAGAATTGAATCGCCATGCTGTCATTTACGACTGATTATAAAATAAGGATTATGGTTTGTTGTCGCATCCTACTTTGAACTGTTTGTTTGCCCATGTTGAAATATTTGTTATTGTGATGTTGTTTTCTCTTGTTAAAATATATTTTTTCACATTAATTTGACTATTATTTGGTTTGAATTATATACTGACTACATCCACCCATGTGGACCTCCTTTTGGAATTCACTGCCGTCCATTGAATGTATAAAAATCTGTGCCAGAATTGTCTTCAAAATGAACAATAAAGAGCATTTGTGCTTGATAAGGTATTTTTCGCCCACGAAGATTTTATGAACCTAAAAATTCAAATCCTTTCAAAACCGTGGTTACTTTAAAGACAAAACCGCGACAGCATGCCAATTGACCTTTGATAAAACTTGAAAGGGAATATCGAGGAGAAAGTGACATGTCACAATCATGTTAACTCAAACAGTTACGATGTAGCAAACAATGTCATTGCTACAATAACCGCGCCCAATTTCTGAATAATGCTGACGTAATAAATTGTAATTCGCGTGCACCTGGCATTTGAGATGTACAGATGTGCGCAAAATTAACGGCGGTTATCAACCTCCCAATCAAGGGTTTCACTCACTTTTTTGTGGCAATATACGTAATCAATACTTTATAATGGATATATAACAAAATAAAAATTTAATGATGCATGCATGGTTTATACATCCATTGAATAAAAGCGACCACGTGGTTCGTTTTTGTGAATTTGCAATAGATCGGATATGGGAGATCATGGGATGATTAGAATTGTGCTAAATTAATCGGCTTTCTGGGAAACACGGCACCAGAGCGCATCACTTCAACAAAACAGGAATATCTGAGAATGTACTTCCGTTGCGAAAACAAAAGTATCGTGGTTCTCCGTTTTTTTTATTGGCGTATACAGCGCCGCTGTGTATTCCAATGTTTATTTATTTATGAAACTCTATTTCTCTTTCACCCTTGAATGAAGTAATTACAGTAAGCATGTTTGTTGAGATACTATACTTGTCAATATATGTCATAGCTGTCTGGTTTTTTAAATCCAGATTCCTGCATAAATTATACCAGTAATAAACGCATGCATGCATGACGTATTGACCGCGTGGTTGTTTGTGCACGCGAGGTTTTCCCCGAATTATCTGCATTTTCTGATCAGGGCTAGTGGTTTTCATAACTTGTCAACATGATAATTTTTATTTGAATATGATGACTAAAATCTTATCTGTAGGAATGTTGGTAGAGAATACAATAAATGGTGTATTTTCAATAGCTTGTTAATGCATAATAAAACGAAAAAAATTAAATGAATTGAAAAGCTTACCGCCCACCCCTAATTTTGGGGTGTCCGTTCGGGAGAAACGTGTGCATTATTCCTTTTGACCTTATACACGTGTCCCATCACAATTTTTTTTTCAACACACATTGTTTGTGTAATCTTTATTCAGTCCATCCTCTGGTGGCAAATACCATGGACTTATAGAGCAAAGTGTAAAATGTCGCGTATTTCCAGTTTCTGGCGCTGGCAGTTAATTTTTACTTGGCAATGGATTTGCCACATATATGGATCGATAATATAACACTTTTATTTAATATGCTCATTTGATCATATTTTTTTTTCAAAAATAATAGCAACTCTAATAAAAACATGGGAATCATTTTATTTACCAAATCTCGGTTATGGTGTCAAAGCATACCACATTAGAACAAAATATCGGTAAGCTCCTCCCACAGCCAACCAATTAAAGCAGAGAATAAAATCTCACAAACTAATCCTGGATGATTGACAGGTGTATGTCGACGTGATAGCATGCACAGGATCGACGCATGACTTGAAGTTTTTTATATTTGACAACAAAGTTCCATTAAAAACTTCGTTAGATCGTTGAAACAGTTGGGTTTAATATAAATGTGATTTGCATAATGACCTTAAAGCCGATATTATGTACGGATTTAAATTTCCTGTAATTAAAAATACTAACCTTCGTATATTTCTACTAATAAAACACATGTTTTAAACTCGAGAAAAAAAAGACGATACAAACCAGGAATCTAACCCCGGTGTACTTGCCGTTCGGCCGCGGTGTACTTCGGCCGCGGTGTACTTGCCGTTCGGCCGCGGTGTACTTGCCGTTCGGCCGCTGTGTACTTGCCGTTCGGCCGCTGTGTACTTGCCGTTCGACCGCGGTGTACTTGCCGTTCGACCGCGGTGTACTTGCCGTTCGGCCGCGGTGCTCAACCGCGGTTACACAAAGTGACACCGCGGCCGAACGGCAAGTACACCGCGGTGGCAGTGGACACTTGTTTTGTCCAGCGGGGTACATGTCAATATTAACATCCATGACAAATTTCATGAAAATGAGACGAATAGTACGGCCTGTAGCCCGTGCTAATGGATTGAATTTTGAAATCCAAGATGGCCGATGGCGGCCATGTTTTTTTCCGAATGACCCCAAAATGACTCGTTCCCATCTACATGTCAACATCCATGACAAATTTCATAATAATCGGACCAAAGGTACGAACTGTAGCCCGTGCTAAAGGAAATTGTTGACGAATCACACACGCATACACGCACACACACAGACGACGGATGCCAAGCCATGGCAATAGCTCAAACTTTACAAAGTAAAGTTGAGCTAAAAAGGAATCAAATGTTACGGAAACTATAAGTTTCATCAAACTTCCAGAGCGTGGTTAACAATCACAAACGTGTGCCCCCACCCGCAAATTGCAGGACTCTGAACAAGCTAAGTATTTGATAATAGTCAGTTTCATTCAGCATTCACCACACGATATGTGATTGCCTTTACTAGTAACTTCTAAGTATACATTTGTACTTATGCAAACAAAGTACACTCGCAATTACATTGTGGAGAACATCGCTGATTAAAATGCCGTATATATTGGTTCCCTGGTTTTAGAGAGAATGTCAATCAACTTCCCATTGGTCCAATCAGATTGAAGGGCGAGTGCATTCAGTTCATTGAACACGGTGACAGTCAGCACATTTCAAAGACATAGTGCCACCTTTCAAGTATAAATATACAACGACGTCACAATGTGTTCAAATCTGCAGTGCCGCCAATTTGTAGAATATACAACGACCCCGACGAGAAACCATGTCGCATCATCAAATGAACTGCCGACTGTTTGCAACATATATTAGTAGTACAGTCAATTTCAGTTAATTGCATATCGTTTAAATGCATATTTCGGTCATTTGCATAAAATATGCATGCACCAAACCATTTTCTCATAAAAAGACTATTTTTTAATCGTTTATTTAATCGTCTATTCCGTTTTTATGCATACGAAAATCGCCAAAAATGTTGATGAGAAGGGGTAAAAAGTCACCTCATGATGTCGAAATTATAGCAATTTGTAAAAATATTTACCTTGAAAAACGTATTTTATGGGAAAACTTAATACAAAGTTGTTGAAGATGACCATCGCGAGAGCGAAGACGGCAATTTTCAATTTCATAACACACGTGGTTTTCTATCTCTTCTCAGTAACATGCTTCTGTTGACACACATTTCCTGTATGTTTCCATATTTATTTGTGAATTGCATGATTTATTAAAATTTGTATATTTATTTGGTTGTTTGTTGAGTTTGTAAACGTTTGTAAACACCTCAGTTGCAATTCTGAGAATTCAATGTGAAAGGAAGATTTCCGGGAATTCCCCAACAAGGAAGCCAACTAAACCGAAAGTGCTTTCTATTTCTTCTAACATGCTTCTGTTCACAAACATTTCCTGTATGCTTCCTTATTTCCTTTAAAAAACGTATGTAAACACATGCAGTTCCAGTTGCAATTCCGATAAGTGAAAGGAAGGAAGTTTCCGGGAATTCCATCAATGAAGTATCAAGACGCCGACTAAACACATGGCGTTTGTAATCACCGGCGCAATTGATTCCTGGAATTTATGTCAGATTCAGATAATCCTATTGAAAGATCAAATAATATTTCCAGGAATTCTATCAGATTAACAGAATCTGTTGAATTGTGTCAGCTTCAGAAAATGCAAGTTTGTAAACACCTGCGCAATTATTCCAGTTTCCCGGTCAGTTTGTGTTGAAACCGAAAGTGAAACTAAGATTTTCCGCGAATGACATGGGTAGCTCTAATTACGTGAGGTTACGGAAAATAGTTCAGAAATAAATCATCAAATTATTGTCTTCGCAACACAAAGTGATTTATTTTGTCTAAATTTAAATAACCCGTATTTAACAGGTCTTCAATATTTATTCATGCTCCAACTTCTTAGAAATCGCCGGCTTCTGGGAAACAAAACAGCTTCTGTGGCGATAACAAAAGATTAATCAAGTCGCTGCAAATATGCATGCATTGAGGTGTGAATTTGACCCAATTCCATTAACTGCAGCCACAGCACAAAATGAAATCATAGCAATGTCAATGAGGTCACTAAAGAAATGCTAGGAGCACGTGCTATCAAAACAATAACCTTTGTTGAACTGTCATGTTGCTTGGAGTCATTTGTGAGCATACCAATTAAAGAAGGTGTCATACACTGTTGGGCTTCAGTGTTTAATTAAAACTATATTGGGGCTCAATTCAGCAAACATTTACGTTTGACAGTGGCTACTCAATTGTTTTGGTGTGATGTGCACTGATTAATTATCAGATCAGATTTTATTTAATTTTTGAAGACACTTTGTTTCCCAAAAATTAATGTTTCATTTAATGAATAGAGTTATGCCTCTTCCCATACTTCAATATAGTTTTGTAAATTGCACTCCCAAATATGCATGATATATTGGGAAATCAATTTGATTTTTGTTAGTTTTTCCGGTTGGCTACATGGATAGATGGTTCTTCATATACCTATTTATTTTGAAACAAACAAAATTACCGAAAATAAACGGCAACTATAGTTAATGATTATTTGTTTAATATTACATGTGTGTAATGCATTTCTAACTGATTGATTGGATATATTTTAAATATAAACATGTATATAGTGAGTTTATTATCAATGGGGGTTGCCGTTCCTGACAAGAACATCGTTTTATTCTTGAACATTTTACAATCATAGATGATAATATAATATGGAATAACATTAAATTAATATAGATGAAGCTCTTTAGATATTATTTTTTTTAAACAAACTAAATTGATGAAATTGAATGAACGAAACATAAACAATTCACTGCATTTCTAGACTGATGCTGGTGATAGAAAAACGGCTTATGCTTCTTTTTATCGTGATTTCGGCTTTATGCATATTCGGTTAACTGCATAAGAAAAGCCATGCACCGACGCTATGCAATAAAGCGAAATTGACTGTACTCATGTTATTGGAATCTCTTTGATACGCGATCAAAGGATGTTAACACCTCGGTTGTAGATTAAACTGTGTAAAACAAACACGGTATTCAATAATACCCGGCATTTTCGGACGTCCGAAATAAATAACGCAGATTAATCGACGATGGAAATGGTAATCGATTATCAGCTTTATCAACGGTTCATCGATATTACGATTAATTATGGCACCCCTAATTTAAATGTAAAATTTCCTCATAATTGGCCTCAGGATTCTTCAGATACAGTATAATGTCAGGGGTGAATTCAGTGTGTAAATATACCGACATACTGAATCTATCGTAGTCTCGTCGAAATGTCATTTCCTGGAAGCATGCAGACCTCCCCCAAATTAAGCCACATCCTGTTACGTTAATCACTCTGATTGAACACTTTTATCTTGGTGCTAGCCGCGCTACTGGTAATAGTGAGTTCTGAATGGCACTACTGACTGACTATTTATATGAGGGTCTGTAGTTCACTTAGATTGGGGGATGTTACTTTTTTCAAGGTGTTTAGTAATATTTGTTGTCCTAGTCTTAGTGTGCGAAAACTATTGAAGGAAATATAAATTTATGGGGACATAAGCTAATACTGACTGGTGTCACTCACTCAAATTTTTATTTTATACTGTGAAATCTGTAAAAAAAAATCCAGGGAACAGGCAACACACGTTGCGTTGGATGGCCAAGATTATTATGAATTTCTGTGAACAAAGAGAAATTTCAGCGTATGAGTATTTTATCTACAGCATACACCCACTAGCTGGTAAGAGCTTGTTGATACTATAAATGTGAAATTAATATACACTGATATTACCTGGCAGGAGTTCCAAACACTTCTTGGTCGCTAGGTCATAACCATCTGTTACCTCTGTAACGGACAAACCCTGTAGAATAGAGAGTTAATACCCTGATATAATTTGAAGGCTGTGGTTAACCCATTCACGACGGGAGCAGTGCTGGTGCAGCATTAAAGATCATGTGCCAGTGCATTCTCTTATATATGTGAGTCTCCCATGGAGAGCTTCATATATATAAGAGAATAAATTGGCTTACAAGGTCAAGGTAAATATTATTAGGCCAATGTATTCTTATATATGCGAGGCTCCATATCAGATTGAAATCCAGTCTGTGTAAACATACATCAAGAGTCATACTGACATATTGAGTCTATGGTAGTCAGTAACTTTCATTTCTCAGAAGGCATCATTTCACATGCGGCTTCCCCTGTCACACTGACCTCATACATGGTTATGGTCATGATAGGGATTGAAACTTAGACCAGTATAGAATATGTCCAACAAGTGGCATAACTTTCTACATGTTTGTAATGAAACGGGACCCAATGGATAAGAAAATCAACTGTCATCTTCAGTCAATATGATCGAGTTCCAGGGTTTCCGCGAGGAGAAGCGGGTCCCTTTACCCTCACCCATATTTCCCCTCTGACCAACTGATTAATGCCTACATTACCTATGTATCTGCCCCTACATAACACCAACAGTGAATGATAATCAAAGGTAACTTTAATCGCCCGCTAATGCTGATAACAAGTGAACCATTCTGCATGAAAAGAATGCTTTTCAGGGCTACACACATCAACAATTATGACCTTATTCTGAAAGATATTGAACCGGACATTGCTAAAAGTCATGTGGTTAATACTAATTCTACCTGGTTACATCACGATTACATGTACATTGTCGAAGAACACACTGTTCTGTCTGGTTATTATTTACTATTATGTAGATGAGGTCCAGATGTTACCTACTGAAGGGTAATCAGGAATATATTAAACTTATTTACCCACCGATTTAACTTGGTGTTTTGTCGTAAAATTTACTAGTATGGTATCAATGGTTATCTGGTTCTATTCAGTACTAATTTACTAGTATGGTATCAATGGTTATCTGGTTATATTCAGTGCTAAATGACAACACCGTTACATTCCTTAACCCTTCAAATTGTTAAAAAATATCAACACATTAATATTTTGACTGATTTGCTATTGGCATATTCTATTAGATCAAATGCAGTTTGTGATGGACTGAGAACTCCCCCCATCGGCTATAGGGGTACTATTCCATCACTAACTTCACATCACTAACGACACATTGCAGTTGGGCCAGACGAAGTTTCGAGATTCGATTCGATTTCGAATCTTTCATTCCGATTCGATTCGAAAGCGGTCTGGTGATTCGGGATATTTCGAATCGTTATATACAAGTCCTTTATCGCCGGGAATAGACTGCATTATCTCAGCCCTCTTAATTCAGATTGTTTGGCTTCGGCAATCTGCTACGGCAACAGTATGCCGTGGCCCAGTTTGCTTCAGCAAATTGCTTCGGCAATGCTGATTGCTGTAGCCAATTATGAAGGCTGATTATCTATAAAAAAAAATTCATTATGTCCCCAATACTCAACCTTAGTTGCCTTCCGCGAACATCTGGGACCTCCGTGGTCCAATGTGTACAGGGTAAGTTGCCCAATAGCTCACTCCTCATATATAAATTGGCCTCCCAGTCCCAGTGCTGGTTACTCGTGAAAGGTCAGTGCAACTCGTGCAACCTGCAGGTAGGTCTGTGATGGTTCGCGTATTAATCACGGTTGTACCGTAATCCTAGCGCACGCGGTTTCCTCGACCACATAATACCAGCAATGTCACGATATAGTCCGGCCCCAGCTGCCGAAGCAAGTGAATTCCTTGTGGGACATATTTGGATGTCGGAATCTGAAATTCTTACCAGAAAAGCCTATATTGCGTACACAGCTCAATCAAATAATATATATTTTTTAAATTTAAAATTTAAAACCATATAGATATATTAAATAAACATTTTGGACTCCATTATGTCGTCTCCAAATCTGACCAACAACTTTAAACAGGATATATGTTATCCGGGCAATGCAATATTGTTGTCCATTCAGCCTTCCGACAGACAGGCCCAAGTTGGGATACTATAGTTCCTGTAATCCCGTTGGCGTATACGCCATTCCCAAGTCACGATGGGGAATATTGATATCGCGCATGCCTGCTGTGCGCAACAGGGTGAAGCATGGATGCGCAGAAGAGTTTGCGTTTGCATTGACTCGAATCAGACTCCAAAGTTCCAAACTGCTTACTTTTCACGAACTTCAATCATGCATAGAAGCAGTGGCACAAATATGAAATGATGTCGTGCCATTCTCATATATAAACTGTTTAAAACTGTGATTAAATATTGTTCATATCATGTCATATAAATTAAGTTAAATGAACCTCCTTCGTAATCTGAGTTATCTCACTGACATTATAAAATCATCGGATATTTGCCCCCATTTTTGCTCGTTCATGTACCTCCCACTGATCGGTACCGCGAATCTCCTAAAGTGTTTGAAAAAGATTCGATTCGAGATTCGATGTTGAAATTGCCGATTCGTCGGGCCCTACAATGCATAATCGAGGTTCCCAATGGGTGCACATCACAATATTCACCATGTGGGAACTTCAATCTGAGTCTATGTCTCCCATAGCAGATGATGCCATGCAGAATGATGTCCAAAGAGGGTAAATTTGGTGACGCTGGCCTGCCATGCAGGATAGCGACACTAAATTCAACCTCTGGGGACCTCATTCTGCAAATGACAGACAGCGGACACATTCTTACCATTTTCAACAGTTCATCAGCATTCTCTAGAAGAGCACCAGAGAACATGAGTACAAAGTTTGTTCCATCACCACACTCCTTCTCTTGCTGATGTGACGCTAGAACTAACATCTTTGCAGCTGGATGTTGCACCTCCAATTCTGACAGAATGGTTGCTGCATCATTCGTGACAAACAGTTTGTCCAAGTGATTAATAACCATCTTGTTCTGCCCTATAAGATAACAAATATGCAGGAAACAATTAAGAATCCAATTGCAGAATTTTTAATATTTTTTAGTAGGGCTTTGATAATCATCAGATTTTATAATAGATTACTGTTTTCAATGATCAATTATAATTGTACACAATCATTGAATGATTTCTGCAAACGTTGATAGGAAATAATCATGCAATTTCAACCAACGATACCACAAACACCTGACAATAATTAGTCATAACACTAAAAGATTGTTAATAGACATGTACGACAATGTTCCTTACTCATGAGATGGATCATTTCCAAAAAGTGGCCAGATAATATTTGAATAATAAAATATAGTGATATCATGGCCATAATTTTCAAGCGGTTTTTAAAGTGGTGAGCTCTGTTTAAATTTATATAAGTTTTAAGTTATATTTTACTCGTTCATATACATAAAGATGCCTCTAATTTGGACAGTATTCCATATTCTGGGCACATCCTTTTCCGGTTTGAATTTGGGGAAATTTAAAGCCCAGAAAATATTAATAACTTTAGACGTAGTTAATAAATGTGCTGTTAAAAAGTCAATATAATTCAGAGTCCACAAAAATACTGGGTACCGACCATGAGGACCAAAAGCTGATCGAGTTGTTTCTGCTAGTTCTTTGCAAGCTTCTATATTTCTGTAAACAGCTTCGTCTAAACCAGAGAAGTGCTAAAAAAGAAAATAAAGAGTCTGAATAAAATTCAAATGAAAGTGTCAATCACACTGTAGCAGTTGCAAAAGGGACAATGTCATATATTATACTCAATGAAGCGATAAGGAATACGGAAACTTTAATTGTTTTAAGTTAATACCAGAGGTCAAGCCAAAGAGCCCATATGAAGTTTGGGATCAACTAGATAAAAAATGTTGGCAGAAGGGTATGCAGAAGTATTTGCGCACCAAAGATGGCTCTGATCGAGTTGTTTGCCCATAACAGTGAATCTATTCGACCGAGAAACACTAAAAATGAACGAACTAAAGAACCAAGTCTCAGAACTAAGGGCCATAACTCAGGTAAAAAACAAATCGGACAAACCTGGTTTTTGAACACAATCAAGATATTGTTGTGAAAGATCCATATACCCAATGAATGGAATCGGTTGACATTTGTTCAAGTTTTCCCACTAAGGCAACACCAATTTTTAAGTCTGGTTTACGAACACCTCCTACAACTTATTTTCCATTTCATGAAAAAAAATAAAACTTTTTTCTCCCAATTTTTTTTACACGCAAACTGATTTTCATGTGCTGTCGCATCCGGTTCTGCTTATAATCATTTACAGATCCATAGTTTCATGTATTTCATGACAAGAAATGTCTTGTTTGGTTCAGAATTTCATTCAAAAACAATTTTTGTAAAATTCCACTATTTACTTGATATATATTAGGGGGACAATTTTTTTTATTTTTATTTTTTTCCCTCCTGTATCCAGGGGGGGGGGGGGGGGGGGGGGGGGGGGGGGGTCGTGCAAAAATATTCCGACACAAGGCCAGGGGGGGGTGGGGGGGGGGTCGCAGCTCCTGAAAACATGTTTTTTTCCGGTGTTTTCTGGTGCTTGCAAATTTTTTCCTTTTGCCCTTTTTTGACCTAATTACAAGCTGTTTAGCCTATATAATGATTGTTTTGATGTGTTATGATCTAAATAACACCTGTAGTGTACACACATGATACTAGGTACAGTTATCTGTGGTCAGGTTGGCCTCAGAATGTTTTGATTATTTGGTCCCTTCTAATACTAAGTAAACATTTGTGAATTTTTTTAACTGCGCTGGCCCACCTGGGTTGGATAACCACTTGGTATGTAAATATATTATAATGAACTCTAAAGACAAATAAACCACATATACTTCAGTAAGTAAAATAAAATATCACATTACCACTATCTGTGGTATCAAACTGAAATTCAACTCTCCAATTAAGTCTGATATGAAACTGAAATAATGTGTAAAATAAATGTAGAACATGCCTGTTCTCTAATCTATAAACATGTTTCTGGCACAAAGTTACTAATACTATAAAAGACAAAAGTGCTACAGTGTTACATACCCAATTATTAATGAACAGACATTCACATGGATCTCCATCAGTCTCAATAGCATTTTCTTAGTAAAACATGACTGTCTTTCACTTGTGAAATAATGAGATATTATTTATTTATATGCGCTATTCTACAACCATTTAGCTATTGTTAATATTAAAATGATCCATCTAACCACGTACACTGCATATTGTAAAATAGGCAAGAAACAGTTTGATAAGTGTCTAGTCTGAAATACTTGGGTAATTTTGTACCAGAAAATGTAACCAAAGTTTCTTGTTAAACTCATTCATTTCTTAATCCAGATTAGATAAAGATTTTGTAAGTCACTTTGCACAACGATAATTGAAACTTCACCTGAGTTTAAAGTAACTTAAATAATTCTTCAATCAGCTTCAACGTTTTTCAAAATTCAATTTAGAAATGTTAGTTGAACGACATCGATGATAAAATGAAAATGAATATATCTGATACATTTTGCATAGAAAGTCACTGCTACATCTGCCTCCATTAAATCCAATAAGATCGGAGTGGATTGTTCATAGGAAACTATATTAATACCACCAGTCAAAACACTTATAAGGACACACTTCCAATGGAAATATATAGGACATACACTTTATGAAATACTGCATAACAAAAAGAGCTGAACTGTCTCAGCACAAGCAATACACTCATATGAGATTTAAAACATTTATCTAGAAAACCCCATCTCAACCTGGGCAGCATATAATTTTCCAGTGTGTTGTGTGTTTACAACTTCAATTTAACTAGCAACTTTAAAATATATATAAAGTAAACACGAGTGCATTTCATGGATAAATGCACATTACACAAAGTCCAGTGCAAAGTCTGGAATATATAATTAGATAAAATATTTTTTTTTAAGTTGTTTCACTGGTTGTGGCAGCTGGTTGTGTTGAGTTTTTCATGATAAATGTTTTTAATCTCATGAGTGTATTGCTTGTGCTCATAGTTATAATTTATTAGTATTTGAGTTTAACTGGTGGCGAAAGTACACCAAAGTTGGATGATGCTTGAAAAAACAGAATGGTCAAATTACGAATGACTGATAATTATTACTAGTATATATGTTCATTCTAATTTAACCATTCTCTGTTTCTCAACATCAGCCACCTTCACTGGACATTCTACACCCCGATGTTTTTGCCTATAATGGCTCTCCAGCTTGATAAATTTCATTCAAATGTGACTGGAAAGGGGGGGGGGTGTCCCAAAACCATGAGTGGAAAAAAAAAAAAAATTGCACAATGAGGGGGGGGGGGGGGTCCAAAGTGCTGCAAAAAAAAATTCAGCTTTGTGTATGCAAATTCTTTCCTGCCCCCCCCACCCCCCCCCCCCCCCCCCCTGCTGCATCTACTTTTTTTCTCCCCACAAGTTCGTAAACCAGACTTAAAAATTGGTGTCGCCTAACAGTCATAAAATTGCTAAAAAAAATAGACAAACTGAGGGCAGAAACTCATGTGAAACAAGGGTTGCGCATACAAGATGGCTTAGTCGAGTTTTTTTGTCCATAAGTATGCATCTGTCTAACCGAGAATCAATAAAAATTGTCAATATATTAAAAGAACCATAACTCAGAACTAAGGGCCACAACTCAGGTAAAAACAAGATGGTTGCCAGCGGCCATGTTTTTCATTGAAAATCATTTCGACAGCTCACATCTACAGCTGATCCTTAACAAGACTGTAAAGATTCAAAACAATTCTCCAATAAATGTGCGCTGCAGGGTGTGTTGATGGTTTCATATTTGAAATCCAAGATGGCTGCTGGCAGCCATGTCTTTTTTTAACAAATTTCGTGAAAAAAGGGAGGCTCCCATCTAGATGTCACCCCAAAGATCCATATGAAGTTTGGTAATGATTGGATGAAAATGTGACCTATAAGGTGTGTTAAAGGATTTAGTCTTGACCAAACTATACCATCCCCTTAAAATTCGCAAAAATAAAAATATTTCATGGGAATTTTGTTTTGCTTTCTGTATGCTTGTAGATGGTTCTGGCTTAGAAAAACATTGAAACCTAAACTGTCACATGATCTTTTTCGCAAACCTCTGCTACATGTAGATCCATGGGCACTTTATAGTAGCATGGCTTACACCATCTAAGTTCCGTCGCGAGTATGATTTCTATAAAAATAACAATTACAACTGTATGACCCATGCATATGTATTTATCAACTAAATATTAAGGCCAAAAAAAATAAAAAATTATTTGCTTCCTATTACGGTGCCAAAATATTCCAGGTAGGTAGGGATTTTCCCCCCCAAACACTTAAGATGGACATTAATGCTTACTCTTTACACTTGTGTGAATGCTGTCCATGTGTATTGCAAGCAAACAGTTAATATGATAAGTATTGTCATTGTGGACAAGGACTTGACTCCCAGGCACTCAATTATGCAGCTCTCTTGCAATTATTCTCTCAGTTTAGATTGTGGTGGCACAATATGGACATGTCATCAGGCCCAAGGAAATGGTACCACAGCCCCACACCTTGACTGAGGTACCACAATTCAGCATTCAAATTGTCTCAAACTTTGAAGTACCATATATACACACTGGCATATGCTTGCTTGTAAGTTTTATACACCCGAACAAACCAGTAGATAATTTCATGCGCTTTTTTAGTGCCCAACCCAGAAGGGTGTTTGATATGGTAGACATGCAGTCATCTATATACTGTGTATATACATACTAGTAACTACTGAATCCTCGATTGACTGGGGAGAGACACTTTAAATACTGAAATAGAGTCTTCTATATGTATATTGCTCACTAACAGATGAGGCTTCTTCCCACAAGGCATGGGAGTTAAACAAACAAAAGATCACCACATGCAGCTTTTGAAGACTGCAGATTTTTTGTTGAAAATTTGAAAAAAAAATTCCAGGTCAGCCCAATTTCGGCAGGTAGGTCAGATAACCGGAACAAAGATGGTTTTTTTTGCCTAATATAAGTGTGAAACCATGCATTCACCTACGTGTCATTTATCCTTAAAATCCGACAAACAGAACGTAAACACTGGCATACATGTTTACCATAACATGTGATTGCAGCATGTAATTGCACATACTCATGAATCCCCTTTGAGTTTCCTGAACCTTCCCATGCATGACAAGGATCGGCTGTGCCTGATATAATTCAGGTCGAGTGTAACTACACTCTGGGCATGCGTAACCTTAGTACTACTAACCTTAACCATTTTTTTGTGACATTTTATTAATTTCCCATGCGTGGGTCATCATGTGACTTACTTCAGCCGTCTTAAGGGTTGCCACGACTACGAGTTTTCATAATCGACTAATCGACCGTTATAGTCGACGGTTAGTCGATTAATCGTTTATATATGCGGCCTATATTGCACCCAGGTAAAGACATGATAAATTCGAAATTACAATGACTACATTATATCCAGTTATAAACTGTCAGTCAGCAGGCTTGTCATTCTGATGCCCCCACACGTCATCGGCCACCTAAACTCAAATTTACGTGGCAGGTAAACGCCCGCCTCATCGCTATTCCCGCGGACGAGAAATTAAAAAAATATCTGTTCAGTCAATCAATGTTCCCTGTAAACATGCATCGCGGAATTGTCGCATACTTATTGAAAACAGACTATAGTTAGTTTTGCAGAAAATCCCATTGCGTACCGATTGCGTCACATGACATATTTTAGCACTTAATTTTATTTCGGGGCTTCGGTGCGTGCGCGCTGCCTATTACTGTACTTTTAGTTTTGTTATTCAAAGTGTGCGGAGCGCATCGTGCAGCGCGGTAGGGGTATATACGTTACCAATTTGGAGAATGTAATGCATGTAGCATTGATAAGTGATGACACAAACTTTTTACTGATTAACTGTCTAGTAACTTTGAACATTCCGTGAACTTTGTGACTTTGTCAATAATTATCAATAATGGTGAGCGTTTTACAGTATGAAATTTGAAAAAAGAAATATAGATGCAGTCCCATGCACGTCGTCCATTTTGGATATAATGATCGTTAATTACAGATCCATAGGAACATACATTTACAGTTAAACATAATACATAAACAATGGCAAGACCGTGACACGACATCAAAGGCACACCGAACTCTTTGAAGATGATCGCCAAACGTCAGCTGCGATATCAAAGGACGCCGCATCAGAAGTGGCGACATAACATGCTGTCGGCTGGTAAATTGTGCCACATATACTGTTAACTTTTACTTCCAGGCATGGTATTTTTTTTACTTCCAGGCATGGTATTCGTGCATAGTACTGCTTTAATACACAACCATACCCACCCCCCCTTGGGCAATTAGTCAACGAAAGTAAATAACCGTCGACTACCACATCTGCCGAAGGTTAGTCGGTTAATCGAATAATCGTGGCAAGCCTAGCCGTTTTACATGGTTTCGACATGTGTTTTCCAAGTGGACTTTTTTTTTATTACTAGTAAATATTAATGGAATTATACACACTTTCTGGTGGGAGTCAAAGTTAATATAAATTGCAATATTGATAACTTTAATGACTATGTTACTTGATTCTCAAAATTAAGTGTATTTAAACAAATTAGTTAGTCTCAACAGGCCATAAATAGAAGTTAGAACGCCGTTCTGACTTGATTCGAACATTAAGTTCATCAAGTCAGGTCTGATTATGCTTCTATGCTACATGACTCGTGAGGTCCTCAGAGGGCAAATTTAGTGATGCTATCGTGCAGTGAGCTAGCGTCGCCAAATTCACCACCTGGGAACCTCATTCTGCTTAAGCCTCATCTTCTATATATGGGAGACCTAGGATCAGATTGTTCTAAGTCCCCCAGTTGAAGTTGGTGAAAGTTCACTGGCACCCATTAGTAACTCCAAAACTATAAAGGACTTTTTCAATTCTGTAAAAAGTTTTGATTTTTGTTTTCATGGCACTTTAAAGTGATGTGAAACACTGCGGTAGGGTGATCAAATAGAAATGGAGAATAATCTTGCTCACTGTAGTTATTTTAGCAAAACTGACTTTGGTAACACTAACAATAACAGTAGTAGCAACCTCACTTTCGCATTCTCGTTTCCGGTCCTCATGTGGACATGTGCTAATTCGGAGAATTTTCACAGCTAAGAACTCAATTTATTCTATTAATCATTGCCTTTTTCACAATATTTACTATTACCAACTATTATTCTATTACTACTCCATTTGCTCATATTTATCTGCATCTCCCTGTAATAGTGGTTTGTAGTTGTCACCAATTTTCGTGCACATTATTTTCAAAATGGCTACTTTCTGTTTTCAATCATGGGGTAGGTTGATATGAATGCCATCTGTCTTGCTTGGTGAATTTGATGTTCTCATTGTTCATACGCAAGACAAATAACACATTTTCTTATTATAGTATTCATCTTTTACTTATAAAAAATATATTATGAGAAAAAAAAAATTTGGAAAACAATTTGGTGGTCAAAAAAGTCGAAAGGCCCACAACTCTGGGAAAAATCATTGGAACAAATTCAAATTCGAACTTGACCTGTATTTGATATGAACGACCCACAAAAAAACAGAATTTCCAATTAAACAATCCAAACTTGAGTTATCACCCGGAAACCAAAGAACAAAGAAGTAAAATTGAATTTTCTAAGTCGAAAAAAGTCCATAACTCTAGGAAAAATCATTGGATCAAACTCAAATTCGAACTCAACCTGTATCTTGATATGACTGATAAACATAAAAACAGTATTTGCAATTAAAGGAACCAAACTTGAGATATCATCCGGAAACCGAAAAAGTGAGAAATTTCTAAGTAAAAAAAAGTTGACAAAATGGAAATAACTCCATAAAAGAACATCGGATCAAACCCAGAATTGCAGAGCACCTGTGTTCTTGGTTGAAACACCTACATACCAAGTTTCAATCAAATCAGATGATCATTACTGCAGTTATAACTCCGCACGGATGGACGCACGGACGCGGCTGATTACAATAGTCATCCGAGAATTTGTTATAGCCATGTTGATGGAACATAACATAGAATTCAAATTTTAAATTGCAGAGGTGTAATTAAGAATTTGGGTGCTTATAGGGCAAGTTTTTCCTAAATTGAAAATGGGGGTGAATTATCTATAATCTACCCAAACTTCCAATTTCATGTGAATTGCGCGTGGGGTTTCTGCCCAAATATTCAAATTAACTTGGATTACGGGTGTGGTACATATGGCTAGCTCCTCGAGAAGGAAGTGCTGCCTACCAAGATTCCAACTATTGACAACTAACACAGTGAACATATGTATAAATGTTAGGCATGCCAGAAAGTGGGTGTATTTTTCTTATTGAGTACTATAACCCATATCAAATATTCTGGAGATCAGGCAATATATACCGGTACATACAAGTTGTTGGGGAGCACTACAGGGAAGGGAATCTCAAGCTCATTGTGCATTAAAAGGTGAGATAAACCTTTTTATCTTATACCGGTTTGATGTTATACTGTGTATTAAATTTTAGCTATTTCTTACATGTGTATTATCAGGGTTTCCGCTAGGGGTCGGGGGAATGGGTCCGGTAGCTGCTATGGGGGAAACCCAGCAAATAATTAAATATATGAAGACCGATTTATCTATAATTTTGCCATTTACCGTACCGGCCGATGTATAAGTCGCAACTTTCTAACCCAATTTCCCTTATTAAAAACTTCCTGCGACTTATGGATCGGTATGTCATGAGGGGCATTTTTCATCAGGATTTTGCGAAACAAACGGCGATCACAGGTACTAGTAAGCAACAAGACAAAATGCCGGCGCAAACTAAATCTAAAAAGAGGATAAATCTGATATAAAAAAAAGAAATAAACAAACCCATTCTCACCGTGTCTGTGTGTCTTTATTTTATTCCCTGTCTCACACATTTATATCAAATTATATGTATTAGTATCTGATAATTCAACTGCAAAAGAGCAGCAAAACATTGGGCGTCCTTGACCCGACTAATAATTGTGAACATGTGCATGATATTCAATGACTGCGGTATAATAGCTTTGATTATCTCTATTATTGTGACACAGTTAACTGCACGTGTCTGCAAACTTCTACTGGATGACGTCACATCGGAATGATTATCTAAGCCAGCCCGGAAACGAGCATTAGACAAACTCTGAATGAGGGCATGCATGGTCAGCGTGTTATTCTTTAATGGGGCATTGACGCGAAGCTGCGAACTTGTGTATGTTGCACAAAGATTCTTTTATGATGATCACCATTAGCCCAAGTGTTTTCATGCTTCAGTTCGCGACAATGAGGCAACCACTAAATTAACGATCCATTGCCCTAAAACAACAGTAAGCCAAGTCGCAATTTTATATTACTATAAATGATACGATATTTGTGTGTTTCCTCATGCCTCAAATTATACACATGTTTTATACAAGTTGGAATAATGATGAATAAATTAGTCCAAACGCCTCGTCAATATTCACGTCAAGATAATAAATGTAGTGCTGAAACGGTTGACCTATTTTTGTAGCCGGTTAACCACGTTGTGTAACCGGATCATAACCGGTTATCCGCTATTTTCAACCTACGACTTTACACTGATCATTTACATCATAATATGTACCAATATATCAGCATAATTTGATTTATTAACTGTATGGCAAACTTGCGTAATGTTTACACAGACAGAGCTTCTATTAAACGAATGTAAATCACCAAACACGAACGTTACAAAGCCACGTGTTGACAACTTTGCAGATGACACAGTGAACTAAAACTCGCAGTTTTTATAAATAGACGTGTCATGCTTGACCTGTTTGTACTGCACTTGCTACCTGACTTGTTATCATTCTCGTCTTGGGAAGAATATTGTGTGACCTATATACATGTTCTTACATGCAAATATCGGCAGTGTTTTATTGCCATTATAGCGATTGCGGGACTGGCCATTTATTATGTCATGTGATTCAGGTTGGCAATTAAGGCAACTAATTCCGTCGAAGCCATAACGAGAGGTTTTATAAGTAGCTTTCGTAATTAATCCTATTAACTCAGTGCTTGCTTATGGATGTCTATACCTCCAACATGGCGGCGCGTCCCGTATCAAATCACGTGATTGCAAACGCTCTATAGATGCTATTATCGTATATATATTGCCTCTCATTTGAATATGCCATAAAAAACAACAATGTTTTTTTCAAGATCTATTTAAAATTTTGACACTTAACCGTCTTAACGTCTTTTAAAAGATTGTTTTACAGACAATTAAAAATACCTTTGTCTGCACTTAAACATTTTGAAAACAAAAAAACTTCTGTCAATTTTTTTTTCTTTTTCTGGTGCTACTGTTCGGTCACTATGAATACCGGACACAACCGAACATAACCGAACACAACCGAAAACAAGTCAAAATAAGGGTTAAAAGACGGAAATATATGAAATAAAGTTTATAACGATGTGTGTGGGTATGTAAGCTAGTGATATGTGAAGTTTGGTGCAATTTGGTCGATTAAACGTTATGTTAATGAAAGTTTTATGTAATTTTACGCCGTCGGCGCAAAAGACAGAGTCCGGCATTATGGCGGCTAGCTCTATGAATACCGAACACAAGTTCAAATAAGGCGTATATTAGGGAAATAAATGAAATAAATTTTATAATCATGTGTGTGTATATGTAAGTTAGTGATATGTGAAGTTTGATGCAATTTGACCGATTAAAAGTTACGTTATTTGAAGGTTTATGTACAATATTAGCTGTCGGCACGTAAACCAGAGTTCGGCAAGATGGCGGCCAACTCTATGAATACCGAACACAAGTTCAAATCAGGCGTATATAAGGGAAATATAGAAAATAAAGTTTGTACTGATGTGTATTTATATTAGGGTCCGGCGAAGCTTCGAGATTCGATTCGATTCGAAATCGTCTTACTGATTCGATTCGATTCGAAATCGATCGTGTAATTCGAATGTAGTTCGAATCACCACATTAACCTCATTCTGTACGAACTTGTTGAACAGCGTGTCCTACAAAAGCTCTAAAACAAACGCACGCAGATGTCGTTGCGAACGCCGTCAGAGCACGAGATGCGGTCCTGTTTCGTTCAGTAAATTTCAATAGAGTTATTGCTCTTGGGTCGTCGCGGCGGCGAAATATCCATATCATCGATCCATCTCTTGTGCCCTTCCCTACTTTTTATTTATCCAAAGTTATAATGGCGGAAATTAAAAGTTATTTTGAATGCAGCGTTGATAAATTCAGGTGCAAATCGTGCACGACTGTACTATCAGTTCAGAAAACGGGCACTACCTCCCACTTATGGGCACACCTTAGCCGCAGTCATCCTGCAATCCACCATGAGGCAAAAGAAAAGAAAGACTCAAAACGAAAATTAACCTGCAACACGTCTAGTAGTAGCGGCGAGCCCGCTAAAAAGAAACAGTTGTCACTAGCCACCTTTACGATGAAGAAAGAATTGGGCCCCGATGAAAAAAAAAAGTACGACAGAGCTGTGTTGGCATTTGTTGTTGCAGACGGAAGGCCGTTCGAGTTGGCTGCTGGTGAAGGATTCATAAATCTCTGCTCAGACCTGACTAATGGCAAGTACACACCACCCAATCCCAGGACCCTTTCCAGACGACTTGCCGATATTCGCTCAGGCTTGGAATCTGTACTTTGCAAGACCATTAAGTCCGAGAAAGGCAACTCCCGGCCTTCAATAACTTTCGATCACTGGAAGGCCGATAACAGTAGTAATTATTTGGTCCTAACCCTTCATTATGTTAGCAAAGATTGGACTTTCGAAACCAAATGCCTATCCGTTTGCAACCTAGAAGATCGTGATGCTGACCACACAGCTGAGGCTACTAAGGATATCGTCTCTGAACAATTGGCCAAGTACGAGCTGCGTTTGGACGATATAATGTACTCGACGACAGATACGACGAATGTGATGCCATGCACAGCGAGACTGCTTGACATGCCATGGATGGGCTGCTCTGCGCATATTTTGCAGCTGTGCATCAATTCGGCCTTGGATTCGCAGCCAATGATCAAGAACTTGATCTCTGCCGTGCATAAAATTGCACAGTTTTTCAATAGCTCTACAGTAGGATTAAGTGCACTGCATAAGTACCAGAAAACCACCAAGAAAAACCCTGATATAAGTGCAGAAAATTCTGAAATGCTTCCCGAGTCTGACCCACCGCTCGACGTTTCAACAAGGTTTAATAGCACCCACATGCTCCTCAGCTGGTTTCATGAGAATATTGTCCCGATTTCACTCGCCCTCGTTGAATGTCAGAGTAGAAAGAACTGCGCCTCTGTTCCACCATCACCACTAAGCAAACCTCTGTCAGAAACCCTCGGTGCTGCGCTACCAATTCTTCAACCAACTGCGGAGGCGACATCAATGCTCAGTGCTGACCGGTCAATCACTGTATCGATACTCATCCCGTGTATCCAAACTCTCAGGAAGAATCTTTTGCTGGACTCCGCCAAAGGAGTTAAAGAATTTCGCAACGAGTTACTGAAGCAATTGAACAATAGGTTCGACTTATCTCTGGCCCACCTGCAGACAGGCACATACTTGGATCCCCGCTTTAAAAGCTGCATGACCAATGACACTTCGGTGATTGAAATGTACATCGAGTCTGACTTGAAGCACCAGGGATATGATGACGACGCTGTTGGAGCCACAGTGGCGGCTACCTCTGATAAACCTCTTCCTACACCTCAGGCTCCTCAGCCGTACAGCTTGACCGATTCGATGTTTGCTGAAGTAGAGGCCGCATATGAAAAGACTTGCATGGGCAGTAAAGAAAACAAAGCCCTGAACAGCCGACTACAAGTTGAAATGGAAGCATATTCCCGTGTACCACTTCTCGGTAGAAAAGAAAACCCGCTTTCATTCTGGAAAATCAACGAGAGATCTTTCCCCCTGCTTGCCAGAGCAGCATCAGATATTCTGGGAATACAAGCGACTAACTGTTCCAGTGAGCGTGTGAATTCTGTTGGCGGCATCGTAATAACTGACAGAAGACACAGACTATCACGCTACAATGCGGAAACACTAATCTGGTCACGAGTCAACTCAAGTATCATTCTCTCTTCCATTTAATTTTAAATGTTGATGGACACGCCCGCCACAGTGCGATAGTTCGACATTAAATTAATATACACTTGCCTGTTCCAGACTCTGCATGGTGCTCTTGTACTGCTTAGTTTCAAACGTTCCGTTCCATATTCAACAGCAGTGAGGATTATGTTGAGGTTTTCGACGTTCCAATAAATATTTGCTAGTTTCAGACTTTCTGTGTAATCAAAATTTGGTATATCATATTCCCACCCGTGTTTGTCATATTTCGATACAAAAAAACGTTGAGAATGACGAGATCAATCGATATTGAACCCCGATGTGACTAAAGCGCAATAACTCTATTGAAACGGAGAGCTGAAATTGTACATAGAGTTACTTCTCGTGGGTCATCGCGGGGCGCAATATCGATTTATCTCGTCATATTTTCATGTGCTGTTCTCAACATTGTTTATTGTGACGCATGTCCACACGGCAAGCTGCCAAACACGCACACGTGATGGTATGGGGAGACACTCGCGCGGGATCGCCGACATAAATCTAGTTCTTGTCGATTTACCACGGGGAGTAAGATTCGATTCGAGATTCGATTCGATGTGAAATCCGCGTGTCTGATTCGATTCGAGATTCGATTCGAACAAAATAGCCGATTCGCCGGACCCTAATTTATATGCAAGTTAGTGATATGTGAAGTTTGATGCAATTTGGCCTATTGAAAGTTTAGTTATTTGTAGGTTTATGTACAATATTAGCTGTCGGCACGTAAACCAGAGTTCGGCAAGATGGCTGCTAACTCTGTGAATACCGAACACAATTATAAAAGGGAAATATATATAATAAAGTTTATAATGATTATGATGTCACGTGTATGTTTATGTAAGTTAGTGGTATGTGAAGTCGGCACGCAAGTGAGAGTTCGGCGAGGATTTCTATGAATATAGAACACAAGTCAAAATAAGGGATGATTAAGGCATCAGCGATAGGTGATAATTAATCTCCCTGCACTGCGCAGTAGAGCCTTTATTACTGATTAATTACTCTGGCTTACCGAAAAGAATTCAGGGATGTTTTGACAGTGATATTATAGCTAGTGTTCAAACGACTCTGGGATTCTGGAGTCGACTAGTCGAACACCAAAAGTCGAGTCGACGTCGACTAGTCGGCCAAATACATCACCAACCTTATACTAATGAAGCACATGTGAAAGAAAATTACAAATTCCGTGCCATCATCACACTATTTACACTCTACTGTGATCGGAGAATTGAATCACGTGACACGTCACGTGGTTTTGTTGCAAATGAACCGGTGCTCTAGAAACCCACCGATCGCAAATAAGTTCCCTACGAATCTACGATGATAATGAGAATAAATAATTGAGGAAATAATTGAGGGATTTTCTGTTAATCATGAAATCAAATAAATACTTCCCTGCCAGTGTATAGAAAATAAACGATACTCAGTCTCAGAGTCAGCTCAAAATAAAAAACAAAACAAAAGAAAACGTGCACACACACTGTGTGGCACACATACTGTGTGACACACATTATAATTATTAATGATTATATATACGATGTGTACATAGGCCTACTTTGTAAGTTGCCATAACTTCCGTAAGGCGTACGTAGCAAGCAGAGAGTTAGACTCAGTTAGTGTCGACGAACACTTTTGTGGAAGCCCCTCCCTCTTTACCTGTGTTGGTTAGAAATGCGCACTACAAATTTTTGCGTCCGCGGTATAGGGAGTATGAAATGTGCGCGAGCGTAGAAACTAAATGACGCAATGCAAAGACCACGTGGCATTATAAACCTGGAACATGCGTGAGACGTCGGTCAAGTACGCCGCGACCTAATATTTACTGTTTATGACCACGTACTTTTTAGAAGTCAAATATAGAGTTACTGCTCTTGTAATGATAATGGTTAACTTGAATTATCGCATTGGCCAATTTCAGCGTAGTTCTATGTCAAGCTCGACATTAGGACATATGTTTGGACTTTGGAAAGCTTCTTGAACATAGACTAGCTATCTTTGCTGCTTTTCTGACCCACATTTAGTGAAACCATGCATTGTCAAGGCCAGCTGATGAGATTAGATACTGTATTTCGACTAGTCGACTGTGGAAGTTAGAGTCGATTACCCGAAAAACCAGCGTCGACGATTATTTGTCGACTAATCGTTTGAACACTAATTATAGCAAGTTTTCACAGGTTTCATAGAAACCAAAATGGTTGAATAAACAATATATTAGGGACGTGACAAAAAAGTTCAAATTGATTACTCACTGAAAGTTAATTTGCTGGAAACAGCTTGGAAAGACAATTAAAATGATATGTGTGATTTTCTCTATGGTCAAATATTTAAAAAGTTATGACAATTTTTGTGTCGGAAATTAGGGTATTTTTTCCGACGGGCTGGCCATATACTTAGCATTGCGGCTCTGTGACCGAAAAACCCACTTTTGGACGATTTTCGACACAAAATTTCACTTCAAAATGGCATATCTTAAGTGACGAATCAACATTCTGTTTGTAATAGAACAAAGCTACATATGTATTAGTAGTATGTTACTGATTATAACATTTATTCTATCAATTTATATACCAAAATTAATTAATTGATTTATTAATTAACTACTCTTGGGCTCCAAATAAACATGCATGCACGTTTATTATTTTCTTGGGAAATTCCCCCCCCCCCCCCCTGCACAGTGCTTATTTGGGTCTGCACGTTTATTAATTTTGAGGCTATACAAATTAAAATCAGCACAAACTCAAGATTTCTATATGATTCTGATACCAAAATGATGAGCATATATCTTTATGCATGTACATATTCAAGTATATGGCATACATGTGAACATTTAAATATTGAATAAAACACCACTTGACACATACTATGTTGATTCTATACTTGGCCTACTATAAAAATAATTTGTTTAACCACAGTTAAAGTTTTGCTCAGAGTCCCCCCTGCACTATTATTTGGGTCTGCACTTTTATTAACTTTCAATTGAATTCCCCCCCTGCCAGCCCCTGCACTATTATTTGGGCCTGCACTTTTATTTGGAGCCCGAGAGTAATTAGTAATAAACGAAGTAACAACCTTGAGAGTTTCTCTCGGACAGTTTGATCAGATGACAAAATGCATTCCTCATCATACATTTGAACATGTTGTGTTATATATCGTTTGAAAGGGCATGTCATTCTGAATACAAATCTAAAGGAATCTAAAAGATTGCCCTTATTGTTCAAGAGTTATGTCCCTTTGATGATTTTAAATATCAAATTTAAGGTTTGACCTCCCATCCCCCCAACCGGTCGGGGTAAAGTTACCTGGACTAGCTGCCCGCAGCAAAAATTCAAACAACTTGCAGGGCTGGCGATCTAGAAAATCCAGGAGGGCTATTAATAGCCCTCCTAGATATGCCTAGGAGGGCTATAGCCCTTCTCAACTTTTAAAGTTATGATTTATTTTATCTGAGTTACTACTGCCGTTAGTTTGTCTATTTTTGATGTTGTATAACTCAATTTAAATTAATTTTCTTCATGTGGAAACAAAGTGTCCACAGAGTTGTGAATGTCAAAATCCCCCACAGTAATTATGGTATGGTGAATATTTAACTATGTTTTATACAGCACTGCTCAAATTAAGCGACCTGTTTTAACGAGGTGTACATGCGTTAATACCGCGGTGCAATACCGCGACATACCGCCGATTTGCGGTTGCACTACCACGTGCGTACCGCGGTACCACCGCGACGTTCACGGTACCACCGCACTACCAGCGGTAACGAATGTTGGTAGCGCGGTGGCACGCGGTAATGCACCGCACAAACGCGGTGACATTACCGCTATGCGGTAGCATTTTTATAACGAGGTTAATGACGGGATTCGATGGCTGACCGTCAATCTTCCAAAATAGGACGGCCGTTCTCACGATCTCCGTCCATGTTTGTGTACCGTGAAGTGTATTATTAAAATATTGTAATAGATGAAAGCCGAGTATCGGGAAATATGCCCATTATAACGGGCTTCCAGATTAAGTAAAGGTAAGTATAAGTTACTTTGAGAAAGTCATTTTTCAATTAATGTTAATATTAAAATATTACAAGAACATTTCTAGTCTCGTTTTATTGCCTAAAATTCCCATACATGACACTATTTGTAATCAGTGTTGGTTATCGGGAAGGGAACAAATGATTTCGGCCATTTTAGACAGCTCGATAAATCCCGTATCTATACAGTTTATATCAATGTTCAGATGTACGTGATCCCTAAATTGAATGATAACGACCACTATTTAAATATAGTCCCCAGAATAAATATCGTTATTAACTTTATTGACATTCATTAACTGCAAATCACAAACACCATTTATTCGTATAACGGGAATTATTGGTCTTAGCAATAAAAGACACAACGTGGAACTCCCGTATATCCAGGAAAAAAACACATTCTGGCAAAAGCACGTGTCACTGATTACGTCATACTGCAGCTGGCAGACTTTGTTAATATAGGTCACGGGGCACTTAAATTAAGATGTCGTCATGTCTTTTTATAACTGGCCTCAATGGGTGAAATAAATATTTGTGTTTTGTTGATGGTGCTATTATATAGTAAAACTACACACGTGACGCACGCGCGAATGGCTGTTTTGTGTTTTGGACACTTGTATTTCCATTACTTCAATGCGTCCGTTTGGCTTACATAATGCTCGCAGAAGGTAGTTCAGATATTTATCGATCTATTTTGGTATTGCGAATAATATTATGTGCGAACCGCTACGTGGCTTTAAACAGACAAGTCTCATTCGATCTTTAAAATGTTGTGCACGTAATAGCTATTTATAAATATTTGTCGCACAAAAGTGAGACAAACGCTCTTTATTGCTACCGTATCGGGATTCGGGAATAAACTAACAAAAAAGGACTAAAACACACCGAATTCGATCACTTGAAATAATTATGTTACAATGTTAACCTCTGTATATAACTAAACAAACATATTTTATCTTTCCAACACCATGCATGTTTTTTTCCGAATAACGATTAGATAGGAATACCGGTATGTGATATAATTTACACTGCGACCCACCGAGAACTACAAGTGCACGCCCTCGCCAAAAGTTGCAATTTCACATCAAACGATGCCGCCCGACACGCACTCGTGAGCACAATGAATGTTCACCTAACAAAATCAAAGACTGATTTGACAACGTTGTGTCTTTCAATGTTTGGTGTTTTGCGTGTGTCTTTTGTCGCGCACATTGGTGATGATAACAACTTTACTTTGCTGCATGACATGTGCCACGCTTTTTTAGTTATACATTTTATTCCCACCGACAAGAAATCTTCAGGCGCAAATGTTTGTAAATTGCTTTACTATTTCACGAATGCGTACAATCATACGTCTTGGCGATAATATACTACATGTATTTACGCGCCGATTATGTTTGGCATATGAACACAACTATAGATTTGAACGAATATGAATATTTCTGCAACGATCGCCGCCCTGGCCTCCAAGACTAAACTCGGACTCAGTGTTACTAATGCACCATCCCCGCTGGTTTCGACCAAATTCAGATAAATGGAGGATTTACTTTTCCCATTTTTATAAGAAATTTAGATTTCGGAAACACACAAAAAAAAAAATCCGCATGAGTGGAAACCGATATATAGGAACCGGGTGCGTAAATCATTTGACGATATGTAAGATAGATGCTAACAACAAAACTATTACTCCACGGTGTTTTGCGTAATCCAGTCGCCGTAAGCAATTATAGCTGAGTTACATGTAAACCAGACATGTTCATATGTAATCCGATTGCATTATTATTCATTTATATTCATTACGTATACATAATTACGTGCAGCTTACAGGTATTCATTCAATACAAAAGTTATTCATAATCATTTACCTACCGTGTGACGCCTTGTTTCAGTCGTGTTCTCTCCGCGGTGGAGGGCCGTTAGCGGTAATTTGAACGCGGTTACGAAAAAAATACCGCGGTGTACGGCGGTAACGAACACCAATAACGCGGTGACCTGCGGTAACCAACGGTAAAAATACCGTACCAGTACCGCGGGTCAACCGCCCTCCGTCGCGGTACAGAATGATAACCGCGGTATTTTGGTGGTAACACCGCGGTAAGTACCGGCCCATAACCTCGTTAAACAGGTCGCTTACTGAGAGCATAGCTGTATGTTGTGATAATCTATATGTACAAGAAACAAAATGTAAGAGTATTTGTACTCAACAATTTGTCAGTCGGTGTCCAACCCATGCAACGGAATTGGGTGAGTTTGTCCACATTAAAAGCATTCTCCATGAAAGTGTAATTTTACGTAAAATACACAATCAAGAACAATATTAAATCCAGTATATTTGCACTTGAATATTGACTGCTTTTTCTCTCAAAGTAATCCATATTCCATTGTCGATCGCAGACTGCTGCTTGCAGCGGTCAAGTCGCTATCTATAGATTTACTGGGTGTTTGCAATTGGGGACATAGAAAATAGTTTCTGAACTTTAATAATTGAATAACAGTGTAAACTAGAATACGTGGATACATTTAGCTAATTATATTAAAATATTGTCAATCGAAGCGATAAAAGACGGCTGCAAGCTAAATACAATTTTCACTGATAGGAACCGGAAACGGAACGAAAGGTTGAACTTAATTGGGACAGTGACATTTGGTTCTCACTATCCACAAACATGTGTCATTTTATTCAGTGAAATATATTGTAAGCTCAATCTTATGAAGAGAAATTATTTATTTTGGTCATAAAATGTGTAAGAATCGATCAAAAGATCAGATTTACGAAACAGTTCGTTCCGGAATTTACTGATTCCGCTATAATTCCCATTTGACATTACCGTCAAGTCACGCATGCGCACAGTCCCCACACTGTACAATATAATTACGATTTCGATGCAGTATTTTACTCATTAAACACAATAAAATAACTAAATAATAAATGTCCTATCGTAGACGAGGCGGGCTATAAAAAGCCCGCCTTGGAAAATTCTAGGCGGGCTGTAGGCGGGCAGCCCGCCAGCCCGCCTTGAGATTTCCAGGCCTGAACAACTGTATAAATTGTAATATATCATTATAAAAGGTTGTATCATCCTGAATAATACTATACTACATGTAGGTACACTGGGAACATTTGCCCTTTTGAGTCAAGTGTAGTCATTAAATTGATGTATTAATGAACATTTTACATTTTCTTCCTACTGAACCGAAAACTTCAAAAGTTTGATTTACGCCGTAAATTGGCTAAAGTAAACTTTCCAAGACATTTACATATACCGGTATGCCATGTTTCAATTCAGTATGTTTTTCAATTAATTAACCACTTTTTTTCACAACACATATCCCTTTGAAATGATGGATTACTTTCTCTGGTGAAGTATAAAACTTCTTCATCCATGGACCTGCAAGTAACTTACCAATCAGTCCAAGCACCTGCAATTCAACTTTGGCAGTTGGGAGAGTGAAATCTGCCAGTATTGAAACCTGAAGACCACCGCATGAGACTGTTCCTGTTCGGAGGAACTTGAGAACTTCTTGTAATGAATGGCGAGTCTGCCACTGATGAGGAATAACCGATTAAGATATGTACTGTAGCCTATTACCTCTACCTTTGTAGTATTCATTTTGGCATGTTGCTCCTCTAAAAATGATACAAATCATCTCGGATCACCTTTACCATCTTTATAGCAGAATTTGTCTTCTGGTATTAACTGCCTTGGTTCATATTTTCTCTGTTCACTTTCAAGTACCGGTAGTGCAATTTCAACATTTTTCCCCTCCAACTGTGATTTTAATATCATTATTTCATCATCCTTGGCTCTATTACTGTCAACTTTTCTAGAATGGCTATATATGATTGAATTAATCTTTTGTTCTTTTCTAACCTTTTTATTGTTACGCCAGCATTGTGAAGCACACCATGTTTTGAGAGTTACATGTAGGACACCAAGATCTCAATTTGGCAATCAACTTATTTCAACGCTTGAGCTTTTGATTTAAAATTATTGTGGTGGGCTTATTTGACACCTTATCACCCAGCTTGAGGATCATGTGTAAATATCATTGCCTCATCTCAGTCTGCTTCGCAACCTGAGATAATTTTGCTCATAACTTGGGGTGGTGGATATACAAGCATCACTACAACTTACACGTACTTTTCTTCACTGAATCGACCAATAAACCTGACAAACAAGTAGACCTAGCTATGTACATGCACCGTGCTATCAGTAGATCAGTTTATCACTCGGATCAATTCTTTGAATTCAAATGAAGATTGTCATGAGTGCACATAATTGGCTTGCAAATCCAAATTCAACAGAATCTGACAGGTATTTTAATTTCAGAAAATCATTTTATTACACACATTGGCTTAGGAAGCGTTGTGGGGAAATCACTTTTATTTTTTTATTGATTTGAATTCTTATTCTTAACTTTCTCAGTGTAACAGCATTATATTACAGTTTTGAACAATATCAAATATAAAAATTTCTATATTAATCATTTAAATAATTAAAACCAATACACGTTGCCGAAAAGATGAGACTTTAATATCGATTACATTTTTTCAGCGGCATATTTTGAATTTTCATTTTCCGACAAAGTCAAAGTTGACCAAAGGAGCAATTATAAGAAATAATTAATACTATTTGTGTAAATAATGATAGTTATAGCCAATATGCAACAATAAAAATCAATAACGATCATTTTATGTATTAATAAACTCTTCAAACGGTGTTTGTATCAACAAATGCATTTTGTTTTGTGTTACGTCATTCGTCGTATTTGACCCGGAACTCGAATTACGAAATCGCTTTTTGGATGTCTCTCTTTTCCCGCACAATAAGAAAAGGTCTTCGCACAAACCAAAAATGATAAAACTTCCCAATTATAAGTAAAAATACCCAATGAAGGTGTCTATGTAGGTCCCGAAGGAGTCTATAGACTCTTTGATGCAGAGTTCTCATGGAGAAAATGTAGGTCGATCTATTTTTGTCATAACTCTGACGTATTTTGACCTGGGAGAAAAAATAGAAATCGAGACTAACTACTCTCAGGTGCCAAATAAACGTGCCGGCACGTTTATTAATTTGGAGCAAAAATACACACAATCACGCTTATTGTGACCCATCACGTTTATTATTTTTTGGGGGTAAATCCATCACATACTGTGACATTTATTCTTTTTTTGGGTGATAAACAAACGAATATAAGAATGGAACGAATCACGAGTGTGCTAATGTTAATACTAGAAGTCACAAACCACTAAATAAAGTTGTTTTAATAGACTGAGATGCGACATCGCTTCGATATAAAACCTATTTTGAGAGTCACGGTTCGCCCAATCTTTTACTTCGTCTACTTTCGATTTGTAATAAAGCGCAAAACGTGAACTGGGCAGAGTTCACGGGACCCGAAACGATAGAAAAGATGGCA
Source organism: Siphonodentalium dalli (assembly GCA_032622095.1). Classification (NCBI taxonomy): domain Eukaryota; kingdom Metazoa; phylum Mollusca; class Scaphopoda; order Gadilida; family Siphonodentaliidae; genus Siphonodentalium; species Siphonodentalium dalli. Next base: position 68,585,308 of record CP136061.1, read on the forward strand.
CATGGATCACAGGACTTATTCTACAATTAAAATGTTTTTGTTAACTCCAAAATCAGTTCCATAATCACAATTTATAATGAAAAACGATGTGCCTCGAAAATAGGCAACGCGAAACCCAGAAAAAGCGCTAAAAGTTACCAGTTTGACTGAGTGTTTTCTGCATACAAATAATTTCATGAGAAGCAGTAAAGTATATTCCTTTAATATTAAGATATTTAAACAACACAGTTTCATACTTTTTCTGTTTTAATGCATTATTTGGTGAGAGAAATGTAAAATTGATCGTAAATACTTCGAAAAAAAATCAAATTAGGCTTAATGTAAAATTGTAAACTGAGTATGATTTTGGACAAGAACTTCAATCTACTAGTAGGGCTACACAAGTTTCAACCTAAATATATTAATCAATTGAATTATACAGTGAGTGAGTTACTTGAGTTAACTATCACTCTTTGATTGATTGATTGATTGTATTGGCAATGATAATAACACATATATAAATACAATAGATTGTTGATATACATAACTTAGGAGCAAACACATAGCATTGTACATAGTTTGTTCAGCATTAGATATCCTTTTATTTGTGATGTTGAAAAGGGGTTGTTTTGTGCAACACAACTGAAAATCATATTTAATAAACAGCCTTAAGTTTTCCCACCCCTTCTTGTATTCCGTATGGCTAATCCCTATATAGTATACAAAGTGGTGAAATGGTGTGTAATTTAGGTTTTTTCTGTTTTGTTTGATTCATTATTCCGATCCCAAATTATCTAGTATTCTAAGCCATATAGAAGGTGTCTGAATATTGAAATAGTCGGAATTATGAACCCTCATGGAAAAGCGGAATAATGAACCCTCAGAATAATGAACCATCGGAATAATGAACCATCTATACCCGAAGACCCCCAACCTACAAGAGAAAAACAAGTCATGTGCAGTGTGTACTGTATAATACAACAATCAACATGTAAGACAATCTATTCCAACTTTATATCATATGAGTAATATGTAATTTCACGCATTGTCTTACATAATGTATGAATGGGGTAAACAAGATAGTGAAGATACATGATGCATAATACCTAAATGTCACATCCTCCGCACAGGTATGATTCCGTGTACTATATAAATATATGCATAAGCCTTGATGGCTCGAGTTTTAAGCATGCTACCATGAAAAGTCAAATCCGTAACCCAGCACATTTATTGTGCACCAGCACTATTATTCTTTTTTTGGTAAAAATGTCACCCAGCACTTGTATTTGGCCAGCACTTTTATTTGGCACCTGAGAGTACGAGCATGCCAGTTTTAAATATAGAAACAAGGAATCCCAACAAATGGCGATATCGCCGACAAACAAATAATCGAAAAGTACACATAAAATAAACATAGCAAAAACGCGGCACAGAAACAATGTCAGAACGCCACGACGTTTTACGTCGTTTTTGTCACGTCCCTAAATATATGGGCGATGATTAGTTGGTATGATATTTCATAGTGAGAAAGGCCTCCTCACAATAGATAGTAACTTCACATATCACTAACTTACATATGCACACACATCTTTATTTCATATATTTCCCTCATAATGATATACGCCTTATTTGGACTTGTGTTCGGTATTCATAGAGTTAGCTGCCATCACGCCGGACTCTGACTCGGCGTGAAATTACATAAAACTTTCATTAACGTAACTTTTAATCGGCCAAATTGCATCAAACTTCACATATCACTAGTTTACATATACACACACACCATTATAAACTTTATTTCATATATTTCCGTCTTTTAACCCTTATTTGGACTTGTTTTCGGTTGTGTTCGGTTATGTACGGTTGTGTTCGGTATTCATAGTGACCCCTACTGTTGACCTATAGACAAAAACAATACCAAATATTCCCAGATTCCATTGTTTTTTCCAAAACCCTTTGAGGTTGCTAACAGTAATCATAGTGTAGCCTGTCGGCGTAACACGAAAATGGGATACTTCGACAAGTCTTTTGCGATGCAACAATAGGAATATATTACGACAAATTAACAAACTGCGCATATGAATGCTCATATACATTCCTAATATATCGTTTTTTGGTACACAGTTTGTAAATTAATTCTCATTTTGACTGAAAAAGCGCGTTCTATCCATATAGAATGTGCTAGAATTTTTCGAGAACAGACAAGTCAGCGTGAAAAACACATGGCCAAACATGAATGTAAATTTTTCTGGTTCAATAAATACCATAAAACAGAAATGCTTAACAGTTAATTAGACCAATATATTTGCTACAAATATGAATAATGGTTCAATCTTTTACTCACCCGTGCACCCTCTTTCATCATTTGGCCGAAGCCGGGAGGTTTAGGAATGTGCATCGCCATGTTTGGATCTTGAAAACGGAAGTGATGGCTCAAGCAACGTTTTAGAATTAACGTACCCAACTGAATTCATCCCATTCACAGTTCGTGCTTAAAATGTGCGTTTTATATATGGTTTGACGAGTTTCACTCGAATGAACTGAGCGCGATACCAGATCCAATTCAAAATATGAGTAGAACATAATAAAATATTTCCCCTCATCATCTCTAATAAGTTTTTCTTCTTCAAAATTATGATATATACTAGCTATACATAGCCTATAATATATGCCTCACTATCATATAGTTGAAGGATGTAGTAGAGGCTCTTATGTAGCCTACTCCCGTGTGCATTTTGTGAAGAAATATAGGGACTATGCTAGTGATGTTGCTTGATATCTCAAGCACCAGAAAACAAATGTTAGACACCTGGGGGTCGCGACTGGGTGGATTTATGACGTCATCAAGATGGCCGCCATCCAAAATTTCAGAGTATCCACTAAGTCAGTTTAATTATTAGCTACTAGTGCATTTATCATAAAAAATTGAATATCTCACCCCTGATGTGAAACTAATACATGATACTTCCACTTGATAGAAAAAGTGGCCACCATAAACCAAGATGGCCGCCGAAATTCGGAAAATTGATGATTTTTCACACTTTCCTCTTGAAACATTAACTAATGTTTGAAATTTGTAGCTAATAGCGACCTGAATTTGAATATAAATTGTAGTTTCCAACCATTTCGACAACATAATAGGTCATATTTCGGATCTAATTCCTGCCAACTATCTTTAAAATGTGAATTCAAAAATGTGCTATGAAAGTTAACCAAAACTCAATTCTGTGATTCTAGCAAAGTGTTAAACAGAAAATCACAGAATTTGATGAAGATAATGTAAATCTGTTCTAAATATGTGAATTGCCATATAATTACACTGAAAATAATGCATCTTCCTTTAAGATGGCGGCCAAGATGGCTGCCAAAATGGAGAAATCACCGAATCTGTCAAATTTTCATTGATATCACTCATGTGTTGGGGAAATGTGAATACATGTGAACATGTGTGCTCCAGAACAGCGAACCACAACCTCCCAATAGAAACTGGGAGATTGAATGGAACACCCCACAAGGATAGAACATGTCGCTTATGTAACCATAACATGATAGCAGACGAATTCCACTATTTATTGGAATGCAAAAAAATTGCGCACATAAGGAAGAAAATTATCCCCCAAAAATATGGTAATAAAATAAATATTTTGATTATGGATGAAATCCTGAACTCATATGACCCCATAATTCTAAATAGAATATGCATGCTGATCCGAACAGTCCACACAGAGCTCTCAAACACTTTGTGCTAAAATTCCACTTCAACTTTTGTATATTATATATGAGTTGTCTCTTCAAATATATTTAATATATTCATATTAATTATATGTATTATCCAATCCATTGCTGTATGATATATACTAATATAGACTATATTGTTAAATGCGTATATTGTACATGTATACATATACACATTATATATTGCTGAAGGTGCTCATTTAAACGGTAACTTAACGGAGGACTGTCCCCTTTTAGGGACGAATTTATACCAGCCCATTGTCTGTGTATTGACCCCCCTTCCAATCCATAACTTAACATGAAGACAGCCACAAGTTCTGAACCACGTATAAACAACACATGCAGACATGCATTCATGTCGTGCAACACGCACACTGGGCCACGGTCCTGATCCGAACTCATCAATCAACTAAATATCTGAATTTGTCAAATTATCTTAATATTGTCACTCCTAAATTCCTAATTAGCTATGACAAACACACCATGTAACTATATCTGTCATTTGAAAGACTCTGTCAAATTACTAATGTTATATTACTGACTATTTACCGTTAAACAGAGATGTAAAAGATGACACATGGGGTCATCTGTTTTCAGGAAGCAGTACTAATAATTTCATACCACAGAGCCAAATGAAACACGATAACAACGTACATTATTATATTCACATATTAGGATATATAGATATCCCCATAGCACCGGATACATGTATATAATGTATATATCCTTATGTTCTTTTGTAAATACTTCTTTCTCGGTACTTCTCGATGTTCATGCGAATTATGAGAATAAATCATCATCACCACTCTTCGCGGAAGACCATGGACTTATGGTATACTTCGTAAAGTTGGTGAACCATAGCTGTTTATAGCCGAGAATTCAACAGAATGATACCACGAAAATTAGATCAAATCATCATCATGGCAGCCACAAACAATTGCAGAATGTGCACTGAGTGAGGAAAAAAATTTAATACAGAAACGGTCAAATATTTCTACATCAATGATGAAATAGCACCAAGCTTCCTTTTGAAAGAACAAAATTGATTTAAAAGACCCAAGATGGCTGTCAAAATGGCGACCGAAATATATAAATTTGTTGACTGGCACACATGCCCCTTACATCATTTTCGGTTATTTGTAAACTGTGGCAAGCAGAACTTGTCTTTTTTTTTTATCAGTTATGACATCTATGAAAACATATGTTGTAATTTGGCTCTAATTGTTGTCCATACTATGAAAAATGCAAATTAAATAATGCGCTATGTAATCGCACCAAAAAAAACTTGCTTCTCAAGGTTCTAGATTAACCTTGGACATAAATAGGCAGAATAAAATAAACAAAAGTGTACACAGTTTTAAATATGGTTAGTGTCATTCATTTACACTTGACATTGATCTATTTGACCCAAGATGGTCGCCAAAATGGCCGCCAAGACTCACAATTATAAAATTTTACAAATGTTTATATCCTCAAATGCCATTTAGCAAAAGAGGTGGCTATATTCGCCCAAAATAAATTAGATACTATCATGTTAAGGTATGTTGTGTCTTTGTTTGGACAGAAATGGGTTTTTTTATAACCGAGAATGTATCAAAAAGGATTCTTAGAAATCGAACATGAAATTGCCCAATATAATTTAAATGATCCTGCCCGTTTTGGGAAAGGAACCCAAACCGTATATTAGCTGACTGTCGTTATAAGAGCATAACGAGTACTCGAACGCAAAAGAATCCCTGCAGTTATAATACAGAGAGAAATCCAACATTACGGCTATATTATTTCATTTGGGACAGATCTGCTTTATTCGTTGTCTATTCTTGATGAATAGTTGGTCACGTTGGATTCGTCCGGACACAAACATTTAGAATATTCAGGAGCCTGACTTTATCGAAGTCGACGACTATTGCTATCATACTGCCACCGGGATATATAATTGCTCAACTTACAGATACCAGCGACGCACGGGCCTTACATAATTTAGTGCAAATCAGTAGATCTTATTTCATCTAATTCTGATACAGTTTTGTATAATATACATTAAGACGGCATTTTTTATTTTCTTGTTTTGGCATATCTGTATGTTTCGTCACCCAAAGATCGTTTGAATAGTTGAGACATTATCACACTCCTCAACACGTGAGTCAGCACATGTACCACTCTTGTTACTTCGTCAAATAGATGGTCGCAGTGATGAGAGGCTATCTACAACCAACACGCCCCAGCAACTGCCGTTGAATTACAAACATCCCACAGGCTAACAGCAGAGCGCTCCAGAACAATCTCCGATTGCATATCATAGATGTTATAGCAAGTTTGCTTCGGTTGTGGCATGACGAGTCCATAATACAGATTTATGATATAAATATCAATATGGCCGCTGACTTCATAGCAGATACATTGCAGATTCACTTCACTGTGCGCATAACCGAGGTACTGTTGGTTAGTTTATTTTAGAATATAACAAAAACATCACTATCTGGCAAAAATAACGTAAGGTTTGTCATTCCCCACGCCGGGTGCAGCAAGTGACAATAACGGCTCATTAACTTCTTCCTGGTTGTCAACGGAAAATAACGTGGAAAGCAAAATGCCTAATGGCTGGATATGAAATACCTCACCGAAACACCAGAATCTCATCTTTGGTTCATGCCATTTGACGGGGCATCGAAGCAACTGGATACAGTGACGGGTAATCAAGACCATTTAATGGAACGTTTATTAAGAGTTCTTGCAAAACGTCCACATGGGTACTTTCAATAGCATTATACAGCGACTGTTCGTTCACAGAAAGTAAAGATCTTAGATTCACAGAAACCCCGCAATATCGTATGAAATCCTTTAATTGTCCATCGAAAACATGCAGTTTATATAATTTGCTGGCAAACCGTGCAACCATAATAGTCGGATCCGACAAGAAGGCCAGTCACAAGCTGAAAGCGTGGGGATATATAGATACTCCGAAAAAGGTGGAAGTGATAGACAAAAAAGTTATGCTTGAATTGAGAGAAGATTGTGGATTGCTAGCTATTTGAAGAGTCCACAACTGAAATTGACTTCAACTGATGCTCAGGAATGTATAAGCTTTTCAACGTTTAACGACCTGTGTTTTCTGCAGACATGAATTCATTGCAGTGTGATAGCAAATGTTCCTCTATAAAACATCTGGAAGGAATACTACAAACTTTCCACCCAATAATACATGTATCTCAACATGTCGGTGAGTTCAATCGCCTCTACAGCCAAAATCAAACTGTGCGGGAATATATATGCTATTAGTTTTATCTGGAACGTTGACGATAGCCGATACAATTACAGAAGTGCAGTCATTTAAAACAAAATTGGTGTCAACATGTTTCTTGTATGACATTTTGATGAGACCGTATAACGCAAGTATGGAAGAACTTCGATAACGCATGCGACAGATATGACATGAGTGTATCTAATATAAACATGACGTCTGCATCAGTTCTGCACCGGTTAGATGGGAAACATACACGGAACGAATTTGCAGTATATGTGATCAGGGATGTGGCTAGAGGGTCTCCGCTTGGGGGGTGTCCACCTTGGGAGTTTCCAACTGCACCCCCCCCCCCCCCTTGAGTCGGAATCAACACAACTTTTTGCATAATTCCACTTGCACCCCCCCCCCCCCCTTGAGTCGAAATCGCACCAACAACTGTTTGTTTGCATAATTCCATTCATTTGCACCCCCCCACCTTGTACCTCATGCTCAGGCCTAATTTCCTATATATTCATAAGCCATGCTTCTATTTTCCCAGTATTAAGATATTTTAACCTGAAAATTGCCTAAAAAAACAACTAGTGATCTAATTCCAGACAAATGCACACAGCTACCGACAACAGACCAGGAAACACCGGGCCGACCATGGTTGTTTGGCCCGGTGTGAGAAAATTTTGAAAACTATATACAAGAAAATCGCAAATCCTAGCATCTAGACTGGCCTCAACTGAAGCTTTCCTATAGTGTTGGAAATTTCAAACCTCATGCTCCCCCTCAGGTTGGAAAATTCTTCAACTGATGACCATTTATGTCTACAAGTTTGACCAAATGTAGTAAAATATTGTTTTGCTAAACTAATTAGCAGTTTTGTATTGGCCATGTGGATGGGGCAATGACACACCGGGCCGACCATGGTTCGGCCCGGTGTGCGAAAATTTTGAAATCTGAACAAGAAAATCGCAAAATCCTAACATCTAGACTAGCCTCAAGCCTTCCTACTGTTGGAAATTTCAAACCCTACACCCCCACTTAGTTTGGAAAATTTCCAACTGATGACAATTCCAATGACAATGTTGACCAATTGTATGACAATATTGTTTTCTTAAATTAACTAGAAGTTTTTGACTGGCCACGGGGGAGGGACCAGGACACAAGCTTTCCAAGTGTTGGAAATTTCCAACCTGTCACCCCCCTAAGGTTGGAAAATTTCCAACTGATGTCCATTTCTGTCAAAAATTTTGACAAAAAATAGGAATATATGCAAATATTGGTCGAAAAACAATACATTCCCCCCAATAAATTGTTTTATAATCAAACTACAAGAACATTTTCAACCTATTGTTGGTGTGAAATTTCGTTGTGGCAGGTATGAAATTTCCAACTATTGAAAATATAGCTCTCTGATGTCCAGAGAACTATCTCCTCTGTGGAAGTCAAATATACCAATGGAACTCATATCAGGCTATCTTTCTACCCTAGTTCTATCGATCAAAATCAGCGTGGCTATCGATCAAAATCAGCCACGCTTTCGCAGATCATGGGTATGGAGTCAGCGAGTTGACCCCATGAGTTTCTCAGTTCTCAACGGCAGTTTCTGTTTTGGTACGAACCTGAATATAATTTATCTCTAGTTGCTATTGTTCGTATGAAATAAGCAGATGTCTGCTAAAAATCCCCCAACGCATTCTTCTTCGCAGAAGACACGTAGAGCGCACATATGAAGGCTCTCGTTTGGTAGTCTGCGGCAAAGCTATTATTGTCGTATAATCCCACTGATGCATCCACCCAGTGCATTGGATTTGAGCTATATGTTATGCAAGGAAATTTTCGCAGTTTCACATAAGTGTATCCTGTCTTTTCGTACATGTATATTAATATCAACGACGAATCCCACAAATAATAGCTCCTATTCTTATATATGGACTTAGTATACACTAATAAATAAAGCATGTTAACATGGAAGCTGTCTGTAATGTCAACGCATTGTATTCCGCTAATGTTTTGGGTACTGCATTGTTCGATGTCCATTCAATTAATTTCGGTAGAATTTACTTAGTATGATGGCATTACATGAGCAATACATATGAATCAATTGAACAATTCTCATCCAAACCCCATACTGGGGACGATATCAGATGAAGTAATTAAAGTATTGCTCAATACCAACAGCCTTATTGTTGAGTTAGGGATTTTTCCGACGTACCTATAATGATGGTGTAACCAGCATATGTTCAGATTTGGATATTTTCTAAACAGGTCACCATCAGATGAATTTATCTAATTTTCGTGGTTTCTATGTTTCCACTCTCATGAAATCTCAGGTAACAGCTACTTTTCGCAAACTATTCATATTGCATCAGCATGCCTGGGTCTTTTGCCAACAGGGAACAAATTTGTTTACCAGTAGTCACTGAAACCCACATTAGGAGCGTTATCAATGAAACTAGCAAATTTGGATGATTTCTACATTTTGGCAACAATCTCAGTCACTATCTTGAATTTAGACGCATATGCTTAAATATATGTCAATGTAACATGTCATGGTTGTCGAGTGATTAGATATTATAATTTATTGGAAAATATGATTGCTATTACCCGTCGATTTCAAACCGCTGTGATTAATTTAAGAGGCGAGTGTGAAAAATCAACAATTATTAGAATTTTGGTCGCCGTTTTGGGAGCCATCTTAGATTTTGAGCTCCAAATTTCACTGTCAAGAGGAAGTGTGATGCAATGGAATCATTGATGGCGAAACAAAATCATTTTACTACCTAAATTTTCCTCCCAGTCTCAATGCCAACTCTGAAATTGTCCATGGTTGCCATTTTGATGATTTTGTCTAATTTTCGTGATTTAATTCTGTTGAAATCTTGAGTATAAACAGCCATTGTTCACAAAATATTCATATTGTTTCATAACTCCATGTTCTTTTGCCAACATGGAGCAAATATATTCACCTGTATTCACTAATTCGCACATTAGCATTGATTCAAAGAAAATTGGACAGATTTTAATGATTTTTCTAGTTTGGGAACCATTTTGGCCGCCATCTTGAATATATGCATTTTTGTTTGTTATAATTATATGGCAATCTATATATTTAAAATTGTTGCACATTTTCTTCGTCAAATTCAGCTATTTTCTGGCTAACACTTGGCTCGAGTCACAAAATCGATTTTTGGTAAATTTTCGTAGATATTTATGAATTCAAATTTTGACGATATTTGGCAGGAATAAGAACCAAAGTAGGACATATTATTATGTTCAAATGGACAGGTATTAAAATTTATTTAAAATTAAGTTGCTATTAGCCACCGATTTCAAATAACCGTGAATGTTTTAAGAGACAAGTGTCAAAAAACAATTTCTTCCGAATTTCGGTCGCCATTTTGGTGGCCATCTTGGTTTAATTTGGTCAATTTTTCTGTCAAAGTGAAGCTTGTTGTAATAGTATCACAACAATAGAGAAATATTATATTTCCTATCATAAATTCACTACTAGTTATTAATCAAACTGACGCATAACCAGGGCATTCCTGACTCCAAGCACACACTTTATCTATTGGAACAAGACGGCTGTCAATCAAGACTAACTGTAGACGCCACATCCGTCCAATCTCGCTACTCTTGATGAGAGTAGCAAGATTGGACGGATGTGGCGTCTAGACTAACTGACGCAGTGCCTACTCTGAGAGTTTCGATGGCGGCCATCTTGATGACGTCATAAATCCACACAGTCGCGACCCCCCAGGTGTTTAACATTTGTTTTCTGGTGCTTGAGATATCAGGCAACATCATTAGCATAGTCGCTATATTTCTTCACGAATGCACACGGGAGCCAAAAAATGGACATAAGAGCCTCTACTAGTGTCACTCTCACCAAAACAGTGCTGAAGGGTACACAGGGTTTGTGATCGGCATCAATGCATCAACGGTTACTTTAAATGTGTTCCCGAAAGTCTGGCGCCAATCAGCAGTTCGTTTTCAGTTAATTTTAATATTTCTTGGAACATAATACATTATTCTCTAACAGATCATGGCAGACACGAAACTAAAAGTCATTAGAGCGAGATTTCAAAACTTGTGTACCCATCAGCAAATTTTCAAAACCTGTGTACCCTTCGGCACTTTTTTGGTGAGAGTGACCCCTTCAGCATAACTATATAGGCCTGTGACGAATTGTCACCCCACATTTAATGCAAATTATGCACATGGTTACAGGGGGTTGGGGTCATTGGAATACGCAGGGGAATTTAGGGGGTGTCATGAAATACATCCATGCATGATACATTTTTGTGGGGTTTTTTTGCGCTTCCTGGATAAAAGTAAGTTCATAATAAAGAATTACATGACTAAACACTTCTTCCAGCTATATATCAATGGAACACTATTCAAAGGCACTCGTATTTACACGAGTGCTTCGATGGAGATGTTTGCATGGTTCCACAGAACAGTTGGATGAGTTTACGTTTAGAGTTTTATGCGCTCTCATTCATGCATGCATGACCAGGACATGTTGTTAAATTGACAGGCTTGTGTTTTTATGTTGGTGGATCAGATCGCTCGTCTCCATGGTCTCTCTTGAGTAATTTGGAAAAAGTTCTTCAAACGTAAATTTATGCAACAATAATAATCTTCGTTTGTCTGCTCCTAAAACTTGCATAATTCCCACGACCATTACCGTGCTGGATTGGAAATGGTCAGCTGGTACCCTATCTGTGCCTCCCCATAAGGTTAACCCTTTGGCTACCTGTGAACAACCAAAAACTGTTAAATATCTCAGCTCATGATGTGGTGCAATCAAATACCTCGCATCTTTACATGCACTGAAGAAAAAACTTAGTCATTATGACTAACTTATCTTAGTCAACTGTTTGTCCACAAGATGGATGTTTTGTGGCTGTTTTTGCATACATTTGTATGTTAAGAGATGGGAAAACACATATATATGGGTGGTTATTTCTCAGACAAATAAAAAACCCACACCAAAACCAGGTGGTTTCCATGAGAAATTGAAGCACATCATAATTAGCCTACATAAACACTACACTAACACTATCTCAATCAATTTACTGACTTATGAGCCGACTTCTCCAGATACCGTACCCAACCCCAATGTGGTCCTAGTTATCTTCACTGGTTGTACATTGGCAGCCGGCCTCCACTTGAGTTCGGAAATATATATTCCAAATACATGGCTGGCACTTATAGCCCAAATTTATAGGTTTAGTTCGGACAACCAAATAGTCCAGGAGATATTGGTAGACCTCTGCACCCCCCAGGACTCAACTTCACCCCACTGATTTTCTTTCTTAATGGCTCCTCTAATTTCTTTCGGTTGTTAACAAGAAAAAAAAGTGGCCGCATGCAGAGACTCCAGACAAGATGGCGTCCATCATGGCGCCCATTGTTTTTATATGCACCAGGTCTCTTTGATTGCCGTTATAGTGAAGATGATGTCACATGCGGTCTTGTTTTCCGTTCGATTCGTTATGGTAATATACAACCCTTACAAATTAGCCAAAAGTCCAACATGGCGGCCAAGATGGCCGCCGAAATGTGAAAATTTGCTATTTTTCGGACATTTCACCACATTTCGTTTGTCTCTGTGGGAAAATATTGGCACTTTGACGTGATTTTATACATTATCGTCTAGAAGAGTCACTGGCGAACACACGGGGACCATAATATACATTCCTTGCTGGATATTGTTGTCCGATATCACGTTTTCCCAAATGCCGGTATAATCCAGTCAAAACCAAATCGACGCTAATAACGCAATGTCTGTTTCGAATCAATGAATGTTATTGCTATCATAACAAAACCCATGCGTATATATGTGCAGGAGATACTCGAGCTAGGATTCCTCTTATATGTATACCGGAGTTGAGGAATATTCACCCAAATCCAAAATGGCGGCCAAAATGGCCACCAGAAATAGAAAATCGCCGAAAATCGCTTATTTTAACATCAGTGAGAGTTATTGTCACGACAACTCCACACCTGCTTACTATTGTGAGTTGGGAACATTGAGGCGAAGAACTGTCCTTATATTGCATCCAAATAAAAGTCCCCCAAATCCAAAATGGCGCCCACAATGGCGGACAAATTAAAAAAAATCACCGAAATTCCCTCATTTTCACATCATTTGGCATTATTGTCGAGAAAACTCCACACATGCTGACAGTTGACTTGGAAATAATGAGGTGAAGTAATTACCTTGCATCTGATGAAGGAAATTGTTTTCCAAATCGAAGATGGCGGCCAAAATGGCGTCCGAAATTTGAAAACAAGCTTACATCCCTTTACTTTCTTACTATGGGCGTTATTGTTACGCGAATTCTACCCACAATTACATGATCATATGGAACATTGATATGAAGTATTCATTTGAGTTTGGCCAACTCTCACAGTCAAGATGGACGAAACGGTACATAAGCCATCTATTAGTTCCAACATAGGTCGTCGCCTTCTGGAAGGATGAGAGCCCACAATAATCGCGATGTAGCATTTCGAAATCCATTCTCCACTAAGCGCCCATAATGGCCGTAACCGTATATGGGTGCGCCGAATAGTCATATTATGACTTCCAAGAATCAAAACAACAGTACCTGAGCTTACTCTGATTTGCCACATTCAGCATTATCTGGACCAGCACCCGTCTCTTCGTCACATTAATCTATCTCGCTCACACCAACACAGTTTTCTACACTTCTTGGTAGAAGGGTCCCACTAATCGGAATGTTTCAAACAACACATATGCCGGTGTCAAGCTCACGTGTTTGTCTCGAAAGCTGGGAATTCTTATCCTTATTCTTGGCGAGCTTCATTCGTGGTAGCTTATGGTATAATTCAGATGCTACATATGGGATCTGAGCGTCATCTTGCGTGACAAACTAGAAAGGTATGCGGTCGATGCATATACTAGCTTTCAGAAGAACCTCTCTATCTGCGTATTTTTCAGATTTGGTTACCTAATGTGGATAACAACATGTACATCTATGTGATCTTCCCATCCAGCCACATCTCAATATATGGTTCATCAATTCACATATTCACGTTCTGACGTAGCCGGACAACTTCTGTATATGGCTTCGAATGTTGAAAGCCTAACAGTTGGCGGATGCCTTTCTGCTAAGGCGTAGAAGGCCATAATGCATAATATACCCACACTTCTTGACCATGATCATAAGAACAGTCCCGGTGGCGTCCAGCAATCGTCTCACCGTACAGATCCAAGCAGATAATAGCAATACAGGCGGTGCTAGTTTGTGGGCACGTGTCATAATAGTGGAAATGAAATTGGTCCATGACTGCACCGCCCCTTCTTTGGGTATGTTTTAGATTTATCCATGATCTGATGTGGTTTTGCTTTCCTTGTATGCTAAGATTGTATCTTCCAATCCGTTTGGAAGCCGTTCTTAATCAACTGGCCCAGGCGTGTACCAATGGCTACTACTATATAAGCCCCACCCAGACTGGGATGTAATCTTAAGGACGATGCATTTGATAGTTGAGTCATACTCACGCTGGGTGGTGGTCGGTATGGTTCAAGAAAGAACAATGCCATCAACACAAGGGGTGAAATGTTCAACGCGAAGAACATCTAGAGGAATGTTACTTTGATGAGATCTTGCATTCAGTTTAACCTACGTTGTGTACACCAAGTGATTTCTTGGTAACATCACCATTCAAAACCATTGTCCTGCATGAGACATATTAACTCATATATTCTAAAGTTATATAATATAAAGCTATATGGCCTAAAATTCCTTAAATTGACATGTAGTCTGCAATCAAATCGAAAAAATAAATTTTCGATGTGCCGGTTATCATTATCATAATATGAAAATATAGTATGTGTGGAATGTGTCACGTTAAAATGAGCACCGGAGGATCATGCTCCTATAGTTTTCAGCTGTCATGAAAACGGTAGGCACTTTTATGCATGTTTTCTCCGTTACCAACCCGAAAAGGTAGCATATGGGTACGTACAGTCCATTTAAACATGTGGCAACAGTTTTATATTGTCACAATCAATACACAACGGAGAAAACACAATTTGGATCTTTATGTTCCTAAAAATTGCGAATCGTTGATACACACTAAATTTGAAACTGAAAATTAATTTTAAATAGCTAGTAGCCTTCAATTAATTTCCTGCCTATATAAATCAATTGAATAAATGTCATCGTTACTAGTGTCATTATATGTCTAAACATGACAAAACGTGAAATTATAACCGTCGTCAACGACACCGTAATCCTCTCCGCAACCGTCATGAAACCACTTGCCACAATCTGAGCACAACACCCATTCGTCGCGTTTACCGGGGTCGAGTGGATCACCATAAACCCATCCAGGGGCCTGTACTATAGATTTACAATTGCCGTGTTAGAACAGGTGTACAAGGTTATGGGAAGTACACAGAAAGGCGTGAAGTGCAATAGACCACTGTATTGTAATAGAGTAGATTATACCCGTGTGCTCATTACCGATGGGTGATTGGGTTTGATCAGAATGGTATTCAATATAATACTCCAGCGATTTTGCATGACAACCCAACTAGAAATTGAAATACATCTTAAAACTTGAATTGTTGGAACAGACGATAACCATTGATGACATATAACACAATGCACGAACGGTTGCGGCGTACTCACTGAGCGATTATTTAAAGGTTACCAATTACCACTAATACAATTGAACACGGATTACCCATGCACTAGCGATAACATATCAATGAGTGTCTCCGAGGAATATTTTTTTTCATTGGTCAATCAAGTCACATGTGGTAAACCTATTATTTTATTGGTCACCATGCATGCATGTAAACGAGGCGTCGCAAGAAGTCGCCTTTTCACTGTAAGAATAAGAGTGGAGGTCTATGGTAATCGACACCTTCTGTGTGCCCCACATAACCTTGTACACGTGGTCAAACACGGCAATTGTAAATCTATAGTACAGGCCCCAGACTTCCCACAAGGATACGCATCTTGACAGTTATTTTCCGCACTCTGTTTTGAAGCTCGCTTGCCTTTGATGACCGTTGACCGAGGACCATTAGACTCGCGAACATGTCATTGCGCTTATGCGCAATTAATTGCGCTTTCATGGTTATATGTAACTAAACACCCCTGGTGAATAAATAGATTTATCCATAACTTAACCTTAACTCCTATTGACATATCACCACTTGTTTTCATTGATTTGGATGGGTATAGGGAGCTAGCCCAACTTCTTTATCAAAATGGCTGACTCGCAATAGTATCAACTTGTTTTAGTTGGAGCGACTCGTGATAGCACTGTATTATCTTCGGTATATATTAGGTGGGGCTACTCGCAATACCATTACTTTCTGTATTAGTCGGGGCGACTTTGATTTTCTTCAATTTTCGAGTATACAGGCACACCATATGAGGGAAGCAAGCCCTCGATGAGACCACATTCACACTATATGACCATAGAATTTATAGATTTGTGCAAGAGAAGTAGATTTAATTTTAAAAAAACTAGAGCTCGAGGATTGAGACACCAAAGCTCCAGGAATGAGACACCAATTTTTTGGGACAGGGATGCTGATAATATGAAAATAGGGTTTTTTCCCCCGATTTAAGTCGATAAGTAAACCATATGAGGTAAGCAAGCCCTCATGCGGTGGCACCACATGCATGCTATAGTATATGACCATAGTAATGGCCCAAATTTGTGCAAAAATACATTAAAAAACATCATATAAAAACTTACTAGAGTTCCGGGAAGAAGACATAAATTATTTGGATATATATAGGGATGCTGATAATATGTAATTATGGATTATCATTGTTGAACACATACACACAGTTGACTGTTGAGTTGACTGTTTGAGTAAAATTAGCCCAATGCTCCTCTTGTGTTGCTAGGTGATACACCAGGTCATGTCAATAGTTTATGGGTAGTTTAGATAGTAGTCACATTTACGCTTAAGCGCAATTCATTACGCTTAAGCGTAAATGCCCTATTTGTGATTAAGCACAACATGTGGTATTTGCGAAGCGCTTAAGCGCAATTATTTGTGCTTAAGCGCAATTCATTATTAAATGTGAATTTGGCCTCCCATAGATTCACCATTGCATTTGAAGTTAGAAACTTTAAACAATTGGCGCAGAAGCATGACGTTTCTCTGGTAGCGATGCCGTTTGTGTGTTTGGTAGGAATAACCGCGTGTACATTGAGTGTTCCAGGAACGGGTAGGACATCGGGTAAAACCAATTTCATGGCGCTTTCGTTGAGGTGAATAAATGCGACATTAACATTGGCGTGATTGCCCCAATCACAAAATGCGGCGGCGTTCTGTATCACACATATGTTTTCTTTCTTGTTTCGGCTCCCATTTCAATGTAGGGCCAATAGCTAATGATATAGGCTAACAGCGTCGGCCGGCCTATTATGGTGTGTCCTATGTGGTACATAGCCCTATAGACGTAAGGTTTGTGGGCGACGATGGACCGGCGCCATGTCCGTCATCACACACCGAAACAATACAAGAAAACCATAGTCAGAAATGGTAACGCCACCAAGTTCATATTATAAGCCATAAATATAAATTATAATATAATTATAATATAAACTAGCTTTCAAATTCCATGTGGGAAATTTGGATACTTCCATATACCACGTTTTCCCGTTTCTCGTGTTATAGATTACATTCTTCAAGCTGTCTCGCTTTTTATTACACTGGATGGTGGGCCCGACTTTGTCCGGGCTGTTTCCATTGGTTTCTGGTGAAAGGCGCGATTTGACCTTGAATTGACTATTTTTAAAGTCGGAGGTCAGGTCGGGGTCATGATTTGACCCGTCCAAAACACTCCCCGGAGAAAAGTAGCCCTAGGTATAAACTTCGAAATACCATCCCGTTTTACCAGATTTGACCTTGGATTGACCATATTGAATGTCAAGGTCAGGTTGGTGTTACGATTTGACCAGTCCAAAACACTCCCCGGACAAAAGTACCCATAGGTATCAAATTTCGTCAAAATCCGTCCGTTTTACCCAATTTGACCTTGAATTGACTGCTTTAAAGGTCAATGTCAGGTCGGGGTCACGATTTGACCCGTCCAAAACACTCCCCGGACAAAAGTACCCCTAAGTATCAAATGTCGTCAAAATCCATCCTTGATTACCACACGATCGCATGCTTTCCAAAGGTTGTGGTAATTATCAATATCAGCACGTGCTAATCTGTGTCGGACTATTTTATTGAGGATACCGCATTCGGGGTAACACTACAGCTTTTAAAGCGACCCAT
Source organism: Siphonodentalium dalli (assembly GCA_032622095.1). Classification (NCBI taxonomy): domain Eukaryota; kingdom Metazoa; phylum Mollusca; class Scaphopoda; order Gadilida; family Siphonodentaliidae; genus Siphonodentalium; species Siphonodentalium dalli. The sequence goes on from CP136061.1 coordinate 68,603,550, forward strand.
TCGCAGCTGTTACATCGACCTAATCCCGCATAACACCAGTGGATATTATATTTTCAAGCACAGTATACACCGGTGGCGTTAATAACGATTTATAGGCTATATATAGGCATGATACGCCAGGATTATATATAGTCTATGCCAATATAGTCTAGACCTGTGCTATGGGGATATGCAACATAGGTCTATGCTCTGAATAGTTGTAGCATGTATTTGTAATTAACCTGGTTAGTTTTTTGTGTTGATCTGAGTCAAACAAACCCAGACTGGCGATATATTATCGCCACGGGGTTCATATGTGCCTAAATAATGACCTTCTGGTATTCGCTGGTAACGGAGAAAACCGCATATTGTTTACAACCATATGCAAAAGTCTTGTGATATTAATTTCAACATGCTCATGTGATATTTTGGGCTTGATAAACGTTCAGTCAGATGAAATCAGCAGTTGGAGTTAACTCGTCGATTTTCTATGTTTTATGGTGGTAACGGAGAAAACATTCTTAAATAAACTGTTTTGGGAGTGGCAACTCATCTCTCGTTAATTCTACATATGATTCATTTGCATTTAGAGCTGTATGTTCCCCAGGTTACACGTGATACTGTGTTTCTTTGTATAAAATGAGGCACCTATAGCAAGTTGTATCTGTCAGTTATGACGATTTAAATTGATGGTAACGGAGAAAACACCGTTTTCACGGACAACATACCATGGTGGACTTCTTCCAAATATAGTAACGTTATAGAATAATCGGTTTTTTAATGCGAGAATCGGTCATACAAGTGAGATAATTACATAGGACTTGTAGAATATAGTAACGGATTACTCAAGTTTCTGAGCTCATAAAATCGGATACCCAATAACGGACATCCCCAAAACAGCCAATTTTGTCACCCAAACCTCCCATTTGTGAAATATAAGGAAGCCAACCGGATTTTTCTATGTGATATATATTCGCCATACGACCCCTGTTTAATGATGTGTTGCCATCGAGATGGCGGTCGAGACATGCATGGGATACACCCCTCGGACACGTATTTGCCATTTTTTCGCTATAAGGAATTTTGGGCCATATGATCATAAAGGTCACGTTCACCAACGTCCACGTCCATTGCCGTCGAGACTAGAAATTGTTCACACACAGTGAAATATATGCACCACAGTTCCTGACATTTTCTTGAATAATACCGCCCACATACTGACACTAACCCTGAGAGAGGATAACAACAACGCATACCTTCATTCCATAAAGACATTATCCTTTAGCCCATCCGACTGTTCTGCGGAGGCTAGGATAGTATTATCCAGACAAAATTATACGTCTGGTCAAGTTGATTCAGAACGGCCTTGAAACGGATGTGGAAATACAATCTTACCACACTAAAAACACCAACACGCATGACATTATATATGTGAAACATGCACCTGGTGTAGGGTGTATACCGTGGCCCATTCCATTCCCACTGTCATGGCGAATGTCCACAAACTAGCACCGCGAGTATTGTTCTCCGACGAGACTATTGCGGGACGTCACACAGTTTGCTTAGGATCGTGGTCAAGAAGTGTGGGTAGTCGGTACATCATGGTCTTCTCCTTAGCAGATAGGCATAATATATTCTGTCCAAGGGAATGAGACAGCTAGCTGCCTTCGAAACACTGCCGAAGTTGTCCACATACGCCAATACGTTCGCTAAGTTTGTGAGTTGAACCATCTATTGAGAAGTGACTAGTTAATTGGGAAGATCGCCAGGTGTACATGTCGTTATCCCCATGTGGTATGAGAAAGACATACATAGAGATGACCTTCTGTAAACTTGTATACGTATTGACCATATGCCTTTCTAGTTCAAGATGAAGAACAAATCCCATATTTATCAAGTACTTAAAATCTTACGCTAGACACCGGAAAATTAATTGTTTGAAACGTTATGATTAGAGGGACCCTTCTCCCAGGAAGTGTTGAATACTTTGTCGGTGTGAGCGACCTAGATTTATCAGGCAAAGAAATGGAAACTGGTCAACATCATTAAGGACGTGGCAAATCAGAATCTGTTATCAGGTAATTGTTCTAATATGGCTATTCGGCGCACCTATACGGTTACGGCCATTATCGGCGCGAAGTGTCGAATGGATTTCGAAATGCCACATCGCGATATTAATTGTGGGTTTTCGTAATTCCAGAAGGATACGATCAATTTTATGCGTTTTTATACGTTTTAAGTTGAACTAATATATGGTTTGTGTGTAGTTTCGTTCATATATATCGATATTATGACAAAAAGTTGAAATTTGTATGTGAAAATATCGATTTCTTTTAAATTTCTGGCCTCCAGTTTAGCTGCCATCTTCACCTTGAGTATCAATTGCCAAACTCAAATGAATACTTCATATAAATATTCCATATCAACATGTAATGGTGGATATAATTCTCGCAACAATAATGCCCATCGTAAGAAAGTAAAGGAATGTAGGTGTGTTTTCAAATATCGGTCGCCATTTTTGCCACCATCTTAGATTTGGAAAAACATTTATTGCATGGGATGTAAGGTAATTACTTCACCACAGTATTTCCAACTCAGCTGTAATCATGAGCGGAGTTGTCTTGACAATAATGCCAAATGGTGTGAATATGAGGGATTTTCGGTGATTTTTCTAAATCTGTCCGCCATTGTGGGCGCCATTTTGGAATTGGGACTTTTATTTGGATGCAATATAAGGACAGTTCTTCGCCTCAGTGTTCCCAACTCACAATAGTAAGCAGTTGTGGAGATGTCGTGACAATAACTCTCACTGATGTTAAAATAAGCGATTTTCGGCGATTTTTCTATTTCTGGTGGGCAATTTGGCCGCCATCTTGGATTTGGATCAATATTCCCCAACTCAGGTAAAAGATGAATCCTACCCCGGGTATCTACTGCACATATATAATCATGGCTGGAGTAATAACCCAGATCACAGAAATTGGAATCACTGACCTTTATGCAATTTTTTGAGATTTTTTTGGAGTTATAGGCATTAGGGATCAGAAGAATGGCAGGTAATTTTCTCGAGATTCCTCCACCACCATTCACTTCGACCCGTGAATTGTAACAACAAAAGCATAAATCTCAGGGTTTTCGGCATATATAGTTAGAAAAAGCATTGATCTACAATCTTACCGCGAGCATAGCATCTATTCGTTGATTTATTCCAGGTTTTATCGCACGTTAACAAATTGTTTTCACCTGTTAGCTAGGAGGTGCCGCCGAAGATAGCCGGAACTCCTCGATTTGTCTTCGGCAAATCGAAAAATCGGGTAGTACGAAAACTGGTATTCGGAGCCGGAACATTGTTATCGGTCAAAACAATCAGCCCACGACAAAGGTCTATTAAAAGTATCAGGTTCTGCCTTCCCAGCTGGTCCATTAAGCGTTGTTTCATTGTGTAATATGGTCATTTGAGTGTTAAACAGAATAAAATGTCAAGAAAGGGATTTTGGTGTCATTAGACGCAGAATAACACATCCAAACTATCCAGAAATTCAAGTTGGCGTTCAACATAGCCACCGAAACTAATAAATAGCTAGGGCAAATTACTCACAAAGTCAAATTGACCAAACACGAATACAGTCTCGATATGGACATCTGATTGTTAACAATATGATTTGGGTGTGCATGGCTGAGAATGTGTCGACATTTCAAGATGGCTACCAAAATGGTCGTCGAAAATTGTCAAAATTTGAGTGATATCAATATCAGTATGATTAAATAATTAGCCAGTACAATTTTCCAACGTATTGATTCCCATTTATCGGGACAACAATTTTTCAAACAAAGCAGTATCTTCGTTAGATTCAAACCTGCTAGTCACACACTAAGAGGGCATTTTGCAATTATGGCGAGCGATGAGCTTAATTGTTTTCAAACATGTACGAAAAAAAACAGATGTCAATAGCTACGTGCAGACATGATTATCGATGAACGATTGCCAGTAAACATATGGTCCCGGTGGTTCATTCAGCAAATTGTGTAGCGCAAAAAATGCGTGATATGACGGAAACGGGCCCACTCGCCCCAGGGCCAGCTCGCCCCAGTCGACATGGGCCAGCTCGCCCCGAGCCAGCTCGCCCCGGGCCAGCTCGCCCCAAGGGATAATGTCTTTAATATTTAAGTTGTCGTTTTGGGGTCGTTTTGCTTGCTTTCTATGGCTTACAGTCAAGTGATACCCGAGTCAAGTGATACCATACAAAGTGATACCCAATTCGGTCAACTGATACCCAAGATGTGTATCATTGAATTTGGAATGTTGATTTAAATATACACACATTCGAGATCATTATTTGTCCGAACATCATGTCGGAATATACTCAATTCCTCGATCGAAAATGTGCTTGAGTCTAGCCACTGCCGTTGTATATATTCGCAGATACAACGGAACATATTTGTGGTTATGATGTCAGATAAATATTGCACTGCTTTAATATATACGGTATGTGGTCGGCACATGAAAGTGATTATCTATCACACTGAAGCCATCTCATCCACTGAAGTGTGAGGTGTGATTAGTCGATTGGTTACTGTGTAAACAACCTGCTTCTATTGTTTTGATAGGATATGAATGGGGATATAATAACGGCTTCAAAGGGGTTCCCAAACTCCAGAGATAGTGAGATGAACTCAGAGAATAAGAGAAACTTTAATATCCAGAATGTGAAAACAGTTCATTATTGTTATTTATGAATTCGCCGGTTCGTCGTTCAAACCAACTAGTGTGATAAACTGCATGGCTATTATCTTTGCTAACAAACGTGCCTAAAGTAATCTAAATGTCAAAATTGATGGACATAACTCTGGAATATATCATAATCTGAACTTAAGAAATTAATATATTAATATATATTAACTTATTTACAACTTTAATACAAATGTAATACCCGGGCCAGCTCGCCCCTGAAAGGTGGGCCAGCTCGCCCCAAAAACGGCATGGGGCGAGCTGGCCCTTATATGCTATCTGCATTCGTGCACGAAGCATATGTTATTCTGTGTGAACCAGCACATGTTTGTATTACTCTGTATTATATTTTTAAGTACTAACAATTTCAGCAACGTTTTAAAGGTGAAAAGTCCACCACGGCTATATCTGAAACGTTTATTTCGTATTTACACTGTGGGGTAATTCGATTGTTCGCTGGTGATTTTCAGACAACCACTGTTTAGTTTATGTGTATCCGATGACCCTTTCAATAATAGTTAATCGTCTCAATATGTTCCGAAAACATCAAGGCTACTTAATTTCTCATTCGATTGCTGAAATGATGAAAACGTTGACGGTCCGCTAGCCCATTTAAAACAATAAATGTCTCCAAATAAATGGTATTTGGTGTAGTTCCGCAAAGTTCATCTTTTCGAAGTATTTTCCATATGTAGTCAACATTAGTTGTTGTGTTGCATACAGACCGGGCTATAATTTGGACCAGATCACGCTTTTCCAGATTTTGATCCACACTGTCATGCCATGTGTGCTCCTGAATAGAAATAACTATCTGCTATGCTTTTATTTCTATAGTGCAATGGGCGGATAAAACAATTTGAATCATGTGCATGCAACAATAAGGTATATCCGCATGCACCATCCGAACTGCAAACTTGAGGAAATACTTTGTAAACATGTTTATAAATATCTCCAGTGATGTTACACAATTACCATTCATCTACCCATAACTGAGGGAGTAATCAACGCTGTAGTTTTATGATTGATTGATCGTTGGGTAGGAATTCCTCCCGATTATGGTGATCATCATAACATAACGGTCATTATTGGATACTCTGTCTTTAGTTATTTGTTGAATATGCCTGGTATAGGCAAATTTCTTCGGCACACGTTTTAAGTATCTGGTTCGGTATATATGAGATCAGGACACATGGCCTTATAGGGTTTGATGTTTCATAGCAATGCAGTTACATCGACGATACTGATCTCAGATTTGACCATTGCGTCGACTGGTTTTGTTTGGTCTAGTTCGGTGTTATTTTCCGTGAAGGCTGATTGGAATTGGTCCAACAAGCGAGACCACTGAGTCGCGGCCGTATTGGATTCACCCAGTCCCGTTCCATGGAGATTCATCCAGCGCAGGTTCCGTGGTTTTAGTGATTTTGAATATTCATGACTTCCATATATGGAAATGCTACTCCCGAACTTTGACCTGTAGCACTAAAACCACATAACCGGGTCTGGTGGATCCAATAGGGCCGTGAGTTAGGCTGAATAGACACTCTCGTCGGTTTTCTGTGACAAAGACAAAGTTACCCAGGTTCCTGAAATTGTTATAAAGTTACCCAGGTTATAAGTTGCGGTGAGCTGAGGGGAATATTCGTATTTATAGGCGATTTATATAGATCAATCATCAAATAAGAGTGAATACTCCCTCATTGGGACCATGTGAGTTGTAATAATCATACATCGTCAGGAAAGACGGACATAATCCCCGCTCGAATAAACAGTGTTCTCTTGTTGTGAGGGTACACTTGAATGGCCGGGAACACGATAGGTATATAGTCAGATCGATTTTATATCCACAGCTACGTTTACAATACACTTATGGATGAAGTGACGCGTATGATGCAAATAAACCAGCTAGAATTCAAAGTATATAAGCGCACGTGGGTGTTGTGTGACTTTTGTGTGAATTGTAATGGGAAATATTCGCTCTTATGCGTGATTATATATCAGAATATGTTACCTGGTTTCAGCGTAGCATCATGCCAGCTGGTATGTCATATCACGCATTTTTTTGCGCTACACAATTTGCTGAATGAACCACCGGGACCATATGTTTACTGGCAATCGTTCATCGATAATCATGTCTGCACGTAGCTATTGACATCTGTTTTTTTCGTACATGTTTGAAAACAATTAAGCTCATCGCTCGCCATAATTGCAAAATGCAATCTTAGTGTGTGACTAGCAGGTTTGAATCTAACGAAGATACTGCTTTGTTTGAAAAATTGTTGTCCCGATAAATGGGAATCAATACGTTGGAAAATTGTACTGGCTAATTATTTAATCATACTGATATTGATATCACTCACATTTTGACAATTTTCGACGACCATTTTGGTAGCCATCTTGAAATGTCGACACATTCTCAGCCATGCACACCCAAATCATATTGTTAACAATCAGATGTCCATATCGAGACTGTATTCGTGTTTGGTCAATTTGACTTTGTGAGTAATTTGCCCTAGCTATTTATTAGTTTCGGTGGCTATGTTGAACGCCAACTTGAATTTCTGGATAGTTTGGATGTGTTATTCTGCGTCTAATGACACAAAAATCCCTTTCTTGACATTTTATTCTGTTTAACACTCAAATGACCATATTACACAATGAAACAACGCTTAATGGACCAGCTGGGAAGGCAGAACCTGATACTTTTAATAGACCTTTGTCGTGGGCTGATTGTTTTGACCGATAACAATGTTCCGGCTCCGAATACCAGTTTTCGTACTACCCGATTTTTCGATTTGCCGAAGACAAATCGAGGAGTTCCGGCTATCTTCGGCGGCACCACCTAGCTAACAGGTGAAAACAATTTGTTAACGTGCGATAAAACCTGGAATAAATCAACGAATATATGCTATGCTCGCGGTAAGATTGTAGATCAATGCTTTTTCTAACTATATATGCCGAAAACCCTGAGATTTATGCTTTTGTTGTTACAATTCACGGGTCGAAGTGAATGGTGGTGGAGGAATCTCGAGAAAATTACCTGCCATTCTTCTGATCCCTAATGCCTATAACTCCAAAAAAATCTCAAAAAATTGCATAAAGGTCAGTGATTCCAATTTCTGTGACCCAGATAGCAACGCTACGTTGATTCTACGTTGGTTTTTGGTTGGTACCGTTGAGTTTACGTTGGTTAGTTTTCACTACGTTGAATCAACGTAGATTCAACGTTGATTCCCAACGGTTATTCAACGGTTAGATTTCTAACGTTTTTCCAACGTTATTTCAACAATGTTTTTCCAACGTAATTCCCACGACGTTACTTAAATGTTGGTTAAACGTTGAAAAACTAACGGTAAATCAACCAACGGTATACCAACGTTCTGCCAACGCTGCAAGCGCTATACCTGATTTTGGTTGAATGTGGGGATATACACTGGTGAACTGAATAATTTAAGGACTCGACTTGACTTAATTTTAGATACCTAACATGTAAATAAATAAAGTTACCAGATAAGTATGTTAATTCCCCATCAATATAGATCTTCCCTCAAAAATAAAATATGATTCCCCATGTTTGAATTTCAATGTCCCATGATACTTTGTGGGGGACTCTGCCAATATCAACAGTGTGTGTCAGGTAATGGTTTTTAATTTTTTTTTAATTGCGCTTAAGCTCAAATAATTGTGTTTAAGCTCAAATAATTGTGTTTAAGCGCAAATAATTTTAAAATAGCTTATTTGTACTGAAGCGAAATTATATTATTTCCGCTTAAGCACAAATAATGGAGCTTAAGGGCAAATAATTGTGCTTAAGCACAAATAATTATTTGAAGTGAATTTGGCCTCCCTAGGTAATGGTTTTTAAATTTCTTATTTGCGCTTAAACACAAATAATTGCACTTAAGCTCAAATAATTCTGCTTAAACGTAAATAATTTTGCTGAAGCATAAATAGCTTATTTGTACTTAAGCAAAATTATATTAATTGTGCTGAAGCACAAATAATGGAGCTTAAGGGCAAATAATTGTATTAAGCACAGATAATTATGTTGATTGCTCTCTCTGTCTCACAATTATTGTATATATACATCAGAATTAATACAGAAAGTTCAGGGAAGAGATACTTTTGTATATACCCAAATTCTATAGAGTTGTTATATTTATATTAAATAACCGAAATAGGGATTTAGCCAGTGCTAGCTACTACAATTTGTAGCCAATAATAAATCAAAGTTGAATGAACATTGTATTTCGAACATTGAATCAACGTAATTTTTTCAACGTTGAAACAATGTTATTTTTCCAACGTTGAATCAACGTTATTTTTCAAACGTTGAATCAACGTTATTTTTCCAACGTTGAATCAACGTTATATTTCCAACGTTTAATCAACGCTATATTTCCTTTTGAAAATGTTGTATGTTCAACATTGCCATCATTCAAATCTCCAAGACGTCCATTTATCGCTTTAAATATAAAGATTGATGTGATCTAGCAAACAATAAACTATTAGTTTAAAAACACTATAAGTAATTAAAAATGGAAATTTAATGCACAATTATTGTATATATACATCAGAATCAAAACAGAAAGTTCAGGGAAGAGATACTTTTGTATTATACACAAATTCAATAGAGTTGTTATATTTATAATAACCAAAATAGGGATTTAGCCAGTGCTAGCTACTACAATTTGTAGCCAATAATAAATCAAAGTTGAAAGAACATTGTATTTCGAACATTGAATCAACGTAATTTTTTCAACATTGAAACGTTATTTTTCCAACGTTGAATTAACGTTATTTTTCCAACGTTGAATCAACGTTCTTTTTTCAACGTTGAATCAACGTTCTTTTTCCAACGTTGAATCAACGTTATATTTCCAACGTTGAATCAACGTTATTTTTCCAACGTTGAATCAACGTTCTTTTTTCAACGTTGAATCAACGTTCTTTTTCCAACGTTGAATCAACGTTATATTTCCAATGTTTAATCAACGTTTTTTTCCCAACGTTTCAAAATGTTGTATGTTCAACATTGCCATCATTCAAATCTCCAAGACTTCCATTTATCCCTTTAAAATATAAAGATTGATGTGATCTATCAAACAATTAATAAACTATTAGTTTAAAAACACTATAAGTAAGCATTGGAAATTTAATGCTGGAGCAATATGTGGTGCAAAGTGCCAGCAGAATTGTAACCGGTGGAGCAAAGATGTCGCAAATTTATTTCCTCAATCTTCGATCCACTCTCCAAAAAAATTCAAATAGTAGTCATCTTCCTGGGGAGGGGGGATTCAGAAAAAAATTCTAGGATACAACGCAAGTTTTTTGAAGGGCAAATTGGGACCAACCCCAAAGTTTGATGAAAAATGGTTAATATATAGAAGAATAAGGCATACACAGGGTGTGAAATGTTTTAAATGACCATGCGGAAGAAATGCCAAACTTGCAAGTTTAATGAACAAGACAGTCAATGACTGGAGTCGCTCACCAGACTGCAAAGACTGATAAGACTGGGACTCTGGAGACCAAAACAGTCAGCACTTTTCATAATCACTTTAAAAGAAGTAGATTTAAACAGGATATGTGGCTAGAGAGACTTCAAGTATGTAGCTTGGTGAAAATCCACCTTGAAATTGCCAACTGTACACTACTGATCACCCCCCTCCTCCAGCTCAACAAGTCCCCTCCCGACCGGGCTCCAGACTCCCAAGTCTTAGGTTGGAATTTCACAACCGACACCTCAAACTTTCTCAATTGTTGGAAATTTCCAATCTCACAAGCGCCTTTTTCTAAAACCATTTAAACATGTTTGAAGCCCAATTATCCATGGACCCAAAACACAATACATGTATGTCAGACCAATCAGTCAGGTGGTTCCAAGGTAGATGTTTTAATGAATTTGGTATTTCGATGATTTTATTGGACACAAAAGTGTTAACTCGCCATAGCCTGCCATTTCTTGACAGGTTGACCTCATTTTAACAAATCTGAATCTCAGTCACTAAAGGATCCTCCCGATTCCTCCATACTATATGTAAGCTAAATAGTCCAAACTCTCTTGAGAAGACATTTTAAGAATTACTATAGAGACATATAGTTATGTCCCTGGTCCCACCCTATTTAACCTGGTGACCCCATCTGAATAAATTTGAATCCCAGACACCAAAGAATCCTTCATACATATAATAAATATCAGTAAAATAGACCTGATGGTCCTTGTGAAGGAAGCATATTAAGAGGGAAACTGTCATTCGCTTGGCCCCTATTTGACCAGGTGACTCCATTAAAAAAAATCTGAATTGCAGTCAAGGAAGAACATTCCATTCTATATAAGCCAACTAGTTTTTGCAAACATATTTTAAGAATTACTATGTAGTGAAATAGTTAAGTCTCTTGCTCTGCCCTTATTTGACTTTGTGATCCCATTTTCACAAATCTGATACGGATAAGAATTAAGTTCCCCAGTTTAAGTTGGTGATATTCACCCATTGGGCACCTCATTTATGAAAATATTGAACAAATCTGAATGAGAGTCACCAAGGGAACATCCACACCAAATATGAACCAATTCGGTATGATGGTTTCAGAGGAGAAGATGTTTAAAAAAAAAGTTGACAGACGGACGCACGGACGGACGACGGACGAGGAGTGATGACTATAGCTCCACCGGAGACTTCGTCTCAGGTGAGCTAAAAACTCCATAAAATTACTCATAGGGGCTCAGATACATGTTTCAGTTTCAGTGGCAAGACGTATGGGAGGCCAAATTCACATTTAATGAAAGTGTCAATGACACTGTAGCTTAACTTAGGTAGGGGAATAATGTAATGGTTGACAGTAAATGGAGGAATAGGAAAGGTGCTAATTGAAATGTCTAACCTGTGCCAAAGGATTTAGTCATGCAAAGAGTAAAATCCAAGATTGCTGCTGGTGGCCATGTTTTTTGGCCGAACGACCCCAAAATGACTCGTACCCATCTACATGTCATTGTTAACATCCCTGACAAATTCCATGAAGTTCCAACCAAAGCTACGACCTGTAGCCCGCGCCAAAGGATTTAGTCATGCAAAACGTTAAATCCAAGATGGCTGCTGGCGGCCATGTTTTTTGGCCGTACGACCCCAAAATCACTCGTTCCCATCTACAATATTAACATCCATGATAAATTTCATGATGACCAGACGAACAGTATGACCTGTAGCCCGCGCCAATGGATTGAATTTTGAAATCCAAGATGGCAGCCAGCGGCCATGTTTTTTGGCCGAATGACCCCAAAGTGACTCGTCAATATCAACATCCATGACAAATTTCATAAAGATCAGACCAAAGGTACGACCTGTAGCCTGCGCCAAAGGAAATTGTTGACAGACACACGCACGCACACACAGACGATGGATGCCCACCCATGACAATAGCTCAAACTTACAAAGTAAGTTGAGCTAATAATGAATTGTGCTGAAACATATTGCATGTCCTTAAGCACAAACAGGGCATTTAAACTTCAGCACAATGAATTTATGACAGGGAAAAACACTATTTTCATATTATCAGCATCCCTGTCCCAAACGTTGGTGTCTCATTTCTGGAGCTTTAGTGTCTCAGTCCTCAAGCTCAAGTATTTTTTTTATTAAATCAGCATCTCTTGCACAGATCTATTGTATTTCCAGCCCTGGAAATTAGCCTAGGCAATAGGCAATGCCTAGGTAAAAGCAGAGGCAAAATCGGTTTGCCTAGGCAATTATATTTCCTAAGTAAAACAAGTTCATTTGGGTTACTAAAATTGATTATAGGTAAAATCTGTTTTTTCCTAGGCCGATTTCTTTCATATTGCCTAGGCAAATTTTCCTTACTTCTCAGGGCTGCATTTCCATGGTCATGTAGCTTGAATGGGGTGTCACTGATGGCTCGCTTCTTCGAGACCATGTGACCACTGGTCAAAACATACACCCATTTTATAAGGGGAAACACTCTAAACCAAATATGATACTAATGGAAGTAATATAGTGCAAGTGAGATATACTGTGGAGTATTTCATAATACACATGTGGGAGGCCAAATTCACATTTAATAATTAATTGTGCTTGATTGCGCTTAAAGGTATACTCAATCCAATCAGAGGGTCCCATATTACTATTTCTTTGGCTTTGGGGGTAAAAAATATTTTATTCGAGTCGAGGAACCCATCAAACAAAGCTCAAGAGTTAGTAGATATTGATTTTTGAAACAAATTTATTTTCTCGAGATGAGTACTAATAATTGCCCCTAACTTCGTAATTTGCTCGATATGTGTACACCAGAAATACTATTCAAACAGACAAGGATGGATAACTCTAAAATCAAATGCACAATTTTGACAGAGAACATCCTTTTGACGGCGTGTTCTGGGACAGAAAGAATAGAAATAACAAAACTACAAATATCGATATCTGATCACCCTCAGCGTTGATTGGTAGGTTCCTCGACTCGAATCAATTATTTTTTACCCCCAAAGAAATAGTAATATAGGACCCTCTGATCAAATTCAGTACCTTTAAGCAAAATTAATTATTAAATGTGAATTTGGCCTCCCATAGGTGTAAGATGAAATACTCCACACTATATCACCAGTGGTCACATGGTCTCGAAGAACCTCGATCGAATTTTTTTTACACAAATCGAGGTTTAGTACATCGATTTTGTGTTCTCCCTGACCTGTCAAACGATGGCCGAAATCGCCATGCATCTTCCCTCGGCAGTTGCTTTTTGGCAAATTGCTGTAATTAAATGTTTCTAAATAATTACCTTTCAATGTCCAAACTTATGTTTTATTCGTTATTTTTAATTTCGATTATGGAGAAGCTATTTCATTCCATAAAACATTTTATCTTTGATTAATACAAACTTCTGAACTTGAAAGCAAAATTAACCTGAAACTGAAACACATTCGCATTGAAAATTGGAAATTCCACATTATCCATGTCACGTGATACGAAGTGCTTTTTATAGCAATAGGCCAATTGTCTTTAATTACTTGTATGCTATTACTCGTTGAAAACAATGTTCAGTTCAAAATGGATGCTAGCTGAACTTGAAGACTATTGGTCGCGTTTACACTATAAATGAAACGTTTATAGCTGCACACATTGATCACATAATGGGCCGCAATTGGGGCAAACAAAACACTGAACTATTAAATACACTGCATTATTCTACAACACTTAAAATAATTATCCAGAAATATAATTGTGCTATAAAGACCTAGTATATATTGTGCGTATCGAAAACAGCGCGTCGCTTTAAGCAGGTGCCCGTGACGTTTTTACGTCATCCGTGACGCGTTTTTGACGTTTTGGAACTTTTGCTCTCCAGACGACTTCCACCTCTCTAAAAGGTAAGTCTTAAATTTCCCGAAAAAGTAAGTCTATTGTGTATAACTATAATTATACGAATTTATGAAACAAGAATCATGAATGTACTATATTAACCTAAACATATATGTTATATTATCAATAAAAACCGTGATTGTGCATATTTTCTTATAATGATAATGATTAATGAAGTATAATAATCGAGAAAACTTACTAAAACTAAAAGTAAAACTATTAATTTAATTAAAGATCATGTTCCGATAACTGGATTGTTTGTTAATAATAATACTATTTAATAGTAGTAATGGGCATATTAGGGTACTACAATAGATTAAGTAATCTCTAGATTTGACGATCACAATTTACAAATTAGTATTTACTATTAGTATATGTCACTATAATAGAAATTAGAATTAGTAGTATAATTTCTATAAATTATAATGTATAATAGTACTAATAGTATCAAGTATGGTGTTGCCGTTGGTGTGCGCTGATTCTATGAGTATGACAATTCTCAGTTTCATTGCATCGAATTTATTAAAATCAATGTTAATCATGGTATCGCTGTACTAGTACTACTAGTAGTACTACTAGTACTAGTACTACTAGGCAGTCTAGGCCAGGGTTGCTAATGCTATGGATATTGTATAAACTATAAATAATTGGCTTGGCCTGCCATTGTGAGTCGTGTGTCTGTGGATCACGTGATTTAATGTTTACATTATGTCATTATTTGAAGCAAGATAATTTACTTCCGCTGTCAATGTCATGGCCGTTTAGTAGTTTACCCAACTCAACTGCGGTTGTTGATAATTAAACTTGATATGAATTATGCTGTTCGAGAACATGCCATGAACAATTATTCTACGCAGAACACATATAATTCGGAAGCGATATCTACCGTATTCTACGAGATTTGAAACGATCGAACTTCGAAGGCTCTAGCCTCTAGGCTAGTCTAGTACTCTACGATCGAAATTTCGTCATCACCAGATGACAGACAGAAAATTGAGAAATGGCAGATTCTCATGAAGCTGAACGGCGGAAGAGTTTGCTGTCATAAAAAATAGAATTTAAAAGGGCTGTGATTTATTTAAAACATTTGTGAATGTCATGAATTATTGATTTAATAATAATATTGAGCCCCGGAGGTGACATCCGATTCGTGGCTACGAATTTATGAAACAAGTTCATAAAGTCATGGCCATGAAAATATGAACTCATCAGTCTCATGGCCATGAACTCGTGGCCATAAGAATATATTTACATACACCCAGCCCTCTTAATTCAGATTGTTTGGCTTCGGCAATCCGCTACGGCAGCAGTATGCCGTGGCCCAGTTTGCTTCAGCAAATTGCTTCGGCAATGCTGATTGCCGTAGCCAATTATGAAGGCTGTACACCTGATATTTCTTCCGATTTCCCCATAGCGTTACGGTAGACACGCCCCTTATTCAATGCGTTCATAAACCTATGAACGTAACGTGACGTCACTTTCAATATCGTTCATAGGTTTATGCACACATTGGTCCCGGAAATCACCGGGGATTGTCGGACATTACCGACTGCTTGAATATCTAGTCAGCCAATACGCCAAGGATTTGATAGATAACAATATGTAATCGAGGTTCACGATTGGATGGCTAGTGGCATCTAATCGCGAGCACGGGTGGCACGAGATGTTCGATTGACTATTAGAATGTTGGTTATCATATAATCCCATATCCCATAATAATAATATGTCAAATATAGCGAATTATCGAAATATGAAATACAACGAGAAAGCGAAATATGAAGATACAGCGAAATAGCACGAAAAATCGAAATAGGAAAATACAGCGAATTAGGCGAAATATAGAGCGAAATATAGAAATAGGAAATTATTTTAATAAACAAAATAACGGAGATATTTGAAAAAAGTTTTTTTGACGAAATAACGGACACATTTGGAGAGCGTAAGTATATAAATATAAATAATAAACGGCGGATTCAACGTGGTCATGGGTTTTGACCGCGATAAAAAATCAGCAAACTCCGCATGAACCCCTTTGGGGTTCATGCAATTTGCTGAATTTTTCTCGAGGTCAAAATCCCATGACCACATTGAAACCGCCGTTCATTTCTTATATGAAGTCGTAGCCATGAGAATATGAACTCGTGGTCACGCGAATTAAGTCATGGCCACGAGATGATGAACTCATGGCTATGAGAATATGAACACGTGGCCACGAGAGTATTTGAAGGCATGGCTGGATCGAGACTTAGTCTGAATGTACAAAATTTACCTGCACTGTCAATGCAATACGTATATATTCTATGCATGTCTAAGGTCCCGAGATCATTATGAGAGTATCGCCCCCTTTTCTGTACGCGGGATTCAGGGTGTTTTGAACTTGAAGCCGTACGCAGGATTCATACCCCCGAGTTAACTGGTATTCGGGTTCAAGCAAAACATCTTGGATGCAGGTTTCGATGGCACAAAATAATATTTTGTGCTAGTTATATGTATGAATGAGTTGGTAGAATACTGGTAGCTTCTTGGGCACATTCGACCACCATGCCATCATAAAGTATCATTAATTGTATCATAACGGCCTCATATAACGCGATAGTTTGTTTGGGAATTGGTGGGACAAGAAAACCTGGCAAGCGCCTAGGCAACAAAATGCTGTCCATTTTTTTGGGGCCAAGGATAGAGAATTATGTAAATTTTTCGGGGGGGGGGGGGGGGGGGGTTGATTTTTTCTGGTGAATCGGGGTGGGGCAAAATATCCTGGGAAGCGGAGTGCTGTCCAATTTTTTAGGTGTGGGGAAGGGTTGAATAAATTTTTAAAAGAATGGAGCAAGATATCCTGGCAAGCGCCTAGGAAACAGAATTCTGTCCAATTTTTTTTCTGCGTGGGTGGGGGGGGGGGGGGGGGGTGATTTTGTTTGGGAACGGGCAAAAAATCTTGACAAGCGCCTAGAAACAAAATGCCGTCTATTTTTTTTTCTGGGGCCTAGGATACAGAATTATGTACAATTTTTCTGGGGGGGGGGGGGGTGATTTTGTTTGGGAACGGGTGTGGCAAGATATCCTGGCAAGCGCCTAGAGACTAAATGCTGTCCATTTTTTTCCTGGGGCCTAGGAAACAGAATTCTGTCCCAAAATTGAGTCAAATGTATTGAGGGAAATATTCAGATAATAAGTTCAACAAATGATCCTTAGTTGGAAAATTCAGTTTTATATTATGTTTCGCCGCCGTCGAGTATTGTGTGAGTCAGTGTTTGAGACGTGACATGATGTGAGTGTAGATGTGTTTACTGGCTAGCTTTAGTGAGCATTTGATATATCCCTAATGTGTTGTTGGATTCTTGTTGTAAGAGTTTAAAAAGATAGGTGATGGGTCCTGGCCTTGTGTAAAGGACTTTTGTGTAGGGGGATATTGGTTTCCACGTGTGGAGATTTATCATGTTTTATGGCGGGATGTGATAGGACACGCCTTCGTTTTGCGTTCCTATTATCCTATTGCTGATCGTGACAAACACCTGAAGAGCTTAACCCAAGCGAAATCAGTAAACCCACTAAACTATAAACATAGTGAAGTATACCAAATACTTATTACCTAAGTAATACTTAACAAGCAATTAACTTACGAGAACTCAACTCGACAAACGCTATACTAAGACAGTTAGGCTTCCCTTGCTAAACTTTAATCTTATATATAGCTATAGTCTATATATATACTTTTTATGCACGTCTAAGGTTCCGACTTTCATTATGACACCATACCCAGTTTGTACCCCCAACATTTTAATTAGCGATACAGACCGAAGACATAACCCACATGAAATTGACCCACATGAACTTGCAATATATCCATTAAATGCCTAAGCATGCTTGTACCCAACTTGTATGACTTGATGCTCGTGGCCACGAGTTCATATTCTCATGATGGCCACAACTTTTTTATTGTGGCCATGACTTCATATTCTCATGGCCACGAGTTCATATTCTCGTGGCTACGAGTTCATATTCTCGTGGCCACGAGTTCATTTTATCTGGATCCTTCCCTGCATGGCCACAACTTTTTTCTCGTGGCCACAACTTCATTCTCGTGGCCACGAGTTCATATAAGAAATAAACGGCGGTTTCAATGTGGTCATGGGATTTTGACCTCGAGAAAAATTTAGCAAACTGCATGAACCCCAAAGGGGTTCATGGGGAGTTTGCTGAATTTTTATCGCGGTCAAAACCCATGACCACGTTGAATCCGCCGTTTATTATTTATAGTTATATACTTAAAGGTACTCAATCCGACCAGAGGGTCCCCATCTCAACAGATTCCAACAACAACAATCCGATCAGAGGGTCCTATATTACTATTTCTTTGGATTTGGTGAGGAGTTTTATCGGATTGAGTACCTTTAAATTCATTATCAACTATAGGATTTTCTGTCTTTCCCACTATTTATTCAACTGTAAATGAACGCATGGAGTCCGACTCCTCGCCCTTTAGAAAACCAAACATTGTGAGAATCCGTTGACGGAGAGCAGAAAAACGTAATTTCAAAGTAAAGTATACACATTTTGACGAAATTTCTTGTTTAGCTTGTAATGAATGTAGACGTGTTGATTTCAAGAATGATAATATCTGAAACTAACAATTAAGTTTCAGCTGTGGATGATAATAAAATTGACAACACGCCGTAATACCATAATGATATATTTCCGAAGTCGTGGGTTGTGTAATCAGAGGAGATGAGTTTTATAGGTGCAGGGAAACAACACCGATTATAGACCAACACAAATTTATTGGCAAATCCGGATGTCCTGAATAGTCAAGCACTCGTTCGTGTCCGACAATCTCCGGTGATTTCCGGGACAATGTGTTCATAAACCTATGAACGACATTGAATGTGACGTCACATTACGTTCATAGGTTTATGAACACATTGAATCAGGGGGCATGTCTACCGTAACGCTATGGGGAAATTGGAAGCGACATTACTCTTCGGCTCCAAACAAAAGTGCAGGCCCAAATAATAGTGCAGGGGGAAAATTCCATTGGAAGTTAATAAACGTGCAGACCCAAATAATAGTGCAGGGGGAACTCTGAGCAAAACATCCAACATATTAACGATGGTTAAACAAAGTATTTTTATAATATAGGAATAAGTATCAATGTATAGGAATCAACATAGTATGTGTCATGTGGTGTTTTATTCAATATTTAAATATTCACATGTATGCCATACACATGTACATGCATAAAGTTATACCTGTAAGCTCACCATTTTGATATGAGAGTCATATAGAAATCTAGAGTTTGTGACCCAAATAAGCACTGTGCAGGGGAGATATTACCCAAGAAAATAATAAACGTGCATGCATGTTTATTTGGAGCCCAAGAGTAGGTGTATGTAAATATATTCTCGTGGCCACAAATTTATTCTCGTGGCCACGACTCCACGAGTTCATATTCTCGTGGCCACGACTTTAATCTCGTGGCCCCGACTTTATAAAAAAAATCATGGGCTTCATACTCTCGGGATAATAGTGCAGGGGGAAATTCCATTGAAAGTTAATGAAAGTGCAGACCCAAATAATAGTGCAGGGGGAACTCTGAGCAAAACATCAACTATGGTTAAACAAATTATTTTTATAGTACATGTAGGTCAAGTATAGGAATCAACATAGTACTTTGTGTATGTGTCATACTCTTGAGTGCCTAATAAAAGTACAGGGTGGAATAATAGTACAGGTTGGAAAATGTCGCGTTACTGAATAATAGTACAGGGCGGAATAAACGTACAGACTGGAAATATTAGTACCATACATCCCAACAAAACGCACCATCTGACTGGTTTACTGATGCCATGTGACAGAAATTGTTTTGATGGATAGCCAGGTCTGTGAATCTACAGTGTGCTGATCACTGTCAACAATCAGAGTTCATTAATCTATGAATAACACAATTTAAGATTGGTGAATTATTTCTTTTGGTTAATTTAATAAACGTACAGGACCAAATAACGATCGTACATTAGGCACTCAAGAGTATGGTGTTTTATTCAATATTTAAATGTTCACATGTATGTCATATATTATACTTGAATATGTACATGCATAAAGTTATAAGCTCACCATTTTGGTATTAGAATCATATAGAAATTTTGAGTTTGTGATGATTTAAATTTCATAGCCTCAAAATTAATAAACGTGAAGACCTAAATAAGCTCTGTGCAGGGGAGGGGAATTTCGCAAGAAAATTATAAACGTGCATGCATGTTTATTTGGAGCTCAAGAGTAATATAATACTGCTACAACAATTGAAAATTGTTTCCTCTAACTTAACTTAAATTCTTAAGTCTTCAGACTATTGGTTCTAACCCGTTATTAACCATAACAAAAATACAGTGCAGAGGACATCTAAGCCAAGTGCAAGGGCCAAATGTCGAACTTGTCAAGCCACATAAATTATGATAAGTCAAGTTCAACATGATCATATCGGCAGAACATACATGTATATGTTAATGAATATTGTGGTTGATTGATTGTAATTGGTATACTAGTATCATGGTGTGACATTGATGACTTGGAGCCTATGTTCAACCGTGTCGCTCAGCGAATCAAGTGAATGCAGACTCAAAGACTCAAAGATGTCAATGTCACGTACATCATGGTACTGTCATTGAATCAACCACAATAATTATAACATACACATAAGTGACATATTCTCAAAATAACTGTCTCCCATGACTGTGTTCAAACCAACCAATGAAGATAAACACAGGTATCTTCTTTTTTTTTACTTCACATGTAAAATATGTGTATTTGACTCATCTGACTCAGATGGGGGTAGGTTCGCACGGAAAGGTAGAATTTTTGATGCTATTCAATTATCCTTCCCTAAAGAAGTCTATTATAATCAGCTCATATTTGAGAAGATGCATGTTAAGTTCGAATGTGGTCAGTGTCTGATGATTTTTTACAGTTATGCCCCATTTTTAATTAGTTAGTCCATACATCCGTCCTTGTCTGTATAATAACTTGAGCAATATTCACAACAATTTCTTGATATTCGGTATATGGTTCACATTTGAGAATACTCTAGCCAAATTTGAATGTGGTCACGGTCCGATGATTATGATGGAGTTATGCCCATTTTTCAACTTAGAAATTGCTGTTTTTGTGTTGTCCACATGGTAACTTGAGAATATTTAATGAATTCCTAATATTTGTTATTTGATTCAAACTTGAGAAGATGCAGGCCAAGATCAATTGTTGTCACAGTCTAATGATTTTTGACTGAGTTATGCCTTTTGTTTTTACTTAGAAATTGCTAAAAGAGTTGATTCTCATCAGTTAATATTTAATCCTCTTGTTTTTACTAATTTCACTCTTTTTTTTCTTCTTTCCAGCTCACATCCACTTCCAACTTTACTAGTACCACCGCTGCAATGGATACTACAAACGCTGAAGCAAAGTAATGACCATTTAAATACATACTATATCTTAGCATTTTCAGTACTAAATATTGAAATCTCATTAAGTATGTCAGTTCCATCATATTGGACGGAAAGACGTAAAGTAAGGCATTCTGTGAATAATCATATTGAACAAATTGAAATTGATGAATTTCTAAATGCAGACATTAATATTAACCAAGTGCATGACAATGATGAATATTCTACTAATATGGAGATTCAGCAAAATCCAGATGTATCTGATGATGATCTAGAATTTGAGTATGTTTCTGATTTTCATGATTTATTAGACTCTGATCCCACCCAATCAGAAGCATTTTTTGAACCAGATGCTGAGAATCATAGTTCTGATAATGATGACTCACCTAGCTTGAGAGAAAACCTGGCAAGCTGGGCCGTGAAATACCAAATATCTCTTGTTGCTCTTAGTGCATTGCTCAATATTCTGAGATTAACATTCCCAGACCTTCCAAAAGATCCTCGGACTCTTTTGGGAACAGACACTCAATATTCTTCAAACATATCAGAAATCTGTGGTGGTCAATATTACCACTTTGGTATTATATCTGGCCTCAAATCTTACCTTCAAAACTGTAATGATTTCATTAACCTTGGGTATGTCAAGAAGCTTTTCCTCCATTTGAGTATTGATGGCTTACCATTGTTCAAGAGTACAAATCACCAGTTCTGGCCTGTATTGGGACGAGTTTCTAACATTGGTAAAGGTGATCCATTTTTGATTTCTTTATGGTATGGGGAATCTAAGCCTGATGATCCTGTTTCCTTTTTAGAGAAAGTTCGTTTAGAGTATATTGAGATTTTAAAAGATGGTTTTGATTTTGGTGGAAAACATTTCCTTGTAAAATGTTGTGCGATATTGTGCGATGTGCCAGCCAGAGCTTTTGTTAAGAATGTTTTTCAATACTCAGCTTATCATGGCTGTGACAAATGTACTCAGCGTGGGAAATGGCTTGGAAAAATGACATACCCAGAGGTAAATGCCCCGCCAAGAAATGATATTCAATTCAATGATGGTTCTTATGGAAATTACCATAAAGGACCCTCACCATTTCAAGGAACTGACATAGGCATGATATCTTGTTTTCCGGTTGATTACATGCATCTGGTTTGCCTTGGTGTTATGAGGAAATTGTTGAAATTATGGACTGGCCCATTGGAATTCAAACTTGCACCACGTATCATCAGAACCATATCTGAAAAACTGGAAATGTTCAAGGACCATGTTCCATCAGATTTTTCAAGAAGACCTAGATCACTGACACAATTAGATCGTTGGAAAGCTACAGAATTCCGTCAGTTTCTTCTATACACTGGTCCTGTTGTTCTTTACAAAGAAATAGATGAAACATTATATAATCATTTCATGACCTTGTCAATTGGGATGAGAATCTTGCTCAATGACTCATTGTGCAAGACTCTCAATCAGTATGCCTCTGGATTATTAAAAACCTTTGTTGAGAACTTTGCACACATATATGGTAACGATACAATGGTATATAATGTTCACAGTCTTGTGCATTTAGCTGCTGATGCAGAATCCTTTGGATCTTTAGATGGTATATCAGCATTTCCTTTTGAGAATTATTTACAAAAACTTAAAAGAATGATACGCAAACCAACATCAGCTTTGTCTCAAATTATCAGGCGGTGTTCAGAATGTTCAAATGCAGATAATCAATTGGTATGTGGTAATATATTATTGTCTCAGCATTCCAATGGGCCTTTACCAAACAATCAGTATAATTCTTATGAGCAATTTAAAACTCTCAAGCTTGATGACTTCACAGTTTCTTCTTCAACTAGAGACCAGACCTTCCTTGTTGGTGATAGAATTTGTCAAGTAATGCATATATTGAAGGGAGATGGTGGAATTTTTATTGTCTATAGGTATTTTAGGCACATGGAGCATTTTTTTACTCATCCAATTGACTCTCGTACTCTAATGATATATAGAGTTAAAGATTTGGCCTCTGATAACAATGTCTGTTCTATTTCTGATATAAGAGGTAAATACGTTTTACTTCCTCATGGTCAACAATTTGTTGCCTTGCCGTTTGTAGATACCCATTTCTAGCTTATGTCTTATGTCTATATCTCACTCTCTACAATCACTGGAATGTGACTTGGTCCCAAATTTGTTCTCAGTAGTTATGCGTCCATTTCAGTGTGCATTTTTTCTATGCTGCCAAATTTCAAATCAAAATGGAGTGTATCTCAAATAATTATATCACCTGACCATACACTGTATTTCTATGATATGTTACCAAGTAGATAGAGTCATAGTTTTATCGATAGAATAGAGTGTGTGTCTCCTATTGTTAATATGAGAAAATTGTGGCACAAAATCACACCTCTACAGTGTTTATATTCCAAAATTAGAAGAAATGTAATTATTGTTTTTTGAAGATCTATTACTTTGATCCATTTTGTTTTGTACTTTGGCAGCGTATAAAAAATGCACATCGATCACAAGCGTATAACTGCTGACAAACAATTTTAAGACGGAATCGCATTTTAGTGATTATTGAGTGTGTACCGGGTATCTGTTATTTTCTAGTGGTCAGGCTGTAAACAGTTCCTCTGCATAACAATTTCTAATGAGCTGACACATTCGGTTGTATTGGGTCTTGTCATCAAAGGCAGACTAGCCTCTAGCTGAGTCATGGCTACAGCCCAATATAATGGATGTATCATTGTCATGTCTATAATATTTCTAGTGGCCAGTCTATAAAAATTTGCTCTCCACAAAATTTTAAATTTCATTTGACGTTACACATTTATTTATATTGGGTTTTATCATCGTAGCAGATACTCGGTCAAGGGCAAACCAGCCTCTAGCTGAGTCACGACTACAGCCCAATGTAATAGATATGTCATGTCATGTAAAATTTGACCAGGTGTCGTTCGCCTTTTCTGGGTAGTGATTTTGGTGGAGATAGATTCTGGTATAGATGAAGTTTCACCCCATGCCTCCCCTATAGTATACTTAAGGAGCCATGCCATTCATGAATTTAAAAAAATTTCAATTCCAAACAATCCATTTGAAGGAAAAAATCATAACCAATCATAAATTTGGAATATCAGTTCAGTAATTTTTATAGACAAGGAGAACATCTTGTCGAATATATCTATTCCTTACTAGTACTGTCAGCCGAGGAAGTTATAGCTTCCATGGTGAAGCAGTGTTAGTATTGTGTATGAATATCAGTCCACCGCTGGTTATAGCCAACATGAGTATTATTTCTCTGGTGGGAGATAATGAGTTTGATCTTCATCTAATTTAGTATTTAACTCCACCAATGTCACTAGCTGGCACAAATAAATAAACCTGGTATGTATTAGGGCATTGAACAATTTCCTCATGATATCATCTTTTGGTGTGGGTATCAATTTAAGTAACTCATGATTTCCTCCATATCATTGAAGGGTTGCAACGGTGTAGCTTTTGTCAGTCATTATTGATGCCCACTAATCTAAAATAAGCTTGTTGCTGAACAATTTTTTGTAACTGAAGTTATGCTGATACATACGATTGAATATTCCATTATGGGTTATGCAGTTTGAATTGTCAATCATCCTTCATGTGACATCATATGAGGAACTACTAGCAACACAGTGTCAAACTTAAAAGCCTGTCACAATTGGCTTTTATCTACTGATTGTTTCATACAGAAATAGCTGGACCCTCGGAGCAGAACATTTGTACATATGAGTAATTTGACCCGGGGGACCTTTTTAGATAGGTCATGTTGACATCATATCACTTAATCACCTCTTGTCACTTAAAGTGGGACTAATAGACTTGTATATGATCAATAAAGAAAATTTATTATCATTCCTGAAGATATACGGGAAAATTGGTAGCCGATTTTTAAATAACAGTCTAACACTATATAACACCTCTATCCTGATTCCATTTACGACCTGTACAAACACGACGCAACTTGCATGTAAGCTCTGACCTATCTAATAAGAACCCCGGGTCAAATAACCCATACATAAAATGTTCAGCTCCGAGAGTCCAGTAATTTCTGTTTAAACAAAGTAGATAAAAGCCAATTGCAGGAGCCTTTTAAGTTTGACACTGCATGTCACTAGTAGTCCCTCATATGATCACATGAAGGAAGATTAACAATTCAGATGTATAATCCATAATGGAATATTCAATCGTATGAATCAGCATAACTTCAGTTACGGGTGGCCTATCACAAAAATATTTTCGGCAGCTTTCTGAGTGGATTAGCAGGCATCATTTCTGACTGAGAAAAGCTACGGGGTGTAACCATTTAACATGTCCAATATTGTAACTTTTTGTTTTTTCTTACTTGGTTTTAATATCCTACGTTCATAGTTACCATTCAAACTTATGCATATTAACCTCTTTGCTGCTAAATGACGTTATGACGTCGTGTGCTGGGCTGTTGAAGTTATTGTCATTTTCAAATGGGAAACTATAACGGGAATACCACAAGAACCATAAAACTGACTCAGTTGAAAGGCTATTATCGTTCACAATCGTGGAACATCATACACTGTTTGAATCTTAGAGATACAGTTATTCCGATGCACCAATCTCTGAGTTCCAGCCAGTTATGTATAATGGCCTACTGCTAGTGTGCTGAAGTAGGTCCCTAGTACCTATGCACCATATAGCACACAGCGTGTACTTTTACTTCCATAATAGTTACAGATGTCATTGCAGCGTAGATGTTAAATGGCTAATAAGTTTGAATGGTCAGGGTGCAGTTACAGTAATGCCCCAATTAATCGACTCCATAACCACAGCAGAATTATGGGTAACTTTTCAGGATTTAGTTGGAAATATGGCTTGTTGCCATTCAATGGAAAGCTCTCACCGAGAGCTTTCTGATGAATGGCAACAAGCCATATTTGCGACTAAATCCTGAAAAGTTACCCATAATTCTGCTGTGGTTATGGAGTCGATTAATTAGGGCATTACTGTACTTATGCTGATTTTATGATTTTTTATTCTGATGATTTACCATGGTTTATATTTACTGCATTTGGTTTTCTGAATCTCCAATAGCTTTATTCGGATCGGTTATGATGTAGCACATGCAGTATCCTCATTAGAATTGAGATGGTTATCCGTGTTTGTAGGCATCGCTTTGCAGTGGTGGAGTTTCTTGATACTGGGGAGGTGGATGTGGTGCCTGTTAGCTGGCTGAGGGATGGTACTAGTATCTGTATGTGGCCACCAAAAATCTGGACAGAGAGTCGTGTATTAAAATTTATTATTAATTCCATTGAGCCAACAGAGGAATTTGAATGTTGGGACGTCAGAAGGGTTATGGCAAGGACTGGTGAGTATTTCTGATTCACACTATTAATTTTCATAGATTCCAGATTATTAAAATGTTCATTTAAAGTTTCATAGGATTAATTGAATACTAATTAGTCGAGTGTTTCAAAAACTGGACTTATGGTTTGGCGAGGGACGGTTGGCGGGCGGGCGGGCGGACCTAAAGAATGCCTTATAACTTTTACATTTGTTAACGGATTCAAAAAAATTTTGGTATGGCATTTGCTCCCAATGACTATTTACTGCCTGTAGAAAATGGGTCACGTCCGAACTTTTTTACAAGAGTTATCCATCTTAGATGGTTTTTAGTTAAGTTTTTCACTGATAGCGCGATATCTCACGCAAATATTAACCAATTTCAACAATATACAATTTTTTTTTCCGGAGTTATGGGTCTTAGTTTGTCTATTTTTAGAAAATTTATCACCGTTAGCGCGATAACTCGATGAAATATAAACTGATTTCAACAATATTTGGTATATGAGTCTTCTGCAACAATATCTCGGACGAGTTCGAAAACCAGGTTTGTACGAATTTTTTTTCCGGAGTTATGGGTCTTAGTTTGTCTATTTTTAGCAAATTTATCACCGTTAGCGCGATAACTCGATGAAATATAAACCGATTTCAACAATATTTGGTATATGAGTCTTCTGCAACAATATCTCGGACGAGTTCTCGAAAACCAGGTTTGTACGAATTTTTTTCGTGGAGTTATGGGTCTTAGTTTGTCTATTTTTAGAAATTTTATCACCGTTGGCGCGATAACTCGATGAGATATTAACCAATTTCAACAATATTTGGTATATGAGACTCTTGCAACAATATCTCGGACGAGTTCAAAAACCAGGTTTGTACGAATTTTTTTCCGGAGTTATGGGTCTTAGTTTGTCTATTTTTAGCAAATTTATCACCGTTAGCTTTTCTTCGTACCAGTACCGCATTTATTGGAATTGCATGGTATTCTACTTTGGCTGCTATGGCTTTTTCCATGGCATTTCTTTTTGTCATAGATAATTTGAAAGGCTGATAGTGACGCAATAGTCTGAATTTGCATGTCTTCTATATTCTGATATACTATTAAGCTACAACTTAATTTGTTAGTATTTTCTGATAATGATCTATATAAATTTCATTACTAGTAAATAAATTTTTTCCCCTTTTATTGCAGACAGCTATAAGATGGCCAAAGAAAAGGCTATAAAAGCACAACAAGTTTCTGACGTACAATCAGAAAATATTACTACACCCACGAAGAGAAAACATAAGGTATGGTGATTCAATATCATGTTATTCATTTGATCATGGGGTGATTGTTTTAGATACTGATACAGACGTTGATAATGAAAAAATCACAATTTCAATTTGAAAGAATAAATCAGCTTTTAAAAAAAATACTTACCATTTTAAGTGCCGTAATGCTAATTTTTATAAAATTGCAGACAGGGTAACTTAGCATTTATCGATGTGCACTGGACGATTATACGATTTCAGACAGATTTAGCAGGAGTGGTGGGCCTCCAGTGAAAGTTAAAAAAAAAAAAATTACTCATTTCTTGTTATTAATTTGAGCAAGGAGTTCAATCTAAAAATAAATTTTAAAAAACTATTTTTTTCTTGGAAAAGGGTCATAACTCCATATCAAATCCATATTCGAACTCGATCTGTATTTTGGGTTGAGAAACTTACATACCAAATTTGGTTCCGATCAGATAAAAAAAATTTGAGTTGATGTAGCATGCGTGAATTCTAAGTAAAAAAAGGTCCAAAGTCAAAACTTGGATCAAACCCATATTCGAACACGATCTGCGTAATGTGTCTACGACCAGACGAACGGCTCAACGAGTGGTCAATCTGGACATTGACACTGTTTACCCATACTATGGTATGGTTAAACATAAAAACAGGATATTTGAAGTGTTTTACTGATTCTAATACTGTTCTTAGTCATTATAATGGTATTATAAATGAGCTCTTGTATTGCATAATAGTTATTGGATCTCTGAAATGTGAAGATATAGGGTAAATTGAACTCCAGTATTCATGATTTCTCCCTGATAATAGTCAATTTCTCTCTAATAATCTAATCTAAGTGACTTCTCCTATTTCAATTATTTATGCTGGTCCATATTACCTTAAAGGGGTACTGTACGCCATTTTCATTAAATTTCCGGTGACAACAACGATCTAATATCGATAATATATAGAAACATAAGTAATTTGAGTCGAAGATGTATTCTGTAAACGTTCAGGTTAATAGGCTGTCTTAAAATTTAATAATTTAAAAGTTAATAATTTGATATAAATTGAATTTATGACTGGAGCCATAAAATGGCGTCAATTAAATTACGAATTTCCGTAATCATTTAAAGTAATAAGGGATACTGGGTTGTTAAACCGATCGCACACACGATCGCTTAAAATATTATGATGATACGGGGGGAACACTCAAGCCACTCACTGACTAGCGACGATACAATAACTTAAATGATTATATGGGACTAGTATGCATATAATATAACTTTTATTTGATTCATTTGGTTGAAAACTGTACAAAAATTACTCGACAACGACAATTTGTATTTTTGCATTCCGGTAAATTTGTCATCCGTAACACTACTTCGTACTCAACAGACTTTCAAATAATGAAAAAATTGTTACCTTATTCTCCGACTTGGAGACTATAAAAACCAACTACAACATTTGGCGTACAGTATCCCTTTAAATGGTTAAAGCAATGGTAAATACGTAACAAATGTTATAATTACGTTTAATTTACAGGCCACTAAAAGGTATCTGCAGAGCGGTACCAGTACTGATGAAAGCCCTGATGATCGATTTAAACGGGTTCGAATAAATAAGCCACCCAGATATCCAGCTGTATCGCCTTCGCCTGCACCTGCACCTGCTGAGACAGTAGCCTCATTCAATCGACCTCCAGTGACTGGTAATATTAAAACACTTGACATGTTGCCATTCCCAAATTTCAAGCCATTTATGGGGCCAATTCCTAAAGTACTATACTCAACATAATAAGTTTAATCACTAACTTGTAGCCATATTGGATCCACCCAGCCCCATTCCGTTATTTTACTGCTACAGATCAAAGTTCTGGAGTTCCATATATTGAGCTGTTAATATTTTTGACTTCCATATATGTCCTACATTTATGAATTACTCATAATGAAAATACAGATCAAGTTAGAATTTAGATTCGGTCTGCCCATTTTTACCGCAGTTATTCTACAAAGCCCCAGCTCAAAATGAAGCCACCATTTCGGGGCTTGGAAGCCAAAATCTCCATAAATGATACTTGAATCAATAAATGGGATGTGAAACTAACTACAAGGCATGTGATGATGTTTCTCGTAACTGTGTGTTGTTTACCTGCGTAAAGAAATAGTCTGCAGATAAATAAGACTGAGGTATTTAATGGCGTAAATTTAATATCATGCACCGACACTGATTCTTGTTCATTCCTTGTCATATTCATCATTTTAGTGATGAAAGCATATGTCATTGTTAACCCACAGGTGCTACTAAAATATATGCCCAAAGTGGTAAATCAACTATACAGGGAAATTTCAAACCCATAGTACCTTTGCAAACCACCTCCCATTTTCCCCGGTCTCCAAACGCTATTGTCTGAAAAACTTGTACAATAGGTAATTGAGAATGTAGAACTAATTTCAACTAATATTTGTTCTTTTTTGTTTCATAGTTTAATGTTAGGCACAAATTCAGTAACATCATATCAAACACAGACAGATTAATCTGTCCATAAATTTTAAATCCAGTTACCATGTATCTTGGATAAAATTGTGTAATGTCAGTCACACTTACATTAGTCGATGTCATGTTCATGTGCTGCATATGGTAAAAAAAATTATTACACGATCCTACTCTTATTCCATTCAATAAACCCATTCTATAAATTGTGATATTAAATGTTCGTTTAATAACAGGAAATAGTGCCAGGTGACCTTTGACTTCCGGTTTCTCGTATGTTTACATTCCGTACGCTACGACTCTAAATACCATGGCTTCCAATATTTTTCTAACAAACTATAATGAGTGAAGAGTTTGAAAAGTTATGTCATTAAATATACGCTATTAAATACGCCAAAGAGTCTTTATTTATCTGGGACTATTTCTTTACGCGGACAAAAAACGCATAGTTCAGTGAAACGTCATCGCATGCCTTATAGAAGCCGATCTTAGTTTCGCGCCCTATCTGTTGATTTAAGTATGTTTTGTCGAAGTTTTGGATCATGTAATAAATAGAATCTACAACTCGTCCCCAGTTTATAGCGGAATTTACAAAACTCGTCCAGTAAATTAGGTCTGAACCTCGCCAAAGGCTCGGTCCAGGCCTAAATTTACTGAACTCGTTTTGTAAATTCCGCTATAAACTGGGGACTCGTTGTAGATCCTCTATATATTAAATGCATTTAAACCCCATAAGATATGATTGGTAGGGCAATAATTCCTCATTTGGATCAGAAAATGTTGGAAATATTTGCCAGTCACGCATAATTTGGACAACAAAACATATTTTCATGTTAGTTCTAAGCTTAAATTTTTCTTTTACATTATCTTGAAATATCTACCACGAAAAATTAACAAAGAAAATCATATGTGTTTCTGTAAATTTAAGACAAATTTAATTTGAAAACAAGTTGGCACTGTGCCTTGATATTTTCATGTAATGTCAGTCACGCTAACATTGAACGATGTCATTTTATCATCGCTTGACTAAACTCAGAATAATGCTAATATTTTCGGTGCACCCTCGCACAAGCAAAAATCACACATAGAAATAAGATTATATATTTATAAATGTTGCTCTATTAATCACAATGAATCTGGAAAAAAGTTCTTTGAATGTAATGTCAGTCACTTGGAATTGCACTCTAGGTTTTAAATCCTGCATTTGTTACATGTCTTATAAGTATCTTTGTAGAAAATATCTCACTTTCTTAGTAACTGATCATCTCCTATATATTTTGAATGAACCAGAATTGCTCATCTTTAGTTATCATTTTTTATTGCAGCAGTTGACAGAAGAGTTCTCACGCTTCTTGTAGAACTAAAGAGTCAAATGGACTCGTTAACCAAAAAAGTTGATACACTACTTCAAAGAAAGTCGACTGAAGCTGTGGAAGAAGATGATGGTGTGGAGGTGAGTCTCCCGGTTTGCACTCGAGATGCACTTGTGCATCTTGAGAGTAGGCTGGGAGACGAACCTGCCGTTCGGAGACATTTGGTAAGTCAGTATTTCCAGGCTTGTTCATATGATGGGGTTTTTTTTTGGATTACATATATCGAAATACAGCTCAAGTCCGAATTTCGTTTTAATCCGATAATTTTTGCGAGAGTTATGGCCCATTTTTTTATGTAATTTGACTTAGAAAAATCCCTGAAATTTGTTGTCTGGATGATAACTTTAGTTAGAGTGAACCGATTTCAATCAAATTTGGTATGTGGGTTTATTAGGAGAAAAGACAGCTCAAGTTGGAATTTGGGTTCCGTCCGCAAATTTTCACCGGAGTTATGCCCCTTATTTGACGTAATTTGACTTAGAAAATCCCTGAAATTTGTTGTCCGCATGATAACTTTACTAGAGCTTATCGGATTCAATGATAATTTGGTATATTACTTTCTCCCACCAAAACACAGGTCAAGTTCAAATTTGAGTTCCGTCCGCCAATTTTTACCAGAGTTATGCCCCTTTTTTATCAGTTTCCGCCGAGAGGGCGTATATTGCACGCCCATGGTAGCTCTTGTTGGCACATTAATTAGAATGGTTTTTCGTCACAAGAACACAACAATGATTGGATTGCCAGATCACAATTTTACTTGGTGCATACAAATTTCAGGATATGTTGATAAAAATCTTATAAATGTTGTCTCACATTCAATTATGTGATTTAATCGCTCGTTTCATATATATAAAACCCAGTTAGCCAGACTTGAGGTCCCAGTTAGCCAAGGTCCAAGTTAGCTGGATACCACTAGCAAGTGCGGGGCTTTATTTTTTTCGCATGCATGTTAATCGCAATTTACAACAGATATAATACACACAATGAAGCCCATGCATGGAATGACTTTGCATGAACAGGATGTTGTATTGTGGTATGGTAAAGATATATATTACATATAGAATACCTTTACTTTGTCCATAGTGTGCACAATTTGAATTCCACATGCCATGCATGATTAACTAACTGATAAGCTACATACTATGATATAGATACCAACACTAACTAGTAATCAACAGAAAAGCGACTTGCCATAGGGTCCTGCGAATATTCGAGATTCGATTCGAAAGTCAAATTCGATTCGAATTCGATTCGAAATTTCCAACTCGAAATTTCGAATATACACTGACAAAAAAGTAAGCTGTTTACGGACAAGTGCACACGTCGATCTTCGCTGCTTCTGTGCCATATAATTCCCGAAAATTATGAATATATGCACCTTATAATTCTTATTGTACATCGCGAATGTTCGCATGCTATTAAATATAAGTATAGCCAGTAATTAGCAACTATAGGACGACTAAATATATCTGAATTCTAGCTTTGAACATGGTAGCCAAAAGCTCAGAGATCGCCGATGGACCGACGACACGCGTAAACTATAATAGTGATGGCCCATTTTTTGACGTAATTTGACTTAGAAAAATCCCTGAAATTTGTTGTCTGGATGATAACTTTAGTTAGAGTGAACCGATTTCAATCAAATTTGGTATGTGGGTTTATTAGGAGAAAAGACAGCTCAAGTTGGAATTTGGGTTCCGTCCGCAAATTTTCATCGGAGTTATGCCCCTTATTTGACGTAATTTGACTTAGAAAATCCCTGAAATTTGTTGTCCGCATGATAACTTTACTAGAGCTTATCGGATTCAATGATAATTTGGTATATTACTTTCTCCCACCAAAACACAGGTCAAGTTCAAATTTGAGTTCCGTCCGCCAATTTTTACCAGAGTTATGCCCCTTTTTACGTAGACTCGATTCGATATTCGATTCGATCAAAATCTCCAATTCGCAGGACCCTAACTTGCCTCTTCAAATTTTCTGGTTTAATACAAAACGTCCAACAGGACATCGAAAGTGGGCCTGTGATAAAAAAAAATCCATTCATGGGGTGTAAAGTCCACTCATGGGGTGTTAGGTCCATTCATGGGGTGTTAGGTCCATTCATGGGATGTAAGTTCCATTCATGGGGTGTTAGGTCCATTCATTGGGTGTGAGGTCCACTCATGGGGTGTTAGGTCCATTCATGGGGTGTTAGGTCCACTCATGAATATTCCCAGCTCAAAATTTTGCTTGGTTCAGGGGGTGTGAACTTCAGTTAGAAATAGGGGGTCCAGACATTTCCCAACAGGGACCCTGAAGCCAACTAATAAACTACTCATCTCTCCCCGCGCCACCTAAAATGTTAACTGTCAACTAATAAATTACTCATCTCTCCCCGGTGCCCCCTACAACAACTCATCTCTCCCCGCATCCCCTACAATGTTAACCGTCAACTAATAGATTACTTATCTCTCCCACATGCCCCCTACAACTCATCTCTCCCCCACTCCCCCTACAACATTGACTGTTCCCCACACCCACTACAACATTAACTGTCCACTAACAAATTACTCATCTCTCCCATGTGCCCCCTACAACGTAAACTGTCAATTAATAAATTAATCATCTCTCCCCCATGCCCCCTACAACTTTAACTTATCTCTCCCCCGTGCCCCCTACAACAACTCATCTCTCCACTGCACCCCCTACAACAACTCATCTCTCCCCCGCACCCCTACAACATTAATTCATTAATTATAACGAATACCCCCACTACCTGAATGTAAATGGAGTTGAAATATAGATTTTCTTAATAAATTTCATGATGCAAAAGCACATTACAGAGCGTGTTTCATAGTGTACATTTTGTTTGCCACATTATTTTGTCCCCCGCAGACTAAAACATACATTAGGAATTTTTTTTTTTAATTAAAATCTGGCTTTGCCTAGGCCAATGAATTGCTGACCATAGAATATTCAATACAGGTAGATGAAGATGTCTTTCTTGTGGACACATTGATACACATATAGTGATATGTTAATTATATCTACTTTTCTTTCAGGAGCGAGACTTATGTCATCGTGGAGGGAGCACCCTCAAAAAATGCTTAAAAATAATTTTGGGAGGTCTAATTGGGCAAAGCTTAGCAGAGAAATTCAATTGGGCAGGCAAAGGGACAAAGGACCCATTTAGAGACCTGCGAATGGTCCAAGTTATACACAGTGAGTATATATATTCTTATTTCATTTTATCTCTTTTCGCTTGCAGCTGTAGATCATAGTGATTTGATTTGGAAGCAACAACATATAATTAAGTTAATGTGGCCTTACCAGGAAATTTATCACTATCCAATTAATAAAATACGAGAATTCAACATGAGACCTCCGTCTGAGGAAGAGAATTTGGATGTTATACCATATTATCCTGAACTGAATAGAAAATAGTTGTATTTAGTTGTTTTATACAGTACTTGTTTAGTGTTGCAGGTATGGGAGCCCAAACTCGAGAAGCTCAAATGTCCCTGAATTTTCCACTTTTTCAACAATATGCTATGTAAATAAAAAATCTGCATTTGCAATAGAGCCTTTATTTGCATGTTCCATTTTGAAATCAGAAATATGTCATATTTATAATATATGGATCTCTACCGGTATCTGTGTTGTTTCATTGTAGAAGCCTCATTAAGTTACATGGGGAATGGGGATACATGCTGCTTTGAAATATGCAAACTGATATGTGCGAGAGAAGTTGTATTGTATTGTGTAAACACAATAAACATTGGAAATGGGCATTAAATGCTCTTTTTATTTAATTGGATAACTAAATTTGGGGGGGAAAAATATATATTATAATTTCTTTTTTTTTCAAGATAAAATTTTTGAAATGATCAAAATGTAAGTGAAACGCACAGGGAATTTTGTACAGGGACCACAGGCCCCTCCAATGCTGAATAAGCTAGTTCAGCTAGTTTATTATAAAGTATGTCATTAGCAAAATTATTCAATTGTTACTAATATTTTCGGCTAATAAATTATTTCCAGGAGCTGTTAGATCAAACGTAACGTATAGAGAGGAATGTATGGACAGGATCAATGATGGTATAAAGGAATGGTTCCGATTCTCAAAAGACAGGCGCCGAAAGGAGGACTAATCACCTAGTAATATTCATACTCTTGAGTGCATAATAAACATACATGTACGATTATTAAAATCGAGGTAAAATTCCCACCTGTACAATCGTTATTTGGTCCTGTACGTTTATTAAATTAACCAAAAGAAATAATTCACCAATCTTAAATTGTGTTATTCATAGATTTATGAACTCTGATTGTTGACAGTGATCAGCACACTATAGATTCACAGATCTGGCTATCAATGAAAACTATTTCTGTCACATGGCATCAGTAAACCAGTCAGATGGTGCGTTTTGTTGGGAAGTATGGTACTAATAGTTCCAGTCTGTACGTTTATTCCGCCCTGTACTATTATTCAGTTACGCGACATTTTCCAACCTGTACTATTATTCCACCCTGTACTTTTATTAGGCACTCAAGAGTAAAGGGGGACTGTACCAAAATACAGCCATTTATGGGGCCATCTCCTACTCAACAGAATAAGTTTAATCGCTAACTCATGTCCATATTGAATCCATCCAGCCCCATTCTGTTGTTTCAGTGCTACAGGTCAAAATTCTGGAGTAGCATGTCCATATATGGAGCTTTTGAATATTCATGACTTCCATATATGGAAATGCTACTCCAGAACTCTAACCTGTAGCACTAAAACCATGAAACGGGCTGGATGGATCCTATATGGCCGTGACTCAGTGACAAGGCATTTATTTGCAACAAATTAATGAATATGAGCCAGGAATAAGAGCCATAAACTCATTTTCATTGTAATTACCATCTTGTTTACATCATTCATAGAGCACATGAGTGTATTTTGCACTTATTCCTGGCTCAAATTCATTAATTTGTTGCATATATTCTGTTGAGTATAATAGGAGATGGTCCTATAAATGGCCAGATTTAGGGTGCATTCCCCCTTTAACATATGTTATCAACTTATCTCTCTGCCAGATTATATTTTGTTGTGTTCAGTCTCTATGCATATACCTTGGAACCTTTCATCAAGTTTATATCAACAAACATTCTGGATTATTAGCACTATTGTACTGCTTATATTCATATTGGTTTTATCAAGAAAATATGTTGTTTCAATTTCTGTGACCATACAGGCCTTAAGATTCGGCAAGAATCACAAAATCAATTCTCGTAATGATTCTCGCGAAACTTTTCCATTTTCAGTGCCTTATGACTAACTTGATTCGGCATTTGGTTCTTGCAAAATTAAATTTATTTTGTGCCCTGCCATACTGCTTCTTGCATATTGAGATCTTCTATTACTGTCTCTGTAAACAGACATTTTTTTCATGGAAATGCATAGAAATTGAATCCAACAGAAAATAATCTGGTAGTGTGTTTAGGAAATTTAGGTTGATGTAACAATTGATTGGTGTTTAAACTTCTTTGGTGTCTGTTCTTCTAGTGGTCCAGTGCATTTATGATTTTACCCAGGAACTTGTTAGAGTATTTTGTTAGTTATATGCCCGGGTATCTGATTTTCGAGAAATAATTTCTCAGAATGAGCAAAAATCTTTATGTCTTAGTAACAAAAGATTGAGCACAAAACAAATGCATACTTTATACAATTTTGTTATTGAGAACACTAATATATTCTTTAATAAAATGTGTGTTCCATGGTCTGAACTGTTTTTTTATATTATAAAATTCACGCTCTAGGACATGTGGTATGCAATGAACACATAACTCTTTTAATAGGAAAGATCAAATACATTTACATGACGATGTTGATGACTTTTAATTGCAATGATAAAACATTATTTTTAAATATCTAATATTAATATATCTCAGAAAATAAATTGACAAAACTGGATTTTTCATTGGACAATCTTTGAATCTGGTTGATGGGGCGAAATTAAATTGGCCGAACTTGGCAACAGCCAAGCATGCTTTCAGAAAACAAATGATCTTAAACTTAAATTTTCTGCTATAAACAATCTACGATCAAGAAAAAACTTCATGTCCTAGCTAATATTTACGTTTAAAATAAATGATGCGAACACAAAATAATACTGCATAGATAGGCAGATAAAATATGGACTTTGGCTCATTCTGAAAAATTGAGGCTCCAAAATCAGATAACCTCCCATTTTTGACGCCATAACTCGAAAAATACTCAACAATAAGTGAATTAGCCATCTCAAGCGGAAATGCCTCAATTGTTTTTAATGACGTATTTGCCCCCCCCCCCCCCCCCCCCCCCCACTCTATTTAGAAATGGATTTTGATTTTGTCACGTTCCTTAGAGTATGGATGCAAGTTGGTCGGACTTGAAAACGTTCCACACATAAAAATGTCAGACCAACTGGCATCCATACTCTATAAATGGAACACAACAAAATCAGCATCCATTACTTATATTTACACTCAACCAAGTCAACTAGCAGATTAATAGAGCATTCAGCACCAATTTCCAACATCATTCTCGAAGCTCATTGCAAGTTGCTTCTACTCAAAAATGGAACAAGTAGTGTTCAGCGTGAGAAATTTCATGCGAAAAATGTCATGCCCACATCTACGGCACTTGTCAGTGGGTTTCGTGCAGTTATTTCAATTATAGTATTTACACTCACACAAGCATTCGCATTGTGGAACATGAATGCAGGATGTAGGTTGGTCGAAATTATGTCACATGACGTCGCGCGCTGAGTCCCCAACTTGCATCCATTTCTATGTATACGCAACTTGCATCAAGTCATGAGAACGACACTTAATGCTCTTTAAATCTTCCAGTTGACACAGTTGAGTATAAATAGAATTAATGAATGTTGATTTTGTTGCGATCCATAGAGTATGGATGGTTTCAGATGTTAGAACCAACTTGCATCCTTGTGTCTTTGGAACACAATCAAATCAACATCCATTTCTCATATTATAAATTACAACATATCAACCATTGTATCTTGGTATATATCGATTCACCTTGTTGTCATGTACTGACTCAAGATATTAACTATTAATGTGGGTAACAGAAAAAGAGATGAATTTATTAGTGAGATGTCTACGTCGTGTTTACAATAGAAACCATTTATCCTGGGCAGGGGCAAATACGTCATCAAACATGATGGAATCGTTTCCGGTTGAGACGGCCAATTCACTTATTCTCGGAAAGGTTTCTGTTCTGTAATCATGAAAATGAAATCTACAAAATTTACATGAAATTGAAAGGACTAATGAATTTGAATTATTGATATCCCTCCCTTAAAATCCATAAATTGATGATTTGACTAAATTTCCCGAATTTTATTCCACAAAATTCACCCATTTATCCTTTTCTTATTTTTAGAATGTTGTTACATGGAGATTTTATGTACTTATTCCTGCAAAGAAAAATTCCGTTGCATTTAGTTCCGGGTACCGGTAATACAGGGACATTGTTAGAGGGTTCCAACTGGGGGGTGGTGAGATCATAAAAATTTCCAACTATAGCCTAGGAATTAAGTAATGCAAAATTCCAATATTGGCTTAATGATTTGGGTTTCTACACCCCACCCCCCCCCCCCCTGTGTCTGCAGTAATACCATAAAAGCACTGGACAGTGAAAGTGACTAAATTGATAATCAATGTCATGGTGTATAATTAGAATTAATTATAAACAACTCAAAAAAAGTTAGTTCCCCCTTCATATAAAATCCTGTATCTCCTATGGTATTCACCTGATCGTTTCAAAATGTAGAACATGTTAAAGGAAGAACATTGTGGGAGTTCATTATCCATATGGTTTTCTTATCTTATTCTGATTGTCGCTTGATTGGAAAAATTTTCATTTTCAAAAATCACTTTCAACTTTGATGCTCAACAGAATCAACTTTTGCTGGGATAACTGTGTGAACATTGTTAAGTGTCAACAGCCTTATTACTGCATGGAATGTTCTTGAACATGACCAGTGGTCAATTTGTGGCTGTCAAGGTTAATATTGTTAGGCCAATATATTCTCTTATATATGCGAGGCTCCCTATGGGAGACTCACGTACAAAAAAGAATGCATTGGCACAGGGTTTTTCAAAAAATTTCAGTAAGCTCCAGTCATTAAAGGGTTAACAAACACTGATCACCCATTTTACCCATCAACACACGATTCCGTTGAAAGTGTAATTCTTGAAAATGGGAAATTTTCCAATCAGAAGCAGGTTAGAAAATTATCGGGGTAAATAACTACCACAATGTACTGCATTTACCATGTTCTAAATTTGTTCAATGCATCAGGCAGATTTACGTCAAATTATATAGTAGCTATCTTGTATTTTTTGGAAAAGTGATGTTTAATGACAATTGTTATAGTCTCGGCAGTGCTGTGGGGGTGACCATCGCACATCAGGGAAATTTATGCAACCATCATTTTATTATAGGATAATTACTCTAGTTTTCGAATTCAGAGGGCGCCGAGCCGAGATAGGTGACAAAATATCATTTTCGCTATGTTTCATAGGGTACCCTACCAAGAAATAGACACATTTCAGCGGTTTGATAGGCAATAGACAGCTGGCTGACCGGGCATCAAAATGGAAAAGAATGAACACATCAGGGTAGTTCCAGGCCAGTTTTGAAAATTTGGTACCTGTAACAGGTATGGGCGTCTTGCGTCAACTCTGTACAAATACCGGTAGAGTATATCAGTCGAATTCTTCCAAGTTATATATTTTTGGAAATGAAAGGGTTTTCCATACCAAATTCTTTCTATTAATATATATTTGACACATGACACTTTGCCTGAATCACCATGCATTTTTGATGCCCCTCGTAACGTTCTATACCATGAAGTCACCAAATCAGAATGAAAGCATGAAAACAATGTTGAATCTGATTAAGTGTCTACATTCGTTCTATAATTTGCAAATATGTTTACAATCTTTCTGATTTTGATACACTGTTAACCAGTTTGCTAATGCCTGTTGA
Organism: Siphonodentalium dalli; assembly: GCA_032622095.1. Classification (NCBI taxonomy): domain Eukaryota; kingdom Metazoa; phylum Mollusca; class Scaphopoda; order Gadilida; family Siphonodentaliidae; genus Siphonodentalium; species Siphonodentalium dalli. Next base: position 68,644,545 of record CP136061.1, read on the forward strand.
CCTTTAAATTTATGTCATTTTTTTGGTAGGGTGCCCTATGAAACAGTAAAAAGTTATATTTTGTCACCTATCTCAGCTCGGCGCCCTCTGAATTTGAAAACTAGAATAATTTTTCCAATATTATAAGAAAATGATGGTCGCATAAGTTCTCCCGGTGTGTGACGGTCACCCCCAGCACGGCCTAGACTAATAGACTCTGTGTTTCAATTTTTTTCCCAGTCAATCTTGACTGGAGCTTGAACTTCCTGTATCTCGCATTATCTGGCAATATCGATCAATAAAATTTTGTCCTATCGATCGAACTGGACACTCGACTAACTGAAATTGTGAATTTTTACAACCGACATATTTGAGGTAATTCTTTCTATTAAATTTGTTGAAATTAATTATAAGAAATCATTGTATTTTTTGTTCTTTTTATTGGCTTATAAAAGTGTAAGTGGCTGCACAACATACTTGGTATAATTTTGCTTTGCAAGTTTGATCAATTTATACAGTATTGATTGGCCACTTACAATTTTATAAACCCATAAATGCCACAGGCCTCTGGGGATAAATACCAGATATACCATTATATACTACAGTGACAAGGTTCACAAGTCCGATTTTTGGAAAAACACACCATCCATCATATTCCTCATATATTCTCAAAATCTTTCCTCTCAGTCACAATATATTGCATTGTGTCTTATTGGCCATGAAATTTCCTTTCTTTTGATGTATAATTTGATAGTATCAATGAAGGGAAGTTGAGATATCGTTTCGAAAACTAGCAAATCCTACCGATGAAAAGCAGTCATCAGTCTCCCTGTCCGGTAAGTAGTGATTATACACGGATACTAATTCAATTATTACAATCACAATAACCCAACTTATGAATTCCTCATGCGATATTTCGACTTCGCTTGATAAATAGACTATGTAAAGTTATGTTATATAACAAACGAAAGAAAATTGTATGCCCTATAACACACACTAGGGCATATTTCGGCTGAGTTGACAATTTTTTTGAATTATGGAATATATTAGGTGGACAGGGAGACTGACACCCTGTTTCAGTCCCAAATTTACAGTAGATATTGCAAGTTTTTCGGTATGATGTCTCAACTTCCTTTATTTTAATATTATGGAATTATACATCAAAAGAAAGGGAAATTTCATGGTCAATAAGATACATTGAAATATATTGTGACTGATTTGAACGATATTGAGAATCTATAAGCAATATGATAGATGGTGATTTTTATTCCCCAAAATTGGACTCGTGAACCTTGTATAATATATATTGGTATATCTGGTATTTTTCCTCGGGGACCTGTGATAATTGCAACAAAAAATACGTTGATTATATATACATGTAGTTGTCTATTCAACTTTCCGTGATGTGTGTAACTCATTAACGTAGCTCCTTTTTAGAAAAAAAGTGGTTTGATTTAAAAACAGGAGTCCTACTATTTTTCGCTCAGTTTTAAATTTGCCCACCCATGGGTATGCAAAAAAATAGTACTGCGCGAATTTTAATAAGAGTAAGGTATTTATTGTTATGCTTTCCTCTTATCTTGTATTGGCTGACTTTTGTTAATTATGGTGCATGCATGTTGCGGGCCACGTTCTGCTTAATGCAGCTGAATAACCTATAGCTGATTAATAAGAGTTATTACAGAGTGTGTAAATGATGATTTATTGTATTAACAATATGTTGGAATAAGTGGCTTCTTTTGGTGTTCTCTTTCTTTAATGAATTTAATTGTCTGATGTGTTATCCAATAGAGGAATAATAATGCCCCTAATCTAATGTCCATATGTCTGTATCAAGCTTTTTAACAGTACTCTTTGGGTAGCACTGGTTTCTCATTGGTGGGGTGTTGTTCATCCAGTGGTTCTCCTTGTTAGAGAATGCAGTTATCGAGGTGGATCTTGTTGGTGGTTCTCCCCAAATGAGTTATTTGTAGTGGTTATCCACAGGGGTTCCTCTTAAACTTGATGATTATATTGTGAGGGTATTGTTTATGGATCTCATTAGTTGAGAATGGCCGAATGTGGTAGTTTTCCTGGTGGTTATCTATTTTTTGGGGTGTGGCCTTCTCGGTCTGGGAGGTTCCAGCTAAGTGAATGAGTGGTAATGGTTTTCCAGGTGATTCTCCACTAGTTCTACACCTGTTATGGGCATGACTACACCATATTTATTGTCCCCAGATAAATCACCAGTGTTCATGCACTTGTCGACTTATAATTTGCCAATTATTTTGGTATATTGATTGCACATGAATATGCAGGTTGTTTGTATTTAACTGGATTTATGGTCCTTGTTGAATACACGTGGTTAAACGAATTAAAAGGGTCTCCGACAAAATTGCCGATGAAGATGGGAAACTCTAAAATCAAGTGGTAATACGGTCAAATTTCGTGATACTTTAGTGATAATATGGCCATATTTTGTTGAACCAAATGTTGATAAATAAAACAATTTGAGAACTTTGATACCATACATGTAGTTGACAGTGGTTAGCATTATTTTGTTGCAATAAATCGATTCTGATAACTAAAGCGTATTTTGAAGAAATGTTGTTGTTGTTGTATCTTGATGGTATGGTGACAGTCTGATCGGATAACGCTATTTTCAGTGTCTACCCAGACGAGATTGGTTAATAATGTGTCCCATATTCCGTTTTATTACCGCGTTCCGCCCGTTGTCGAGGGAGACATTGAGATTTGTCACCCGCTCGAGAACGGAATGTCTCCCGAGGAGCGGAAATGTCTCCACTTGTTTATTTGACAGAATTGTTGCTATATAATAGTTAAATTTTTGGCTTCTAAGCAGCCTTTTTATAATACATTTGTCCAAAATGTTATAGTTTATGTTAACTTGTTAAAGTTCAATGATATGCAATATATGATTGTTTGTTTCATTGTTATATTGTTCATTGATCATATTTTAAATGGAGTAGTAATAGAATAAAGATAATTTCACAAGTGAATTATGTCACTATAACCCTTTACCCAACAGAAGGGCCCTGTGCCAATGCATTCTCTTATATATGCGAGTCGACCATACGTCGCCTCGCATATATAAGAGAATGCATTGGCACAGGGCATAACTGTAACTATCACAATGTGGTCAAGGAGCCGGTTCCAATGATATCCATATTTGTATGGTTCTATTGAGACAGACCGAAGATATTTTAGGCTGTTGAAGCTTTATTTGGCCGGTTTTGGCCGGTTTGTTGGGTAAAGGGTTAACTAGTGCATTATTTATTCATACACACTATCGTATTTTATGCATCATCAGTATTATGGCAATATTATTTGGATTTCTGGTAAATCAGATGTTTATAGTGGAATATAATAATCACTTTATTGAACTGGTGACGTGAAATAATTCATTCGAGTCAGGGGCTATTTTGTAAAACCCTTGTTTGTACAATGTCCCTGGCTCTAATGAATTATTTCGTGTCACCAGTTCAATCAAGTGATTATTCTCTATATAATGACACATAGCTTTTGCTATTAATGTCTGAACTCAAAAGCAACAATAATTATTTTATTTTACATTATAAATTCCTGATTGATTCTTCAATAACATATTCTTCATTCAAATCTTATTTGGCTTCAGATGTTCGCTTTACAAAATTATGTGCTATGTTTAGTTCTAGATTGTAGCTGAGAGTTGTAATATTAACTGGTGGCCCAATTTTCCAAGAAATTTCCATGCAGCAGATATTTTGTTGATTATGTTTGATCAAAAAGCTTGAATGAATGTGATTATACCTTATTCTCAAATTTAATTTATATATAATTCAGTCTATCCTTTGAGCAACCTCTTTATTAGTATTTATTAATATACTGTTAATTTATCTCTAATTGCATCAATAAAGTTTATGTATCATCTCACTTAAGTCCTATATTTATAATTGCATTCCTTCCTGGATACTAAAATGTCATTGTGGCCACTATGGAATTAATCATTAAGTTTCCAACATTATTTAAATTTTTGAGGAAACGTCCTGAATTCAACATTGAGTGAATGTTTATTCAACGTTGAGTGAATGTCCTGAAATTCAACGTTAAGTTTCAGAACATTATTTCAGCGTAGATTCAAAATTAAGAAAACATTCCGAAATTCAACGTTAGCTTTCCAACATTATTTCAACGTTGAGTGATTTTCACAACATTCAGCTTATTTCCAACGTTATTTTTATCACTGATTCAACATTGAGCGAAAGTCCAAAAATTCAACCATTTATAGGTTTCCAAAGTTATTTCAAAGTAGAGTCAATGTTTCAAAATTCAGCGTTAGGTTTCCAACATTAATTCAACGTTAAGATAATGTCCCGAAATTCAACGTTAGGTCTCCAACGTTATTTCAACATTGATTCAACGTAGAATGAACATCCAAAAATTAAACTGTTAGATTTCTAACGTTATTTCAACGTTAAAATAACATCCAGAAATTCAACGTTAGGTTTCCAACGTTATATCAACGTAAATTCAATGTATAAAAATTCAGCGTTAGGTTTCCAACATTAATTCAACGTAGATTCAACGTTAAGATAACGTCCCGAAATTCAACGTTAGGTCTCCAACGTTATTTCAACATTGATTCAACGTAGAATGAACGTCCAAAAATTAAACCGTTAGATTTCTAACGTTATTTCAACGTTAAAATAACATCCAGAAATTCAACGTTAGGTTTCCAACGTTATATCAACGTAAATTCAATGTATAAAAATTCAGCGTTAGGTTTCCAACATTAATTCAACGTAGATTCAACATTAAAATAACATCCAGAAATTCAACGTTAGGTGTCCAACGTTATATCAACGTAGATTCAACGTTAAGATAACGTCCCGAAATTCAACGTTAGCTTTCAAACGTTATCCCAACGTTGATTCAACGTTAAAATAACGTCCAGAAATTAAATGTTAGGTTTCCAACGTTAATTCAACGTTGATTCAACGTAGAATGAACGTCCAAAAATTAAACCGTTAGATTTCTAACGTTATTTCAACGTTGATTCAACGTTAAAATAACATCCAGAAATTCAATGTTAGGTTTCCAACGTTATTTCAACATTGATTCAACGTAGAATGAACGTCCAAAAATTAAACCGTTAGATTTCTAACGTTATTTCAACGTTGATTCAACGTTAAAATAACATCCAGAAATTCAATGTTAGGTTTCCAACGTTATATCAACGTAGATTCAACGTTAAGATAACGTCCCGAAATTCAAACGTTAGCTTTCAAACGTTATCCCAACGTTGATTCAACGTTAATATAACGTCCAGAAATTAAACGTTAGGTTTCCAACGTTAATTCAACGTTGATTCAACGTAGAATGAACGTCCAAAAATTAAACCGTTAGATTTCTAACGTTATTTCAACGTTGATTCAACGTTAAAATAACATCCAGAAATTCAATGTTAGGTTTCCAACGTTATTTCAACATTGATTCAACGTAGAATGAACGTCCAAAAATTAAACCGTTAGATTTCTAACGTTATTTCAACGTTGATTCAACGTTAAAATAACATCCAGAAATTCAATGTTAGGTTTCCAACGTTATATCAACGTAGATTCAACGTTAAGATAACGTCCCGAAATTCAACGTTAGCTTTCAAACGTTATCCCAACGTTGATTCAACGTTAATATAACGTCCAGAAATTAAACGTTAGGTTTCCAACATTAATTCAACGTTGATTCAACGTAGAATGAACGTCCAAAAATTAAACCGTTAGATTTCTAACGTTATTTCAACGTTGATTCAACGTTAAAATAACATCCAGAAATTCAATGTTAGGTTTCCAACGTTATATCAACGTAGATTCAACGTTAAGATAACGTCCCGAAATTCAACGTTAGCTTTCAAACGTTATCCCAACGTTGATTCAACGTTAATATAACGTCCAGAAATTAAACGTTAGGTTTCCAACATTAATTCAACGTTGATTCAACGTAGAATGAACGTCCAAAAATTAAACCGTTAGATTTCTAACGTTATTTCAACGTTGATTCAACGTTAAAATAACATCCAGAAATTCAATGTTAGGTTTCCAACGTTATTTCAACATTGATTCAACGTAGAATGAACGTCCAAAAATTAAACCGTTAGATTTCTAACGTTATTTCAACGTTGATTCAACGTTAAAATAACATCCAGAAATTCAACGTTAGGTTTCCAACGTTATATCAACGTAGATTCAACGTTAAGATAACGTCCCGAAATTCAACGTTAGCTTTCATACGTTATCCCAACGTTGATTCAACGTTAATATAACGTCCAGAAATTAAACGTTTGGTTTCCAACGTTAATTCAACGTTGATTCAACGTTGATCGAATGTCCCAAAAATTCAATGTTAGATTTCCAACATTATCCCAATGTCAATGTCAGCTTTGCAACGTTATCCCAATGTTGATTCAACATTGAGCGAACATAAAAAAAATCAACGTTAGGATTCCAACGTTATTTCAACGTTGATTCAACGTTGAGTGAACGTCCCAAAATTCAACGTTAGGTTTCCAACATTATCCCAACGTCGATTCAACGTTGAGCGAACGTCCAAAAATTCAACGTTAGGTTTCCAATATTTTTCCAACGTTGATTCAACGTTGATACAACGTCCCAAAATTCAACGTTAGTTTTCCAACGTTGATTCAACGTTGACTCAACCGTTGATTCTACGTTCACGTCCACGAGCAAACTGGACCAATCGCCAACGTTATCTCAACGTTATTTCAACGTTGAATCAACGTTGAGCCAACGGTTGATTTTACGTTGGATCAACGTAGGGATGCTATCTGGGAATAGCAATAACGCTCACTGATTCGAAACAGACATTGCGTTATTAGCGTCGATTTGGCTTTGACCGGATTATACCGGCATTTGGGAAAACGTGATAACGGACAAAAATATCCAGCAAGGAACGTATATTATGGTCCCCGTGTGTTCGCCAATGAGTCTTCTAGACGATAAATGTATAAAATCGCGTTATGGTGCCAATATTTTCCCACAGAGACAAACGAAATTTAGGTGGTGAAATGTCAGAAAAATAGCAAATGTTCACATTTCGGCGGCCATCTTGGATTTTTGTGTCAGATTTTTGGCTAATTTGTAAGAGTTGTATATTACCATAACGAATCGAACGGAAAACGAGACAGCATGTGACATCATCTTTACTATAACGGCGATCAAAGAGACCTGGTGCATATAAAACAAAATGGCCGCCATGATGGACGCCATCTTTTCTGGAGTCTCTGCGGCCACTTTTTGTTTCTTGTTAACAACCGAAAAAAATTAGAGGAGCCATTAAGAAAGAAAATTAGTGGGGTGAAGTTGAGCCCTGTGGGTGGGGGCATGGACGTAAATGAGATGGATAGGCAACTCTCGTAGAGTAACGCAATATATCGCGGATTCTTTTGTTTGCCAATTAACGAGAGCCTGGCTGCGATATCGCCTGTTGCTATAACCACGGCGTAAACAAAATGGCGTCTTTTGATTTCGTTTAGTGTCGGAACAGTGTCGTTAGCACACAATGTTTCCTTTCTGACGCTAGCTTCTTTCATTTACCCGCTTATAATAAATACTTGAATTAATTTTACATTGAATACATTTAGTTTATTGTTTATAGTGGCCTAATAAAAGTGGGAAAACACCTACTGGGCATTAAAATAAAGCTTTGAAATTGAAGCATCACACTCAGTCATAGAAGGAGCATTGTTGTCATTTCCGCCGAATTATTTCTTAACTAAAAGAGCGTAATTACGCAACTATTAATGACATATCAAGTTGGTGAATGCTCAATTAGCAATGATTACCACAATCGAAACGATCAATCTGGAACTGAATATACACCTGTACACGCAAGGCGAATATGATTGAAAGAGACGCTATATGACATAAGAGGTGGCGTGTCACCATGAAATGCGCGTAATGTTAAAGGAAATGGAAATATTAAGAACACAAGTAGACAAACAAGTATTGCTTTGGACAGCATGCTTCACGGAATGTATAGAAGGGTTAATATTTCAAAACTGATCATTACTCATTCAGAGTCAAACATATTAAGAATGTTTTGTGCATGGAGGTGCATGTGTCATCATAAACCTGCATATGAAATGCATAAATAGATAAGTTATTGTGTTAGACAGCATGTGTCTATAACATGGATAGAGGATACATATTCATATCTATTTAAAAAAAACAATCAACCAATTGAACCCAGCATCTATACAGGAGAAGAGCATGCCATGATAACTATAGTTGACAATTAGTTGAATATGATTGGATGAAAATTATTTGAGCTATCATATTGGATAACATGTGTCTATGGGAAGAGTGGGCAGGGTTAATATTTTCTTAGCCAGTTATAAACCAAATTATATAAAAAGAAACCATAGCGGTCAGTGGTATGTCAAATAAAAACCATGACATGAAATATAAACTAACTTGGCTAAAAAAATAAAAAATATCTTAGTTATCAAATCAGATAGAAAACGAGTGTGGTGGAATTGTTAATATTCAACTGGATGAACAGATTGACACAAATAAGTTTGTTCCTAAAAAGCATGTGACTGTTAGACATCCATGCAGTTATTCAATAACCAATAATAATATATATGTCAAAGAATTTGGTAATGTCAGAATTGTTAATATACTCCAGCCCAGCTAACAGCTAATTAATCATCCACTAAGTTCAAATATTTATCTTCTATATACTGCCGATTTCTATGTTCATCTTTGTATGTGTTATACAAACTTTATAACATTTATATATGTGTATTTCCTGTTTATATGTTTATATGACATATCATGTTTATGTAATGTACTATATTTGTTATATGTACTCATGTGTTATGTGACAATGTGGTCATGATAGACATATTATCATTAAAGACATTAATGAATAAGCCACCATTGTTTGTGTTTACTAAGCTGTTAACATACATACAATATGTGATCCTCTTAAGCACTGTGAGTGGATGCTCATCATTAATTTGTAAGGAAAGTGGTTTGAAGTAGAAAGGTTAGTTTAATATATTCTGCCTAGTTGAAACAATAAAGTCATATTCGAGACAGGTATATTCATCTGTTTTTGTAGCACATTGCACAAACAATTCACATTGGCCAACAAGCAATAGTTTGAGTTATTGATAGCGTGTGTCTATGTGATGGTTGGAAGGAGTGAATGTTTCAAAATAAATCAATCAATGAATACCAAAACCCATACAGGTGAAGAGTGGGCCTTAATAAACCAAGAGGTGAGTTATGAGAAAGATCAGAATGAAAATATTTGAGTTATTGCATCGGATTAGCATGTCTGTATGGAATGGGTGGGAAGGGTTAAATTTTTTCTAAGCCAAACATTGGAAAGATACAACAAACTATACAGGTGAAGGGTGTGTCATCAGGAATCCTGTAATGAAATTTCAACAAGATCTGATGAAATTGTTATCGCATCGGATAGCACTAGTCAATGGCAATGTCAAGGGTGAAAAAAAATATGGTCAATAATGTCAAAACTTATCAATACCAAACAATATGCAAGTGAGATGCATGTCACCATAAACCTGAATATAAAATTTGAAGAAAATTGGATAAAACAGAGCAATATAAAGTCACGGGGCTTCACAAGAGAGGGTCAATTTATACTGAGCAATTGACATCATTGCTGCAAAACGATGGTATTTAAAAAAAACATATCATATCATCACAATACGCCAACATAATGATGAATCCTACCCGCCTTTCTGAAAATTAGGCCCAGTTGACCCTCGGTTGACCACCTTCAGATTTCCTAAGGGATGGCAAATAAGAAATCGCTAAATTTTGACAGAAATCTAGTACATTGTCACTTTGTAGCTGTCGCTATATGCCCATATAATAATGATTCCTACCCGCTTTTCTGAAAATTATGCCAAGATGACTCTTTGTGGACCACCTTCAGATATCCTGGGTGGATGAAAAATAAGAAATCACAATATTTGGAAGGAAATTTTGTATAAATAAGAGTACATAGTGGCACAAGCTGTCGATATATGCCCATATGATCATCAGGGGCGCCGGAAGAGGGGGGCAGAGGGAGCAGCTGACCGCCCTGCCCTTGACCAAGGGGGGGGGGGCGAGCAGGGGCAGGACTTGACCTTTTTCTGGAGACAGAAAATGCTTTTTGTGTGTTTAATCTCGTGTTTTTATAGCAAAATGTGACTTTTTTGGTCCAAATACCACCAATTTCACAAGGAATATTAATTTTTTGTCAATTTTATCACAAAACGGCCATAAAAACCGACAAATACCATTAAAATAGGGATTTTTGCCACAAAGAATTTATGGTTATTTTCCCGAGTTTGCGGAGAAAATGCCCTTTTTTTGCGGAAAAGTGCCCTTTTTGTAGGCTCTGCCCCCCCTGCCCTTGGATGCTTCCGGCGCCCCTGATGATCATGATTCCTACCCATATTCCTGAAAATTAGGCCCAGTTGACTGTCGGTTACCACCTTCAGATATCCTGTGGGATGGCAAGTAAGAAATCGCTCAATTTTGAAGGAAATTTTGTATAAATAGAGTACTTAGTGCCACAAGCTGTCACTTTATGCCCATATAATGATTCCTACCCACAAATTAGGCCCAGTTGACCCTCATTGACCACCTTCAGATATCTTGGGGGAAGATGATTAAAGGGGGATTTAGTGACAGCTTGTGACTAAGTACTCTAATTATTCAACATTTCCTTCAAAATTGAGTGATTTGTTATTTGCCATCCGCCAGGATATCTGAAGGTGGTCAACTGGGCCTAATTTTCAGGAAGGCGGGTAGGAATCATCTTTATAGGGGCATATAGCGACTGCTTGTGCCACTAAATACTCTGCCAATCATAATAGTTAATTGGAAGTGAGGGTGAACAAATATATAAATATTTATGCAATTTATATATATGAGTATAATTTTATTTTCTCTTTCTATTTTCCAGGCAATATCCACTTTGCAGTTGTCACATTTTTGGACATTGTTTCTGATTTTACCGTGCCAACTTGACATATATTCCCTCTATCTTCATATCAATATCTTACATTAACAACAATGATTGTGCAATTGGGTGATCTGGATAATGATGTCTATTATATGGATTAAGCTGATTTTAAAGATGCATGGCATTTGAATATATTAAAGGCCCACTTAATTTTCGATTGACCAGATTACATTATACACAACATATCCCATATTATATACCATTTGGAAGAGGAACAAAAATATATATATTCCACCAGAATACGGAACAGCTGTGGCTTTGGAGTGTCCAACAAGTGATATAGATTCTCAGATTCATTCCAAGACTTCCCCCCTTGTCAACCCAGAATGCATCAGATTTCAAACTAAGAGATAGAGTTATTCCCCTCCCATTGAGAATAGAAGACTTTATAGTACAGTGTGGATCAAAATTAATCACAGAATACACCTCAGTATCTCGACAAAAGCAATATGTTCCCAGTTTATTCAACCGGATCAGTTGATAATACAATGTTTTGGAGCTTCCTCTTTCAAATGATATATAATATGGAATATATTGTATATAATGTGATCTGGTGGTTCGAAATTTAAGTGGGCATTTAAGGGCATGAATCTGGATATAACTGTATCCCCAATAGTTTTATTTGGAATAAAAATTAGGCGTAATTTTCACATATATTTGACTTTTAAATCATCCATAAATGTGTTATTTCAAATATAAATGAAATTTGATATATACGTGGGATTTATGGACATGTGTTTTCCACGTAAATGTAAATCCCACATAAATCCCATTGTATATTTCAAAATTAAGGTAATTCACCTGCTCCGTATATGCTGCAAATCTTTAATGGAAAATTCCAAATTTGGTGCGTATTTTGTTTGAATACCTGAAACATCTCTTTGTGTCTTGAAAGAAATATAAAATTTGACATTTCTTTCCAGACACTCATGAGGTATTTTGTTATTCAAATAAAAATGCTAGGTATTCTCTATTATAGTAACTTGGTTCAAAAAGCAACAGCCTTCACATAGCTTCTTTGTATGAAGTATGCTACCAGAAACTGATATGAGCATTGCCATATGAAAGAAATAATTTCAGATCACTGTGACCTAATTAACCAGGATATGATACAGCCGCATGATGGATTTTTTATATTTTCAGTCATAGAATATTAATCAGGGTTAAATGGTCATATTAGCAGAAGATAGTTTCAGTCATTGTGTAGTTATTTTAATTCATATGATCATTCATATTTAGAATATGCATATTTCATTGGTGTCATATATTACAATATAATCAAGTGAAAATGAAATAGTTCATTCATATATACAATTCATCACAAACAAAATTTAGTCATTATGCGGTGGAGATCAGAGCTGTTAAGTTTCACAGATTGTCCATGAGACTCCCGGATTACCATATGAAAAAACTTCCAAAATACGGAAGACCATACATTTCTCCCATATTTGGCCCAATATAAGTACTTCTGATTTTTGTTGGTAAAATGGACAGGTGCAGATGCATTGTCGGTAACTTCACTAATAGCTGTTAACTGTGATTGCAAGATGATATCTTTAATTGATTTTCACACTCTCCCAAAGACGGGGTTGTGTCATGATGTGTGAACATGCTGTATAAACAGTGACACTTCACAAGGGCAGCAGTTGAGTGAAATTCAATGACTGTACGTCGAATGTGGACAATTGAAGGGGGAAATCTCTATTTTAACAGGAAGTGTTCTTCTTTGGTATAGCTTAGTTGCCCATGACCTTTGAGTAAGTTTGATGATTTGTCAGCTGTTCAACGCATTGTATTATTTCATATAACATGAATGTATCTCACAGGAGCAGTAGTTTTAATTACCTTTTTATTTAGGTATTTATATTTATTAAATATAATCAAATAGAAACTCATAATATTCTATAATCTTCATCATAAATAAAAAGAATTATATTTTTATTAAAGTTGAAAATCTGAATTAAAACTTCTTTTTTTTTTAACATGAGCATATTTGGGCATTCCTCCCTGTTCCTCCCGCAAAAATCTCAGGGTTGGCCATTTTCAAAACTTAACAGGTCTGGTGGAGATATACTAGTATGTACAAATCAGCATATTAGTCAGCAATGCAGGAGATTGCTGAAATACATCCAATGCTTTCAACCTTACATTAATGCCCTAAATAATCGACTCCTTAACCACAGAAGAATTATGGGTAATTTTTCAGGATTTAGTCGGAAATATGGCTTGTTGCCATTCATTGGAAAGCTCTCACTGAGAGCTTTCCGATGAATGGCAACAAGCCATATTTCCGACTAAATTACCCATAATTCTGCTGTGGTCAAGGAGTCGATTATATAGGGCATTACTGTATGTCCTCATACATACAATCAGTGAGTAATCATTCAATGAAAATGGTCAATGCCATCATGATGATTGATGAACATATGGTGTGAACTCCAAAAGATCCAAGAAGGTAGGTCAAAAGAAGAAATAGTGCTGTATTTCGATTAATCGTCAACACTGTGGTATGCAAACCAACACTGTCTTACACCACCCACATTATTTTCTCAAGGGTATATCGGCAGTTAAATAATATCACGACAATCAGAATTAAACATTCTCACGCAAACACTTTATCTCCGTTTAAATACAAGGCCTCTGTTGTGACATTATATGTATGTCTATTGAAGATTATCTACCACCTATGGAGCATGACGATTAGTTCTAGGATTGGGCTGGATTAATGACGTCACGATATCAGTGTTCATTTAGTCTGGTAGGCCACATGTACTTGTTTGGTGCGTTCCATGAATGTCGCACATGGGCAATGGGGTCTATTTTTATCATAGTAAATGTCGTAAATCTCATATCCTCCATACCCGGTTAAGATTGAACTGCAGCCACCTAAGTGGTGACCTGACAGATAACCATGTAACAATTTCCCCCTTCTGTCTATGTGGGGAATTTGAGACAACTTACCACTATCTCTTTGAATGTACATTTTATCAAGAGCCCAGAAGAGAACTATATGACTCCCTACCAAATGTTGCCTTATCTGAGAATACACTAATGCGGGGGTCAAGAGAGCTTAGTCTTCGCGAAAACAAACAAATATTTAATGCAGTACAGACATATATTATGAGAACAAAAAGATTTCCATGATCTGTATTGGTAACAAATTGCTTTGGATTCCGGCCGCGTTATGCGGCAGCACGATGTTCCCCATTATATATGTAGTACTAAATGTCTTCCGATAACGATTATTTTGTAAGTTACTTACTTGTCACTATCCTGTATATACGTGAAATGATTCTACATGAAGAATACAGCAATATTCGCAGTGAACCCCATTGAAATGAAATAGGAATTGGCCATTGCGATTGACCCCCTCCCGTGAAGCCTGACGCATGCATATTACTACGAGCATAATTTTCATCACGCAGCAAATAAATTATTGAAAACTCTGTCCCCTCTACTTTCTCACTCTCTCTCTCACTCTCTCTTCTCTCTCTCTCTCTGCCTCCTGCTATCCCTAACACTATCTTCCGCTGTGTCCATCCCAACTTAGTTACTTCTCCTTTAAAAATATTATTTCTATTATTTCCCGTCTGATCGATACCCCTCCCTCACTTATTGGGGAAGGGGCATGTCGCAAAAGAGGAGAAGACTTCATATAAGCCCTCGGGCTTGTTGTCTGATCCTCATTTCCATACATTATCTCTTATATGTTGTATATTTATGTCATTTGTGTATTATGTGTATTATGTTTGGATTTGGAAATAAAAATATGTTTACACTAATGGGGTCAATTCAAATTTTACTGATTTTTAGTCTGTAGCACACGATGAGGTTTAGTACCTGTACATGTATTCTATCTGTTGTCGCACGTGTGTGGGGCTTTCTACCTGTCTTTTCCGATTCCCCACAATTTAACAACAGGATACGTGCTAAATTGAAAGTAGGCTAATACCATGTGTAGACAGTATACTGAATAACTCCTTTTTGTACAAACATTCCTGATCATGATATACCAGGATCTTGCGGTGATAGTTTAAAGATGCATAAACCGATTGAGCACCCCTGAATTACTATTTATTTGGATTCTGGGGTAAAAAATATTTGATTCGAGTCGAGGAACCCACCTATCAAGCTCAGAGTTATTAGATATCAATTTTTGAAATCTATTATTTTTCACCATCGAGAATTATTAGTGGCCCAGTAAACAGCAGACGGACTCTGACCAAATTGCGGATGAAGATGGATAACTCTAAAATCAAGAGGCTTTCTGTTGATAATAAGGCCAAATTTCGTCGAACAACATGTTGATAAATAACACGTTTTGGGCAATTTTATATTATAGTTGACAGTGGTTAGCATTATTTTTGGGCAAATAATCGATTCTGATAACTGAAGCGGCATTTCTAAAAATGTTGTTGTTGGAATCTGATTATATGGGGACCATCGAATCAGATTGAGACCTTTAAAACTGTCGTGATATTTTAAATTGGGAATACCGTACAACACTAGGAAGAATATAATCATGCTTGGAGATGAAGGGGAATCAGGTTGATTTGATTGACCAATATTGAAAGGCCCAAGGGGATATTGATTCAATATGAGGTTGATGGACGCCATCTTGTTTTTCTTGTAACTTTGTTGCCCAAGCCTTAAAATAGGGTGTCTGTAATTTGCAGAATGAGGTCCCCAGAGGGTGAATTTAGTGATGCTACCCCGCATAGCGGGCTAGCATCACCAAATTCACCCTCTGGGAACCTCATTCTGCTGAGGTAAGCAGAATGAGGTTCCAGAGGGTGAATTTGGTGATGCTAGCCCGCTATGCGGGGTAGCATCACTAAATTCACCCTCTGGGGACCTCATTCTGCAAATGACAGACACCCTATTTCAAGGCTTGTTGTTGCCTGAAGCATATTAACCCTTCCATAATGGAGCTTTCTGAAATTTTGTGAAAACCCTGTGCCGATGCATTCTCTAATATACGCGAGTTTCCCATAGGGAGCCCCGCATATACAAGAGAATACATTGGCCCAAAAATATTTATCTGGACCTATTAACCCAGTGCATTCTCTTATATATACAAGGCTCTCTATGGGAGACTCGGATATGTAAGAGAATGCACTGGCACAGGATCTTTAATGCTGCAACAGTGCAGCTCCCTTCATGAAATGGTTAATGTCATACTAAAAAAGTACATGTATTCATGGTGGTCCAATTTTCGTGGTTCCTGAAAACCAGGAAAATAAAAACCCCACGAAAAATGTTCGTCAACAAAAGTTTTGCCAAATTAAACATTCGCAGTCGCCATTTTGAAATAACACTACATGTCGAAAATCAATTCTACCATTTATTAATTACATTTTAAGAGGCATCTTTCATCATGTCATTGGGGGTTTGGTTTGATTTTATACGGCGTATATGTAAAATAAGTAGATGTTGACTTCAGTAATTAAACACCATCCTCATTGAATATCTTGAAAAACAAGTACATTCAGCTAATTTAAGTTGGTTTGTGTAATAAAAGTTATTATAAACCTGTTCCTCAGTAGGCAACAAAAGGTTAATCATGTAATGTGCAGAATGAGGTCCCCAGAGGGTTAATTTAGTGATGCTATCCCATGGCGGGCTAGCATCACCAAACTCACCCTCTAGGGACATCATTCTGATTAGGCCTCAACTGCTATGGGAGACATAGACTCAGATTGAAGTTCGCCAGTTGAAGTTCGTGAGGTTTATCCATTAGGCCAAAAAAATATATACCTGTGTTTTTGGTGACATGCAAGAAAAAAATAGGGGCGGGGGGTGGCTTTTCATTTTATTTTATTTTTTCATTTCGACTTTGCTCAAAATAAATATGAATGCGACCCCCAAGCCTACTTCTCCTTGTTTGTAATTGACTATAAAATAATAAAACTAAGTAGATTCTATTAGAATATAGTGTAATTTTTTTGTTTTATTGAATAAAACATGGAAAAACATGATGTTTACAATAGACTCAATATTTGCCATGAATAAGCTTCAGAATGCAAGGAAAGAACTTGACATACATCTATGTACTGCATACGGTAGTGGTGATCTTAAAGCCACATGGTAGTTTGAGCTCCAAAATACACTTAATAGTACCGGTATATGCTTTTGAATTTTTCCCTGTATCGAAATAGGTCGATAAATACTTTATCTACATTTCTACGGACATTATATGTCCCAGAAAGACGTATTGAAATCATAAGAAATACAACTTCAAACATGGTGTTTGGTCCCAGACAAACAGTCATGTGCAAGACATTGAGCAGCATAGAGCATTCCATGCTAGTCTATTTCTAATATGGTAGAAATAATGAGTGTTGGTTCACTTCTGTGGGAAAAATTAAAAAATGCTGGGAAATGGCTATGGCCATGGACAGTATTTTTATGTAGCCATTAAAAATACTATATAGCATATGTAGCCGTTACAAGTACTGTATGTTGATATTTTGTTTATTTGTCAATCTATCTTATACTTCCTTCCAAAATTACTTAGACATAATTTGGAAGCTTGAATGATCGAGCCATGTCCTTTTAAAAACAACTGTTAAATAGTATTAGCCAGGAAGGCTGTTATGTCATTTAGCTAGGTAGTAGTTAAAACTATTATATTCAAATTTATAGTCCTATAAATATATGTATGAGTATTTAGAGTTCACTCCATTGCAGTGGCTATCCCATAATAGCATGCTGTGTGAAGGCATGAGTTCCCTGTTTGTGAACAATACATGTATTCAACCTGCTTAAAAAATCACCACCCTACCACTAATGTTCAATGTTTGCATCCATACTGGTGTTACACCTTTTAATGCCTGCCTATCGCAACAACAAAACTCGAATATAACTTCAGAATGTTGAGAAAAACTATGTCCAAACTCATTTAAATTATATTAACCAATACCCCTTCACATATCAAATTGAGTTAAACGAATATAGCCTCAATCATGAACCATAAGCCTAAAAGACATTGTTTATTCTTGCTTCATGTTCCCTACTTTCAAGGTACCGGTACAACGGCGGTAGTCCCGTTATTTCGCGATGAAATTCCCGTTTTTGGATGTTTGATGTGTTTTGTGAGCATGCTTTACACAGTTAATTAACTTAATTATGCTAATGACTCATTTAATTAAATTAATGACTGCAACTAATAGAAAATGGAAGATGATTTTGCATATTTGTGCATGGAATTTTTCCAGGTGTCACGAAAATAGAACCGGATGCGGACTTATTTTGCAAAATGAATAAAATGAAAACCGTCGGGAGCTCCGAAATAGGGGTGGGCGGGTCACGGAAACCAGGTCTTCTTTTTTTTTTGCCTCAGTCACCTCAATTATGCATTTTATCTTCTGCAAATTATGGGATATAGATACTTCCCAGAAGGGAAAAAGTAATTGAAAATGATGTTAATTTGAGACTATAGATACCTCCCAGAAGATGTGGCCTATGCGGAATTAGGTCCTCAGAGGGTGAATTTGGTGATGCTAGCCCACAGTGTGGGATAACGTCACTAAATTCCGCAAATGTCAGACACACTAAATTCAGACTTGGATGTGTCAATTACACCAGCAGTCTGAATGTGCATTTTTCAGCTTGCCGAGGTGGCTATACGGCTGTTTCTTTGACTTAATATATTGATATTATTTGAGGTTTGTAGGTTAACAATAATTAACAGTGGCGGACCCATGAATTTATAAATGCATGAAAACATCATAAGTTGCCAAACCACAAATTTATACCACCGAAATTAGAGCCACAGTATTTTAACAAATATTCTGAGAATTGGAAAATGTAGTATCTTGCACCAAAACCACACTCAAGACGTTGAATCATTGACTTATTGCCTCGATGTTCTATGTCCATGATGCATCACTGTGACATTAAATACTTTAATCGGTAATTTAATTTCTCATAAGGAAAGCATGATAAAAACGTTACAGGACTCTCATTTGCCGGCTACGCGGTGTCATGTGAGACTCAGGGAGATTAATATCAGGAGATGCTCACTTTGCCTCATACACCTCAGACACCGTATCCGGGAACGATTCACCCTGTAACTTATAGTATCAGATCTGTTACAACCAGTGACAGCTCTAAGGTTTATAGAAAATCACTCATTCAGCATCATCAGCTAAGAAACAGCAGTTATAAGTTTCTTGGATAGAATTACATTCATCAATTCAGACAGGTGTTGAAATGATCCTGTAATACCCCCATATCAGCAAAACCATTGTTACATTTTGGACATGTTAAGAAAGAGGGTTCCTGTTTTTCATCATGCTGGGATGGTTGAGCTTGCCTGCTGTACATTAGCTGCAAAAGAGAAAAGGTGTTCGTAAGAAAGTTTGGAATATTGAAAATATATAAAGACATCTGAGGTTTGGACTTGGTATAAGCACCAAAGCCTATACCAATCTACGCCCTCGGTGGGCAACTATTATCCAATAATATATCTGCGTGACTTTCTCGCATTCTGATTGGCTGCACACTGCTATACTATTTTACCATAGTACCCCAGTAGGATTCATACATGCGTACTATTATTTTTCTATTTATAGTAACAAACTCATTTCCTGAAATCGGGTTGCCGCCTGAAGATACGGCCAATCTTAACCTAATACCTTGTATATGATATTTGTTGCAATATCAGTATATCATTAGATTTATTGGTGAATTGTAATGATCTTACAAATGTCCGTTCATAGCTATCCAATGTATTTAACAGTTTGTCCATTTAATTGGCAAGCGGCCAGTTCTACTTTCGTAATGCCAGTGTACGTTATTTATAAATTACTTCCTTTCTGTTTTAATCGTAGTTAAGCAAGTTAACTTCTAAAATTTCGCCAAAATGTCTGCTAATGACATATTTATAGAAATAAATGCATGAATCACGAAGAGATGCTGTTAGATGTAACTTCGTAGTTATGCTCCCCTGCCATCGTCAAAAGATTTCTGTAAATTGTAAAATCTTAGACGGATTTCCAAAATTCGCGGTAAATATAAATAGTGTCAAAATTGGCACCAATGTTCGATATAATATAATAAATAATGAATGTCTTGTCGTTGACTATGCCAAAATAGTGGTCCTCGAGGAGGAGTTGTCCACTCGTCTGAGCCTCGTGGACTATTCCTCCTTGAGGACCACTATTTTGGCATAAGTCAACGACAAGACATTCATTATCTATATAGTCGTGAGACAGCTATGAAATCTGTGCAACATTCAACAGCAGTTTTTTCAGCCATCCGTGTCATCCTATAGTCATTATTAAATATTTGGGTGCCACCGAGATATCATGACATTCACCATGGATATGTCATCGCCTATTGTTACATTTCCACTGTATTCATTTCACATATTTTGTTCTATGCTTGTCGATAAAGAAATCTAATAACATTGAAATAATGAGATCACAACCAAATTTAAACTGGTTTGAGGACATTATATATTGAAAAAGAAACGCATCAGAGAAATATGGTTGAGTTGAAGTAGGTATGCCAAACATGCACTTGGATACACGGTTATCAATCTCAAACAGGAAATTGAGTAAGTCCCATATACTGAATATACAAATAAACAAAATCAGTTGATATTTATTTGTAGAAGTTATTGTGCGATCGCAATCAAAATTCACGAAGTAATTAAGGGCTGTAACTTCGCCTAAAATAAGCTAACCTGGTCAGTTTTTGAACTCGATCAAAACATTGATGAGCATGTATCATATACCGAATGTCAACAAAATAAGTTAATATTTGTTCAAGTTATCGCACCTTGAACATCGAGTTCAGATACAATCGAAAATCGGAGGGCGACTTCACTTCTCCCTGGCGCGACACTAAGGCGACTTCGAGGCGACGAGGGCGACTATGTCGCCCTACTCGCCTGGTAAGCTGAGGCCTGCCACCTTCATGATCAAAATTCACAAAAGTGAACTAATTAAGAGCCATAACTACGTGTACAGACTTGTCCACTTTTCAATCTTGCTGAGCAAGCCTCATATATGGAATGTCAATAAAATCAGTTGATATTTGTTCAAGTTAATGTGATAAAAATTCATGAAAAAAAACTAATTAAGGGCTGCCCAAATTAGGCAGATCTGGCCAGTTTTCGACCTCGATCATGACATTGTTCAGTGTCATATGCCGAATAGCAACCAAATCGGTTGATATCTGTTCAAATTATTTTGTGCTATCATCATCTGCAGATGCCTGAGCCTGCATGCGAACTGACCTCACTAGGTAGAGTTTTTTAAAAACTCGACCATTTGAAAAACTCTACAAAAAATACTAACACTGAAATTTCATGATGCCGTATAGGAAGAACCTCATACATGACTGAGTTTCTATGTTATGCACAAGCGGCAAACCAATTTGCAGGGCCCTAAGTACATTGTATATACACCCTAAGGTACAGTCTTACTTGTTGTGGATATGGTGGTTGCATTTGCTGGCCACCACCAATTATATCATCCATCGCATTATTATCAGGATACGAGTAGCCTCGACCAAAATTTGGCGCATTTTGCTGGGGTGGCGGTTGTCGATAAACGAGGTGATCAGGTGGAATGTCGGCATGCCGTCGCTGCATCTCTGTTATCTGGCCTCGGTTCATGCTCTCCATTTCATCTATGAGCTGTTGGTTTTGTATATGTAAGTTTGACATCTCTGACCTAACCCTCTCCTTCTCCTCGTTGAGTCTCTCTCTGCACTCTCTTTCTTGTTCAAAGTCAATTCGGAAACCTTCAGCCTGTTTTGAAAATGAGATCGTGATTATTAATTAGATATTTTTGCCTTTGACTTATTATCGATCAGCCAAGCCCGACTGATAACCAACCAAATTAGGCTGATACTCCACCAAACTCTGCTGATATTATTTGTGACTTCACCCAGTGAAGCACAGTGCTTGGTTAGCATGATATCATCTCGGGCTGACATGGAGTTATCGAGGGCTGATATCTTGGCCGATATATCAAACTAACCAAGTAATAACCTCTAGGTATTGTTTACAAATTGCATCAACTAAACAAAACATTTACAGGATCATTAAAATGATGATGACTAGTTTCATTTAGTGCCTAATTCACCAATATACATGTATAGTGTATTTATCAGTCTATTTTATTGCCCGGAGTGTGAGAAAATTGTGCAACAGCTAGGTTTAGTTTGAGTATTAGCGAACATATGTCACTTTAAAGTGGCGAAGAATGATCCTCTACAGGTGACCGGACGTGCATACAATATAATAGACACTATTCACACAAATAATTATACCACTGATAAAAATTATAAATAGATAATAGTAGTCATATATATTTCAGACAGTCCAAAACCTAATCGTAGAATTGATGATTACGAGTCCGTTTGTGAGAAAATTGTAAGGTTTAATATATGGTTGTGTTTGCCTTCATTATTTTGTACTTAATAATGTTGTTATCAGGTCGAGCTTTGAGCTTTGTGTTTCGCAACAATCTCGTGTTTCATTGTGATAAATGATATGATTGCCACTAAGATATAGAACTTAAGGCCACATGGCGTTTACAATTTAAGAACACATCTCAAAATCAATAGACTGCACAATATCTGTAAAAATGGGATGTGAGATTCTAGGAATTGTGGGTCACAAGAGAATTATATACATACAAAATGATTTGGCAAACCTTGTCCGCCTTCATTCAGTATACAACCATAGGTCAAGGAGTTCAAAATAATACCAATGGCAGATTTCAGTATACTCTAGTTACTCCACACATCTCTCAACTCAGTCACATTCATAAAAAAATGACGAAAATGAGCTACATGTACATGTACATGCATATTCTATTAATACTGTCTTTCTTATTGATTCAGGTATCACCACATTAGTTTATTGCACACAAGTTTGTTAACATGGTTAGATAATAAAAGATCCATTGACGACCTCTTATCTGTATGATTTGTTACGTCTACCAAATCAAGTATTCTTTCAAATTGTTTCCTATCTTAACTATTGATGCACTCAAGACAACGATTTGAATTGAGATTTGATGTGATTTCAAATCTTTTGCCGGATTCAATTAGAGATTCGGTTCATAATGAAAACCACCCGATTCGCAGGGCCCTACAGAGAATGTATTTCTTTTATATGCGAGTTATCAGCAATGACCTTCTTTGACACAATAATTGCCATGTGTTTGTCAGTGATTAATTCAATGTCTTTGTGTTTTTCGGAAATGCAATACTTAATATCAATAGACTGTTCTGAATTACTCGTTGATTAATAATGAATTCTCAAAGCGGATGTATTCCTGAGTGTTCATTTTTAGTTTGAATCACTGAAATATGTGCACATTATGCCTTTAAATTTAGATATGTGCACGGTACTCAAGCTATGATATCAGCCTTAAGATTTTTAATATGAATTAGATTGCTGGAAAAAGTGTAGTCTACTCCAATTTGAAAGTAATTTCTTCGAATGGCAGCAAAAATTGTCTTCTAAATTATATCCTAATGGGGAAATGCATGCCGGTTATTGGTCACAGCAATTCTGAGTATGGTGTGCCTGTCATTTGCAGAATGAGGTCCCCAAAGGGTGAATGTAGTGATACTATCCCACATAGCGGGCTAGCATCACTAAATTCACCCTCTGGGGACATCATTCTGCTTCGGCCTCATCTTCTCTGGAAAATTTCTTTATTATAAAATTTCTATAGAAACTTCTTCACATAGATTCTATTTTAGTTTAGTTTCTCTATATCCCCAAATTGGCAGACAACACATTGCATAATCGAGGTTCCCAATGGGTGTACATCACAATATTCACCATTTGGGAACTTCAATCTGAGTCTACGTCTCCCATAGCAAATAAACAAAATGAGGTCACCAGAGGGTAAATTTAGTGATGCTAGCCTGCTATGCGGGATGGCATCACTAAATTCACCTTCTGGGGACCTCATTATGCAAATGACAGGCACCTTAAACTCAGGCTTGGTTCACAGTGATCAGTGATTTTAAAATTAAAAGAGGACATAATGGTTGTTTTGACTGACTAGAGACTAGAGTCTATAGCTGAGCTTACCCAGTGCATTTCTGTATAAAATAATATGACCTATGACCCAAGTCATGTGATTTTGTGCTAGACTGCAATGCCTTTCTGTGCGCAGTGTGCCTTTGTGTGCAGAACGTTACAACATCAATCAGCATCATTTTTATCACGCAACAACCTAATTATTGAAAACTCTCCACCACTTTCATCATTTCATGACTTCATCTGTCCCACTCCTGTCTTCTAGTTTCTCATTCCCCTCTTTCTCTCTGCCTCCTGCCTCTGCCTCCCTAACATTATCATCTCCCTTTTTTTCCATCCCTAACTCAAATTCAGTTATATATCTCCGTTTCTCCTAAAACCATTATGTCCAACTCATTCCGTCTGATCTATACCCCTCCCCCACTTATTGGGGATGGGGCATGTCGCCAAGGAGGAGAAGACTTCATATGAGCCCTCAAACTTGTTGTCTGATCCTCGTTTCCATACACTTACTCTCCTATTTTGCATATATGCGTCATCTGTATATTATGTTATTTGTTTAGATTTGGAAATAAAAATATGTTTACCCTAACATCAATCAGCTACATTAACTCACCTGTGCTCGTAGTGCAGGAATGAAATCTATGTCTGCTTCCAATTTCTTTATTTTGTCATTCTTGTAAGATAAACTCTCTTCTGCAGCCATTATCTCTGCTTTCAATCGATCCACTTCTTCTTGATGCTGAGAGTTCAAAGAACCTGCAGTCTGAAAAATTATTTGTATTCGTGTTTTACTGATAAATACACAGAACGACGTTATTGTGTTAATTGGTTTGTTGATTGATTGCTTTTATTTCAAAAGACACAAATTAACGTGTAACATGCATAACACATATGTAAACATATAAAAACAACTGGAAAAAATCAAAAAAATCACAGACTCTACAGGATAAAGACGTGATTGTATTCACCTTCCAAATGCTCAAAGATGGGGGTGGGCTTATCTACGAGGACCACCCCATGTTTTATTTTGGGTAAAAAAACCCAGATTGGGCTTATCTTCGAGGATGGGCATACTGACGGGTGTATACAGCACGTTGATATGGCATGAGTGACAGTGTGGAAGGATAGAATGAAAGGCTCAGTCTCGACAAACCAATTACCACATATGTTGTTCTGAGTTTATTATACACCATCCATTAATTGAAAAAAAAAAAGACTTACAAACAGACAGGGATTGTATCGTCATGTGTGATGATGCTTTTATTTTAAAGTTCCACTTTCACGGTCGAGTCGAACATCATTAATGTTGTGTGATGTCATGGTCATCTGATTTCATACACATGTGTGGAATCTAGAAGATTATGACAAGGCCCAAGATGACGGAAAAGTGTGTTTTCAGGAACAGGCAATAAATGGCAATATACAGTAATGCCCTAAGTAATCGACCTCTTAACCAAAGCAGAATTATGGGTAACTTTTCAGGATTTAGTCGGAAAAATGGCTTGTTGCCATTCATCAGAAAGTTCTCCCTGAGAGCTTTCCGATGAATGGCAACAAGCCATATTTCCGACTAAATCCTGAAAAGTTACCCATAATTCTGCTTTGGTTAAGAGGTCGATTACTTAGGGCATTACTGTACTTACAACTGCTTGCTGGTTTTGATCTTGTTTGTCTAACAGCTCCCTGTAATCATTCATCAGCTGACTAAATGATCCCCGAAGCTCTTCTAGCTGCTTTCTATAGCTGTTTCTGTGAAAATAAATAATTATTATATATGGCAACTTATGCCACATAAATTTGTGAAAGCACATGTTTGTAAGCTGTGAATGCAATATAACTCGATGAAAACCGAGAATGTATTCAGATCGCTATTGGTAATGATCAGTCTCTGAATTCACTTCTTTAAAAATTAATCAGAATCAAGTTCTAAGACAGATTTCTTCAT
Organism: Siphonodentalium dalli; assembly: GCA_032622095.1. NCBI lineage: Eukaryota > Metazoa > Mollusca > Scaphopoda > Gadilida > Siphonodentaliidae > Siphonodentalium > Siphonodentalium dalli. The sequence continues at coordinate 68,670,536 of CP136061.1, forward strand.
GAGGGATGGCAATAGAATCCAAAAATAAAAAGGTTATAAACGTTGGAATTGGTTGAGACAGATAAAAGTTAATAATTGGCCTGTAATGGTGTGATAATTACATTAAGACATGCCAGTGCAAATCAAGCCATATTTTTAAAGAGGAGCACCCATCTTGTTTTTGGTTAAAGATTATCGCACAAGAGTGAATGGTGTAACAATATCAAAAGAGCCAGAGACTCGAGTGGTATCCAAACACCATCCACTTGAATTTGGTAATTGCTAATTTTAGTTAACCAAATATAAGTACATTAATGCCCTAAATAATTGACTCCTTACCCACAGCAGAATTATGGGTAAATTTTCAGGATTTAGTCGGAAATATGGCTTGTTGCCATTCATCGGAAAGCTCTCAGTTAGAGCTTTCCGATGAATGGCTCTGCTCTCTCTCTCTCAGTGAGAGCTTTCCAATGAATGGCAACAAGCCATATTTCCGACTAAATCCTGAAACAATACCCATAATTATGCTGTGGTTAAGGAGTCGATTATTTAGGGCATTACTGAAAAGTTCTATTTTAATGCATATATCCCAATCACAAAACAGTCTCATTATGCAGAGCTCTATACTGATCTAAATTTGTTGTTTTACAATGATTTTGACATCTTGAATTTCGGAATTATCATTAATTCACTTGCAGTAATATAATAGTATGTCATGTGTCTCCAGGGAGAATCCAGTATTGCCCCAATCATCACCTTCATCGAATCGGCTTACCTATTTCAGACTCGTCCACACATAATCACCATACTGCAGATGGACTACTTTTCATTTGAATATCCCGACTGTTGCCAGAGAAGAACTAAGTATTTGTAGTTCCGAGTACTGGGAATTCCCAATCTATTTCTGTTTTCATGCCCGCGCCATAGACTAAATATTTCATCTATATGTCAGCTCGCTGTTTATATTTCCAGATTCCTGTTGAGCTCTCATATAGCTTCGCTAACCTCTCTCGGTGTTATCGGTAAGAGACACCACTGGTAGAGATTGGATTCGTATAACAAGTTATAAATAGCAATGATGATGGATAATGATACATGATATGTTGTGACTAAATATTTCCAATTTCGTCAAGTTTAATTTACGAAAATGTTAAAACAGTACTACATAATGCCAAACCTGTAGAAGCCAGGTAGAGATATTCCACCTATTCCAGACCCGATTGAAATATGTGTGCCAAAGTCAACATGACGAAATATCAGAAAATATGAGGAAAGTTGCCAACACTCCAAATATATGAATATAGGTGAACAGACTAGTTTTTGTAAAACCACCACACAATCGAAGATGAGTGCTCGGTGATATATGAATATTCAGAAGGGCAAGTTAATTTTCCAATATCATATCGCTGTGTGCTTCCAAGCTCACATTCCATGGATTCGACAGAAAGTAATGAGGTGTCAGATTGTTATTGTCCTAGAGCAAACTGCTGAAAATTACCAACAGACTGGAACTATTACATATACAAAGAAAACAACAATGGATATGTAATAAAATTTAATATAGGTTATCACCAATATGTGGGTTTCAGGGGTCTTAATTCAAGGCGAGCTATGTTTTCTGGGAAGTATATCCTTATATCCAGAAGACGAGAAAATAAACAACTCAGAAAATGTAGCAAGCCTTGAAAACCAATCTCGGGGAACCTGCAGGGTGGCAATAACTAATTCATCTTAAAATTCATCCAACAAAATATCGAATAAAGGATACTCTAGTATGTTATTTTGCATAAAAAAAGGCACACAACAGAGTTGATATCGGTATGCCTCAATGTGAAGCATTACGTAATCAACGATTCAGTGTTTCAAATTAGGCGCTAAATCAAAACATTGCCATATTTGTAGAATACAGCCGACTTTACAAGTGTTTTTAACCATATCAATGGAAATGACCATATATGTATATATATATATGTCCAATACTGTAAAAAGAATAGAAATATTTAAAAAAAATATATTAAAATAATTATTGGCAGGTTGAATCGCTCCATGTAGCTGAAATCACATGTAATACTGATGTCATCCATGATAGTTTGTTGCTGGCATATGGAATCAGAAACCTCATGTACATGTATTTGAGGAAAAAGAAGCTGAGATAAAGTCCTGCCGGTATTTTGTAATCTTACATTGATGTCTGGCTGGTGATTCTCTCTTTAGCGAGGACCTTCTCATTATTCTCGATCGCCATCTTCATTGAACTCATCTGTAAATTGTATTGATTCGTCTTGTCTGTCCACCTAGATAAATAGAAATCAAATGTACAAGCCTGCAAATTGTGTATCTGTCATTTACAGATTGAGGTCACCGGAGGGTGAATTAAGTGATGTTATCCCAAACTGCAGGCTAGCATCACCAAATTCACCCTCTGGGGACCTCAATCTGCTTAGGCCTCATCTTCTGGGAAGTATCTACAGTCTCAAATGAACATTGTTTTATTTACTTTTTCCCTTCTCTTCAGTTTCTCTAACCCCAAATTTGAAGAAGAAAATAAAATACATAATCGAGGTAACTAATGTGTGAACAACACCAACTTCAACTCAGAACTTCAATCTGATCCTAGGTCTCCCATAGCAGTTGAGGCTTAAGCATAATGAGGTCCCCAGAGGGTGGATTTGATGAGAATATAATAATATGAATGGTGATAAAATCGTGTGATACCCACTACTGTTATTACAAGAAGAATGCCTAGACAACTTTGAAATTATTCACTGCATTATGTACTAAATATCTGTGCCAAGTTTAAAAAAAAATTAACAGAAAAATGTAGGAATAAATGCTCGGACAAATTTATGCATTTTGAGAAAATTTTCTAAGTAAAAAAGGGGGATAACTCCACACAAAAAAAAGTCAGACAGACCTTATAATTGCAGGTGCACAGGTTCCCATGGTACTAAATATCTTCCCCAACAAGTTTTTAAATAATTGACCAAAAAATGTAGGAATAAAAGCCATGGATGGACAGACACCCTCTCCCCTCCCCCGGGAGTATAATAAACTTCAGACCAACAATGCAGAAAAAGCGCTGCTCGCAATACTCGCTTCGGTCATGACACACATCACACATGTCGCCATCTGCATATGCTTTAACCCTCTCTTTACTAAATACTCATTGATGACTAGTTCCCTCAGGAAATGTTCTGATAACAAGTTTGAAATTTCCCACCAATGAATAGGAATCCTTCAGCACTTGTATTATCTTTTTGTTTGTCATCTTCTTTTATCACCTAAACATCCCTCCAAATGAATAACAGACCATTCCAATGTATACTTTTATAGCTCAATGTGAGAATCCATTTACTATAGAAAGGCTCAGTGCACCACACTATGTGAACTCACTCTGTTGTCCTTGTCTTCAGATCATCCATAGTGTTATGCATTTTGTGACTGAGATCTTGGTTTTCATTCATGAGGACCAGAATCTGGTTTTTCATTCCTTCCACAACATCCATACTGTAATTTAGGTTATCCTGCAAATACAAAGAAAATAGTGGAGATCAAGCCTGCAAATAGTGTGTCTGTCATTTTCAGAATGTGGTCCCCAGAGGGTGAATTTAGTTATTCTATCCCACATATCCGTGAAGATAAAATGCATAATCGAGGAGACAAATGGGTGAACATCACCATCTTCAACTGGGGAACAATGTGATCCTAGGTCTTCTGTAGCAATTGAGGCCTAATTAAGCAGAATGGGGTTCCAAGAGGGTAAATTTGGTGATGCTAGCCCATTCTCGGAACCTCATTCTGCAAATGACAGACACAATATTTTCAGGCTTGGTGGAGATCTATAATTTTTCCATAATTCCCTTACTTTCACTTCAACTTCATTTGGCAACTTCTGTGGGAAAATTAAATTTAGACCAGAGCGGACCCTGTCTCTATGTTGCTATATGTCCATAAAATGTCACACTATGTGCTATATGTCCATACTGGGTATGAACCTACTTCAGCATATTAGCAGTCCGCCATTATTTATAAATTAGACGATGCAGACCCTACTTTCTTTTGTTCTTTTGATGGCTCTTAATAGCTAAGACACTGCGCTTGGTTTGTCTTACCAAGAAATCAACGAACCAGCATTCGAGCATTGAACAGACAACAAGAGATGGACTGTCCGGTGTATACCCCCTTGTGGCATACCGCCTAGTGTGGGCATATCTATAACTTATGACGGCTATACTCAGACAGATGGACCCAAAAATCAGCATTTTCATATAAACAAAGATGAATAACTATAGAAAAAACACCAAAACAAAACAGTTGAATGTGCCATTAAATGTCCTCATAGTGGTGAACATCCATAAAAAATGTCACTGAGATCCCAGCACAACTGTTGAAGTTACGACATGAACAGACACCAGACGGACCAAAAAGCAAACATTTCCAGATAAACAAAGATGAACAACTCTAGAATGGAAAATCTGAACAAAACGATGGAACCCTCTATTTAATGTCCTCATAGTAGTGAACATCGACACCAAATTTCATTGAGATCCGAGCACTACTGTTCAAGTTATGACATGAACAGACACCAGACGGACCAAATATCCAACTTTCCAGATAAACAAAGATGAATAACTATAGAATGGAAAATCCAAACAAAACGATGGAACCCTCTATTTAATGTCCTCATAGTAGTGGACATCCATGCCAAATTTCATTGAGATCCCAGCACAACTGTTAAAGTTATGACATGAACAGACACCAGACGAACCAAAAAGCCAACATTTCGGAGATAAACAAAGATGAATAACTCTAGAATGAAAAATCAGAACAAAACGATGGAACCCTCTATTTAATGTTCTCATAGTAGTGAACATCCATACCTAATTTCATTGAGATCCGAGTACTACTGTTCAAGTTATGATATGAACAGACATCGGACGGATGGACAGACGCATGCACACACGGCTCAATGCACGGACGGACAGGTGCAAAACAGTATACCCCCCTTTTTTTTAATAAAGGGGGTATAATTACATACATGTAGTAGGTGCGAGTGGTACCAATGCTCGAATTATCAGGTTGTTCGTTGATTGCTTAATTACATAATGCAAGCGCGACTGTCTTAACCACAACACAAAACTGTTGCAATTGACATTCTTCTGTATGGGGAAATGGGGGGGGGGGGAGTCGAACAAACTAAAACTAATTTCGATGAAAAAGCTGGAGAAACATTAAAACATTGATGAAATGAGTTCTATATACGCACGGATGCGGTGACCTGCCCCGCCCCAAACTTTGGTAAAATATTCAACATTTGGTTGGAAGTTTCAAGCCTAACACAACATTATGCAGTTGGAGATTTTGCATCGAAAATAGGTTGCAAATGATTTCACAGTTTAATATTTCAACCACTATTTATAGTGGTGTGAAATTGGTCGTGACTAAATTGGCATCAGTTGGAAATTCCTAACCTTACGGTTGTGCCCGGTTAGCAATTAGAAATTTCCAACAGGTGGATAGAGGGTGCAAATAGAATTTCCGAAGTTAAGGAAATTGTTCAAAGGAGGTGCAGTTATATACATTCCAAGTATTACACCTCAATGGAGACATTCTAGACACGTCCCTGTAAATACGTTTTAAATATAACTTTGCTCACCACAATTCTGATATAGATGGGTCAGCTCTCTTATCTTCATAGATTTGTTCCAGCCACTATCGCAGAATTGGGCGTTTTACTGTTGACGGTCCATGAGGTTACTTTCGACAGAATGACTTGAACACTGGTGAGTTCATATTAATCCTGTGCAACAAATTTAATTAATCGTCCCGTTATCACTGGGTTTATATTTTTATCATCTAAATTGGATAGATCATCTCACTCGTGACTTCATAATTAAGATGGCATGCGTCTTGTTTGGGAGTGATAAACCCTACTCTCGTGAGTAGAGTTTATCACTCCCAAAACAAGACACACGCCGGCCGTCTTAATTATGAAGACACGAGTGAGATGATCTATCCAATACTTAGTGCATCGGAACCATTGAATCTCGACATTTGGCATTTTATACTTTGAATGGAGTCAGTTTCAGGAGTTTTGTGATATTTCCCTTAAATTTTTCCACTGAAAAAATTACCATAAGGTCAATGGCCCAACACACAATGTCATTCAGCAGTGAAGAGGTTAACCCTTTCATGAAGGGAGCTGCGCTGGTGCAGCATTAAATACCCTGTGCCAATGCATACACTTATATATGCGAGTCTCCCATAGGGAGCATCGCATATATTACATACTACAATGGCCTAACAATATTTACCTTGACATTGTAAGCCAGTGCATTGTCTTGTATATGCGAGGATCCCTATGGGAGACTCGCATTTATAAGAGGATGCACTGACACAGGATCTTTAATGCTGCACCAGTGCAGCTCCTGTCATGAAAGGGTTAACTGGCTGTCAAGGTAAAAAGTGTTAGGCCAATGATTCTCTAATATATGCGAGAATGCATTGGCACAGGGTTTTCGCAAAATTTCAGGAAGCTCCAGTGATGAAAGGGTTAAACAAACCTGATCGTTTCCTGGCTCGTCCATCTGGCGTTGAACCTCATCAACTTGCTGATTTAGTGTGCTGACCATTTCTTCTTTATCTTTTTGTCGACAACGTTCTCTGAGTTCAGAAATCTCCTGCTCATTCATCTCTATGTCATGTCTCTGCTTCCCTATCTGAAGAAAACATTAATTTACTCAACACTGGCTTAACCCACTCAGTCCTGCGGCTGCGTAGATTCTCAACTCAGCTCTAAAAGTACACATTGGAATGGGCTATTCTTAATTTGCTGGAATGTTTGATAACAAGGAGTTTGCTAGCCAAGTGATTTGCGTGTTTAACTTGTAATGTTGTTAATACAGCAGGATGAGTTTGCTGCCCACTAGATCGGATTAAGTGATATGATACTGTAGATTCATATGCTGTTCAAATATTGCACCAAGCTGTGGCCCTTCAGCAAGGTCTCTCGTACTGTGATGGCTTCATCATACCTAGAAGTAAAATGCATACCTTGTTTGTTGGGCAAGGGTAAGGTTGTGTAGATTTGTGTGTTTGTGTGCGTGCATGTCTCGCCATTCTGGCTGTAAAACAACTAAGATAATAATGTAAATGTTAAAGTGCTTATCAACTCATGTGATTAAGCGCTATATAGAAATGAAAGTGATAATAACACTGTAGCTCAACTTGGGGAGGGTTAATTTTATAATAGAATGATAAAGAAGGAGGAAAGTCAAAATGTTTCAGTAAAGGGCTTTTCATCAATAAATGTGGGCTGCAGGGTATGCCGATGGATTCACATGTGATATCCAATATGGTGTTGGCAGTTACGTTTAAAAAAAAAGAAATTTGCAGTCACCCAGAAGATCCATATGAAGTTTGGTAACAGTCATATGAAGGATGTGGTCTGTAGCATGTACTGTCCAAGGATTTATGAAGTTTGGTGATAATCGGATGAGGGATGTGGCCTGTATGGGGTGCCGAAGGATTTAGTCATGCAAAGAATAAATTCAATGACAAAATCGTTTGCTCCCATCTAGAAGTCACCCTGATGATCGACATTAAGTTTGGTGATAATCGGGTATAAATGTGATCTGTAAGGGTGTGCCAAAGGATTTAGTCACGCAAAGAGTAAAATAGAAGAGGGTCATGTTTTTCATAAAAAAAAATTCAAATTAAATCTAGAGGTGATCCTAAGCATTCCTGTAACTTTTCAAAACATTTCTCCAATAAATGCGGGCTGCAGGGTGTGCCATTTTTAAAAACGAATTGCAGAACAAATCGATGGCTCCCATCTAGAGGTCAGCCCGAAGATCCATATGAAATTTGATGATGACTGAATGAGGGATGTGGACTGTAGGGTGTGTCAAAGGAAAATGTAGACAGATGGACAGACACCCGCACAGCAATCCATGACAATAGCTCAAACTTGACGTTGTCAAGTTGAGCTTAAACTATATATTATAATATTATGTCATTATTATAAGATAACAGTAGAGAAAGGCCCTACTGTTTCCCTTGTAAAACTGTTTATAATCAGTTAAAAGTTAATTTCCATGCTGGGACACTAGCATTTCAGAGAAATCTCAGTTTGAAGTGAACAATGATGAACTTTTCAAGTACGTCTGACACTGCAATGGTAACAACATTTGTATCATCTCATGGCCTGCACCTGCATTGAAACAAGAAACTTATTGGTAGCTTTTGAATCTGAAAATAATGCCAGAACAGCCTCAGTCTGCCCAATTTATTATGATTTTCTCTGATGTGTATGTGTATGTGTGCAACCAAGACAACCGTTCCATCGTCTTTTGCTGGCCTGCTTTTTCATGAGGTCATTTACATTATGGAGAGATTGATAGGGCATTTTCAAGTCTGGATATAGTGTCTGACATTTGCAGAATGAGGTACCCAGAGGGTAAATTTAGTGATGCTATCCAGCACATCGGGCTAGCACCACCAAATTTATCCTCTGTGGACCTCAATCTGCTTAGGCCTCATCTTCTGGGAAGTATCTATAGTTTCAAAATAACATTGATTTAGTTACTTTTTCCCTTCTGTTCAGTTTCTATATCCCCTAATTTGCAGAAGATAAATTGTATAGCCGAGGTGATTAATGGGTGAACATCACTAACTTCAACTGGGGAACTTCAATCTGATCCTAGGTCTCCCATAGCAGTTGAGGCCTAAGCAGAATGAGGTTCCCAGAGGGTGAATTTTTTTATGCTGGCACGCTGTGCAGGATATCTTCACTAAATTCACCATCTGGGGACCTCATTCTGCAAATGTCAGACAAACTGTATCCAGTGTGGGAATTTTGACATATCGGGAAGTTGGGCTAATCATTCTTCCGGAGTAAATGTCAAATTGCTATAAATGACCAGGGCTGTCGGCAGAACATATTTGTTATTGTTGTTGTTTAATGGTAAAATGGTGTGATAATGATGGCTTGGGATCTATGTTCGCAACCTCGTTGATCTGCGACTGTTGAATATAAACTCCAAGCCAGCAATGTCACACCATGTTACTGTCAATCCACCATGTTACCGTTAGTCCACCACAATAACTTGTGTAATATGTATCTCGTCAATGTCACACAATGTTACTGTCAATCCACCATAATAACATGTAATATGTATCTGCTAAACCTATTAAACTCTTACCGTCTTCTCATACTCTGTAACTTTTTGCCTCATCTCTAACAGACTATGATCGTTCGGCTCTTCTTGGATCTCCTCTGTTTGCGTTAAAACATCCACACTAGCTGCCTCATGCTCATATAAATGTAGCGTCTCCAGTTTCATTAGCCCAGTGAATGATTGTATCACATCATCATCACAGTTCTCTAGAGGCGACATAGCTCCACCTTTTTCTTCCTTATTAGGAACAACAGTTAAATGAGAGAAGAGTCCATTTTCTTGTAGTTTCTTCTCGTATTGTCCACACTTCTCTGATTCCATATCATAGTTATGTTTGAGTAGTTTGTACTGCTGCAGTAAGTCCTGTAAGTCCTTGTGAAGTTTTAGGTTGTCCTCTGATAATTTACGGTAGTCTCCTTCCATAATGTTTTTCACATTCTGGTTTGTTTCTAAGTCAAGCATTAGCTGTTCCACTGTGCCGCGGAGGTTTGTAAAGTCTCTCTGTAGATTCTCAAAGTTAGTGTTGGACTGTTCTAAATCCTCCGTTTTTATCCTCAACTGTTGCTCCAATTCATTTTGTTCAACAGGATTCTGTCAATGATAGAATACAATATATACACAGCAGGGACCAACCAAAAGGTTTCAAATAAGTCACTTCTCCATGTTTGATTATTAGGGGATGTTATCAGGGAGAAGTAACTATGGATGAAGTTCAATTTACAACCCAACATCACCCTTCTATGATCCAATAAGTATTATCCAACACAAGAGCCCATATATAAACTAGTATAGCAAGTAAGAACACCATTATTATATTATCTTAATATATAAATGCGAATATGTCTCTCTCTCTCTATTGCGATGAAATTTACCTGGGTTTTTATTTCAGCTCTCCTACTAACATGGGCTGGGTCCAGACTCTGCCTGACATCCCCTTTTGACGTTATGATGTCATATCCACATTAACATACATAAACGACACAAACGCTCTTTATCATTTACCTTATAGGGACAAAGAATGATGCGAATGTTCTGTATTTTTTACCTTATCAGGAGAGCGAATGTGTGCATATCTCTCTATGTATGTTCCTTATAGGTGTCTTATGATGAAATTTGGGATGGGTATGTATTTCGGTTCTCTGATTAACATAGACTGGGCCCTGACTCTGCCTGACGTCATCTTTTGATATCCACAAAAGAGTCACATTACCGAACAGAAACAACACAAACACTCTTAACTGAAATTGGGAAAGAGTAAAAACAAGACCTGATTCTCATCAATCAGCAGGTTCCATGACCGGATAGAGGATGAGGGGACCTTTAGCAAACAATTAATTGTAACTGTTTTAATTTTGTCACACTTTACCCGTGCAACGCCGGATACACCCGCTAGTAATCAATAAATAAACTTACTGGTATATGAGAGAGAAGTTACTTCTCCCTAGGACAAAAATTTGGATAAGAGGCACATTTAGAAGATGTCTCCAAAGTTGCCCTCTAGACTGGTCCCAGATACACAGAATGACATAAGCGTGTGAACGGGATTGTCAATATGACACAAATGTCAGCACGGAAGGATAAAAGGAGAGGCGCAATGGCACAAGTGCTGTATCGATAAACCAACCCTCACACGTGTCATTCTGTGTTTGTTACATGCCACCCGTCTTAGACTCCATAAATTGAAGAAAAAAAGACATATAAATTTACTCAGAAACATACATGACTTGTTCTGTCATATGTGATGCTGTTTTTATTTCATAGTTCCAGTTTCATGGTCGACGCGAACGTCGTGTGATATTGATGTCATCTGATAGCACACAGTGCCGAATCTAAATACAACCCAACAAGAAAAATGTGATTCCATCCTGAGTTTAGTGTGGCTTTACGAAATGTGTAGCGAAGAGGAATAATCCAATATTCTTCTAACCGAATGACCAATCAGCGTCGTGTAGGCAGAGATTTGCCAACAGGGAATGATTTTAATTTGATTCAAGCCAAGTGAGCTTGCTTGTTCTCGCATGTCGTGTTTGGAGCAGAATGGAAAATCAACATGCATGTATAATTCATCATGGGACCAGTGATATGTGGACCATCAGTAAATGACCAACAAAATAATAGATTTATCTCGCCTTCTCTATATCCGAATATAATCTACACATTTTGCTATACGATGGCCGATATCTATAAATATGTAGGTTTGGCTCCGTAATATAACATGAATTTTCCCGCCAAGTGCATGTCCATAGCAATACCATAGTAACATGTTACAAGTTACACATACGTGTGGCTGATACTGGCTATCGTCAATCTGAATGTGGTATGAAATTTCCAACTAATGTTGTGTCAGACATGAAATATCCAAATGATGAACATTTTGACCAAATTTGTTGCCCCCCTTTCGCTACATCCCTGGACAGATTTGATGTAAAACTTACCTCGACTGATGTTTCCTTGGCTTGATTTCTTAACCTAATAATAAGGGACTCGGCTTCATCAAGCTCAATCTTAGTTGCTTTGTGGTCACCATCCAGATTACGGTACTTGGAAAGTAAAACATTGAGGAATTTATATGGATACAAGATCACTTAACCCTTTCATGACGGGAGCTGTGCTAGTGTAGCATTAAAGATCCTGTGCCAGTGCATTTTCTTATATATGAGAGTCTCCCATAGAGAGCCTCACATATATAAGAGAATGCACTGGCTTACAATGTCAATATAAATATTATTAGGGCAATGTATTCATTATATATGCGAAGCTCCCTATGGGAGACTTGCATATATAAGAGAATGCATTGGCACCTGGTTTTCGCAAAATTTCAGGAAGCTCTAGTCATGGAAGGGCTAAAGATGATCATATTACTTGCTTAGTACACTCCCTGAAACTGATATCTTGATTTACAGCAAATACACCTATTTTAAAAACATAACATTCTCAACTTTTATTGGTGAAAACTGCCACAAAATTGGTTGTGTGTACCCTCTGGAAACCATGACATGTAAACTATGCAAATATGTAAATAACTAGCTGAAACAGGCTACCTTCGTGAGCCTTAATTTATTTAGACTCAGAGGGGATGCGGCTCTTTTGTGTGTTAGGAGCCTGCACTTTGCACAAATTTTGATCTTAGACAGAGCCTTTCTTTAACGGAAATCGCTTAGTGCACTTCGGCACATTTAGATCATTTAAACTTTTGAAAATAAAAAAATATATATATATAATTTAATTATTTTTTTTAAATTAAATTTTTGAATTTATTTTTTAGATTGCAGTCCTTGCTCAACAATAAAACAAAAGCGATGTGATAACATCCACCAGGGTACCCCGAATCACCACACCAAATTTGGTTGGAATCGTTCAGGATTCTGGGATAATAAAAGGCCGTCCGGCCACAGTGTCCCCCGAACAAATGGCTTCATTGGGGTCATCAGCTTTTCTGAAAAAAAATAACAAGGACCCTAAATCCGAAGCAACCAGACAAAAATTGGTGGATCATACCTATATTCGAACTTGATATGTATTTCGAGATGATAAACTCATATACCAAATTTGATTCAGATATGATCACACAAACTAAAGTTATCATCCAGAAACCAGAAATTGAAAGGATTCTAAGTTTGTTTGCGCATAAAAATTAGCATGGCGGAACACGAAATCGAATTTGATCTGTCTTTTGTGCTAGTAAACCTACATATACCAAATTTCATTTCATTCAGTACACATTTACTAAAGTTATCATCCGGAAACCTCAAATTGGCAAAAATTCTAAGTTAAAAAGGGACATAACTCTGGTGAAAATTGGCGGGCGGAACCCGAATTCGAACTTGACCTGTGTTTTGCTGGGAGAAAGACACATACCAACTTTGGTTCAGATCAAATAATCCAAACTGGAGTTATCGGTCGGAAACCAAAAATGTTAACAGACGGTCAAATTCTAAGTCGAAAAAGGGGCATAACTCTGGTGAAAATTGGCGGACGGAACCAGAATTCGAACTTGACCTGTCTTTTCTGCTAGTAAACCCACATACCAAATTTAATTTAATTTGGTTCACTCTAACTAAAGTTATCATCCGGAAACCTCGGACGCATGCACGGACGGACGGACGGACGGACGTGCTGATTATAATAGTCCTCCGAACCCGTTGGGTCGGCGGACAAAAAGGGCCATAACTCCAGCAAAAATGGGTGGATTGTACCCATATACGAACTTGACATGTATTTCGAGCTGATAAACGCACATTCCAAATTTGGTTCAGATATGATCACACAAACTGAAGTTATCATCCGGAAACCAGAAATTGACAGGATTCCAAGTCGAATAAAAGGTCGGTAGACCTCATGTCCGCCTCTAAGTGTCGGCTTGATACGACTGTTGTTTGCGCATAAAAACCTGTCTCTAGTGCTAGTAAACCTACATACCAAATTTAATTTCATTCAGTACACATTTACTAAAGTAAGTAAAGTTATCATCCGGAAACCTCAAATTGGCAAAAATTCTAAGTAAAAAAGGGACATAACTCTGGTGAAAATTGGAGGGCGAAACCCGAATTCGAACTTGACCTGTGTCAAAAAAAGGGTTTTGCATATAAACAATCCAAAATCAAGTTATCATCAGGAAACCAAAAAACAGAAGAAAAACTGAATTTTCTATGTAAAAAAAGGGGCATAACTCTGCCAAAAATGGTCGGGCAGAACCCAAGTTCGAACTTGACCTGTGTTTTGCTGGGAGAAAGTAAAATACCAAATTTGGTTTGAATCCGATTAACTCTACTAAAGTTAGCATCCGGAAACCAACTTTCAGGGGTTTTCTAAGTAAAAAAAGGGGCATAACTCTGGTGAAAATTGGCGGACGGAACCAGAATTCGAACTTGACCTTTGATCTTTTCTGCTAGTAAACCCACATACCAAATTTAATTTAATTTGGTTCACTCTAACTAAAGTTATCATCCGGAAACCTCGGATGCACGCACGGACGTGCTGATTATAATAGTCCTCCGAACCCGTTGGGTCGGTGGACAAAAAGGGCCACAACTCTCACAAAAATGGGCGGAGCAAACCCATATTCGAACTTGACCTGTATTTTGGTCTGATAAACTCAACTTTTTGAGAAATTTGCTTAAGAGTTTCTAATAACCGAAACTGAAGTTATCATCCGGAAACCATTTCCGGACGCACACACGGACGGACGGACACCGGCTATTTTAATAGTCCCCCGAAAAAACATTTCGGGGGCAAAAATGGTGGACAGGCAGCTAGATCCTACTCTTTTATACATATAGAATTAGTTTTTTATTCATCATGAATCAATCTTTAATAAACAACCTGCAAGGATGTATATTTATTACATGATCCTACCCTTATTCCATTAAATAAACCAATTCTATAAATTGTGATATTAAACATTCGTTTAATGACAGGAAAGTGCCAAGTGCATGACCTTTGACTTCTTGTGCGTCTTCAGATCTGTTTACAGTATGTACGCTATGTCTCAAAATACTATGTCTTCCAATAGCTTTCCAACAAACTCTAATGAATGAAGAGTTGGAAAAGTTATTTCATTAAATACGCCAAAGAGTCTTTATTTATCTGGTACTCTTTCTTTACACAGGCAAGTAAAATGCCACTGCATGCCTTATAGAAGCCGATGTTAGTTTCCAGTCACATTTGTTGATTTAAGTATGTTTTGTAGAGGTCTTGGAACATGTAATAAATAAATTTAATATGTTTTGAGAAGGTCTTGGAACATGTGATAAATAAAATCTACAACTTCCCCAGTTTATAGCGGAATTTACAAAATTAGTCACAAAAGTCGTCCATTAGTAAATTAGGACCTTATTTACTGGACAAGTTTTTACATTCCGCTATAAACTGGGGACGAGTTGTAGATCCTCGATATATTTAGTATAAAAGTATGAGGTTGTGTGACTCCTGCCAATTTTGATGCAAAATCCATGAAAATATTCTGAATTGAGTAAGTTTAATTTTTATGTTTGTTTTAACATGGCAACAGAGTGTTTCAATTCAGACTGACTTAATACACTTATGAAATAAACACAGGGTGTATTAATTGGCCTGTTCAGCAGAATTTGATAACAAAGAAACTGATTATAAGCAGATGCAAAATGGAGTCCTCCAATCAGGTACTGTGGTACAGGGCAAATAATCTAATCCATTTTTTACTAAATGGATTCTCCCATTCAGTTATTACATATTATTTTAGGTTCAAATGAGCCATGTCTTTTTATTATATGTACTAGTATATCATTGACCTTCCCATTAATTACAGGCATGGATTGCATTCATAGTCGGTAGGTATGCCGTTAAAATAGTCACACCCATTAAAACTGCCATAACAGACAGAGTATTAAAATATAGACATATGTTGTTCTTATACCAATCACAAATATTATGTAAATAGTATGTTACTGACAAGTTTGTACACTGTGTTATGTAAACAAAAGCCAGGTTCTGTAACATTATTGACTTTTGTTTACATAACAAAGCATACAAACTAGACAATAACATCCTCTTTACAGAATATTTATGATTGGTATAAGAACAAAATCTGTCTATATTTTAATATTCTTTCCGGCTATGGCGGTTTTAATGGATGTGACTATTTTTTAAGTAATAGCCACCGCGAAAACAATCCGTGCCTTCACTGTTTAAGAATGTTTAGCAAATAATGACAACAATGATTGCTGAACCCACTTGCTCACTGGGGGGAAACTGTTTCACCAGAATCGATTCTATCGCCCTTCCGGTTCCGTCTCTATCGAATTAAGTTCCGACTCTTTCGCGATTTCTAAAACATATTTTCAAAGTTTTGACCGTTGTTTATAGACTAAATGTCAAAACAGAATGTATTCTCCAATAACAATCGACAGATTATGTCTTTATACATATTTATTGATGACAGTAATGCAAAATCGGCTGCATGATGTTGTGCAAAGTTAGAGACGTAGTGCATTTGGGTGCATTTCCCATGAAAATTAAGCAGCACTTTGATGCTCAGATTATCGGCCTTGTCTACTTTAAATTGGACTGAAACTTGTCAAGTTTTATGGTTGAACATTAGATAATTATAATACAATACCTCCCGACGGTTCCTCTCCGTACAAGTCCTTCAAATTAGTGCCTCAAAAAGCAACAAACGGTTCCGATTCTATTGTGATGTTTATGTTCACGATCGGTTCTTTCGTTCCTGTCTACAGTACATTCATATTCGATCAGATTATTTGATTGTACATCTATAGTTGCCCAATGACAATACATGGTCATATATGGTTTAAAATTGTAGCCATAGTAAATCAATAGATGAGTTTTAGTGGTCCCAAACGATCATAGGTAAGATATTAAAGATGATCGACCGATAATCTTTAATATCCAACCTATGATGCTTTGGGACTACTAAAAAACTCATATTGGTGTTGCTGTGACTATAGTTTGAACCATATATGGTAATATGGCAACTAGAAACACAAATGAACTATCTGGTCGAATATAATATTACATTAAACGGGGGGCGAAAGAACCGATCGTGAACATAAAAATCACATTAGAATCGGAACATTGCGTTGCTTATTTTGATGAATTAATTTGAGGGTATTTTACTATGAGGAGCCATCGAGAGCTGTGCTGTAATCGTGTCCTGGTGTTCGATCATACAAGAAGACATATTTCAGTCTAATTAAAAGGTAAAAAGGCCGATAAACGGAGCATCAAAATGCTGCTTAATTTACAAAGGAAATGCACACAAACACATTACTCTTCTAAGTGTGCAAAAAATTGCCCACTTCGCATTATTATCACCAATAATTACGCACAAAGACACAATCTAGCCCTAATTTTTGTAAAATACGTTCTGTTTTAACATTTAGTGTATAAATGGAGGTCAAAACTTTGAAAACATTTGTTTCAAGTCGCGAAAGAGACGGGACTTAATTCGATAGAGACGGAACCCGAAAGGCGATAGAATCGATTCTTGTGAAACAGTTTCCCCCCAGTGTTGCTGAACAAATGAGTCCATAGGAATTGGGTAACTCTTTGTCCGCAAACATTGAACCAGTTATTATGGAGAAACTAACCTTTTGTTGTAGTGTGATCCATTGCTCATTATATGAGGAATCTCCAGTATTCTCCAGTCTCTGTCTCAGCACCTCATTGTCAGCCTTCATCTGACGGAGAGCTTCTGCATCATTACGCCTTATTGTTTCTTGCTTCTGCTTGTAGTCCATTATTGCCTTCATACATCTCTCTGTCTCAGAATTCTGGCCTTTCAAATAGTCTGGAAATGTATGATGTGCTATTAGTTGACACAACCATACAGCATGTGAATGTGGTGAATGTTATCGCATGAGTTTGTTGTGGAGCAATGTTATACAGTAATGCTCTAATTAATCAACTCCTTAAACGCAGCAGAATTATGGGTAACTTTTCAGGAGCCATATTTCCGACTAAATCCTGAAAAGTTACCCATAATTCTGCTGCGTTTAAGGAGTTGATTAATTAGAGCATTACTGTAACTTGCGGTATAACAAATATTCTGCATAACAAACTATATCGGGATCCTGCTTATTTTCCTCACTATTGTGGACATTGAGATGTGAGATGCGCTTTCCAATAGTTTTCATAAAATCAGAGAAAATTTGAGTTTCGTATAGCCATATTCAACTATGTATAGCATATTCAACTATAACAGTTAAATATAAATATAATAGTTTACACCTTTCTCTACTAAATACTGATGAGTACATGTATATATATCACATAATAAATTACCCGTAAAATAAATAAATAATACCATCACTGGTATTCTAAGATTTCCGTGACTAAACTACGAATGACGTAGTTGTGGGCGAGCAAATTAAAAAAACATATTCAGAGCCGGAGTTTATTATGCTGACTACGATGATGTAATCGTGCCGGAGTTTATTATGCTGACTACATTGACGTAATCGATACTAAAATACGGAGTTGTATGTGCGCGTGTGGTGTATAGATTACATCGCTGTTCAATGTGTTATCTAATTAATAAAGATAGTGTGGCCACTTTGGCCATTTATCTGGAATAGAAGACAAAATTAATGTGAATAAAGTAATTAGTAGTGCCTAGAATGGTTGTTTTTGTAGCCATTAATAACATGCCGCTGTGTGTCTGCTTTGTTGAATAGATGGCAGTAGTGCTTTGATTGTCTCGTATTCACTCGTGATTTGTAAACACCCAGTGACTATTCATCATGGATTTCCCATATGTCATCAGTGTGCATTTAGCGATCTAAATAAAGGCCATGTTATCACATGGTAGTCAAGTGATCAGTCATATGATTTACTTCAAGTTACTTGAGTATAAACTTCAGAAGCTTTCGGGAATTTTTTTTATATCAAATAATTTAAAAATATTTATATCGTCTCAATTTTTTATTTTACTAGCAAAATGGGTCTTTTATACATATATAATTAGTATTTAAATGAAGTGATTTAAAAAAATTATTTGACAAACTAATTCCTTTAATAGGTCGTTTGTTAAACTTTTATCTGAACATTTCCCTCCAATAAGGAGGACTCCTTCTACACTTTTATTATCTGTCATCTAGTTTTGTTGCCTTAGTCCAAGCTTCCTTCAACAAAACCAGCTGGTAAAATCATTTGGGATAATGTTGTTTTACGACAAAGCCTTGTGTATATGTCTTTCTACATGTATAGTAGACTTTACTCCCAGATCCAGGCATGGGATTTTTTGTCAGTTTTAACCAATTTTACCCCAGAAATCATGATGCTATATACATTGGAAAGAGTGATATCTTACGGTCATAATGCTGTTTTATAATCACAGTTCATGTTAAATTGTGCATAGGATATGCTGCATACTTACGAGTAACCTTGCTTTGTTTACTTTTAATTCACATTGTCACTTTGTGAGGTCAAATGAGTTTGTATTAATGTAAACAATGTGATAAAATATATTTTTCAAATTAAAATACTATTTTCAGTTGACAACTCTTCTGGAATTCAGAACAAATATAATATTTTCTATGTAATAAACTGGTCTACTGTTACAAATTGTGACATACTATTATGGTTATTGGGGATTTTAGGTGAGCGGGCAAACAATGCTAAACTGCGATATAGAAAGACATATACAATGGGTTTCGACTTAAGCAGCATTATCGGGAGTATCTCATATTAATACTGAGGAAGGAAAACCTCCAGCTTCTCTAGTTGCAGAACTTAACAATCTCCTAGTAACAGCTGCCGAAGGTGCTTCACCAACCCCAAAACAACGACGACGTCAGAACAAACCAAAACTTATGGTATGGAATGAAGATATAGCAGAAGCACTGCACAATTCCAGACGCGCATTCCGAGAATGGAAGATGAATGGACGCCCAAATGATATTTATGATCCTATCCTGATCACCAAAAAGATGACAAAACGTACCTACAGAAATGAAGTACGGAAAGCTGTATATCTTGAACATCAAACACTCAAAAACCAAATCATGGAAACACGGGAAGGGGATAGGAATGTATTTTATACTCTTATTAAACGTCAGAGAAATAAAGGAAAAGTATACCTAACTGACCTGAATGTGAAAGGAACAACATACAGCGATGACAAAGTTATAGAAGGATTTCATCGTCATTTCAGCGAACTCGCTAAACCAACTGACAATCAACTATACAATTACCAATATTACAAAAACTGCACAATGGACTATCAAATTATCCACGACATTGTAGATGACGACCCGTCACCGATGAAAACTACGGAAGAGGTAATAATTAAAGCTCTAGCAAGATTGAACAAAGGCAAAGCACCAGATGCGTATGGTATAGCGGCTGAACATTTCATCTATGCAGACTCTTCAACAATTCCTCTAATTACACAGATCATTAATCTAATAATTCAACAAAGATCCATTCCTCAAGAATTAAAAGTCGGAATGCTCAATCCTATTTACAAAAACAAGGGAGTGAAAACAGAATCTATAAACTACCGAGGTATCACTATCTTACCTGTGCTCCTGAAGCTGATTGAAGTAGTATTAAGAGAAGACCTGAGAAAACAAACTATTCCTCGACAATCCCCACTACAAAGAGGATTCACAGCAAATGCTTCGCCACTGAACAGTGCGCTAATGCTTGAAGAAGTTATCAGAAGCAATCGAGACGATGGAAATATTACATATGTTGCATATCTTGATGCAAAATCTGCATTTGACGTAGTTGCCAAAGAAATTCTTATGAAGAAATTATATCACTACCAAATACACACGTCAACATGGAAATTAATAGACGACATCCACACGCAGTGTACATCAAAAGTGAAATGGAGAGGTAACCTATCTGAAGAATTCAATATCAACCAAGGAGTCCGCCAAGGTGGTATCTTGAGTGCAGATCTATATAAAATATACATTGAAGATCTCCTGGAGAAATTTGACCAAACAGATGCGGGAACGAATATTGGAAATATACGCCTTAATGCTACTGCCTGTGCTGATGATGTTGCTATAATTAGTAACAACCCAATGGAGCTACAACAATTAATCAACGTTGCAGTAGAATACAGCCGGAACCATAGATATCTCCTCCAACCTCAAAAAAGTGTCACCATCACTGTGAAACCAACCAACATCCGTAATCCTGTCAACGAACAACGCAGATGGAAAATAAATACATCAGAAATGCCAGCTGTAGAGAAAACTACCCATCTTGGTATTATTCGTGCACCATCAATTGAGAAAACAATGGGAGAATCTATCTCAAACAACATAAAGAAAGCCAGAAGATCTGCTTATAGCTTAATGCGTGCAGGGTTTCACGGACACAATGGATTGGATCCTCAAACATGTATCCACCTATACAATATTTACATTCTACCAATTCTTCTGTATGGATGTGAGATCATATTACCAAATCGTCACCATCTTCAACAATTAGAAATTTTTCAGAAGAAATTGCTGAAACAGATTCTGGCAATTCCAATAAGAACACCGGATCCAGCTGTACATATTTTGACAGGAGTACTACCCGTTGAAGCAACCATCGATACCAAAGCACTTATATTCTTCAACAACATATGTCGACTACCCTCAAACAGTATCGAAAGAAGACTAGCTGCACGACAATTATTATTGAAAGACTCATCCAGTCATAGCTGGTTTGCGGCCGTCAGACAAGTATTATTCAAATACAAACTTCCATCACCCACCGATCTACTAGACAATCCATATAATAAAGACCAATGGAAGACAGAAGTGAAAACTGCAATTAATACATATTGGATTGAACGAGCAACATGCAGTGCCAGATTATATCCTTCACTCAGATTATTAAACATCGAGGCATATAAATCCGGACGTCATCATCCAGTTCTTAACATCATTGGGAATCCCGTGAGAGCTATCCCAAGTCTCAACACAATCCTTAGACTAGTCACTGGAACATACAGACTTGAAACCTTAAAGAAGAAATATGACAAGACATCTGATGGTATCTGCAAGCTATGCAAAATAGAAGAGGAAACAACGTCCCATTTCATCCTTAGATGCTCAGCATTCAATCATATAAGAAGAGAATTCCTTCTACAATTTGCAACTGAATACAACAATATATTTAAAAAACAGTTTAAAGACCTAAATGAAGAAGAGAAAATATCAAGAATACTGGACATATCCAACACAAGAAATGACGAAAGTAACGAAGAGGTAACCAATGTAAATGGACTCCAACTTTATGCTGCCATACTCTGCCATAGATTACACATGCAGCGAGTGATTTTACTGGGGGTATAGCAAAGTGAATCTACAACTGTATATACATGTAATTAATGCATGAAAACTCCGGATGGATCCTGGTCATGTACGACATATCTAAATAGTCATTTACAGATAGCCTATATATATAGTTAGGAATATACTCAGACCACGTTCTGGGGTTGGTCAATGCTGGCCGTAAAGACACAGAAGATGTAAGATGTAAGATCCCAACTAATTTCAAAAGACGATATAACTGGGGCAATTGCAGGAAATTCTCATTCTTTTTATCTTTATTATACATGTATAATGTAAGAACTAACCTGCACATACGCAGGTAAAATGAGCTATTGTAAAGCAAGTTTAATAGTATTGTTAATAAATATCAAAGTAGCAATAAATATCTAAGCAGCACCCAGAAACTATGTTCAATATTGCTTCACAGTCATCAAACTACAGGTATCTGTCACCAAAGCATCCATATTATTTCACTTTGTATCCTTGTTGGTGAGCCACAAATTATTCCGTGGCCATTCACATTTGGCTGATTAACCTATTGTATTATACTCGCTAGTCATAAAACAGTGACATCATCAATATGAAAGTGTCAATGACACTATAGCTCATCTTAGGTAGGGGAATAATTTAATGGTTGACAGTAAATGGAGGAATAGGAAAGGTGCTAATTGAAATGTCTAACCTGCGTCAAAGGATTTAGTCATGCAAAGAGTCAAATCCAAGATGGCTGCTGGTGGCCATTTTTTTGGCCAATTGACCCCAAAAGGACTCGTTCCCATCTATGTGTCATTGTTAACATCCATGACAAATTTCATGAAGATCTGACCAAAGCTACGACCTACAAATTTCATGATGATCAGAGGAACAGTACGACCTGTAGCCCGCGCCAATGGATTGAATTTTGAAATCCAAGATGGCTGCTAGCAGCCATGTATTTTTGCCGAATGACCCCAAAATTTAGACACGTGAAGAGTAAAATCCAAGATGGCTGCTGGTGGCCATGTTTTATGACCGAATGACCCCAAAAACGACTCCTTCCCATCTACATGTCATTGTTATCATCCATGACAAATTTCATGAAGATCTGACCAAAGCTACGACCTGTAGCCCGCGCCAAAGGATTTAGTCATGCAAAGAGTAAAATCCAAGATGGCTGCTGCCGGCCATGTTTTTTGGCCAAATGACCCCAAAATGATTCGTTCCCATCTATATGTCAATATTAACATCCATGACAGATTTCATGATGATCAGACAAGCAGTACGACCTGTAGCCCGCACCAATGGATTGAATTTTGAAATCCAAGATGGCCGCTGGCAGCCATGTTTTTTTGCCGAATGACCCCAAAATGACTCGTTCCCATCTACATGTCAATGTCAACATTCAAGACAAATTTCCTAAAGATCAGACCAAAGGTACAACCTGTAGCCCGCGCGAAAGGATTTAGTCATGCAAAGAGTAAAATCCAAGATGGCTGCTGGCGGCATTGTTTTTCGACCGAATGACCCCAAAACAACTCATTCCCATCTACATGTCATTGTTATCATCCGTGACAAATTTCATAACGATCTGACCAAAGCTACGACCTGTAGCCCGCGCCAAAGGATTTAGTCATGCAAAGAGTAAAATCCAAGATGGCTGCTGGCGGCCATGTTTTTTGTCCAAATGACCCCAAAATGACTCGTTCCCATCTACATGTCAATATTAACATCCATGACAAATTTCATGATGATCAGACAAGCAGTACCACCTGTAGCCCGCGCCAATGTATTGAATTTTGAAATCCAAGATGGCCACTGGCAGCCATGTTTTTTTGCCGAATGACCCCAAAATGACTCGTTCACATCTACATGTCAATGTCAACATTCATGACAAATTTCATAAAGATCAGACCAAAGATACGACCTGTAACCCATGCGAAAGGAAATTGTTGATGGACACACGCACACACGGGCGACGAATGCCAACCCATGGCAATAGCTCAAACTTACAAAGTAAGTTGAGCTAACAATGGTATAGAATACAGTAATTCTCTAATTAATCGACTCCTTAAACACAGCAGAATTATGGGTAACTTTTCAGGATTTAGTCGGAAATATGGCTTGTTGCCATTCATCGGAACAACAAGCCATATTTCCGACTAAATCCTGAAAAGTTACCCATAATTCTGCTGCGTTTAAGGAGTTGATTAATTAGAGCATTACTGTATACATCAATGAAAACTTTACAGAACATCGCTTTTTTCTGACTGTCCTATTTTAACCACGGTCGATTTACAAAAGTTTGATTATGACAGAAAATAAGGTATTACGGTTTTGTGAAAACTAAAGAATATTACATATGACTAAACTTTCGACATATCACTGCTGCATGACTGTGCTAGGTTTATCGGGTTTCCCTTTGTATTATCTGTAAGGTGGAACATGTCACGAATAATTCACCTTCGATGATGTTTTATGACTAGATGGTTCACATCCCATAATACTGAAAAAACACGCTGACCAAATTTTTTTTTTTTTCGAAATTAAAATATTTTTTGGCATTGGCAAATTTGGTAAATGTCAGAACAAATCCTGCCTGTACAACCCTCCAAATCCATAATAGACCAATCCGATGTAGTTTTTTTTAACTTAATGGAAGATTCCATTTAGTACAGAAAGGGTTAATTCATGATGTGCCAGACCTGGTATATACATATGTCACCCACCTTTTAGGTCATTGTTTTCTTTGTTTAGTTCAGTTATTTTCTGAAACAGGATCTGCAGTCTGCTTTCAGTCATTGATTGCGATATGGTTGTCATCGATTCAGGATCTGGTCGTGCTGTTATTTTATACTCAAAATCCCCAGACGCTTCAGACTGGGTCAGGTCAATACCGCTAGTTGTAGATTCAGGCCCATCTATCACAAAGAATGATTTACCAATGGAGCTATATGAAGTAGCTGGCGGTCCAGATGAGTCGGAGTTAGTAGTGGAGTACGACATCCTGTACAGGTGTGGAGGAACAGTCACTCACAATGTTCTGAAATAGTTAATGACAATTAATGATCACTGCAAACATGAAACTGATTAGAAAGTCTGGTAGAAGTTAGGGAGCTAGATCTCTTCTTAACAGAATCAAGCCTGAGTTTAGCATATTCACCCTCTGGGGACATCATTTTGTTTAGGCCTCATTTTCTGGGAAGTAACTACAGTCTCAAAAGTATACACTGTGATTGTGCATCGCTTCACCGTGCAGTCATTTTAAACAATACGCGAATAACAAAGAACCCTGAGTTTCAACCGAAACATACAAATCCCCGCAGAAAATCACGCTGCTGCAGAAGATACATTTGCCGAGTGTATCGCGGCATATGGAAAGGTCTTACCTATGGAATACTATTAAGGCCACTTCCTAATGGTGCTTCTGGCGTGCGCTGAAAGCGACAAAATATGCGCTATTAGTTGCATGCTGAAAGCGATAAAATGTGCGCCATAATGTCATGTATTTTGGCGCTTGTGTCGCAGGCAAAAAGATGCGAAATCTTGCATGTTTTGCCAGACGCCTGAAGTGACACAAGCTCCAAAATGCGACATTATGTTTTGTCACTTTCGTTGTGCACCAAAAACATATGACTTCGCATGTTTCTTTTGACACATTGAAAGCAACATTTCGTCGCTTTCGTTCCTCGACAAAACATGCTAAATTTTGCATGTTTTGGCTTGCGCAGGAAGTGACAAAACATGCAACATTATGTCACACATTTTGTCGCTTCTGGCGCTTTCGGCACACGCCATTAGGTAGTGGCCCTATTAGTATTCCTTACGTAAAGATACATAATCCGAGTTATAGCTACTATATTACTATTTCTTTGGCTTCGGATATGAAAAAATATTTGATTCGAGTCGAGGATTAATTGACACATTTTGGAATTTTTTTTATTAGTGTTGACAGTGGTAAGCATTATTTTTTGGTAATTAATCGATTCTGATAACTAAAGCATCTTTTGAAGAAATGTTGTTGGAACTGATGATACAGGGACAATCAAATCGGATTGTGTCCCTTTAACATGCTATTCCAAAGCACACAAAAACAGCTGAATAACGCAGAATCGTAAAACCCATTGTTAATTATTAAAAACACAGTTGTTATTCAAACTTATGGCAATCTCATACGAGTATGATACGACTTCCCCGTCGAGAACATTTTGGGCTGAAGTTTGTTAGACAGTACCGCCCGCTCCCCCAAAGCCCACCCACCCTGTCAAGTTTAATTCCTATAGTATTCTTGAAATGTGTCTCTCAAACTCTGTGGTGTGCTTCTTAAATTGGGTATGCCCGTTATTTAGTAAAGGTGATTTTTTACTAAATAATGGGTATGTTAGAGATACATTTCTTTGAAAAACTCAAAACATTGGGCGACAAACTTTCTCGACAGGGAAGTCGTATGATATTGCCAAACCTACCAGTTGAACAAGTTTCTGAATTACACTATACTCAAATAACTCATTGAGTCACTGCAAAATTAAGTTGAGCAACTCGGGTACCACAGTTACAACTTCATCCGCTTTTCATTTAAAAATACATGTAAAACTCTATTTTGTTGAACAAAAACAATGAGTTATCCTTCTATCCCAAGGAATGTGTGGTGACAAATAGTGTCCAAAGAGGGAAACATCAAACTATAATGTACAAAAAACACCGATTTCATGTGGAATTTCCGGGAACTTTACCAGGAAGTAAAGATGAATGAGTCTATTTTTAGAAATCGGTAATTCCCATTGATCATAATGTTTGTCAATCGGCAAACCTCGGTGATTTCCGTAGCAAATTATTTTCCCAAGAACGATAATCCGAGAAGTTGCGATTGAATGTTTGTCAGACTAAAACCCGCGTAACGGGGCCGGGGTTCAGGATTCAACAGGCAACATTGTTGCTGCCTGACAAAATAGCAATTAGAAACTTTAAATTGGACACTTTAATACTATAATACTGCTATTTAGTTGACGACGGTCGTCTAGATAGCAGTACAAGTTTACACGTGTTAAGCGGACGATCGCATACATATATATACACTGTACATATAATAGACGAAGAGTATTATCGACCACTTCGTAAGTGTGTTGTCCACATTAAAAAAATACAACTGATCCAAAGACCTATCTTGTTTATCAACATGAGCACATGGACCGAGACGTGACTTTTTATTAAGTATTTTGTTGCTCACGACGCAGTCGAAAGTATATATCTGAGTGAGCACCCGATTGTGTATAGTCTTAGCTTATATACATGTATCCATATACCTAATCATAATCATAATAATTATATTCATCAGGACGGGAAGATGCTACTAATAACTGTAGGCCTATATATGGGCACATGTACAGTTCAACTTGATGAGCGAAAATCGATTTGGACGCTTCCAGTATGTAGTCAGTTCCTACAAATTGACGCATCAATTGATCATGATGAATTTTTCCAATCGCTCGGTGGAGCAGATAATAAAGATATTGCCAATGCAGCCTTAAAATGTTTGTCATATCATGCATTGAAGGCAATCACAGGACATAAATTATGCATTTTACCACCCATATTTCCCCAAATGTAGCTTATAATTACTTAATAAGATGAGCTAGCGTTGAGTTATTTCGATAGATGCACCTTGCATGACGTGTATACATGAGCACGGTGTGTTTCACGGGTATAGTGCAACTTGATGAGTGGCTATCAGTTTGGGACATTTTCTTTAGTCAATTCCTTCAAATTGGGACATAAATGGTGATGAATTTTCCCAGTACCTCGGTGGGGCAGATGATGGGGGTACTGTCCATGTAGCCCCCAACGGCTTCTAATATCATGCAGTGAAGGCAATCGCGGTGAAAGTGCATTTCACCACCCATATTTCCCAAAAAGATAGCTATTGAGGTAACAGATGGCACTCAACTTCATAAAGTACTCAATGAGATGATCATGCGTTGTGTTATTTCCATAGATTAATTGTCCATAAAAGACAGAGCTTCTGTATTGCTATAGCACCACGATATGGTGCACACCATGTACAAGTTAACTTTTATATATGGGTACTGTATGTTTCACACATGTAGTTCAAATGGATGTGTGTCTATCAGTTTTTCTCTAGTCAGTTTCCATGGTTTCGTCAAATTGAGGTATCAGTGATGAAGAAGTTTCCCAATCCCTCTGTAACAATTCTGCCTTGTGTCAATTGTATTGCAAATCAGTGAAGGCTCTTTAAACATGGGTTGTCGCATTAAATCGGAAAGGTAATTGTCTCTTTAAATATTCGAGCGAGAATTGACTAAACATCTTTAATTTGTCGCATCAAAGTGGTCAGACGAGATCAATCATTAATTCACGGGTGAATGCACGCTCAGTTGAACGATAGCTTGTGAAGCGTCGTTCACTCACGGTGATTGACAACAGGAATCTCGGGTGAACCCATGTAATTTACGATTGGCTCGCGAAGGTCAGTGAAGCGCTATTTAGGAAAATATTTCTAGTGAATCGGCAGTTGACTTGAATTTCCAAAGACTAAGGTATGTGTTGCTAAACTTTCTTCTTAGGGGGGTGAGGGTGGCAATTATTTCGTGAGTTTCGGGGAGATGACAATATTTTTATTTAATTTTCCATGTTCGACCAAGTTAATTTTCCAAGCTAATTTGTATTGTCCGAATGTATTCGGGCTTGAAATACTTCCCTGCGTTAATTGATATGCATAACCATTACAAACGCGATAATATTACGCTATATTAATGGTGTACCCTAGCCACCGATGTATATCTGGCATAAACTTCCATATCGGACGTTGTTAAGTGTAAAATGTGTGTCAATGGGGAACGGAATACCGTCGCGACACTGGACCATGGTATGACTGTAATTTTG
Organism: Siphonodentalium dalli; assembly: GCA_032622095.1. Lineage (NCBI taxonomy): Eukaryota > Metazoa > Mollusca > Scaphopoda > Gadilida > Siphonodentaliidae > Siphonodentalium > Siphonodentalium dalli. Next base: position 68,699,349 of record CP136061.1, read on the forward strand.
GACTAACTTAGGGCGTCGATGTCCAATTGTCAATTTATCTTACTTGCGCATACCGTCAAACAAAGGTTGAGACCATATAGATAAATCTGTTCAATCGAGAATTTAGACTCATCACAGAATTCCTCGAAAACATTGTCATTAAACCATATGTAAATTTACTGTACTCATCGTCGTTGGCGGCAAAATTACTCTCTTCCTGCACCAGCACCACTATCATCTCTTCATGTCATTATTATTGCATGCCAGCCTTCTTTAGTTTGTTATTTTATTTAGTTTATACAAAATCTGATAGAATAGACAACTACGATGAGTACAGGGGTGTGGAAAAATTTAATTTTATAGACTGGTCTGCTTTGTCACCCCTTTTTGACATTTGTTATTAGGAGTTATATATTACTCAAACGGAAGGATGCGATGAGTCTATATATCAAATAATTGTTGATGGTGGTTTCTAATTTTTCTCAAATAGAATTACCCCCCATTTCTGTTTACATTATCGTTGGGAAATTTCGCGCTACGCCGAAATAACATATACCGGAAGTAACGAAAATCGTGTGTGATACGAACCACGTACATTTGTAAAAATGTCATTTCTATTCTGGTATGGTATTTGGGTAAATGCGGCCCCAAAAATTTAGCCAAGATAAAAGCGAGCAGTTGTGGAATTATGATAAATTTTATGTCAAATAAACTTTTATGATGTTTCTAATTTTTCTCAAATAGAATTACCCCCCATTTCTGTTTACATTATCGTTGGGAAATTTCGCGCTACGCCGAAATAACATATACCGGAAGTAACGAAAATCGTGTGTGATACGAACCACGTACATTTGTAAAAATGTCATTTCTATTCTGGTATGGTATTTGGGTAAATGCGGCCAAAAATTTAGCCAAGATAAAAGAGCAGTTGTGGAATTATGATAAATTTTATGTCAAATAAACTTTTATGATGTCTCTTATTAGCTCAATTAGATATCACGCTCTGTTGTTTCCATGTAAAGGAAATGTGCAATCGTTGAAAGGTGCATCGTTTTTTTCTCCCTCGGGTGGGTAAGTTCCTACAACTTCGTAAGCTTTGATAATCCCTTTACTCTCGAATCTGTCAGTACATGACCAACTCCTGGAATTTTGCTTGCTGATTTATTCCCGATGGGTTCATCATAGATTTATGGGTCTAAATGTTTCTTTGTAAACGTAATCGGACGTTTGTTTGTCACAATTATGAAACCATATTTTCGAGGTTTACTACCTTACTGAAATAACGCTCTTTATTGTTGTTGTTTTCCCAAACAGGAAATAATTCAAGTTCAAATGTTTCTTAGTAAACGTAATTCGACGTTGTTTGACACAATTATCAAACTATATTTTTCGAGGCTTACTACCTTACTGAGACAACGCTCTTTATTGTTGTTGTTTTCCCAAACAGGAAATAATTCAAGTTCAAATGTTTCTTTGTAAACGTAATTCGACGTTGTTTGACACAATTATCAAACTATATTTTTCGAGGCTTACTACCTTACTGAGACAACGCTCTTTATTGTTGTTGTTGTTTTTCCAAACAGTAAATAATTCATGTTCAAATGCGTCTGTGTACGTATTCTTGCCCTGTGTTTCATACACGACCGATTATACTGAAGAGTCTGACTAACTCAAATAAACACGACGCTTTGAATTATATCATGGTCCATTAATGCTGGTAGATAACTGGTTATCTGAGAGTGTTGTCCTCTTGCTTTGACCGATGTTTATAGAGTATTCACTGCCTGAGTATGCATTGAATTTGATTAAGGTGGTAGCTATTATAATATAATATTTTGCTTATGGTTATACACTGGATTTGATTAAGGGGTAATTGATATAATGAAAATAATTTGCTTTTGAGTATGCATTGAATTTGATTAAGGTGGTAGCTATTATAATATAATATTTTGCTTATGGTTATACATTGGATTTGATTAAGGGGTAATTGATATAATGGAAATAATTTGCTTTTGAGTAGGCATTGGATTTGATTAAGGTGGTAGTTATTATAATATAATATTTTGCTTATGGTTATACATTGGATTTGATTAAGGGGTAATTGATATAATGAAATTAATTTGCTTTTGAGTATACATTGGATTTGATTAAGGGGTAATTGATATAATGGAAATAATTTGCTTTCGAGTATGCATTGGATTTGATTAAGGTGGTAGTTATTACAATACAATATTTTGCTTATGGTTATACATTGGATTTGATTAAGGGGTAATTGATATAATGAAATTAATTTGCTTTTGAGTATGCATTGGATTTGATTAAGGTGGTAGTTATGCTTTATTATTACTAAGGGGGTGGACTTTGATAAATGTATTTGTTATTATTGGGGTGGGTGGATGAAAAGTTTTAGTTTTTTTGTTATGCCGTGATCATATTTTGACGCCCAGAGGTGAATCAGTTATGTCCCGTTATATAAATAAATTTAATGAGTTGCTCCCACGATTTTCATGGGGTCGGCTGAGTTTGGATTTCCGGGAGACTGCCGAGCTGGGATTTCTTAGGGATCCTTACTCAGTTAGCCCTTTATACCACTGGATACACATAATAATTTAATATTTATTGAATGATTTCATTTATTAATATTTAGACTCCACCTCACTATATGGTCACGGCATATCAAAATAGAAATAATCATCAAATATATATAGAAAATAAATCGCATCAATTTTTAGTTTTGTTTGTGTTATCTCCCTTTTTCATCAGCCTGGGTATATCCTTGTTAGGTTCCATCAGTGGTAGTCGTCTCTATCTTGCCATGTGAGCAAGACCCTTTGCTTTAGCTGCTCGTTTCTCTGTTATTAATAGATTGAACCTACATTTCTAAATCCGCTAATTATATTTATAAAATAATCTTAACTTATTCCGAGTGGGGTCATAGTACAAGTTTCGACTTGGACTTGTGACACTACTGGGGAATAGGTCACAATTTGACTGCATTTTTTTTTGTCTTATCTTAAGTTAAGGTATAAGTGATCTATATTAAATGACACGTAGTTCCCTTTTTTATTTTTTCATTCTTGTACAACAAGTATAATTAGTCTTGACTACATTTAGTTCACCACACATAACAAGTTTTGGGCTTATAACTGACTCCAAGTTATTCACAATTATGGAGTTCCATCGCTTAGCGCGTCAATGGTAACAATGAACCCCATTCCATTCTTGATTAACGGTCCTCCCATTAAAAGAGAAATAAAACTGTAGTTTCTATATAACCCTAGAGTACAATTCGCTACACCTCGATGCAGATAATGAAGATATTTCCATGTAGCAGCAACAGCTTACTTAAAGTGATGTGAAACACTCCGGTACGGTAGGGTGATCAAATAGAAATGGAGAATAATCTTGCTCAAAGTAGTATTTAAAAAAAATGTTATATCCAAATTGACAACAATTAAACACTGTCATTCTTATATATTAATTAAATACAGTGACTCCCGATGGAGAAATCGTTTTCGTTAGCGTATCGCAGATAGTATCGTCCCGATGCGAGAAGTAAATATTTACAATTGCGCGTAGTTCAGACTATGTTTTCTATGGAGATGGTATATAAGGTCGATTTGTCTGACATTTTCGGCGATGTTACTAGAATGCTATATTTCTCCAGTTGGCATAGCGCCTGAATACTAACATTAGTTTCACGTATCCGAATAAGTACATAATATGTCTTTAATTCACCTTTGAGGATATTCACAATACATATGCATTTCGGCCCCCCCCCCCCTCCAGGCTCCAGATTTCCTCAAATATGTTTATTGTGGTAATTGAAGGCACTCAACTTAAAAAAATACTCAATAAGATCAACAAGATTAGTGTTGAGTTATTTAGATAAGTTGCCACTAAAAGAGACAACTGTTGTAGTGCCATAACACAGCGACATGGTGCGATAATGTGTGTATATATGGGCACTGTATGTTTCACGGGAACAGTTCAACCTGATGAGTGATAGCTTTAGAAGTTTCCGTTGGTCAGTTCCTTCAGATAGAGGCGTTATAACGATGGTGAATTTTGCCATTACCTCGGAGGAGAAGATGATGGAGTTTTCCCCATGCATATGTGACCCGCCATATCAAATCCAGTCGTAAGTCGGGATTTTTTTTACCCTGTGCCAATGCATTCTCTTATATATGCGAGTCGACCATAGGTCGCCTCGCATATATAAGAGAATGCATTGGCCTAACAATTTTTTACAATTTTAATAATTTTTTCTTGTATTCTTTAACAATTTTATAATTTCACCCATACAGAGCCCCAGACAAACATGAGCAGACGACACTCTTCTATATGCTTCTATATATATGTGGGGCTCCCTTCAGGGTAATGGATGTTGTTTTTATTTTATGTCCTAAAAATTGTAAGAAACATTTATTTAAAACAAATGATAAAAAATTGTTAGGCCAATGCATTCTCTTATATATGCGAGCGACCTATGGTCGACTCGCATATATAAAAGAATGCATTGGCACATGGTAAAAAATCCCGACTTACGATTGGATTTGATATGGCGGGTCACATATATAGCCTCAAAAAGCATCCCAAATCATGCATTAAAATTGAAGTAAATCACACGCCATTATGCATGTCAGATGAGCAAACTGTTGATGGGGGCTACATGGGCTGTGCCATCTTATTAAGTAATTTAAAGCTATCTTGGAGGAAATATGGGTGGTAAACTGCATATGGCCTGTGATTACCTTCAATTCATGATATGATAAACTTTTATCATCTCCTCCACCGAGGGATTGGGGAAAAACTCATCATGATTGATGCTTCAATTTTTAGGAACTGACTGAAGGAAACGTCCTAAACCGATAGCCACTCATCACGTTGAACTACACATGTGAAACGCACCTTGCCCATATATACACATCATCGATATGGCCCACCGGTGCATATATATACACAGCAGGGTGCTCACCATCGGCAGGGCGTACCAGTGCCCATATATACACAGCAGGGTGCACACCATCGACAGGGCCTATTGCTGCACATACATACAAGACATGGTGCACACCGTCGACAGGGCGTACCAGTGCCCATATATACACAGCAGGGTGCACACCGTCGACAGGGCGTACCAGTGCCCATATATACACAGCAGGGTGCACACCGTCGACAGGGCGTACCAGTGCCCATATATACACAGCAGGGTGCACACCATCGACAGGGCGTACCAGTGCCCATATATACACAACAGGATGCGCACCATCGACAGGGCCTATTGCTGCACATACATACAAGACATGGTGCACACCGTCGACAGGGCGTACCAGTGCCCATATATACACAGCAGGGTGCACACCATCGGCAGGGCGTACCAGTGCCCATATATACACAGCAGGGTGCACACCATCGACAGGGCGTACCAGTGCCCATATATACACAGCAGGATGCGCACCACCGACAGGACACATGGTGTGCACCCTATCATGGTGTTGTGGCAACAAGGCAATTGTGTCTTTTAGGGACAATCTATTGAATTATCTCAACGCTGGTTGATGTTATTGAATAATTTATGAAGTTGAGTGCCATCTATTATCACACTAGCGATCTTTGGGGACAGTTGGGTGGTGAAGCACACGTGGTCTTACTGCGCTGTGGTGATTGCATGCATTCAATTCATGATATTAGAAGCGCGTTCGGAGGCTACATGGGGAATATGTATGGGGCGCCATCCCTGCAAATATTCGTTTTCGGAGATATCTCCTTGGATCCAAGCAGATATCTGCTCGCATAATGGAGATATCTCCCGGTTTCAAGGAGATATCTTCTTGGAATATGGAGATATCTCCTCGGAAATATTTTCAAGGAGATATCTCCTTGAAACCGAGGAGATATCTCCATAATGCGAGCAGATATCTGCTTGGATCCAAGGAGATATCTCCTTGGATCCAAGCAGATATCTGCTCGCATTATGGAGATATCTCCTTGAAATATGTTCAAGGAGATATCTCATTGGATCCAAGCAGATATCTGCTCGGATTATGGAGATATCTGCTTGAAAAATATATGGGTCCAAGGAGATTTCTCGTTGAAAACTATTTCAAGGAGATATCTCCATAATCCGAGCAGATATCTGCTTGGATTATGGAGATATCTCCTCGGTTTCAAGGAGATATCTCGTTGGAAATATTTCAAGCAGATATCTCGTAGTTGCGAGGAGATATCTCCTAGGATCCAAGCAGATATCTCCATAATCCAAGCAGATATCTCCTTGGATCCAAGGAGATATCTCCATAATGGACCATATTCCAAGCAGATATCTGCTAGGAATTGCAATTCCAAGGAGATATCTCCTCGAAACCGAGGAGATATCTCCGGAGATATCTCCGAATTACGAGGAGATATCTCCGAAAACGAATATTTGCAGGGATGGCGCCCCATAAATATGATCATTATCTTCACCGCGAGGCGTTGGCAACATTCATCATCGTTGATGCCTCAATTTGAAGAAACTTGACTAAAGGAAACGTACTAAACTGACAGCCACTCATCAAGTTGAACAATAACTATGAAACATACATGTATATACAGTGCCGATATATGTATATATATATATATATATACGCCAGGGTGCATATGGTGTGCACCATATCGTGGTTTTATTGTAATAGAGCATATGTATGATAATTACTCAATTTGATGTATATGACCGAAGGGGACACCCTAAACATAATTATAGCTACTCATCTGATGTTGTGAAATTTGGGAAAAGTATATCGAAATATTTCAAAGCTGATTGATCGTATTAAGTAACTTATGAAGATGAGTGCCTTCATTTACCACAATAGCTATCTACCCCTCCGATGGAGTAGGAACATTCATCATGATGTTAATTCTTCAATTTGAAGGAACTGACCAAAGAGAATGCCCTAAACATATAGCCCCTCATCCAGCTGAACTGTACCTGTGAAATATACCGTGCCCATATTTATGTTAGGATGGTGTGCACAATATTGCATCATATCCGGGTGTTATGACAATATATACAACAGTATATAGTCTCGTGTAGGGACAATATATCCAAAAACGCAACATTGGTTGATGTTATTATGTAATTGATTAACCCTTTACCCAACAAACCGGCCAAAACCGGCCAAATAAAGCTTCAACAGCCTAAAATATCTTCGGTCTGTCTCAATAGAACCATACAAATATGGATATCATTGGAACCGGCTCCTTGACCACATTGTGATAGTTACAGTTATGCCCTGTGCCAATGCATTCTCTTATATATGCGAGTCGACCATAGGTCGCCTCGCATATATAAGAGAATGCATTGGCCTAAAAAAATATTTTTTTAACACTTTTTACCATTTTTTCTTACATTCTTTAACAATTTTATAATTTTTAATGTGTTAAGCCAATGCATTCTCTTATATATGCGAGGCGACCTATGGTCGACTCGCATATATAAGAGAATGCATTGGCACAGGGCCGTTCTGTTGGGTAAAGGGTTAAGTTGAATGCGATATTTTCTTCTATTACCAAAATAGCTATCTTTGGTGAAATATGGGTGGTAAACTTCTGATGCCATATGCATGTGATTGGCTTCAATTCATGGTATGATAAACTTTTGGAGGCTACATGGGAAATATCTCCATTATCGGCTCCTCCGAGGGATTGGGAACATTCACCATCATCATAATCACGACGGGGAATCACGTGGTTTCGAGTTGATAAGTATCACACATTCAAAATTGCCGAAATGATTGTAAACGCTACCAGAAACGAGGAAAAAGGTAATAAACTAGGTAATGACTTAGTAATATTATCTAGTATTTTGATAGCTATACGAGCATATGCTATGCTATTTTTCAAACAAGCTGTTACCCAATTTATGTCAAAACTCAGTTGTTTGCTCTAACATTCTGACCAAAGTTGTCAGTCGAAGGATTCTACTATAGATATATGGACTGGTGTATTTTGACCAAAGTTGGGACGAGGCACACCCCTCTCCAACCTCCCATGTCGCCACGCCCTGTACATTGTTGACGTACGTACGTACACACAGGTGTCCACAATAAAGATTGACATTTCCACGGCTACATTAGGTTTACACAATGCGGTTGCATGTATTAAATTTTGTTGGTTTGGTTTCTTGAGAAGTTCCATGATTAATGTGCATCGTGTTTACTCACCCTGATAAATCTCTGGAGCTTCGGATTATAAATGTAGCCTACACCGTTAGCTTTCTATCAATGGACAAGTAAGGTTGGCTATAAGAATCTAAAACGGGGCGGCGGAAGCTCAGAAAGGTGGTGGAGGATCACAATTTTCTGGTTAATGCGGAGGAGTATAGCCACAGGGGCCTGTAACGCGCTCCGCTGTCCGCCCCCCCTTTTGCACTGCCCATATACGCCGCCTCTATATACGCGCATTCTTCACGTTAATAGCAACACAAGAAAACCATAGTCAGAAATGGAAACGCCACCAAGATTATAGTATTACATACAAATAGAAATTATAAAAAATACATAAAATATTTTGATAACAATTGCGTTTAAACAAGTAATCCTTCAAATTATTACTAACAAAGTAAACGACTGTGGGGTCACTCAACAGATTATAAAGATTTGGGCATAGTATACTGTAAATACTAAAATTTAAATGAAATAACTAAAAGATAAAATTTAGCATGTAGTAAAAGTTAATTTTCTCATTTAATTTTTTGTTTTTGTTTAAATAAAGCAATAATTTAAATGTAAAATTTGGTTTTAAAAAAATGATTGACCGTGGCTCTTCCAATAATTGCGTGACTGACCTGGTCAATTGTTCTTAAGAAGTTGTTTTGAGAATTACTATGGAGGGAAATAGTTATGGCTGTGGCTTCGCAAGTAATTAACTTGGTGACGTTATGTTAACAAATCTAAACTCCAGTTAACCAAGGACGCTTCATACCAAATATAAGAAGAATTAATAATTCTTTAGAAGTTGTTTTAAGATTTACTATGGAGGAAAAGAATTGTGGTGCTGGCTTCGCAACTATTTGACCTCATTGTAACAAATATAAATATTAGTCACTCAGGCAATAGATGTATCTATTCTGTATATTAAGTTATTGGGTCTTACGTGTCTTGAGATGTCTAAATAGTTTTCGATGGACAGATCGCGCAAGGGACCCACGCCAATCTTCTCTGTTGGGATTCCAATTGTTGGCTCATTAAATATGCACATAAATTATGCTTAAGATACAGTCGCACGATCCCGTAAGTCGGGTTTTGGATCCAAGTTAATGAAAATATCATTGAAATAATCGGTTTCCCCCAATAAACATCCATATATTCAATATACATGTTTTGGAGCAGAATTAGGCAGTCCATATTGGACGCCATCATGGAATTTATTTTGTTTTGTTTTAATTTTCACACATAATTATTAGTTATGTGGATGGAGTTCTCATTAAAACTCACATCCTTGTAATGGTTACAGTAATGCCCAAAGTAATTGACCACTTAACCACATCATAATTATTGGTAATTTTTCAGGATTTTAAATCCTGAAAATTTACCAATAATTTTGCTCTGGTCAAGTGGTCAATTACTTTGAACATTACTGTATGAGGATAGAGTTGTCATTGAACCGCAATCCTTATATTGGTTACAGTAATGCCCAAAGTAATTGACCACTTAACCACAGCAGAATTATGGGTATTTTTTCAGCATTTACAATCCTGACAAATTACCCATTATTCTGCTGTGGTCAATTGTTTTGAACATTACTGTATGATGATTGAGTTATCATTAAACCTCAAATCCTTATATTGGTTACAGTAATGCCCAAAGTAATTGACCCTTTAACCACAGCATAATTATGGGTAATTTTTCAGGATTTAGAATCATGAAAAAATACACACAAATTTGCTGTGATTAAGTGATCAATTACTTTGGACATTACTGTATGTAGATGGAGTTAAACCTCAAATCAGTGTGTTGGGGATTTGGACCTTGACTTGGGACCTTTGGTTTTTAACGCAACAAATGCGCGTACACCTTATACACAAATTTCTTATGTAACCAGAGTTTTTCTTGGATGAGATGAGTTTGAAGCCTGCTTACATTTCAAAATGTTGTCAGTTTGTATTGTCTGCAGCGAACTTGACGCGTTGAAGCAAAAGTTACAAAAGATAAAATGTGTATGTGACGAGACTATAATACAAATGAAAAAAAAATTGAGGGAGGGGTGGGCGATACAGGAAACTAAGGGTTGAACCGATATAAATGACCAATGTTGACATATTATGCATATCAACTCTACTGTTGCAACAAGGCTATAAAATAGGGGGTGTCAGAATCTTAGTCATCTCTATATAGTGCCAGAATAGTCATTTATGGAGTTCTATAAGATGTTGGGTTGGTTATATGGACTCGGAGGAAAGGGGTTTGTACCGATGAACTGACTATACTATAATAATACCATAGACATATAAGTACAAGTATCACGAAATAAAATATTTCGTAACATGACTTTATACCGATGAAAGAAATAAATAAATTGGACCGGGATTAGAGGTTGGGTTGGTTTTATGTGGATAATTGGATATGGAATTAATACCGATGAAACGATACAAACTAGTGGAGCGATAAAGACCAATGTTGACACTTAGTCAGGCTACGCGGGGGAAATAGGGGTTGATACGATAGACCGAAATAAATTTGTCGAGTGATAATGACCAATGTTGACGTATAAAGTAACGCGACTGTACTGTCACACCATTATCAGGGTGAACCCGTCAAATATGGACTCTAGTGCCCAATATCGAACAGCTCAGAAAACATTTGCAGGGCCGTAAACATTTGAAGAGCTGTAAGGCTACAATAATTTAAAAAAAAAAATTAAATTAACAATAACAGTGAAAACAGTAGCCAAAACGGCACTGTAGAGGCAGTAGCCAAGAGTGCACTACCAGTGGAAACTACCATGCACCAAGGCGGAAACTAAAATAACCGCATGACAGCTGCTAATATATGGGAGGCCAAATTCACATTTAATAATGAATTGCGCTTAAGCGCAATTGATTGCGCTTAAGCGCAAATAATTGCGCTTAAGTGCAATCAATTGAGCTTAAGCGCAAATACCACATATTGTGCTTAAGCGCAAATAGGGCATTTACGCTTAAGCGTAATTAATTACGCTTGAGCGCAATTAATTGCGCTTAAGCGCAATCAATTGCGCTTAAGCGTAATTGTGAATACTATCTAACCTACCCATAAACTATTAGCATGACCTGGTGTATCACATAGCAACACAAGATGAGCATTGGGCTAATTTTGACCTGTACTCAACAGTCAAACTGTGAGTATGTGTTCAACAAGGAGAATCCCCTAATTACATATTATCAGCATCCCTCTATCCAAATAATTGATGTCGCCTTCCCGGAACTCTAGTAATGTTTTGTATGATGTTTTTAATGTATTTTTAGCCTTTACTATGGTAATATCCTATACATGCATGCTGTGTCACTGCATGAGGGCTTTCTTACCTCATACAGTAATGCTCTATTTAATCGACTTCTTAACCACAGCAGAATTATGGGTAACATTTCAGGATTTAGTCGGAAATATGGCTTGTTGCCATTCATCGAAAAGCTCTCGAGAGCTTTCAGATGAATGGCAACAAGCCATATTTCCGACTAAATCCTGAAAAGTTATCCATAATTCTGCTGTGGTTAAGGAGTCGATTAATTAGAGCATTACTGTATGGTTTACTTATTGACTTAAATCAGGGGGAAAAAACCTTATTTTCATATTATCAGCATCCCTGTCCAAAAAATGGTGTGTAATTACTGGAGCTTTGGTGTCTCAGTCCTGAAGCTCTAGTTTTTCTTATTAAATCAGCAGCTCTTGCACAAATCTATTGTATTTCCATGATCATATAGTGTGAATGTGGTGTCACCGAGGGCTTGCTTCCCTCATATGGTGTGCCTGTATACTCGAAAATTTAAGAAAATCAATGTCGCCCCGACTAATACAGAACGTAATGCTATTGCAAGTAGCCCCAACTAATATATACCGAAGATAATATAATGCTATCACGAATCGCTCCAACTAAAACAGAAGGTGAGACTATTGCGAGTCAGCCATTTTGATAAAGAAGTTGGGCTAGCTCCCTACCCATCCAAACCAATGAAACCAAGAAGTGACATGTCAATAGGAGTTAATGCTAAGTTATGGAGAAACCTATTTATTCACCAGGGGTGTTTTGTTACATATAACCATGAATTGCGCTTAATCGCAATTAATTGCGCTTAAGCGCAAATAATTACGATTAAGCGCAATTGCGCTTAAGCGCAATGATTGCGCTTAAGCACAATTGATTTCGCTTAAGCTCAATTGATTACGCTTAAGCACAATTAATTATTAAATGTGAATTTGGCCTCCCATACTAATATGCTCTGCAAGCAGTTGTAAAAATATGCACTGCAATGCCAACTGAATGGCTTTACGCCAGGCACGCTCATGCATTTAATTAGTTATTAGACGCCATTCAATAATCCGCTATGAACAAGTCCGGCGCTCTCCCGTCAATGCGTCATATAAATGATATAAAACTTAATTTAACTGAAATTTTCAAATATTTTATTGAACAATGTTATACACAACATAGTGTATATGATTAAATGGCATAACACCCTCTCCACTTGCCATTATTCTTATTTTTAACCCGCCGGACTTCTTTTCGCCCGCCGGTCTTCGCCGGACTTCTTTTAGAACGACCGATCGAGTGCGCTAAATTTGTAAACAAAGTTTTGTCAATAGTCGTTTTGGTCAAACTATCCATTTTTAGACCGGGACAGCAGATCCGAATAGTAGTTAAGATGTATTTAGATAGAATTATCAAAAGAATTTGACCGATCAGGGTAGATTTTAAGAGAATGGAGTGGAGAAATCTTGGTGATAATTCCAGAAAATAAAGATGGAGGAGAATCACAATTAAACTTCCCACAATGCACTTCACTAAACCAGGGGTTCCCAATAGGTGATATATTATTTTCAGGCTATCAGAGTATTTATATTTTCAACAACATATTATTACACCGGTGACTTTAAGTTTACAATTTCAGCCTGTCCTGACCCTATGGATACGATTTATCATATTTTCAAAAACGTATTATACACCGGTGCCGTTAACTTTACAATTTCAGCATATACGTGATTCTATTGGTACGATTGAGTAAGGTACAAAAAAAATATCCAAGAATATATTTCTCCATTCGACCATGAGTCTGTACAGATCTGTACACCAGTGTACAGATCTGTACACCAGTGTCCACCCACTTCGTGGCGGGAATAATATAGACGTGAAGAAGGCGCGTATATAGAGGCGGCGTATATGGGCAGTGCAAGGGGGGGGGGGGGGGGGTGGCGGACAGCGGAGCGCCTTACAGGCCCCTGTGAATATAGCCTTTCTTATTGTACGTGATCATTTACAATCAAGGGTGTCCCGCGTCCCTGTGTCACCGTGACGACACCGTCTCCGAATCTTTAGAATCAATGAGTGTTACGTGGTCCCCCTATTGCTAATAATGCATGGTTTCCCCAACGCAGAGGCTACGATCTCCGGGCGACAGGGTGGCCAGATTACTGTCCAGAAAGCCTGAGTGCGCATGACAAAAGTCCTTGGTATCTAGGAGAAATCATTACGTTGTGTTGAGTTGAGTTTGTTTTATAGATATCTATAATTCGAAATATAATTCAAAAATTCCCTAACATTTTATGATATCACAAAATGATTTTCAGATATCACATATTGGAATTTGTGATATCATAAATAAATTTTTTGATATTACAAAACCGAATATATGTGATATCATAAAATAAGTAAGCATTAAGTGACATCAACAATTCGATTTTATGATATCATAACGAGAGGCCGATCACGATCGGCAGATGTTTAACCCATACCTTGGCGATAGCGACTAGCCATAACTGATAATTTGTCAAAGATATGATCACAGGAATTAATCCATATATCAGTACCCAACTTGAAATCAAAGGCTCAAATAATTTGTCTTAAGAAAGGGTTAAAGTATTTGGGTTGGGGGGGGAGTAGTTTTAAATCTCATAACTCTGTCCCTATTCACACAAGGACCTCTCACTGTGAGATCCAATGGTTTAGTGATTTCGGAGGACATGTTTAGGAGTTTAAGTTAACTCATTGGAAGCAAAAGTGATAAATCCCTATCTTTGCCACTTTTGACATGCCAGATATTCAAAATGTATTATTCACTTCTAAAGAGAAATTATAATTGTTGACAAGCCAGACTGCTTAGAACGATATATATGTAGGGGATTCCATCTCGTATTTATATGGTACTTTAATTACCCCCCCCCCCGTTCCCCCATTCTCCCCAGTTATTTGTTTATCAAACATGGACAGATATAAGATCAGATCTGACCTGTGTATTAAATAAGATTAAGTGTTTCATAACAGGGGTGTATGGTTTTCAAAAATATATGTAGTTTATACAATTCAAAAGTATTATCTATATAATGTTATACAGACATAATATGATGGGGATGCTGGTCCCTATGACCACTAAATCGTTCATATAAAAGAAAGTAAGTTAGCCCTCATTTGAATGGTTTCACACATTAAAATGTTTTACAAGTAGCTTGGGCACTAAAAGCCACAACCTTCAAGGTTAATCTTCTAAGTGCTCTGTGGGCCCTAAAATTCAATCAACCATGAAAATGTGAACAAATGGGAAAATAAGGTTCCTGGAAATACTAACATCTACCATATTGATTTTCAAAACAAGTCATCACTTACAGTAGTCATGTATATTTATCTGCCTGTTTGCCATTGCATAGATAAATCATATTGGCTATCAGCTGTTGTTTTAATTTCAAATTGAAAGCACGTGTCTGAAGGGTTAATATATTTTTCAAAAATCAATTAATCAGTCAATACCAAAATTGATAGAAGTGAATAGTGTGCAAAGATACCCAATAGATATTAAGAGATATGAGGAAGAGTCCATGTACATTATAGCATGTGTCTATGGAAACCTTGGAAAGGGTTAATTATTTTTGAAGCAAATTAATGGAATTTAGAAGACACTTATATTATCTCACCCTGTAATGAAATTTCAAGAATAGGAAAAACACCAGTCTTGTGCTGCCATTAATCAATTTGACAGTTAGAATAAACAAACAGCCAGCCACCAGTGTTGTTTATCTTGCTTGACCCATCAGAGCTCTGTACCATATGTCATCACTCATTTCATAACAGATTTCACTTGGAATGACAACATCTATAAAAATCCTCTCATATACTCTGGATGTTGGATGATCACATGGTAATTTATTGATATCATTATATTACATGAAACTATTGCAATAAAATCTTCATATTTTCAAAACAGGATATCACACCTAATTAATCGTATAAAACTAAAATAAATTAAAGTGTCAATTTTTTGTTATTATTTTTTTTTTTTTTTATTGTTATTAAAGGTGTACTGTACGCCATTTTCAATAAATTCCCGGTGATAACAACGATCTAGTATCGATACTATATAGAAATATAAGTAATTTGAGTCGAAGATGTATTCTGTAAACGCTCAGGTTAATAGGCTATCTTAAAATTTAATAATTTAAAAGTTAATAATTTAATATAAATTGATTTTATGGCTCCAGCCATAAAATGGCGTCTCTTAAAATTGGAATTTCCGTGTACAAAACGTAATCAAATTATAATTGAGGGATACTGGATTAATAAAACAATTGCACACACGATCGTTTGAAACATTATGCTTATACGGGGAGAAAACCCAAGCCACTCATTGACTAGTGACCATACACTAACTTAAATGAGTATATGGGACTGCTAAGCATATAATATAATGTTTATTTGATTCATTTGTTTGAAAACTGTACAAAAATTACTCGACAACGACAATTTGTATTTTTGCATTCCGGTAAATTTTCCATCCGTAACAATACTTCGTACTCAACAGACTTTCAAAAAATGGAAAAGTTGTTACCTTATTCTCCGACTCGGGGATTATAGAAACCAACAACAACATCTTGGGTACAGTACCCCTTTAAAGTTCAAACAAAATTTAATATTTGTATATGCTAAATTTAGCAAGGAGCTAAATCTAAAAAAATTGAAATTTTTTTCCTCGAAAAAGGGTCATAACTCCTTTAAAATTAATCGGATCAAACCCATATTCGGACTCGATCTGTATATTGGGCTGTGAAACTCACATTCCAAATTGTTTGAGTTATGACAGAATGCGTGAATTCTAAGTTGAAAAAGGGCCATAACTCGGAGCAAATCCAAATTCGAACTCGATCTGTATTTTGGGCTGAGAAACCCATATACAAAATTTGGTTTCGATCGGATAGAAAATGTTTGAGTTATCGCATTACTCGTAAAGTGTCTACGGACAGACAGACAGACGGACAGACAGACGGACGAACGACGAGTGGTCAATCCGGGCAACGACACTATGTTTACCATACTATGGTATGGGTAAACATAAAAATGTTTTAATGATATCACAAAATGTTGAATTAACAGTAGTCCATCTATATCATTTTCTATTTATTGAAATCACAAAATGAATTAGCGATATCACAAATTCAATTTTATTGTATCACAAAATTAATTTATGATATAACAAAATCTAATTATTGATATAACTAAATGCTTACTATTTTGTGATATCATATATTCGATTTTATGATATCACAAATTGGAATTAGAGATATCTTAAAATCAATTTGTGATATCATAAAATATTTAATGATATATATCACATATTCGATTTTGTGATATCATATATTCATTTAGTAATATCATAAAACTAATTATTTATATCACTAAATAGGTAATAAATAGAAGAACTGCGCCCCATATGAACACGTCTTTAATCACTTAATAAATGTCCCCGGGCCCAATTTTCATGTCATGTTGGGTCCCATTATGATCAATTTGTAAATTTGGTAAAGTTGTTATCAAAAATATGTAATTTTTCGACCAAAAACGTGTTTGGGATAGTGGTAGCTAAAATCCAGTATCTCGCAAACCGTTCGAAAGTTCTGTTAACTTCTTTCTACATTTGCTTGTCAGATAACAGCTGCACTGTATATATATATGGATTAAATATTTCGCCATTATTGTTATATTAATTTGAATGATGTTTGAAAAAGAATATTTTTGGTGAAAATGTTGATTTTCCAGCAAAAAATAAATGCAGGAAAATCCAAAGTAACCAACACTTATTTCATATCAAGTAGATATATGGTATGATGTAGTAGTCTTACGCCAAAAATGTTCAGCCATTGAAATCACTGTTAGATTAGCCGTAAGTTTGCGGATTTCCTCCACCACTAAAACTGGCAATGTCGTGATATGGCCTTAGTTGCTCAAAGTGACATTAAACCCCAATCAATCAATACACCAACAATTTTGACAAACAAGTTAGGACTTAGCCACAGGGCTCGCTTTACCAAAATTGCGAATTTCTGGAAAAAGTCACTGATGGTATATATCGTTCATCGTCGATTTGACAATAGCCAGCACCGATTCCGTTATTTTTCACTATCACTGCAGCATGGATTTCAAAAGGGTGTTAGCTGCCTCACGTCGTCCTTCATAATCCAGGAAAGTATCGCCTTCACGGCCGAAAATCACAGCCAACTGTTTGCTTGTTTTTTAGATGTCCGTACAGCATTTGACACAGTTTGGATTCACGGTCTCCTGCTCAAACTCTATCAACGTGGATTCACTGGTAAAATATGGCATATTATCAGTTCTTTGTTAAGTGGAATAAAATGCTCTGTTCAATTCAATGGTTCGATTTCGCGATACGTCGATATACAACAGGGAACACGTCATGGAATTATACTCTCCCCCTTATTTTACATGATCTTCATCGATGAACTAATTTTCCAACTTGAAAACAGTCACCATGGTTTGCGAGTGGGTTCTGTGTGTTGCGCAACTCCAACCCAAGCCGACGATATGACTCTCTTGTCTCTAACCTCTTGTCAAACTTTGTGTGACCTATGCAGCTCATACAGTCAAAAATGGAGATTCAAATACAACCAGGATAAATGCAAAGTAGTCATTTTTAATGAACCATCTTCCTTACAAAAATCCCGAGAAACAGTTGTATGGATTATAAATGATGAACCCGTGTCGGAATCAGAACAGGTCACAAACCTTGCAATCCCATTACACAGCATTAACATGATTGTAACAGAATGATGTCTACCAAACCTAAATTCTCTATCATTCGAGATGTAAGCTGGTAGTTAGAAAATAAGGTGCGATTTAGTTTGCATATTTCTAGGGAATATTTCCCAGCTTAAATTGAGAGTATGACAGCATCAGCCAAGTACAGTTGAACTGTGGTGTCGGAATTATGCTGAAGCCACATTCTCATGACCAACATTTAGAATATTAATATGTAGAGGTCATGGATTAAATGAGAATGACAGGAACAGCACCGTTCACCAGGGATCACCTTAGTTTATTATACGAATGCTTGACATAACGTACCCTGTTATCTAGTTCGAACTATCCTACCTGCCAGAATAGATGACTATTGTGACAGGTTTTGTGCCAACTCTGACATAAGATGGTTGGAACTGGTATGTCTAAAATTTATTATAATGAGGAGACTTATGATTGGTCAGTTAAGTCTCACACCCTTTTTGTATATATGCTCGGTCCAGAGTTTAGACCGGCAGTTCATGTTCAGTTCTATTCCTGCTACTCCACTTAGTTAGTCTAGTATACTAAGGTGCTGTTCCACTGGCTCTGTGTAACTCTGAAAGAAAACACTAACAGATTATCTCTCGACGAAATAAATAAAAGTTCAATTCAACACGACTCGACTTATTTGCGACAAGACCACGACCACCATCGTCACACACACACAACGTTAAAGAAGAAGTCCTCCCGGTTCTGTCACAATGGGCAACCATCTAACTGATCACATATGCAACAAAATACGCTCTACGTATCTCATGTTAAGTAACGCTGGTATGTATGTCGGTGGCATAACACCCATCAGTTCAAACACTTTGTACAACACTGTAGTTTTACCCAAAGGCCTATATACGGGTCTGAATTCCATTGCGGCATATCTTTGACAAATGAAAACTCGTTGGAAAAAGTTCGCAGATTTTGCTTAAAACAACTTAAATTCAAGGACTCCCTTATAGAGCGCGCACAGATGTGGTACAAGGCTTGCTAGGACTATGCCCTCTATCAGCAGTTATTGACAAGAGAAAACTTAATCTGCTTGGGTGTCTTTGCAGGACGGCACATGAAAAGACATCGAAAACGATTTTCATGTTCCGTCTTAATTTAAGTCACCTTCAACACTCTAATGTAATGTATCGTTTATTTCAGAAATCATTGAATTCTTGACAACTATAGCCTCACACCCTATCTAACATCGTTTCTAGAAGGACACTTCCCATCCAAGGAGGCATGGAAATCCCCCATAGTAACAAATCAAACAAGCAAACGAGCAGTCATGGCAGACAAGATTACGCAATGAACATTCCCGAGTCTCATTCGCAAATAATCACAGTTCACTGTCAATTTCACCTCTTTGGCTAGAAACTATCCTCAACATAAGCTTGAATTTCTAGAAATAGCCAAAATCCTGGCCCGGGCCTTGTCCCTAGTACACGGGATGTGTCAGATATGTCATAAACTTTTTGAAAACGAAATCGAACATGCAATCCTCTTATGTTCCGCCTTAGCCGAAACAAGAATCGAAATATGGTTCAACGTCATAGAGGATTTCGGTATACCATGTTTCTTATATATTGACAACCATTCGGGACCATATAAATGATATTAAGCAATTCACCTTGTTTCTTGTTCGCAATTCATTCAAACTATGGAACATGCATGTATACGGATTTGATCCGGCTAGAATCTATCGACTAAATGGATCACCTGTAAACATCTCACGAACCGCTTTGCTCGAAGTCAGAAAACAAGATATACAAAAATAATTTGTATTTAGTCGGAGTGGCATCTTATGGAGTCCGGGAGGTGACATGGTAAATATATTTTATAATCCGTGCGCACGAAATAATAATTCGTGCGCACGAATTAATAATCCGTGCGCACGAATTAGTAATTCGTGCGCTCGAATTAATAATACGTGCGCATGAATTAATAATCCGTGCGCACGGATTAACAATCCCCCTTACATTTCCCAAAGAATTTCAATGGGGATAAAGTGTATTCGTTATATGTTGAATTGAACATAATACCATTGTTGACTAATAACCCGTCGTCGCCCTATGATGAGATTTACTTGGCGAGCTCCTAACATGGCATGTTTGTGGTACGGGTGTGGTTATCAGGTGGGGTGGACCAAAAGATATTGTGTCAATGCCATACAGGTCTGCCATATTGCACGGTGGAACCACCACTGCACAAAGATCCATATGGGTATCTATATTATAGAGTTAAGGAAAATGGAATACTCATACTCTCCGTGACCACAAGGCACCGCGGGTCACATATATATGCTCGTACATGTAAAAACTGTTCAGTCCGGAACTGGCTTACACGTGGATCTATTATATTCAATTCAGCCCATGCATGAAAGTCACTTTAGCCCCCCCCCCCCCTCCCTAATTGACCCTCATTCCATCTTCCACAAAAATAAATACTGATGCATGTCTTCAGTATATTTAGTCTTGCTGAGCTAGAGGGTATTCTACATCTTATACACTCCTTTTCCGCCATTCCTGATATCATATC
Organism: Siphonodentalium dalli; assembly: GCA_032622095.1. Taxonomy (NCBI): domain Eukaryota; kingdom Metazoa; phylum Mollusca; class Scaphopoda; order Gadilida; family Siphonodentaliidae; genus Siphonodentalium; species Siphonodentalium dalli. The sequence continues at coordinate 68,720,139 of CP136061.1, forward strand.
GGTATGGTGCAGTCGTCACTGCGCAACGATCCATTATGCATGTATACTTTAGAGTGAAATATACTGGCATACTATCCGTGAGCACATAGCATCCCGGTTTATATATGTATACATGTATGTGCAGTCCGGAACTGGCTTAGGCCTACACACGAGCGGGGGCACACTAACTAGTCACCACGGTCCATATGGGCAAATACTCCAATCGTGAGCCGACGTGGACACCACAGCCTAATATAATTTGTAACTAAGTAAGCCCTACTGGCATATACGGTCGCATACCCCCCCCCCCCCCCCACAGGAAACATCTACGTATCAAACATACTCTAATGTATAATTTGTTGTCACAACTGCGTTGTAAAGGAGTCCGCATGCGTGATGCCATTTTGACTGAATTACCGATAGCACAGTACTTATATATGTTAAACCGTGCGCACGGATACTATTTCGTGCACACGAATTAGTAATTCGTGCGCACGGATTATAAAATATATTTACCATGTCACCTCCCGGGCTCCATAAAACACTAATCTTGTGTATGATGTATAATGTTTAAACTCTCCGTTTGCGGAGGAAATAAAGGTATATATATACTATGAATAATTTTCTACCTGTAAATACAAATAGTATTTATTAATTTGTAAGAACAAATTTGTGTTAACTATCACAGTGGTTCCATAGTACAGTGAAAGTTTAGTCTTATTATTTGTACACTAAATTATGAATATACAAACATTTAATTAATAGTTAAGTTTTATCGTCTCATGACCATACAGTTTCGTGGGCACGATGATGGTGGGGGGGGGGGGGGGGTGACATGTGGGGTGTTGGATGGTTTGGTGTGTGCCTCACGCCAACTTTGGCCAAACTGTTTTAACAGTTAGAAGTTTCATACCGATAGGCTGATACAAACATTTTACACCACATACAGGTTCATATTGTTCATATTGTTTAATTTATCAACCAACAATTAGTGAAAAATTTGTTTGGAGACCACTTAGTTTGAATCACTAGCATATTTTAGACTTTTGTTAAAACAAATATTGGTCTAAATTACAATCAAATGCATGGCAATTCTCCAAACCATTGGCGGTATCAGGTTATAACAGATGAAAAGCTTGAGGTACCAGCAGGAAACTTCAAATCCAATGTGGTGTGGGTACACATTGAATTTTATAAAACTGAGTTTGGTCTTGTTCAAGTAAAGGTGGACAGCCCATATGCACTCTCTAGTTGCGTCCATGTGTCTGAAAATGTTGTTACTTTTTCAGATGAGGGGAGGGGTGTTCATATCGAAATTTCACTGACAGAATTCAAATCCCAGATAGACTATCAAGTATATAGTCTGAAGTATATATCTGATGACTGAGTTATTGTGACATAATGTATATAACCAATTCTTTATACGCCAAAACACGCATCCGTGACCTGGCGGCCGGACTAGTACAATGACTTGTTCCGAAACATTTGATGATGATGATGTGGTAAGGTTCTCAGTTATCGGAGTAGAGTTATGTAGAGGGTGATCATCCTATTTTTCAAACTGGTCCGACATATTTCAATACCATATCGAGGCAGGGACGTGCATGTCTATAATGGTTCTGTTTGGCGAGGTGTCCACCATAATATCGAAGCAGGGACATGCTATATATGCTTTGAGAGGAGAGGATTGTCATCCTATAATTTTAAACTAATTCGCCCGCGTATAACGTATCGAGGCAGTGACGCGGCTATATGGGCTCCGTTTGGTGATGGGATATCCATCCTATAATTTCCAAAGTGTACCCCTTGAACCCAAACCCAAGTACATATGAATTCCACATAGTGATGGAATCGTATAACAAGATCGAGGCGAGTAGTTACTATACACCTAAGACAAACAGGTTAACTGCAGTATATATATATATACCCGCCATTATGGCGGCATATCTCACAAACTTCACTCATCGTTTACATTATTAAGGTAACAACTACCCGTCAATGATCGACGTCTTAATATAGAAAGGTTTTATAAGGTAACTAACTACACGGCAATGATACTTATTATAGAAGGTTAATAATTTAACTTCTTGTCAATGATGCTTTAATATAGAAAGGGTTAATAAGGTAACTACCCGTCAATAATGCTTTAGTGTAGAAATTGTTACTAAGGTAACTACATGTCAATGATGCTTTAATAAAGAAAGGGTTAATAAGATAAAGTTCTACACGTCAATGATGCTTAAATATAGAAAGGGCTAATAGGGTAACTACACGTCAATGATGTTTTAATATAGAAAGGGTTAATATGGTAATTACACGCCAATGGTGCTTTAATATAGAAAGGGTTAATATGGTAACTACCGTCCATGATGCTTTAATATATAACTGGCTACTATGATAACTACATGTCAATGATGCTTTATTGTAGAAAGGGTTAATAATGTAACTAATCACCAATGATACTCATTATAAAAAGGGTTAATAAGGTAACTGCCTGTCAATTATTGCTTCAACGTAGAAAGGGTTAATAAGGTAATTACACGCCAATGGTGCTTTAATATAGAAAGGGTTAATATGGTAACTATCAGTCAATGATGCTTTAATATAGAAAGTGTTATAATATGGTAACTGCACGTCAATGATGCTTTGATACAAAAATGGTTAATAAGGTAATTACCCGTCAATGGCGCTTTAATATAGAAATGGTTTATAATGTAACTACTCACCAATGATACTTAGTATAGAAAGGGTTGTTTAATGTAACTACCTGTCAATTAATGCTTTAATATAGAAAAGGTTAATAAGGTAACTACACGCCAATGATACTTAGTATAGAAAGGGTTGGTAAGGTAACTACACGACAATGATACTTTAGTATATAGAGGGTTAATTAGGCAACTACCCGTCAACGATGCTTTAATATAGAAAGGGTTAACATGGTAACTACACGTCAATGATATTTTAATAAAGAAAGGGCTAATAAGGTAACTACATGTCAATGCTGCTTTAATACAGAAATGGTTAATAAGGTAACTTCACATCAATGATGCTTTAATATAGAAAGGGTTAATACTGTAACTACTCACCAATGATACTTAGTATAGAACGGGTTAATAAGATAACTACCCAGCAATAATGATGCTTTAATATAGAGAGGGTTATAATAAGGTAACTACACGTCAATGATGCTTTAATACATAAATGGTTAATAAGGTAACTACCCGCCAATGGCGCTTTAATATAGAAAGGGTTAATAATGCAACTACTCACCAATGATACTTAGTATAGAAAGGGTTAATAAGGTAACTACCTGTCAATTAATGCTTTAATATAGAAAGGGTTAATAAGGTAACTACACGCCAACGGTACTTAGTATAGAAAGGGTTAATAAGGTAACTATATACGACAATGATACTTTGATATATACAGAGTTAAGGAGCCAACTACCCGTCAATGATGCTATACTATAGAAAGGGTTAACATTGTAACTACACATCAATGATATTTTAATATAGAAAGGGTTAATAAGGTAACTACGCGTCAATGATGCTTTAATAAAGAAAGGGTTAATAAGGTAACTTCACATCAATGGTGCTTTAATATAGAAAGGGTTAATAATGTAACTACTCACCAATGTTACTTAGTATAGAAAGGGTTAATAAGGTAACTAACTACCTGTCAATTAATGATTTAATATAGAATGGTTAATAAGGTAACTACACGCCAATGGTGCTGTAATATAGAAAGGGTTAATAAGGTGACTTCAATGCAGATTATCCAGTTTAACAAAATACCACAGGTGTATATATCCGGGTGAACACTGTAGTAAATACCTGGGCGAAACCCTGGTGTAAATACCTGGGTGTAAATCAGTAAAAACCCGGGTAAACTGGGGTTTATACCTAACATATATAGAAAACACCTGGGTAAATCTATATAAATCCCTGATTTACCTGGGTGTAACCTGGGTGTGACCTGGGTGGAACCAGGGTAAAACCTATATGTACCGGGGTATACCTAGGTAAACACCAAGATTTACCCAGGTACATTTTTATATGGGTTTTTCGAGATATCGTCGATTATGTTAAGTACAAGTGACATGCTAACGTTGGTTATCTAATCCCGCAAGTAACACCGACTATGTCGACTATGGGCATTTCGTGTCATGATATAAATCACCAACGTTTACCAGAGACAATGTGAAATATAGTGTTTGGTGGCGACTCATTTCATTTGCACACCCCCCCCCCCCCCCGTTGGGCTTTGATTTTCCCAACTGGTACCTCACATCTAAGCTGACACCCACCTAAGGCTGGACAATTACTAAATGATTGACATTTCAATCCAAACTTTTGACCGAAGGAGGAAAATATACAAATATTGGTCTAAAACCAACACATTTCCCACTTTTAAATTGTTGGAAAATTAAACCTACGAGAATAATTTCAACCTGTTGTTGTGAAATTTCCAACTAATGTTGTGTCAGGTGTGCAATTTCCAACTGTTGAACATATTGACAAAATGTTTTTTTTTTCTTACAAATAATTGTAGAATCTTACAAAGAAAACGCTTCACAGTATTGACCCCTGGTAGGTCAATACTTCTCCTTGTGGATGGGCATATCACAACAAAATTATGACAAGCCAATGAAATCGTTTTGGGTCCGTGAAGTTAGCACAACATTCAACGTTCGTGTGAAGTTAACACAGCATTCAACATTTAATTTTTCTTGTGCACATACTGGCACATATATGTTTTTTGTCGTGAATGGAATAAGGGGGTCGTGTATATAGCGCCCCGATCAAATCAGAGTATTCCATACTTCGATACTCATTATTGAGGATTTTTAATACGTGTAGAGAGAGGGCACAGTATGTACCCATGATCGGATCGGGTCCTTATTGGCAGGGATGTGTACACTCCCAATGTGGTACTTTAATTTACAATAGAACCCCCCGCATGTGATGTTTCGCTGGCGAATGTTGAACAGAGAGCATATTCAACTTTCGTTCAACATCCGGACTTGGTCATTTTTCGAGGATTTTTACTCGGGTAGAGAGGGCACAGCATAAACCCATGATCGGATAGGACCATAATTGAATATTGAACGAATATTGAATGTTGTGCTAACACTTAAAGTGATGTGAAACAATCCGGCATAGTGATCAAATAGAAATGGAGAATAATCGTGTTCAAAGTAGTAATTCTTACAAATAGTATACCCAAATTGAAAACACACACCATCATTCTTATATATGAATTAAATGCAGTGCTTCTCGATGGCGAAATTGTTTCCTTTAGTTTATCGCCGATAGATGCGTCCCGAATCGAGTAGTAAATATTTACAACTGAGCGTAGTTCTGACGATGTTTTCTGAGGAGTGGTACGGTCGATTTGCTTCAAATTTTCGGCGATGTTAGTAGAATGTTAGATTCCTCCAGTTGTCATAGCGCCTGAATACTAACTTATATATGTGTTTCACGCACCCGAACAAATACATAATATGTCTTTAATTCACACAAATGTTGGACGGATTCTATGCCTCTCTCTTCAACATTCGTCAGTGAAAACCACGCATGCTAAGCGGTGGCTCTATTGTGACTTAAAGTGCCATCTGGGAGTTTAAATATTCCTGCAAATATTGGCCTGATCCGATCACGGGTATATCATGTGTACTATCACCATCTGCCCGAATTAAAAATCCTCAAATATGAGTATCGAATACTCTGATTTTGATAGGGGCGCAATATATACGACCCACCTAATCAATTCACGTTAAAAAACTTATGTACAAGAAAAATTGAATGTTGAACGAATGTTGAATGTTGTGCTAACTTACTTCACGGACCCGGAATAATGTTAGTTAACATCCATATTACTTGCATATAGTCAGTATTTAGTATCTTGTTATAAATTACTGTCACTATAAGTCCATTTACACTTAAAACTCATGGCCAAAATTGCATGAGCAATCACTATCATACGAAACAGAACAAATACCATAATTATACAACCTGTAAAAGAAAATAGAAACAGTTATGTATCTGACTATTACATGAGGCTGTAGTTGATAAGTTCAACTCAATAAAAAGAGAAGGGAATTATAATATTCCATAATATATAGCATTCGGTATACAAATAGGCGATTATATATACAAACCGCACATTGATTGAGGTGTGTCATCGCACACGTTTGTTGTAGCAACATATAGTCTAAGATGTCTGGAGTTAACTCACGGCATGACACATTAGGGTGTAATAACGTTCACTTGATTCGCATTCCTGTGCGGTTCTGTATTTACTACACACCCAGCACAATGAAGTTGACTGAAATACGCACAATTTGCATTGGATGGGCGTGTAATACAATTTGTATCAAATCATTTATGAGAGGAAGTGGTAAACATTCCAGACATTTCACATTTACAACATTTGTTCAAATTTAATTAGTGTGTAACAGAATTCAGCATGTGGTTCACCAACATGTACATGTAATAAATGCTTAACTTCATATGGATGACGCTATGTGATCGCAAGAAAATCAAGTTTCGTAAATATTATACAAGTTAATAACTCAAGTCAAGCAAAGATAAGATATACCACTAATTATGATTAAGTGGTGAAATGTTGCGTCTTGTTAGTCAGCATGCTCCAATGTCAGCTTAATTGTTATTCATATAAACTATCAGAAATGGACGCAGCATCTCAAATTTTAATGGGAGGTCACACAACTGTCATGACATCTTATTGTCTTGACAGTCAGTCTTGTATTTGTTTACGAGGATACCTAAATATATTTTTGCTTGTGACTAATTCTAATAGTTTATTTCTAAATCTGGCAGAATCTAGTTATGTTTAATTAATTATACAATTTTACATAATGCTAGTATAAGCTATGTATGCCTTTCTAATAGTCTACCTAAAGAATTCACGGACTAATTAAATAATAATAATGCTGTATTATAATTCAAACAGCATCTGACAAAACTTTCAACTGGACCGATTGTGAGGACAAAATACACCCAAGAAAAGCACATACTGCACGTTAGAGACCAATTCTTATATCATCATAGTATGCAAAGAAATATACTGCATGTTAGAGACTAATTCTTATATCATCAAAGTATGCAAGGAAATCTAGTCAGTGTTTTTCTCTCTTATAAATCCTTGTTTTCGTGCTACTAGGGGGTGGGTGTAAAAAAATGGTTGGAATTATTTTTGCAAAAACTTAAACAATTTAGGATCAAGGGGTGGGTTGGTCACAAAAATGGTCAAAAGCAAAAAATTATCATAAGTGCTTTAATTTTTGACACCCCTGTTATCGCCGAATAGCCTGCTTTATCTTCTTAAAACAAAATAACTATATCCCCAATCTTAACCTGAATCTCTTTCTGCGACAATCTGGGACCACCATGGTCCAATGTGTAGTTTACTCTTTTGAACAATTTTGGACAATTTCTCATGTGTATAGCTCCGCTATAAATATACATACTAATCCTTCACCAACATATGGATTAAACACCTGCCAATAATCACGAACCGCTCCTTGATTAAAAACATGCCTACCGCCAACCATATTTCATTTTGTCACTAAATTCTTTAGAACGACCCACAACCTGTAACATTACTACTAATCACGTCAACCCAAATTTCCAAATACCTGATCACTAATCTTAAATGTCAGTATTACAAAACATCACACACTGCAGCCCATGCATACAATTTATAACCATATGATAGTTCTGGCATTTTAGAACCTTGTTTACAATAATGATTGGAAGGAACATATCAAAGTTTAAAGGATGGCACCGATGCCTTCTAATCCACTGAGCACGTTGCCGAAAATCATTTTGTGCCAGGCCGCCCGTAACTGAAGTTATGGAGATGCATGCAATTGAGTATGGATTATGCAATCTGAATCGTGATTCGGACGAGAAGTTGTTTTTTTTTTGTCACGTTTTTGAATAATTGGGCGTTCGGAAAATAAGATACCTTCGTGCGTTTGTTGTATTCTTTGCTGCAGCAGAACGACTCTTATTTATAAATTCGCAGTGACACACGTACTTTTAAAAATATTGACTCGAAGTGTAATACTCAAACAATCTGGTAATGTTTCTGCTGTTGTCCGATTGGCGGTCGCTAACATGTATCACGCGCGATATCAATTGCGCCAATATATCTCAAATTTATGACAATTTACATGTTATTTCTGCATCGTAAATTGTGTATGCGAATACCCAGATGGATCGAATTACACACATAACGAATACCCAGATGGATCGAAATACACGCAAAATGAATACCCAGATGGATCGAAATACACACAAAACAACTGTCGCTGTTGATGATTTAATTTTAGTAGCAAGTTTGAGAGAGCATGTGATCTGTGGTGGAGTAAACATTTTATTCCTGTTCACACATTAATTAACACTGATTTGATCGCTCTCACCGGTTTTGTGTGTGATTAAGTTGCCCAGGTTGGGGAAAATTATGATAAACTAACTCAGGTTATATAGGTAGAAACGTGATTTAGTTACTGATAATATATACAAATTTCATTTATAAATAGCAAACTCGTATTCATGATCAAAATGACAACGGCATGCAATACCAATGTACGGTAAATGAGGATGATTACTCGGCAAAACTGCTGAGTATATTTACTTCAGTCCTGTTCATATTGTGCCATTTTATTAACCTTCGTAACTTTATCAACATTTCCCTCATCCTGGGTAACTTTATCGCAATGTTGGGAACCTGCGTGGGTAACTTTATCACAAACCATCAATGGGAGCGACCAATTCAGCTCAATTAACATGGCGTAAATCTAATATGATATTTATTATATTAACAAGCTAAACAATACAAATATAATACATAAAGTGGTGAAATATGCCTGTATGATTCCACACCCGCTGGGTTCCGAGGGCATTTCACAAATTTTGTCAAAATCACAACCAAAGATCTCATCGAAGTATTTATCCCTGACGTAAGCGTACGGACAGTATGTTTTTGAGCACCCGGGTAGTTTGATTTCACGTTCATTGTGCAGAACCTTCAAGACGTTCGAGTCCATATAATCCTGGTTACCCCTTTTCAATGTGTAGTTGCCATCACATTTGTACAGCAGGAAGACGATGTTAGCCGAGAATGGAATGAGTTTTCTGGATTGAAACTCTCTGTCAGCATGGTCGGCCATGTTGTCAGCTTTTAGTGGCAATGAGTCCTCATACAAACCGAGACTGGCGATGAGTGACGTCAGAGTTTCCGAGTGTCCGAATATGAATTTAGCTTCTGGGCTGAAAAAAGTTAAGTTTTGAAGACATTTTAATTATTTTGGTATGGAGGCAGGAGGTGTCACGAAAATAATCCATGTTACAGGGTTTAAATTGTTATTTTCTTTTATTTTTGGGGCTAACCACACAGAAAACGCCAGTGTTTTCATGTCCGATTTCAACCACCCACCATTCCAATGATTTCCCCCAAGTGCAATTATGGGAATACTCCACATGGTGAAACTCTCAGGATAAGGCAGACAAAGGGTGTGACAAATGTATTAAACAACGATGCCGAAGAAATGCCTATACTGTAAGCTTAATGAAAACAATCAGAAATATCATTAACACTCTGAATTAGCCAATTAAACTGGTTAAAACAGGTGCAACATTCATATATACCATGCATATAGGTGACGCGCGTTATCGGTACATATGTGACAAAGATGTGTATGCACAAACCAGGGCATTCTCTAACGTGGTGACACGCCCGGGCCAGTTGATCAAATTGTCGCCAAGTCTGTTCTAATTATATAATTTTCTATCTGCAGTCTGGGGTCAATACTATGAAGTGTTTTCTTTGTAAGATTCTACAATTGTTTGTAAGAAATAAAATAAAATAAGATTACAAACATAAATCACAAAATAGTATGTGTTATTTGTAACTACAAACATCTCCCAATCACAAAGAATTTTCGAGTACTATGAAAGTTAATTGAAAGTTATAACGTTAAGGAACGTGACTAGAAGGTCATCGTATTGTGTGTCCAACATAAATTTTCAGTTTTTCACACCCTTAAACCGGATAATATACCCATCTATGATACGCAGGGACGTGACGACAAGGGGTCAATTCACCCCTTTGTGAAAATGTTTTATCAGCTGGAAATCTCAGGTACAACACACAGGGACGTCGCGACAGGGGGTTGTGTTGGTGTCTCGCCCCTCCTCAATAACATTTTGTCATTATGTTCAACAGTTGGAATTTGATATCTGACACAACATGAGTTGTAAATTCACAACAACAATAGGTTGAAATTGTTCTCGTAGTTTGATTTTCCAACAATTTGTTAGTGGGAATGTGTTGGTTTTAGACCAACATTGGCATATTTTCCTCCTTTGGTCAAAAGTTTGGATTGAAATGGCCATCATTTAGAAATTGCCTAACCTTTTGGGGTGTCAACATGGATGTGAGGTACTAGTATGTGTTCTTCGTAACTACGAACATTTCCCAATCACATGCCATTTTCGAGTAACATTCATGAACGTTTCTTGAAAGGTACAACGTTATAAGGAACGTGTCTAGAAATAACTTGTCGATTTTCACACCCTTAAACCGGATCATATAGCCATCTCTGATCCCGCCCCCTTGTGAAAATGATTTATGTGGCATCTGCGGACGACTATATTGATATTTTCAAGAAGCTGTTCCTACTCATTTACGCAGATGATACAGTAATCCTGGCTAACTCCGCATCGCACCTTCAGACCGCGCTCAACCATTTTGCACAGTACTGTGACACGTGGAAATTGAACATAAATTATTTTAAAACAAAAGTTATGATTTTTAGCTGGCGGAAAAAGATTAAACAACCACTTAAACCACACATAAACGGCGAACTCATAGAAAGTGTAAGTCACTTTAAGTACCTGGGTACTTGGTTCAGCAAAACGTGCAACTTCAAAAGGGAGAGAGACCTCAGATGCAATGACGCTAAAAAGGCAATGTATACTCTTATAAGTACAGTTAGAAAGCACAAATTAACATTTGATTGTACCCTTGACATATACGAAAAAACAATTGTCCCGATAATTACATACAGGTGTGAAGTATGGGGGTCATGAAAACATAACAGCGTTTGGAAAGCTGGAGATATGGTTCCTTAAATTCATGTTCGGCTTAAAAAAAACCGACTGCAACTTCCTTTCTTTACGGTGAAACCGGAATATTCCCAATAGAGCTCAAAATAAAAACAAGACTACTCTCATATTGGGGAAAACTTATGAACATGCCCACCAATAGGTTACCACTAAAACTATATTACTTCGCCCTTACATCATCAAACAACAATGCATGGTTGCAATACGTTCGTAAAACTTTGAATGAATTGGGACGGTCGTCATTTTGGATCAATCAATGGGCCCCCGAAACAAAGCAATTCAATAGAGCAACCAAAGAAAGACTACACGACATATTTATCCAAGAATAGAGGGGTTCTGTATCATCGTCCAGCAAATACTCATTCTACAGAATAGTAAAAACTGACTTTGGCAAAGAATCATACATCTCATTTAGGAATCAATGCACCGTCTCACGATTAATGAAATTTAGAACGAGAAATCACCATTTACCAATTGAAACAGTGTCCTGGGCAAACACAGAATATACCGACCGTAAATGCAAGCTATGTAACCTGGAAATAGGAGACGAATTCCATATTATCCTTAAATGTTCAAAATTGAATGATCTTAGGAAGCGACATATCGAACCATACTACTATACTAGGCTAAACACGATTAAATTAAACGCACTTTTCAACACTAAGAATAGTAGAATATTGGCCCATTTGACTCATTTTTATCCGAAAAGCCCTCAAATTTTGCCAGGAACACACTGGGGCTTAACTATGGGCCAAGCTGATAAAATTTACAGTTGTTGACCACTCCTTAACACCCACAAATGTGAGCAGATCTTAGTCAAAATGTCCTCGATTTGTCTTTGTTTAACGTGCGGTTGTGCTTCGTCTGGGAGAACAAGTACAAGTACTTTCTCCATAAGATATTTAGGAATATAATGTTCGATATGCCATAACTTCGACATTTCTAAACCGATTTACAAATGTGGTCGGATCTTGTTCAAAAGTTCCCCCAGTTCGTCTTCTCTCTTTGTTTAACACGCCCACATAAACCAAATCAACTCCTTCTAGGAGGAGTTTTGTAAACAAGCACTTTCATCACAAAAAAATATATATTGCAAAATGTCACTCTACTAAACCCCAAAAATATAAGACCGTCCATGTTCAAAACTTTTTTCAAAGCAAGTTGCTGACGAGTAACAGCATAGCAGCTCTCACATCTAGATAACATGCATGCCATATATAGGCATGCTATTGCTAAGCATAATAATAAATAATATTAAAAAAAATAATATATATATATACCATGGAAATATAACAATGAAAACATATGAGAACTGATGGAATTGCTTTGTTTTCAATGCATTATTTCCCTCCTCAGAAGTCGGACCCACCCCATGATATCATGCTATAAAAGAACAGATATTGGGTGGGTAAATATTGAATTCATTTTAGTAGTCACAATTTGTTTGTAATAATGTTGTTTACATGATTTTGGATAAATCTGCGATAGGGACTCAGATCCCACCAACCCACCCGAACCGTGTAAATGAAATTTGTTCGCAACATGATTGAGGCTACATAAAATACTCATTTCAGCTATAAACCTAGTGCATAAAACCGGGAAAATGATATGACGACAACGAATAAGGTTCCCGCTTCACAAAAAATTTATTCTCAAATATACACGGAGTGCCGGTCATTCTCCGATTCTCCAAGATGGTTCCAGAAATACAGAGGCCCATCACGATACTCGTGACTAAATGCCAGGCACCGATGTGATTTTAAAATTCTGGCAGATTTCTATCCAAAATTGGAACCTTAAATTTGAATCCCATCCGCCCCCCAAAAAAGAGATGAAATTTTATATGCCAGACGCAACACTTGTCAGATCAAAACGAGGTTGTATTTGTTCTGATAGTTTGATACCTGACCATTATTTATTGTGTTGTGTTTTAGTCGGGGAGCCAATAAGGTCCACGTGCACCCCCCGATGATTACAAATAACCTTATTTTTATTGTTCCCTATGGTATCCAGATAAAGAATCCGGATTTCACCGAAAAATAAAGGTGGCCCTACTAGGTGCTAGAGCCATTTGAATCCAAGATGGCCGTCATTTCCTCTAATTCCGACCAGCTGTATTTAATCGCTGTAATAGATCGGTTGTTAGCAAAAGACACAGACAAAATGTATGCCATTTTGTTGGTATGATGTCCTTCTTCAAAATGGCGGCAAATAATTTCGAAAAAAAATCAAAATGGCCGCCGAAAAATGACGTCATATGCACGAAAATAGGAAATTTAATTAATATTTCACCATATCTTCCATTTTTCTTCACATTAATCATTAGTAAATGGCAATGGTTTTGAGACAGTCATCAAGCGTGATATTATAGCGTCATTTTAAGACATTTGCCATTGACGAGGGTTCAGCAATAGATACAGAAAAGAGGATTTGAAAAATAGGGGTTAAATTATCGATTTTTTTTGCAAGACGATTTTGCTGTATTTAATCGTTGTAATAGATTGGTTGTTAGCAAAAGACACAGACAAGATGTATGCCTTTTTGTTGGTATGATGTCGTTCTTCAAAATGACGCAAATAATTTCGAAAAAAATTCAAAATGGCCGCCGAAAAATGACGTCATATGCACGAAAATAGGAAATTTAATTAATATCTCACCATATCTTCCATTTTTCTTCACATTAATCATTAGTAAATGGCAATGTTTTTGAGACAGGCATCAAGCGTGATATTATAGCGTCATTTTAATACAGAAAGAGGATTTGAAAAAGAGGGGTGAAATTTTCGATTTTTTTTGCAAGACGGTCTTGATAGTCATTTTATCGACAAACCACACAGGCTGTTAATAGAATGTCAACAACTATGTGCTTTATTTTATTGGACGGATGTTTTACTTCAATGGGAATGAAATTGGTGTAGAAAATTTGCAAAATGGCCGCCGAAAATATGAAAAATGGTAAATATTGCCCCAGGGTGTCCTGCAATGGCTTACAAGTTGTGGTTGATATATAAAATTGGCTAATCTGTATTATATATATTGAATACTAACATGTCTGATGCACCATGGATCATTGTCTCTATTGTCACCACTGACATCACCAGAAATATTGGATTTTTCTCTCACAAACTTGACATAAATATCGGCAAAAATTAACTTTTCAGGGTTGGACAATTTTTTTAAGTAAAATGCAACTATCATTGGTATCAAAAGTATTTATTGTTTTGGTCTATCTTAAATGTGTCACACTACGGTGTTTATAGACCAAATTGCTCAAGATGGCTTCCAAAATGGCAACCAAATTTGTAAAAAGTTAATTTTTTACATATATCCCGAACATTATTATCTGCGTTATTCGACAAGGTAGCAAACTGTGACTCACTTGGTTATTATACGTGTTAGTTAATTAACCGACAAATACGTTCTATTCTGTTTGTCCCAGTTCCGTATGGGGCATGACAAATTCATTTTAAAGTTGCAGTATGGAATTTTGCGGAGAACCTCTTTTGTGATTCTGGCCATATTATTGAAAGGAAATGGGCAAAACTTTGAGGCGGAACTGAGATGAACCATAATATGTGGCTATTCTGGCCCATTATGATAAAAAGTGATCAACTGGATAAAAGATGGATGCCATTATGGCAGCCAGGGAGTTACTGTATGATCAAAGGTGATGTGAATAGGTATACAGGGAGTTACTGTATGGTCATGAATGATGTGAATAGGTATACAATGAGTGACTATATGGTTATGAGTAGGTATACAATGAGTGACTATATGGTTATGAGTGGGGTGTCCATGGTGAGATGCATAGGAATATAAGGAGTGGCTGTATGGGCGTGTGTGAGGTGAATCGGTATACATGTAGTGACTGTACGGTATATTGTGTGTGGCCGATGTGATCGTATGGGCATTGCTGTGGTGTATATATATATATAACGAGAGTAGCTACATGGTCATCCGTGTGTTGTTTACGTATATATGGAGTGACTGTAAGGTCGTGGTGGTCGTGATGTATATGTGTACCGTGTGGGGCTGTATTGTGACATGTGGTGTATATGTATATTTGTGCTGTCTGTATGATCATGGATGGAGTGCGTAGATAAATAGGGAGTGATTTTATGGTTATGGGTAATGTGTATAGGTGCACATGGTATGCCTGTAGTCAAGATTGAAGTTGTATGCATACCTGGAATAAGCTGTATGGTCATTGACGAGCGTGTGGCTATATAGGGAGTGCCCTTTTTGGTAACGGGTGGGTCGTATATTTATATATGTTGTGGATGTATTATCATCGGTGGTGCATATGGTGTATATGAATGATCATGGATGGCGTGTATGAGTATACAGTGAGTTGATGAATTGTCATGTGTGAGGTGTATATGCAAGTATGAGACGTATGAGTGGTCGTGTGTGCGGGTATTGGTATATTTGGAAGGGCTCACCATTGATGGGTGAGGTGTATATGTATATCTGGATTGACTCTATGGTCATGGGTATGGCGAATTGATATACATGTAGTGGCTGTATGGTTCATGGTGAGGTGAATAGGTATACAATGGGTGACTGTATGATCGTGAATGTGGTGAATATGTATACATAGAGTGACTATATGGTCAGGTGTAGGAGTATACCTGGTGTTCATGCATGGTGATTCATGGCTGTATCGTCATTTGTGGCATGTACCGGTATAGCCAAACAAGGCTGTATGGTCAGGTGTACGTGTATAGAGTGGGTGACTATATTGTCATTTGTGTGGTGTTTATGTACATATGAGGTCATGGGATGCGTTGTACATGTGTAGTTTGGGTGGCTATCGCTTTCCACAATAACTCAAGGATATGTTAATCAATAGAGAGGTCGTGTCAAAGAGTTCTCCACCTTGATAGTGTTTGTGTACATGGGGGAAATTTAAACGTGAAAAGCGACAGCCACCCATTACCACACAGTCATTCCATATATGCATAAACACCACAGACATGACAATATAGTGACCAACTGTATAAACGTACACCTGACCCATGACCATGGATGGCCATACAGCCATGCGTCACAATGCAAGCACATCGGGTATAACCCAAAACATGACCCATAACCATAGAGTCACTCCTTGTATACACATTCACCTCACCATTGGCCATACGGTCATCTCATGTATACCTATTCTCCACACACACATGGTCAAATGGACATTCAATATATACATCAACACCACAACAATGACCATAGGTCACCCCGGGTATACATATCCACCTCACCAATGGTCATATAGCCACTCGCTTCATACACATACCCTCATCCATGGCATCTGGTATACTCCTTCATATGACCTATGGCCATATAGTCACCCCGTGTGTACCTATTCAAAACATTCATACATGATCATGGTCAATCATTGTATATATATTCACCCCACCCTTGGCCATGTGACTCCCTGTATCCCCATTTGTCACACCATAGCAGAATAGCCACTCAAGATATACTAATACTCCCCAGCCATGTCAGTATATTCAATCCATGTATGCATATGCACATCATCCATGGCCATATAGCTGCTCGCTATATACACATACCCCTCGCCCATGACCATATAGCAACACATGTGTATGCCCGTATAACCTACACATGACCATACCGCAACGAGTCACCAAGCAGGAACACCGGGTATACTCATACACCTGACAATTTAGTCACTCCCTGCATAGCTATTCATTACATTTATGAGCATACAGTCACTCATTGTATACATACATGTACTCGTCTCACCATTGACCATACAATAACTCCATGTATACCTATTCACCTTACCTATGATCATATAGTAACTCCCTGGCATTCACCCTATATCCAGTTGATATGTTTTATCATAATGGACCAGAATAGCCACATATTATGGTTCATCTCAGTTCCGTTTCAAAGTTCTGCCCATATCCTTTCAATAATATGGCAAGAATCACAAAAGAGGTTCTCCGCCAAATTTCATACTGCAACTTTAAAATGAATTTGTCATGCCCCATACGGAACTGGGACAAACATAATAGAACGTGGTTGTAAGCTAATTAACTAACACGTTTAATAACCAAGTGAGTCACAATTTAATACCTTGTCGGATAACGCAGAGAATAATGTTCGGGATATATGTAAAAAAATAACTTTTTACAAATTTGGTTGCCATTTTGGAAGCCATCTTGAGCAATTTGGTCTATAAACACCGTAGTGTGACACATTTAAGATAGACCAAAACAATAAATACCTTTGATACCAATGATAGTTGCATTTTACTTAAAACAATTGTCCAACCCTGAAAAGTTAATTTTTGCCGATATTTATGTCAAGTTTGTGAGAGAAATATCCAATATTTCTGGTGATGTCAGTGGTGACAATAGAAACAATGATCCATGGTGCATCAGACATGTTAGTATTCAATGTATGTAATACAGATTAGCCAATTTTATATATCAACCTCAACTTGTAAGCCATTGCAGGACACCCTGGGGCAATATTTACCATTTTTCATATTTTCGGCGGCCATTTTGGAAATTTTCTACACCAATTTCATTCCCATTGAAGTAAAACATCCGTCCAATAAAATAAAGCACATAGTTGTTGACATTCTATTAACATCCTGTGTGGTTTGTCGTTAAAATGACTATCAAAATCGTCTTGCAAAAAAAATCGAAAATTTCACCCCTCTTTTTAAAATCCTCTTTCTGTATCTATTACTGAACCGTCGTCAATGGCAAATATCTTAAAATGACGCTATAATATCACGCTTGATGACTGTCGCAAAAACATTGCCATTTACTAATGATTAATGTGAAGAAAAATGGAAGATATGGTGAAATATTAATTAAATTTCCTATTTTCGTGCATATGACGTCATTTTTCGGCGGCCATTTTGAATTTTTTTCGAAATTGTTTGCCGTCATTTTGAAGAAGGACATCATACCAACAAAATGGCATACATATTGTCTGTGTCTTTTGCTAACAACCGATCTATTACAACGATTAAATACAGCTGGTCGGAATTAGAGGAAATGGCGGCCATCTTGGATTCAAATGGCTCTAGCACCTAGTAGGGCCACCTTTATTTTTCGGTGAAATCCGGATTCTTTATCTGGATACCATAGGGAACAATAAAAATAAGGTTATTTGCAATCATCGGGGGGTGCACGTGGACCTTATTGGCTCCCCGACTATTTAGACCGAAAGTCAAATATTTTCGTACTGTCGGTAAAATTATTGGACTGAAAGGACAATCTGTAGGACATTTCAACAGTTGGAAAACTTGAGATACCAGTTGGACAAATCCAAACCGGAGGAGGGTGAAAAATAGAATTTATAGGACTTCAAGGCGGTGCAGTTTGAAATTCCAAGAATGACAGCTCCCCATCCCAGCGGGAGACACTCGCGCCACTTCCTTGGCGTTCCAACGTTGTTGACTGGAAATCTATCATTCAAATCACCTTCTTAAAAGTGAAATGCGCGAACACCAGATGTTTCCTTTGGGTTTGGTAATAACAATTTAAACGTTAATTGAGAAGATGTTTCATAGAACTGTCATTGTTATGTGTTATGACAGAAAGAGAAAATGGAATCTTTAAAAGATATGGGGATAAATACTTGTAAATACACTAGACAGATTGGTCGAAAGCTATTTGGGAAATATTGAAAAATTACCGCGCTTTTCTTATAGCCGATTCCACAAATATATCACAGACACGTGACAAGACACTCTTGGCAATAAAGATAGAAAGTGCGCAACAGAACAACTTACGGTTGTGTCGAAGAATGTGTGACAACTGCTTCCATTCTCTTGAAAATATCTGATGTTAGAACACATGCCATTTTAGCGTTGATTGGATATCCATATGCCTCACCCCAGTAGTTCTACAAAATAACATATTATAATATGAAACCAGTTTAATATATGTATTCCAGACAATTAAACTAACCAATCAAATCAGGGTTCCAGTGCCCCAGTTACAACAAAAACAACAACAGCAAAAAAACAACATATTTTTGTAAGATCTAATTTTTGGTAAAAAAAAAACACGACCTATATAGTTTGGCGGCTGCATGCCGGTCGGGCGACTTTCGTTTATTATTGGCGATAGTGCAATAACTTGAACAAATATAAACCGATATTCGGTATGTATACGGGACTTCTTCAACACGTTCTTGATCAAGTTCGAAACCCGGCCAGGTCCGTGTATTTTGGGGGAGTTATGACTCTTAATTAGTTCATTTTGATCGTGACAGCACAATAACTGGCGAGGTCGGTTATGGGGGAATATCCAGTTTGTGAGACTTCCTCGGCATGTATCCAGTTATAATTAATGCATAATCTTGTCGAATTTACGATTCTACTTTGTGCCATTGTTTATATTGTGCCTGCATTGTTTTTCAGTACGAGCCTTCGCATTGGTCTTATCTAATTTACGTGCTCGTTGCGAACCAATTAGACTTAGTGTTTAGATTCGGACGATTTTTCTCTCTGAATTTCTATTGGTAAATTTTGACACACCTCCAATTTTGACATTTCCCGGTTCCTTCTAAATGTGAGAATATTCATTCGAACTTTGACTTTCATCATGGCATATGATCATTTTTCTAACTCTGTCTCTGCCATTTTGATTTTTAAAGAAACTTTGACATTCTTCCTTAGTTGATAAGTTGTCGATCGAAACGAATGACCTTTTGTTTACATTATATTTAGTAACCTCACTACAGTATAATTTAACTGAGTTATTACTTGTTCATTATGTATTACAGGCAACACGAATACTGTCCTAATAGTCCATTCTCGTGTTATAAGTTTACGTGGGTACAACATCATGCAGTGTGATGACTTCGTACAATCTCAAAAATGTCATGTATTCAAATTCGTCTTGGTTCACGTCGGTACAAAAAATTTGATTCTCGTCATACTTCAAAATATATGGAATACCATATCTAAAACTCTTGAGCTTTAATGTGCGTGGGTTCCTCGACTCAAATACAATATTTTACCCCCCCCCCCCCCACCCGAAGCCGAAGAAATAGTAATTTATGGGGGTTAACTCGGATTATTCAGATGCATCTTTTAACATTGAAGCTATAAGGAGAGTTTTTTTCCTCGTGGGTGGTTGACTGGTTGAAATGTGTATCCTGATGACACGACAGAGTAAACAGTGAACATCAAGCACTGTTTGATTTCAACTGCGAAAATCGTGGCGTATCCTTGGTTACCACACTTGTGACGGAATCGAAGTCGTCACGAGAACGTAAAATTCGTGGATGGTAAAATCGTACCCTGATGTCTTCAGCATACTCCAGGATATCGAGGTCTTGGTTCTCAAGCAAGTTACACCAAGATGAGTCACCGAACAGACCCGTCTCTATGGAACAGAAGATTAGAATGACGTCATCAACATTACCTAAAATAGAAAATATAAATGAAAATAAGATTGAATGCAAATCGAGGTTTATGAATATCTGAACGGTATATCTATAACTTATATGTGTCTGTAACTAATACGTATAGGCTGAGTGTACACACGCGGACCAGAGCGAACACATGACCATGAACTCAAACTACAATTAAGGGACATCTTTAAAAAGGGATCTTCGGAAATATTTGTTCACAAACCGAGTAATTTCTCACCGGAACTGTTTAACCGATTTTGTAGTCACAAGTGGATTGGTCCAGTATTTCAGAAAGGGAGCTTTTATTCCGAAGAACGCGCGTTGAGAGTCATTCAACTTGGTGAACAATTTCATGTTTGACGTATTACATGTTAAAATTTCTAGCTGCATGCTTTGTAATATGTAAAAACTCGCAATACGTAAGGATTAGAGCACAAGAATAGTTCTTTACCAGAATCAATCGAGTCGAAGACGAGATTTATTCTGGTAAAGAACTATTCGCATGCTCTAGCTGACCAACTTAGAGCACAATTGAACCCACATAATGCAATAAACTGGAAATGCGGCGTTGCGCTGGCCGCGATTGGCCATAATAGCCGGTTAGCCACGCCCAACAACGTGATTAACATGAACTGATCGCCGTTCGAATGTGATTAGATATGTCCGAAACAACACGGACTGGTCCCAATTTGAAGCGCCCGTGCGATTTGTCTGTTATGAGTTGCGTGTGCCTAACAATGGGATAATCACTGAACTGTTCCTTCGCCAGCCTTGGGAATTGGTGTGCTTTACCAAAAATCAGGGACGGTTGCAACAATATGACTGTGCTATAGGCAATGATAAAGTACTGGCCGAGCGGGTTCCATAGTACAGCAATAATACAATTTGTGTGTAAAAATTCAGTATTAGATTACTACTGCATAGGCTATATTATTGATTTTTCACACCGTGATGATGACGATTCATCGTGCGGATAATGGTGAGTTGGATTAGCTGGGTACATGTTATTTGTAATGCAGTACTGGAATCTCAATTGTTAACCCATCGTCAGTGGTTTACGCTCAATTGAGTTGAAAGGAGATAGCCATGTCAGCGGCCTATATTTTAATTAAGAATGGAATTAAAGAGATACAGTTGTCGATCTTTGTGCGAAGCTACACCGATATACGCGGTGAATCGGGGGTGGTTGGCATTTCGTGCTGAAACAAGAAACAGTTACTGATAATTCCAAAACGTATATAACAACGATCTTTGTTCAAAGCTGCACAGATACGCGGTGAACAGCATTGAATTTTTCCAGCTGCATGGTAACTCAAACTTTTCAACTGTTATATAAGGTCTAGATGTTACCACATATCATTCGCATATATCATTAGAGTAATTTCCTGGACAAAATCACAAATGTTTTAGATGTGCGTTTGACGAATGGTGGTTCATAGTATACTCGATTTGCCGTCTTTTGTGATTTACAAGAAATCGGCTTCGCTATAAGATTACAGTGGTCTATAGTATTCGACACCTTCTGTACGGCTCAGATAAGCCTGCTGTTACAAATTACAATTGTATTCTATAGTATAGGCCCCAGAATGTGTGCATGTATACCTACATGGGATGTAATTCTGTTTAGTTTTCTCAAAAGAATATTGCAGGATAACATGACATTCGCCGAAAAGCTAAACATACGGTAGCGATTTTCAATTGAAGATGGCGGATTGTTGCCAGAGTGATATGACTGGGTCGTAAACAGAACAAATGTGTCCTACATACTATTGGTTATATATATGCCAAGTATATATATGCACGACTTTTCCAAATATAATTATTTAGCAGCTCTACTATAGTTGTAACTTATATCTTGATATGATATATAATCTTCAATCACCCAAAAGACAGATCACGAGTCCCTGACAAAAATATTCATAACACTGATTCTTGTCTGGCCCTTGTGACACATACATTATGAATTTGTTCCTACAGTAATTCCCAAAGTAATTAATTGACCACTTAACCACAGCAGAATTATGGGTAATTTTTCAAGATTTACTCGGAAATATGGCTTGTTGCCATTCATCGGAAAGCTCTCGCCGAGAGCTTTCCGATGAATGGCAACAAGCCATATTTACGACTAAATCCTAAAAAATTACCCATAATTCTGCTGTGGTTAAGTGGTCAATTACTTTGGGCATTACTGTATAATTAGTGTTGCTGCTGTTCCATATTTACAAATCCGTATATGAAACCTCAGCAGAATGAGGTCCCCAGAGGGTGAATTTGGTTATGCTAGCCCGCTATGCGGGGTAGCATCACTAAATTCACCCTCTGGGGACCTCATTCTGCAAATGACAGGCGTTATATGCACCCCGTTTACATCAATCACACGCCGTAAATGACTTTCTCCTCAACCATGAAACCGGAAACATAAAACTAATCATCACACATTCCAAAACAAGCCATGCATGTATGTGCATGAACAAATCTTGTAAGTCGGTGTTTTTTAATTCACGGATTCTTGGACGGGTGGTGTATAATAAACGACACACGTGCTGGTACGGAAAGATATAACTCGAGGCGCAACAAACCCATTAACACACTCGTGCCGTTGTGTATATTATAACCACAGTCGGCTGTACTTACCAAATGTTACCGCTTCGCTAACGACATCCCCAACTTTATCTTTTATTCGCTCTATGACTTGCCGCATTTCGGTGCCATTCAAAAACTTAAAGTATTCAGCCAACGCCGTGTCATTGTCATCAACAGTTTTCTCGAACCTATCGCAAAATTTATAAAATCGCGTCAACATATTATTAGTAGTTCTAGGATAATATGTGGCAATGTTTTGAGTAACTTCCGTCTTGAAGCCATTATAAAAACTCTCCCCGCTCTCGATGGCACGATTTTCCTTGCTAGATACGAAGACAACTCCTCCAGCCCCTGCAGCGGAGAGCATCGACCTTGCCCTTATTGCAAAGCGCTTCCCAAGATAGTAAGTCTCATTAACACCCAAGGGACTTAACTCATTGCTGTCGGGATCGAATGGGTTTGTCCAGTCCTTCAGCTGCATTGTACTCTGCGTCACATTCTGTTTGATAAGTTTCACGAATTCCGTTGCGGCCTCCATATCATCGTCGGCCATATATCGCGCCCCATGTCTGTATATCCCGGTGATTTGCTTCAGCTCACACTGGATGCCACCATTTGTCGTGAACGACACATATTCATCTGAAACAGCATGCGATATTCCTTCATAAGGAGTCTTCGAGCCGAAATGTTCTTCCGTAGAACAGAAAATAGCAACAAATCTGGTTGCAACTAGCAGTACTGGAAGCAAAACACACACCATCTTCCTCGTCATACACCGAGTGTGCATGTGTGGACCTTTTTATGTTTAATTAATGATTAGGCTCAACAAGTCTTTATCGGTAGCTGTGTAATACAGTTATGTTGAACTCTCCTTTTGTGTGAAATGACGCTAATAATAACCACTGTGTATATCCGACACAGGATATTATGCATGAAAATTTCATTTGTTTACATAATACGCCTATATTTTTTACCAAATATTCGTGATTGTTAAAAACCAGGACACATCAGGAAGATACAACCCCTATGAATAATAGTAGAGTATACTATACTTATAAAATATACTATCTATGCATTCTGGATATAAAGTACGTACTCAGAAATCACGATTATAAGGTTAAATTATACGGATCGTCTGCAACTTGGTCTGATAAACACCGATTTTCTCATATCTAAAATATCTGTATGTTTACATATTGATATGCACATGGCGCAAGAAAGGTCCACACTGACTTACATAGCACCAAACATGAGTTTTTCGGCTGTTTGTTAATATTATTGGCGAAAGACATAATTATTTGGTGTACGACGAATTGCAGGAGCACTGTCGTGCAAATTGCAATTCGCATGTTTTGTTACTGTATATACGGCATATTGCAAGCCCAAAACAATAGCTGCCAATTGTAGGCAAAGATTTGGGTCAAAATGGGAGTCATATCATTACACATCATTATGGTGACGTTTGCGTCATTTTGTTGCTTTCAAGCTTATTGGAACACCACGTGTATGCCAATTCAATGGTGACTTAATTTTTAGCTTTAAAATAACAGCAGAGGGGGCTATCTATGAGAACTCTAGCTGGCATGATACATTTGAAGGTTCTCTTTGAAAGTTAACGAAAACTATCATATTTGGCGATGGTTACGGTACATGTTTCCCCGAAACGCCAAACATTGAAATGAGCATTATTGATTATACACCTCCCATTTACTATTATTATACCTCATATTAAAAGCCTATGTTAATTTCCCATAGGGTGTGATTTTACAATTTGCAATGTTTCCCGCCTATGAAACATTACCGGTCACCATTTTTTGCAATGTTTACCGCTCCGACCGAAAGAGCCCGAACATGTTCACGGAAGCACCCGAACGAAATTTTATGACGTATTTTGACCATGACATTCAAACAGGAAACCCCAAATTATCACGATTCAGACGACTTCCGCATTCTTCAAAGTAAACATCGTGGATGCCGGTGTCAAATCGAAGCGATTCGCGGATGTTTCACCCGATGATATGACATGGTTATTCGGTATAATAAAAACAATGGTGACGTGGCTCGAGGGCAACATTGCGGATAGTCTCCCATTGGAACCAATGTCTCCCTCGGCTCCGCCTCGGGAGACATTGGTTCCTCGGGGAGACAATCCGCAATGTTTCCCTCGAGCCACGTCACAATTTTTATAATGTTCGAAGTCAATCTTAGTTTACACCAAGTCTGACTTCACACACCAGCACTGGTTAGTAACTGCACGCAAACAATGGTTTTATAAATATAAAACAAAATGTGCTGCGAACTATGTGAATTATGTCTTGGTGTGCAAAACATATTTATTTGTGATAAAACCTCACTTTCAAATTTATTTATTGCCCCCGCCCCCGATAATTTTGGAGACCTATTGTAATCGTGCGCCCTTTCGTGTGTCCGTCCGATTTCATGTCAGGCCGTTAACGCCATTTCAAATTATGCGGTCGAAACGACACTTCGTATGAGGAATGACATTTACATTATTGAGGTCAATTTCAATAATGGTTCTAGTCCGATGATCTTTTTCTCTGATTTATGACTCTCTTTTTTACTTAGAAATTGCCATTTTCATGTTGTCCGGATAATATTAACTCCGGTGAATAATATCCGATCGGAACGAAACTTGGTACGAGTAATAAACATTACATTATTGAGGTCCAGTTCCAATATGCTTCCGGTCAGATGATTTTGTTAGAGCTATAGTCCTTTTCAGACCTATAAATTGCCATTTTCGTGTTGTCCGGATAATTCCAGTTAATATCAACTAATCGCAACTAAACTTGACTGAGGATTAGCCTTCACATTGTTCAAGTAAACTTTGAATTTGGTTCAGATCTGCTAAATTTTGACGGAGCTATCTCCCTTTTTCGACTGTATAAAATATAAACTGATTCCACTTAGAATATGGCGATTATTATTCCACCATGTACAAATTTCACACACATTGTGTTTTCCTGAGCTTGTGTCTCATATGGTTGCTGTAGCACACTTGGCGACATGGTTCCATGACGTCTCGATTTAGGTATCTTTAGGTTATACTTGTATATAGTATTGGTATCTTTAGGTTATACTTGTATATAGTATTAAATCCGCATATCTCACATGTTGTTTCGTTTTCCACTTGAACAGACTCTACTACGGTGCGATCTCAAATCATGACAATTTAGACATAATTAATACATCCGGTCGCAATTTGTTCCATGTATGCATGCACACAGTACATGTAAACGGGGCTTTGAACGGATATCACGATGTGGACATGGTGTTATCTGATTACTGACCTGAATTGCAAATAGGAAGGCTATGATAACCACAGTGTGGCAAGGCGTTCCATATAGAGAGCACTGTTGGACTATTCTAATATCGTTTATGGTCGCTGCCATCCACAATAATGGTGAAATGAGTCGCAATGGCAAAATTATGTCATTGTAGGGTAACCCCATGCAAATTCAAGAACCAACCCATTAATCTACATGTCCAATTTAAACAACTGACATTTGTTCAGGATGCAGCCTGTTTGACAACTGCCAAATAGCGGCACTGCTAAACACCCCCTTGAATCAACCAAGGGGATCCATAATCCCATATCTGAAGGAATGATAAGAACAATTTATGGAGTAAAATATTAATATAGATGAACATTTATGTATAGACGGATAATCGAATATATTTCATGCTCACAAGTTTATGATAACAACTAAATTTATTGGAAAAGGAAAACAACAATATTTTTCATTAGTTGAGCAAATACGAACACAGATATTGTATTGATGCATATATTCGTTGACCAGTATCTATAATATGAATGCAAAAATATACTTACATTGAAATGTTAAATGTGTAACCCGTGCAGCAGAGCAATTGCCAGCCTCCTTATTTGAATTGGATAGGAGTTCCGGGGAGCTGGAGCATCGAGGAAGGGCTATATAAGTTGCAAAAAATGTTTGCCCTAACCATTTTTTGTATATTAGAGATATCAAATAAATTTCAAGTCAAGCTGGAGCGATTGATCTCCTTAAAAACCTTGCCTGACTTCGTTTAAGCACATTTCATTGTAGCTAATAACTACCAGGGGATCGGATTACAAGTTAGTGTATCTTAAATGTAGTCAATCGATCGTATTTATCTCGTTTGTTGACCTTTATCGAGAAAAAAACCACACAGTATGTGTCGATTTCTGGGCTACAAAGTTGTTTCTTTCTGTAAGGCGACAGCGCCAATTCGCACGACAGTAAATATAATGTGATTTGTAATTTGCCGTACACTAGCATCCAACGTTTAAGTATGATTGTGTGCGGATGCGCCGACAATTGACATACAAATTACCACTCCTTTTGTTCGTTGGGACAAGCTCTTCAGGAACACATTGATGACTCAAGACAATTGAAGAGGTTGTGTTAAATAATAGAAGATTTAGCTCGCATTATTGATATTTTCCCGTGCAGGAACGCACTATCATTTAACAGTACTCCGATCGAGTGTGTTGAACCATTCAACTCATCGTCGATAATCCACCAAGGCGATTGAATTGCGAACGTACTCAGCGAGAGACTTTTAACAGTGGTATACTATAAAGAAGACAAAATTGGCAAAATTCCTGCATAATATCCGTTGTCGGATATACACAGTGTTAACACCCGACACGGATCAACATTAGTTAATAGCAAATAACAAATGTGTTAACAAAACATTAGCCTTCAATATTAGCATGTAATGAAGGCTAATATTTCTTAACAATTCTCTTTTATATACAGCAATATAATCTAGGTTCATACCGGGTGGATAATAACTAAGAAAGTGCATTATATATAATTGAATGGAATGCGTGGGCTTGATTCTTGAAAGTGCATGGGTCAAAGGCCAGAGGTAAAAGTTTATTTTGTAACTCGGTTTTCATTGCAGATGACGTTTTTTCTGATCGTTTGGTGACATGACTGGTAATTGGAATGTCTGTTTAGTTGTCGTTCCTTATATATTTTTGTATATATGTATATGACTGACTGTGTATAGAACGACTGTATATGCCCACCTGCATGCACAGCACAGGGGAAATACTACACCAGTGAGCATGTGGTATGCATGCACCCTGTCCCTGTCTGACCACAGGCCCCCTGTGGAAAGTATTAATATACCAATATAGAATATACCAGTGGCCACTGGTATATAGAGGAGCGGCCAAATCCAAAAAGGGCCTTAGTTTTCGAGATACCCCTACCCTCGGTAGAACAAGTTGAAACCAACTTGTTCTGAAAGGTAAATATATATCATTTATGAAAATGATTCTTGGCCTTGCCGGAATTGGTGGCAGCTATGTGTGGCAAGACTATTTGTGAAGGTACCTACCGAAAAATAAGCCTGTTTTCAGCGGTTGGCCAGCTATACACAATTGGTTAAAAGTTAAGCACAACACCAAAAACAGAATGTTCTATTAGTTATTATGGGGTACATGGTGATACTAGATCGGAGCGTTGTTATTTGTTCTTGTTTGTTTGAGATCTCACGACGTCATGGTGGAGAATGTAACGTTATGCGTCAAAACATCATGACGATTCAGAGAAACTGTCGCCCGTCAACTCTGTACAAAACTAGCACGCTGGATTGAGCTTATCTTATCATATATGTTTGGAAAGAATGGAGTATTTTCTATCCGGAGGTATTAAGTTTATTTTCCTGACCCTACAAATTTAGCAATAATAGGCAAAAACTTAACCCTCCCCCCAATGTCATAAAATGCTGAATATAGCCATCGCCGGGGATTGGATCCCAGAATGATAGAATAGTGCGTAGTATTTCCTTTTACTTAGTGTAGAACACACATAACAAGTGTAAAATGCAAATTTCCAACCATATTCACTATTAGATAAGTATCAAACTCCAAGATGGCGTCCAATATGGCATTCAGTTTTTATTTTAAGACTTAGTGAAGCGACATACGACAAATCCTGAAAAGGAACGTCCCAAGTGGTAAAATGTATATTATGTTAATGACCATATAGAATAGTATTTCATATGAAACATTAGTTTCACCAATAATACATCTTATCAATTCGAAAAATAAAAGTAAAAAATTTATTCCGCCGTTCAATGTCATAAAATTCGAACCAAAGTTGTCGCTTGGGATTGGAACCACGAATGATCGCATACTGCGCAGTATTTTGTTTTATTAAATGTAGAATACACATGCAAATTGGCCAGAGAAATTGCCATCCAAATTTGTTATTAAAAGAGTATCATAATCGAAGATGGCGTTCAATATGGCGGCCAATTTTTAATTCAAGACTTAGTGAACGGACATACGACAAATTCAGAAAAGGAATGTCCCCAGTGGTATCTCATATATATTTTGAAGACCTCTGTCTGTATGTATGTTTGTTTGTTTGTTTGTTTGTCTGTCTGTCATTTATACAAATCTACGATTCTCGACCGATCGGGACGAAACTTGGTACGTGTGTGTAGTTTGACCAGGCGGTGAACGTTGTCGTATTGGCGAGCCCGTGCGGCGCCCGCTTCGCGCATGCGCAGACGAGATCTCGGAAACGGGTGGAGCTATCGACTTGAAATTTGCTATGTGAATGTATCTTGCCCCGGATACGAATTTTATCGGGTCGCCGAGCCCGTGCGACACCAGCTTCGCGCATGCGCAGACGAGATATCGGAAACGGGTGGAGCTATCGACTTGAAATTTGCTATGTGAATGTATCTTGCCCCGGATACGAATTTTATCGGGTCGCCGAGCCCGTGCGACGCCAGCTTCGCGCATGCGCAGACCAGATCTCGGAAACGGGTAGAGCTATCGACTTGAAATTTCTGGTTGGGTAGAGCTATTGACTTGAAATTTGGTTTTTGAATAGCCCGGACAACGTCGGGCTCATCGGCTAGTATTATATATAATTGTACTGACTACATAGCATATTTCATATCAAACATTAGATTCAGCATTGAACTTTATTATCAATTGATGAAATAATTAGACAAAAACTTGATCACCCCAACAGTCACAAACTTCTACACAAATGGGCCACTGTGGATTGTAGTACAGGCCAAAAAGAAATGAGCATACATTTTGGATTTCATTTGTGCTGAATACGATAAGAAACAAAACGTTTGAAGTCACACCCACTATTGCGCCATAATGGCGGCCAATATGGCATTTAAGTTTAATGTCAACACTTTGTAAACAACTAGTACGATATGCGGGCAAATAAACGTCTCGTGTGTTATTACTTATGTGTGTGTTTCCATTATTACATGGCAATTTATTGTTTGCGTGATGACGGAGACCAAAATGTGGTGGTCAACTATAGAAACAAAAAATCAGGCGAGCTTTGTCATGTCTCGAATTTATAACACTTCGTGTGAAAACAAATACGGGAAATCAGGACAAATGACGTCTCCAGTTGTATATATATTGTGTCGATTCATCACATTCATTTCATTACAATAGTCATATGAAGTAGTAGTTCTGTTATCAACATATCTTTTAATTTGCGAAATAATAAACACAAAACTCAACATTCCTCATATCGAAAGTTAAAACAATGCGCACAAAGGTATCTCTGAGAATCCTAACCAAGAATAAAACAACAAATGCGCAGTTGTAGATATCATTTAGTGTTCACATGTATTTTTTTTTACTATTAATTGTTTATTGTTTTATTATGAATTGTATTGTTAGCATATTGGTGTTTATGCAAATAAATCGTATCGTATCGTTTAGTGCGACATAATTATGTTAGAACCACACTCGCTATAAGATGGATCTCAAAATACAAGATGGCATCCCATAATTTAGATGTCATTTCAATTTTGCGAAGAAGTACAACAGCCAGAAAAAAGACTTCCTTTTGTGATGCTTTGCGATGGATTTGTTGTTGAAGTGCTAGTTGTTTTCAACAACCGTTCAAATGGTTTGTTTGCTCTGGTGCCGATAGTCGATAAGTTAACTTTTCAATAATACTATTTTGGAATAGAATAACATTAACATATATGTTATCTTCATAAAGATGAGCAACATTTGCTTTTATCAATCATAAAAATGACATGGCTCTGATGGCTTACCATTCAATTAACGTTCAGTGACTAAAGGTTATACATGACTCCAGTGACGACATGTTTATAGAGACAGATGGATCTGAGAAATACAATTATTATTCCCATATTTTCATTTAATATGAGTCATACAATGTGATTCTATGCATTCACAGCAATGGGCACTTGCGCATGGCATGTCCAGGTTTTCTTGAGAAACAAAAATGACTATTCTGGGTGAACAAGAACACAACACTATACATCAGTGATTTTTAGTTGATTACATCACATTGACTTACACTCAGTTACTTGTATCCCCATAAAACACTAGATCGACGACGAAGGTGTTATAAATCCCGATCAGTAACACTGATATAAGGTCCATGTTAAGTGAAAACAACTTTCGAATATCTGCCAGTTTGGGGGTAGGTGGCTTATGTATGGACTGAGTATATTGCTTCCGCGGTAAGATCGGCGCTGTCTTTACGCCACCCATACGAATACAATGTATGTTGTGATATGGCCTAGTCGCCATAGACCAAACCGTAAACACAATTTGGATATCTATATATCAAGACTAATGACGAGTGTCTATTGTGAATTGCCTTATGCCTGTCGCCATTTCAATTGTGTTAATAGCCTACAGATTTTCATTACTTACCATTTTATCCATTTCAAATGCCACCAGACTCAAAAGAACCGTGGACAAAACAAACGTTTTAGTGACATTCTGGTTTTCTTGTGAGTTGCGTGATTATGATTAGAATCTAACCGCAATCATAAATGCAACACCATTGTGCATGTTCAATGGAGATTATCGCACTATGACCTATGTATCAATAAAATGTATTAGCATGAAAGATTGCTATACATGTATAGTCAGGACTCACGTTCGTAAGAACTAATACAGATATGATATCCGCCGGAGATATAGAAGATTGAATTTTAATTAGTCTTGCCCGGAAACTCAATATCTTCTGTTTGTAACATATATGAATCCGATTGACATTCACAACCATTTAACTCACAATCTAGTCGGGACTAAAATATCAATGTACGGAAAAACATGCACACAAGCAACATATGGCGAGAACAACTTATATGCATAGGTATGCGGTGTTGCTTTCTTGTTTGACGCTGAGCCGAAACTCGAACGATTATACAAAGCAGCAACCTCTCGATCACTATAACGCCTATTTATAAACCATTGTACGCTGATTGCATTATATGGACATTGTGGTCCCATGTTATGTCATTAAAGAGCATTTTGTGTGTGCGATGATGAATTTCGTGTATCGTTAATAGGTAGTTACTATGATGTGTGAACTTTGATTGCCCGTGGACTCATATCCAACTTTGGCAAAACCAGAGATCGATAAGATATCTTATTTACTGGATTTTAAAATGTATGCCATTTTTGTTTTTTGCGTTACTGCATAAAACAACAGATGGTGATTCTGTTATTTAATGTTTCATGTGGCCAAAACTGTTGCAAGGCTCTCTGAAAATGTTGGTGAAAATTCAAAAGGGCATGTTAAGGAGGACTGCACATTCAAGACTATCACAATATATTAATGATAGAAATATGTTAGTATTGAACATTACAACATCACTTCGTACCGCATAGAGTGCATGATTATTTGTAACGGTCAATGACCATCCTCTATTATTACCAGTTGTCTACATATTGTTTATTCTTTACTTACTTAACGTCCCAAAATGACATCAAATGTGTCAAACAATAGTCAAATGTGCATTGGAGATCAATACACGATTCGGCAAATTAAACTATTTAAGTCATTCTTGGAATTTCACTAAGTGTTTTTTATTTTTGGTAGGTTTGTCTTTCTCCAAATATTTGATATAAAGTTCCTGATAATTGTTAAACAAAACAACCTAAACATTCAACAAATTCAAATTTCCATCCAGTATTAATCCTGGCGTCACACCTGTGTCATAGCTAAGGGTGTGACATTTGGAACCTGATGTAGGATACCACCAAACCAATGGAAAGACACGGCTTACCCGCCCTTACGGAGCTGATCGACCAATTATGGAAGTTAATTTGAGACAATCACGTCAAAGCTTTATCTGAAAAAAATGTTGTCTTACCACCATCACTCAAACACAACATATCGACGTCTAATATAAACACACAATCTAAACAATATATCGCTTCAAACTGCCGTATGATACATTTTGACCGACTTCCGTATTCATTGTTCGCAGCGTGTTGGCATTAAAATTTGCCGTCATATTGGGCGTCATCTTGGATTTTGGTTGTCTACTAAGACAGATGTGGATGCAAATTTTACATTTTATGTTTCTTCGTTGTATTCAACACAAAGTAATTCCGAACGATTTGCTTAATTCTTTGCATTCTGGACTATAGTCACAAGTGCCGCCATTATGTGGACGTTTGTGACTGGGTGTTGATTGCGTTTTTGTTTACTAATTCTCCAACTGATAAGATAGACCAACGGTGAAACTACTGTACCCTATGAGATATTGTCTATGTAGTCACTTCAATGATATACAATATGCCACAGGGGACGTTCAATTTTAGTTCGTTTGTATGTGCGTTCGCTAAGTGGTAC
Source organism: Siphonodentalium dalli (assembly GCA_032622095.1). Taxonomy (NCBI): domain Eukaryota; kingdom Metazoa; phylum Mollusca; class Scaphopoda; order Gadilida; family Siphonodentaliidae; genus Siphonodentalium; species Siphonodentalium dalli. The sequence goes on from CP136061.1 coordinate 68,753,917, forward strand.
GCCATATTGGACGCCATTTTGTTGTATCATACTCTTCTAATAGTGAATATGGATGGAAATTCATACCTGTCACTTCGTATGTGTGTTGTACATTAAATAAAACAACATACTGCGCATAATGCTATCACTCGTGGTTCCAATCCCAGTCGATAACTTTATTTCGAATTTGATGACATGGGATGGAGGGATACAGTTCTACATATTAGCTTACCAATTGAAAAGATGTATTAATGGTCAAATTAATGTTTGATATGAAATGTTATTCTATGTAGTCACTACAATAATATAGATTTTACCACTGGGGACTTTCCTTTTCGGGATTTTTCGTATGTCGCTCCACGGAGTCTTAAAATAAAAACTGAAGGCCATATTGGATGCCATCTTGGATTTTGATACTCTTCTAATGGTGAATATGGTTGGAAATTCGAATTTTACATTTGTTATGTGTGTTCTACACGAAATAAAAGGAAATACTACGCACTATTCTATCATTCTGGGATCCAATCCCAGGCGATGGCTATATTCAGCATTTTATGACATTGGGGGAGGGGTAAGTTTTTTCCAATTAATTACAATATTTGTAGGGATAGGGTAATCAAATTAATACCTTCGGGTAGAAAATTCTCCATTCTTTCCAAACATATATGACAAGATAAGCTAAATCCAGCGTGCTAGTTTTGTACAGAGTTGACGGGCGACAGTTTCTCTGAATCGTCATGATTTTTTGACGCATAACGTTACATTCTCTACCATGACGTCGTGAAATCTCAAACAAACCAGAAAAATAAGAACGTTCGAATCTAGTATCACCATGTACCACATAATAACAAATAAAATGTTCTGTTTTTGGTGATGTGCTTAACTTTTAACCAATTGTGTATAGCTGGCCAACCGCTGAAAGCAGGCTAATTTTTCGGTAGGGTACCTACACAAATAGTCTTACCATACATAGCTGCCACCAATTCCGGCAAGGCCAAGAATCATTTCCATAAATGATATATATTTACCTTCCAGAAAAGGTTGGTTTCAACTTGTTCTACCCAGGGTAGGGGTATCCGACCACTTTTGGCGTTTGGCCGCTCCTCTAATATAGTCTATTTTCTCACAGGGCATGTGAGCATGTCTCCACTCACTGCATCTCTTTGGTCCTTTCTCTCGTTGCTTATCCGTCCCTCTGTCCGAATGCATATGTGGATGCATGAATAACTTAATGAATAACTTATATATATCTACAAGCATGCTCTCTTTTTATACGACCGTTTAACAAAAAACGGGAGGCATTGTTATTGGTCTGTTGAGACGTCTGGCCGTCCGTCCGTCTGTGCGGGTGCACATTTGGGCAGGGGAGGAGCCTACGGCAAAAGAAAAATGACGCGAGCGACCACTTAAGGTCAAACTACCACCCAATGCCCGTTATGCCATACCATTTAGGAGCTAAGAGGTAGTCTTAAGTGGTCAAACATGTTAAAACAGCAGATAGACCACTTAAAGACCAAATATATGGGCGTCCGTCCGCATCTCCGTCCGTTCGATTTTTTCGCTTCAGGATGATAAATTTAATAAGTCTGAACTGAATGGAATGAAATTCCGCCCGCCAATTTTAAATCATGCAGCGTTACGGCATTTTTGTTAGAATTTGCACTCAATTTTCGTTTCCGGATGATAACTTTAGTAAGTCTGAACTGAATGGAATGAAACTTGGTATGTGGAATTATTACTAGCACCAAATACGGATCAAGTTCGAATTCGGGTCTGAGGGTGCGTGTGCGTGTGTGTGTGTGTGATAGGGTGTGTTTGTGTGTGTAAATCGGTTACATTTTTGGCGCGTTTATAACTTTTCAGGCATGAGTCCAATATTATGCAGCCCAAATTTGGACCACGGCCTACATTGTGTCGATAAAAATAACTCACCAAATTTTACGCCGATCGGTCAAAGAACATGGTCCCAAAATGCCGTATTTGCAATCAAGTATAGACACTATATTTCGCATGACGTTCGCTGAAATGACTGCATGTGACGTTACACACAAACATACATTTGGCTTTACTAATGTATAGACGAAACTTTCATGGGTTCCACCAAAGCATCGTTGGAAAAGGGCGCTAAATTAATTTTTCACATCAGGTTCAGTGTGAAAATAAGTAAGTCGTTTTTTATCACAAAGTTTTAAATACTTACTAGAGAATAACTTCAACTAGAGAAATGGAAATAGTTCACCTATCCTTGTTAAAAAATTGTTAAAAAGTAACATTTGGATGTCGTTTAGAAAATCCGAGTGTTTTTAGTCACAAAGTTACAAATGCATCCCAGGGAATTACTCCAACTAGAAAAATGAAAATATTTCACCTATCCTCGTTAAAAAAATGGTTACAAAGTTACATATGAAAAACGCTTAAAAAATCGAGTGGATAATTCCCTGGTAGACTTTTGTAACAAAACAAAGCAAATCGGATTTTTTAAACGACTTCATATGTTACCCTTTTTAACATGGGGAGGTGAAAAATTAGCATTGTGATAGTTGGAGTTATTCCCTGGTAAGTATTTGTAACTTTGTGATAAAAAAAAACAAGTCGGAATTTTTAAACGACTTCCAAATGTAACTTTGTAACAAAAACACGTAAGATGTTTTAAACAACTTCAAATTTAACTTTGTAACCCTTATTTAACAAGGATAAGTGAAATATTTTCAAATACGTCGGATTTTTTAAACGACTTCCAAATGTAACTTTGTAACAAAAACAAAAACACATCGGATTTTTTAAACTACTTCAACTGTAGCTTTTTAACCCTATTTTAACAAGGAAAGGTGAAATATTTTCATTTTTATAGTTGGAGTTATTCCCTGGGAAGCATTTGTCACTAAAAAGACGTCGGATTTTTAAAACGACTTCCAAATGTAACGTTGTAACCCTTTTTTTAAACAAGGATAGGTGAAATATTTTTATTTTTATAATTGTAGTTAATTCCTGGTAATCATTTATAACTTTGTTACCAAAACAAAAAAATGCGACCCGGGTTAATGATTGGAGCTAACACACGAGTAAACGTTGAGAAAACGTTTGTAAACCCAGTAAAAGTTGACTTGATATGTAAAAAGTAAGTCTTATTTGCAACCTATGGAATACTATTAGGGCCACTTCCTAATGGCGCTTTCGGCGCGCGCCGAAAGCGACAAAAAGTGCGCCATAAGCGTATGTTTCGGCGCGCGCAGAAAGCGCCGAAAGCACCGAAAGCGACAAAAAGTGCGCCGTAACGGCGCACATTTTGTCGCTTTCGGCGCGTTACTAATGGCGCACTTTTTGTCGCTTTCGGCGCGCGCCGAAAGCGCCATTAGGAAGTGGCCCTAATAGTAATCTACCACAGCAGAGAATTTATTCTTTTTAAAAATATATATATGAGGGTGATTTGAGCAGTAATTGGGCAGAACCTCGTCCAATAGATGCCAAATCCCCGAGAGGACCTGTAAACCGTTTAAGCGACAACATCAGCTACATATTTTATTTATCCATCGCGAAAAACTTGCCTTTTATGCAGGGGGGGGGGGGGGGGGTCGGAAAAAACTTTCCAGGCACGTATGATCATTTTAATTTTTTCCGGCCTCGGAGGAACCACCCACCCAATTTCTTCCGTTTCCGGCCTTTTTTTCCAGGCAATTTTGGACACCCACCCTTTTTTCCCGTTTCAGGAAATTTTTTCCGGTCAGTTTTGGACACCCACCCCCTAAATTTGAGAAAATTATCAATTGACCAACCAAATAGCTGATTATTTGATATTTTGATATTTGCTATGTGATATATTGCTTGAACCAAGTTGTTTATCAAAACATGTAGAAATACAACTGTTCATCCCAGTTCATCCCAGTTTGAAGAATAATGCTAATACAAAACATAACCATGATATACCCACATAACACTTCTTGGGGCATCTCAGAAACCAGAACTGACGAAACATGTTATAGCGTGTAATGGCAGGCTGGTAGCCACTGTCTGAAGTAATAGGCTTCGTAATAATTGGGAATAACATATGGATGGATAGCCCAATCTCACTTCTTTTTTGCTCACGATATCAGTGACGATAAAATCTTTGTTACTGTGATTAACATTACAAGCTGATCCAAATTAACTTGGAAAACAATTTTAAATTATTCAAGCTGGCCTTCAATTTATATGTTAGGATTTTATGTTTTACGTTGCAAAAGTCTATTTTATTCCATTATTTATTATATCTTTATTTCCATGTCACATATGGTCAAGTGTGCTTTCATTTTATTACTTATTTTCAGCTGAGTTCTGCATATAGTTATTCTTATTTTGTTGTATCAGTAGATGGAATCCTGATTAAATTTAATTTTTCCAATAGCGAAGTTTCTTGTTCTATCAAGTTGAATTTGGGTTATTGTTGGCCATTGTGCAACTGATCAAACTTCTGATAACCTCTATATATAGTATAGCATTGCTATTAACTATATATGACCTGATTCTGTTCAAAACACATCAAATTAAGACTCAATAGCAGAAATCGAAAAAAAAATTGGCACATGGAAAAAACTGCTTTACGGACCCGAGAGACACCCACCCACCCCATCATACGTGCCTGGAATTTTTTTTCGAACCCCCCCCCCTGTTTTATGAGGGAATTCTGTAATTTTCCTTAGTTTTTCATTCGTTACTTCGATGATGCCCTTACATTTATGAGGTCAAGCAAACTAATTAGCATTCATGACGTGGGCAAACCGAAGTGTAACTTAGAGCGAAATAGTTCGTTGGGGTTGTTCTGAAGAGTTGTTGATGTTTTAGAGCAAAAACGTATATCCTTTTACCAATTTTATATCAACAACAGTGAATTATGGACGATAACAATGTTCTAAAATAACATTGACGTCATTTAGGCTGGTTGACGTCCCTAGTTACCTGCACAAATTGCATATATAATTACGTCAAGCATGTAGTAACTACCTATATAGTTAGGCTACATTGAGCTAATAAAGCTACATTGACGTAATAACGTAACGTTTATTAGACAGGCTTTGTGTAGGCAAAAGTGAGCGGTGGACAAAGCCTGCCTAATACACATTACGTTATTACATCAATGTAGCTTCATTAGGTCAACGTAGCATTGGATTTGGTATGAAAGTAGTACTCTTTTTTTTATCTCTTCTTCAATTTACGAATTTCGAGTTAGAACGCGCCATGCCCGTAAACTCAAAGATAAAATTGTTTTAACATTAGGGGCCAGGTCACTGAGGGAAATCTCTATTAACTTTTAATACCTTTAAAATCTTCTTCACCGGAAGAAGTTGGCCGATTCATTTGATATTTTGTATGGAACATTGTTGTGGCCCTTAGATCATAGCTTGTTCAAGCCGCTATGGGGAATTTCTTTAGGAAACATTTAAATCGATTGCAAGATTTTCGTTTGTAGAATGTATCTTTATTATGATAGTTGAAGTATCCGTTCTTGCTCTATTTTAGCACGTGCTCAAATAAAGCCATGGTTTATTTTGCAGCCTTTATCTATATAGTAGGCGACAAGGGCGGTGGATAAAATGCTTTATTTCTCTACATCCATATATAGAATATGACAGGATAATGAGAATAGAGATTATATACAAAGGATCATAGAAGGAGAAGGACGTGTACACCACTATGTACACAATATACAAAATATCCAGATATAGTCTTATCGGCTCGATATATAACATGTTTTGGGAGGAAGGGATCAGATATGTCGATACATCAATGCCGATCCGCAGACTTATTTTATATAATACTAGCCGATGAGCCCGACGTTGTCCGGGCTATGCAAAAACCAAATTTCCAAGTCGATAGCTCCACCCGTTTCCGATATCTGGTCTGCGCATGCGCGAAGTTGGCGTCGCACGGGCTCGGCGACCAGATAAAATTCGTATCCGGGGCAAGATACATTCACATAGCAAATTTCAAGTCGATAGCTCCACCAGTTTCCGAGATCTCGTCTGCGCATGCGCGAAGCTGGCGTCGCACGGACTCGGCGACCCGATAAAATTCGTATCCGGGGCAAGATACATTCACATAGCAAATTTCAAGTCGATAGCTCCACACGTTTCCGAGATCTCGTCTGCGCATGCGCGAAGCTGGCGTCGTACGGGCTCGCTGACCCGATAAAATTCGTATCCGGGGCAAGATACATTCACATACCAAATATCAAGTCGATATCTCCACCCGTTTCCGAGATCTCGTCTGCGCATGCGCGAAGCGGGCGCCGCACGGGCTCGCCAATACGACAACGTTCACCGCCTGGTCAAACTACACACACGTACCAAGTTTCATCCCGATCGGTCGAGAATCGTAGATTTGTATAAATGACAGACAGACAGACAAACAAACAAACATACATACATACAGACAGAGGTCTTCAAAATATATATGAGATTGAAAAAATACCGAGGTCATAGCTATTTCCCAGACGACATATAGTTTCTATTGTATGGCCACACGTGAGAACGCTCTTTATGTTTACGATATACCAACGCGAAACGCTATTTATGCCGAAAATGGAATGGTTGTTAACAAAGCGTTGAAAGCGAGTAATAACTGCAGCAATCCGACCACCGGATTATATCTACAAACCGCACATTGGTTGAGGTGTGTCATCGCACACGTTTGTTGTAGCAACATAGTCTAAGGTGTCTGGAGTTAACTCACGGCATGACAAATTAGTGTGTAATAACGTTCACTTGATTCACATTCCTGTGCGGTTCTGCATTTACTACACACCCAGCAAAATGAAATTGACTGAATTACACACAATTTGCATTGGATGGGCTTGTAATACAATTTGTTTCAAATCATTTATGAGAGGAAGTGGTGAACATTCCAGACATTTCACATTTACAACATTTGTTCAAATTTAATTAGTGTGTAACATAATTCAGCATGTGGTTCACCAACATGTACATGTAATAAATGCTTAACTTCATATGGATGACGCTATGTGATCGCAAGAAAATCAAGTTTCGTAAATATTATACAAGTTATTAACTTCAAGCAAAGAGGAAAGATACCACTAATTATGATTAAGTGGTGAAATGTTGCGTCTTGTTAATCAGCATGCTCCAATGTCAGCTTAATTGTTATTCATATAAACCATCAGATATGGACGCAGCATCTCAAATTTTAATGGTAGGTCACACAACGGTCGTGACTTCTTATTGTCTTGAATTTGTTTACCAGGATACATAACTATATTTTTGCCCGTGGCTAATTCTAATAGTTTTTTTCTAAATCTTGCAAAATCTAGCTATTTCTAATTAATTATTCAATTTTACATTATGCTAGTATAAGCTATGTATACATTTATAATAGTCTACCTAAAGAATTCACGGACTATAAAATACATAATAATACTGTATCAGAATTAAAACAGCATCTGAATAAAAACTTTCAACTGGACCGATTGTGATGACAAAATACATTGAAGAAAGGCATATACTGCATGTAAGAGACCAATTCTTATAACATTATAGTATGCAAGGAAATCTTTTCAGTGTTTTTCTCTCTTGTAAATCCTTGTTTTCGTGCTACTAGGGGTGGGTGTAAACAAAAAATGACTGGAATTGTGTTGCAAAAACTTAAACAATTTAGTATCAAGGGGTGAGTGGTCACAAAAATGGTCAAAGCAAAAAATTGTCGTAAGTGCTTGAATTGTTTTGTTTCGACACCCCCTGTTATAACCGAATAGCCTGCATTATCTTAAAAAAAAAAATCATTATATCCCCCAATACTTAACCTGAATCTCTTTCTGTGACAATATGGGACCACCATGGTCCAACGTGTAGTCACCCTTTTCATACTAAATTCTTTAACAATATACTCCTCCTTTTTTCAAAACAATCCCAAATATCATTCCTAATCACGATAATCAAATTGCATTTTGATATTTCCAACACTACATTTCGTCAGGACACTAATTCACAATCTACATTTATCAGTCCATTGATTGCAAACAGTTTATGAATCACCTCAAGTAAACAGCCAATTTGAACAATTTTGGACAATTTCTCATGTATATAGCTTCGCTACAAATATAGCTATAAATCCGTCACCAACATATGGGTTAAACGCCTGCCAATAATCATGAACCTCTCCTCAATTAAAAACATGCCTACCGCCAACCATATTTCATTTTGTCACTAAATTCTTTAGTAGAACGACCCACAATTTGTAACATTACTACTAATCACGTCAACTCAAATTTCCAAATACATGATCACTATTATAATCTTAAAATTTTAATGTCAGTATTACAAAACATCACACACTACAACCCATGCATACACTTTATAACCATATTACAGTTCTGCCATTTTAGAACCTTGTTTGTAATTATATATATATCTTTTATTCCCCCATTTCTGAAGAGTCAATATATTATAATCAAACAAATGCACAGAATATAAACAAGGAATTACACAACCATTTCATGCACAAATAATTATGTACAAACACAGAGACACAAGACAATATAATTGGACACACATATATAGTGGCATGGGAACCGTAACATGCGCATCTACATGTACACGATTACACGATGAAATGTATCCACGCAGTGGTGGTTAGAGACAGGAATGAGATATGGAGAACAGTGTAGTGAGCTAATGTCTGTTATCCCCGAACAGCCAAAGGTGCCATATTTGAGCGCCTATATCGAATTTTAAAGGTTTACACCGGTGGGTAATTTTCCTTAGTCCATATCGATGCATTCTAATCCACTGAGCACGTTGCCGAAACATTTTTTGGTGATAGGCCGCCCGTAACTGAAGCTATGTCGATTCATGCAATTGAGTATTACATTATGGATTATGCAATCTGAATCGTAAATCGGACGAGAAGTTGTTTTTGTGTCACCTTTTTGAAGAAAATAAAATACCTTCGTGCGTTTGTTGACATCTTTGCTGCAGAACGACTCTTATTTCTAAATTCGCAGTGACACACGTACTTTTTGAAAAATATTGACTCGAAGTGTAATACTCAAACAATCCTGAGGCATACTAATTACATGATACACTAAAATCCGACATTTACACAACTATGGGCTGTTCTCAGTCAACTATTTTTTTATATTAAAATATGTGTAATTTTCAACGCACACCACTTTTGTAATTTGCACAGAAATGATATGCACTGTTCAATTGTATTCCACCACGCTCTATTGTGTCATATTTGACGATTTGAGTGAATAAATAATTGATTGGATTGGTAATGTTTCTGCTATTGTCCGATTGGCGGTCACTAACATGTATCACGCGTGATATCAATTGCTACAATATATCTCCAATTTATGACAATTTACATGTTATTTGTACACAGTAAATTGTGTATGCGAATACCCAGATGGATCGAAATACACACACAACGAATACCCAGATGGATCGAAATATACACAAAACGAATACCCAGATTGATCGAAATACACACAAAACGAATACCCAGATGGATCGAAATACACACAAAATGAATATCCAGATGGATCGAAATACACACAAAACAACTGTCGCTGTTGATGATTTAAGTATTCCCAATTCTCTCATATTTCAAACAAACACTCATTTTCAACTGAGCCGCGCTAGCTGTGGCCACATAGACGGCGTTTATTGCGTAACGTGCTTTACAAGTTATATGTGGGCACATGCTATAATAGTTTACATACACAATGTAAATACATCCTACAAAGTCTGCACAGCCGGTCAGGAAAAACCATGCACGCCTTTTATAGGGACTGGAAACCTGAAATCCGAAGCCCACTCGTATGTGCAGCTCGGGTGTTCGGACCGCACCCTTATTGAAATCTACTCATAATTATAGATGTATCAATATTCTGAACATTGTGAATAATTTGTCATCTTTTAGCTGAGTTATATCACAGAATGAAGAACGCTATATAGCTGGACACAGCATTGATAATTTATTTCGTTTGAATGAAAATTTTTATAATTGTTTTTGAAAATAAATGTGACCCTCTGAAGTTACACGGCTAGAATGACGAATTGTCCGCTCTAGCGATCTGAACAATTACTACAAATATCATTCTCATTGGCTACAATTCGAAATAGGCTCCGCCTATAATAAACAACTCTATATGCCCGAACTGTGAATACATAATTTTCCCGCTAATGCCAGGAAACGCGGGAAAATTTGAATTTTAGTAGCAATTTTGAGAGAGCATGTGATCTGTTATGGAGTAAACATTTTATTCCTGTACACACATTAATTAAACACTGATTTGGTCGCTCTCATCGGTTTTGGGTGTGATTAAGTTGCCCGGGTTGGGGAAAATTGTGATAAACTTACTCAGGTTATATAGGTAGAAATGTGATATAGTTACTGATAATATATACAAATTTCATTTATAAATGGCAAACTCGTACTCATGATCAAAATGACAACGGCATGCAATACCAATTTACGGTAAACGATGATGATTACTCGGCAAAACTGCAGATTACAGAAATGCTCTAAGTAATCGACTCTCTAACTACAGCAGCTAAAATTATGGGTGACTTTTCAGGATTTAGTCGAGAGCGTTCCGATGAATGGCAACAAGCCATATTTCCGACTAAATCCTTAAAAGGCTGAAAAGTTACCCATAATTCTGCTGTTGTTAAAGAGTCGATTACTTAGGGCATTACTGTATTTTTACTTCAGTCCTGTTCATATTGTGCCATTTGATTAACCTTCGTAACTTTATCAAAATTTCCCTCATCCTGGGTAACGTTATCGCAATGTTGGGAACATGCGTGGGTAACTTTATCACAAACCATCAATGGGAGCGACCAATTCAGCTCAATTAAAGGTACTCAATCCGAACAGAGGGTCCCAATCTCAACAGATTCCAACAACAACAATCCGATCAGAGGGTCCTATATTACTATTTCTTTGGCTTTGGGGGTAAAAAATATTTGATTCGAGTCGAGGAACCCATCAAACAAATTTCAGAGTTATTAGATATTGATTTTTGAAATTTGTTATTTGCTCGAGATGAGTACTAATAATTGCCGTCAATTTCGTAAACAGTATTCAAACAGACAAGGATGGATAACTCTAAAATCAAGTGGTAATAATAACGCAATTTTGACTGAGTTCTGGGCCAGAAAGTATTCCCAATAATGAAAAATAATAGATTTCTAAAATCGATATCTAACAAATCTGAGCTTAGATGGGTGACTTCCTCGACTCGAATCAAATATTTTTGACCCCCGAAGGCATTGAAATAGTAATTGAGAGGAGTTTTATCGGATTGAGTACCTTTAACATGGCGTAAATCTAATATGCTATTTATTATATTAACAAGCTAAACAATACAAATATAATACATAAAGTGGTGAAATATGCCTGTGTGATTCCACACCCACTGGGTTCCGAGGGCATTTCACAAATTTTGTCAAAATCACAACAAAAGATCTCATCGAAGTATTTATCCCTGACGTAAGCGTACGGACAGTATGTTTTTGAGCACCCGGGTAGCTTGATCTCACGTTCATTGTGCAGAACCTTCAAGACGTTCGAGTCCGTATAATCCTGGTTACCTCTTTTCAAGGTGTAGTTGCCATCACATTTGTACAACAGGAAGACGATGTTAGCCGAGAATGGGACGAGTTTTCTGGATTGAAACTCTCTGTCAGCATGGTCGGCCATGTTGTCAGCTTTTAGTGGCATTGAATCCTCATACAAACCGAGACTGGCGATGAGTGACATCAGAATTTCAGAGTTCCCGAATATGAATTTAGCTTCTGGGCTGAAAAAGTTAAGTTTTGAAGAAATTTTAATTATTTTGGTATGGAGGCAGGGGGAGTCACGGAAATAATCCATGTAATGTATCGTTCAGGGGGGGGGGTCGATATTTCACCGGAACTTTATTTCCCACCCGGAACTTTATTAGATATTACAGCACTGTTGATTCAGAACACCGACACGTCACGTTGCTACGGCGAATTAAAGAAATAATGTCAACGTAAAATCAACCACCTGTTATCGTTCCAAATCACACTTTATGATAATTATTTCTAAGAAATATGATATAAACTGGCATATGAGTGTGTTATTGGTTCAGAATACATGGTTTTGAACTACGGTGACATCGGTTACTTATTCCCAGTTCGTTATTCCTTATTCGAAAACATTAAATATTTACCAAATAAACGGTGCGGTAGGGTGGCCCATCCCCAAATTAGATATAAAAACCGAAAACCGCACCCCTCTAGCCCATACGGTTGCCACAGTAGGTGGCCAATGTGGCAACCATAGCCGTTTTGGTTATTATGAACCGCTTTTGACCAAATAAACGGTGCGGTAGGGTGGCCCACCCGAAAATAACATATAGTAACCGAAAACCGCAACCCTCTAGCCCGTGCGGTTGTCACAGTATGTGGCCAAAGTGGCAACCGTAGCCGTTTTGGTATTTATGAACCGATTTTGACCAAATAAATGGTGCGGTAGGGTGGCCCACCCCAAAATAACATATAGTAACCGAAAACCGCACCCCTCTAGTCCATACGGTTGCCACAGTAGGTGGCCAAAATGACAACCATAGCCGTTTTGGTATTTATGAACCGATTTTGACCAAATAAACGGTGTGGTAGGGTGGCCCACCCGAAAATATCATATAACAACCGAAAACCGCAACCCTCTAGCCCGTGCGGTTGCCACAGTAGTTGGCCAAAATGGCAACCATAGCCGTTTGGGCATTTATGAACCGATTTGGACCAAATAAACGGTGCGGTAGGGTGGCCCACTCGAAAATATCATATCATAACCGAAAACCGCAACCCTCTAGCCCATACGGTTGCCACAGTAGGTGGCCAAAGTGGCAACCATAGCCGTTTTGGTATTTATGAACCGATTTTGACCAAATAAACGGTGAGATAGGGTGGCCCACCCCAAAATTAGATATAAAAACCCGAAACCGCACCCTCTAGCCATACGGTTGTCACAGTAGGTGGCCAAAGTGGCAACCATAGCCGTTTTGGTATTTATGAACCGATTTTGATCAAATAAACGGTGCGGTAGGGTGGCCCACCCCAAAATTAGATATAAAAAACCGAAACCGCAGCCCTCTAGCCCATACGGTTGCCACAGTAGGTGGCCAAAGTGGCAACCATAGCCGTTTTGGTATTTATGAACCGCTTTTGACAAAATAAACGGTGTGGTAGGGTGGCCCACCCCCAAATTAGATATAAAAACCGAAAACCGCACCCCTCTAGCCCATACGGTTGCCACAGTAGGTGGCCAAAGTGGCAACCATAGCCGTTTTGGTATTTATGAACCGATTTTGACCAAATAAACGGTGCGGTAGGGTGGCACACCCGAAAATTAGATATAAAAACCCGAAACCGCACCCTCTAGCCATACGGTTGTCACAGTAGGTGGCCAAAGTGGCAACCATAGCCGTTTTGGTATTTATGAACCGATTTTGATCAAATAAAAGGTGCGGTAGGGTGGCCCACCCCAAAATTAGATATAAAAAACCGAAACCGCAGCCCTCTAGCCCATACGGTTGCCACAGTAGGTGGCCAAAGTGGCAACCATAGCCGTTTTGGTATTTATGAACCGCTTTTGACAAAATAAACGGTGTGGTAGGGTGGCCCACCCCCAAATTAGATATAAAAACCGAAAACCGCACCCCTCTAGCCCATACGGTTGCCACAGTAGGTGGCCAAAGTGGCAACCATAGCCGTTTTGGTATTTATGAACCGATTTTGACCAAATAAACGGTGCGGTAGGGTGGCACACCCGAAAATAACATATAGTAACCGAAAACCACAACCCTCTAGCCCGTGCGGTTGCCACAGTATGTGGCCAAAGTGGCAACCATAGCCGTTTTGGTATTTATGAACCGATTTTGACCAAATACACGGTGCGGTAGGGTGGCCCACCCCAAAATTAGATATAAAAAACGAAAACCGCACCCCTCTAGCCCATACGGTTGCCACAGTAGGTGGCCAAAGTGGCAACCATAGCCGTTTTGGTATTTATGAACCGATTTTGATCAAATAAACGGTGTGGTAGGGTGGCCCACCCGAAAATATCATATAACAACCGAAAACCGCAACCCTCTAGCCCGTGCGGTTGCCACAGTAGTTGGCCAAAATGACAACCATAGCCATTTTGGTATTTATGAACCGATTTTGACCAAATAAACGGTGTGGTAGGGTGGCCCACCCGAAAATATCATTATAACAACCGAAAACCGCAACCATCTAGCCCGTGCGGTTGCCACAGTAGTTGGCCAAAATGGCAACCATAGGCGTTTGGGCATTTATGAACCGATTTGGACCAATTAAACGGTGCGGTAGGGTGGCCCACTCGAAAATATCATATCATAACCGAAAACCGCAACCCTCTAGCCCATACGGTTGCCACAGTAGGTGGGCAAAGTGGCAACCATAGCCGTTTTGGTATTTATGAACCGATTTTGACCAAATAAACGGTGAGATAGGGTGGCCCACCCCAAAATTAGATATAAAAACCCGAAACCGCACCCTCTAGCCATACGGTTGCCACAGTAGGTGGCCAAAGTGGCAACCATAGCCGTTTTGGTATTTATGAACCGCTTTTGACAAAATAAACGGTGTGGTAGGGTGGCCCACCCCCAAATTAGATATAAAAACCGAAAACCGCACCCCTCTAGCCCATACGGTTGCCACAGTAGGTGGCCAAAGTGGCAACCATAGCCGTTTTGGTATTTATGAACCGATTTTGACCGTTTTGGTTATTATGAACCGCTTTTGACCAAATAAACGGTGCGGTAGGGTGGTCCACCCGAAAATAACATATAGTAACCGAAAACCGCAACCCTCTAGCCCGTGCGGTTGCCACAGTATGTGGCCAAAGTGGCAACCATAGCCGTTTTGGTATTTATGAACCGATTTTTACCAAATAAATGGTGCGGTAGGGTGGCCCACCCCAAAATTAGATATAAATACCCAAAACCGCACCCCTCTAGCCCATACGGTTGCCACAGTAGGTGGCCAAAGTGGCAACCATAGCCGTTTTGGTATTTATGAACCGCTTTTGACAAAATAAACGGTGTGGTAGGGTGGCCCACCCCCAAATTAGATATAAAAACCGAAAACCGCACCCTCTAGCCAATACGGTTGCCACAGTAGGTGGCCAAAGTGGCAACCATAGCCGTTTTGGTATTTATGAACCGATTTTGACCAAATAAACGGTGCAGTAGGGTGGCACACCCGAAAATAACATATAGTAACCGAAAACCGCAACCCTCTAGCCCGTGCGGTTGCCACAGTATGTGGCCAAAGTGGCAACCATAGCCGTTTTGGTATTTATGAACCGATTTTTACCAAATACACGGTGTGGTAGGGTGGCCCACCCCAAAATTAGATATAAAAACCGAAAACCGCACCCTCTAGCCCATACGGTTGCCACAGTACGTGGCCAAAGTGACAACCATATCCGTTTTGGTATTTATGAACCGATTTTGACCAAATAAACGGTGCGGTAGGGTGGCCCACCCCAAAATTAGATATAAAAACAGAGAACCGCATCCCTCTAGCCCATACGGTTGCCACAATAGGTGGCCAAAGAGGCAACCATAGCCGTTTTGGTATTTATGAACCGATTTTGACCAAATAAACGGTGCGGTAGGGTGGCCCACCCCAAAATTAGATATAAAAACCGAAAACCGCACCCCTCTAGCCCATACGGTTGCCACAGTAGGTGGCCAAAGTGGCAACCATAGCCGTTTTGGTTATTATGAACCGCTTTTGACCAAATAAACGGTGCGGTAGGGTGGTCCACCCGAAAATAACATATAGTAACCGAAAACCGCAACCCTCTAGCCCGTGCGGTTGCCACAGTATGTGGCCAAAGTGGCAACCATAGCCGTTTTGGTATTTATGAACCGATTTTTACCAAATAAATGGTGCGGTAGGGTGGCCCACCCCAAAATTAGATATAAATACCCAAAACCGCACCCTCTAGCCCATACGGTTGCCACAGTAGGTGGCCAAAGTGGCAACCATAGCCGTTTTGGTGTTTATGAACCGATGTTGACAAAATAAACGGTGCGGTAGGGTGGCCCACCCCAAAATTAGATATAAAAACCGAAAACCGCACCCCTCTAGCCCATACGGTTGCCACAGTAGGTGGCCAAAGTGGCAACCATAGCAGTTTTGGTATTTATGAACCGATTTTGACCAAATAAACGGTGCGGTAGGGTGGCCCACCCCAAAATTAGATATAAAAACAGAAAACCGCATCCCTCTAGCCCATACGGTTGCCACAATAGGTGGCCAAAGTGGCAACCATAGCCGTTTTGGTATTTATGAACCGATTTTGACCAAATAAACGGTGCGGTAGGGTGGCACACCCGAAAATAACATATAGTAACCGAAAACCGCAACCATCTAGCCCGTGCGGTTGCCACAGTATGTGGCCAAAGTGGCAACCATAGCCGTTTTGGTATTTATGAACCGATTTTGACCAAATACACGGTGCGGTAGGGTGGCCCACCCCAAAATTAGATATAAAAACCGAAAACCGCACCCCTCTAGCCCATACGGTTGCCATTGTAGGTGGCCAAAGTGGCAACCATAGCCGTTTTGGTATTTATGAACCGCTTTTGACCAAATAAACGTTGCGGTAGGGTGGCCCACCCCAAAATTAGATATAAAAACCCGAAACCGCACCCTCTAGCCATACGGTTGTCTCAGTAGGTGGCCAAAGTGGCAACCATAGCCGTTTTGGTATTTATGAACCGATTTTGATCAAATAAACGGTGCGGTAGGGTGGCCCACCCCAAAATTAGATATAAAAACCCGAAACCGCACCATCTAGCCATACGGTTGCCACAATAGGTGGCCAAAGTGGCAACCATAGCCGTTTTGGTATTTATGAACCGATTTTGACCAAATATACGGTGCGGTAGGGTGGCCCACCCCAAAATTAGATATAAAAACAGAAAAACGCATCCCTCTAGCCCACACGGTTGCCAAAATAGGTGGCCAAAGTGGCAACCATAGCCGTTTTGGTATTTATGAACCGAATTTGACCAAATAAACGGTGCGGTAGGGTGGCCCACCCGAAAATAACATATAGTAACCGAAAACCGCAACCCTCTAGCCCGTGCGGTTGCCACAGTATGTGGCCAAAGTGGCAACCATAGCCGTTTTGGTATTTATGAACCGATTTTGACCAAATACACGGTGCGGTAGGGTGGCCCACCCCAAAATTAGATATAAAACACGAAAACCGCACCCCTCTAGTTCATACGGTTGTCACAGTAGGTGGCCAAAGTGGCAACCATAGCCGTTTTGGTATTTATGAACCGATTTTGACCAAATAAACGGTGCGGTAGGGTGGCCCACACCAAAATTAGATATAAAAACAGAAAATCGCATCCCTGTAGCCCATACGGTTGCCACAATAGGTGGTCAAAGAGGCAACCATAGCCGTTTTGGTATTTATGAACCGATTTTGACCAAATAAATGGTGCGGTAGGGTGGCCCACCCCAAAATTAGATATAAAAACCGAAAACCGCACCCCTCTAGCCCATACGGTTGCCACAGTAGGTGGCCAAAGTGGCAACCATAGCCGTTTTGGTTATTATGAACCGCTTTTGACCAAATAAACGGTGCGGTAGGGTGGCCCACCCGAAAATAACATATATTAACCGAAAACCGCAACCCTCTAGCCCGTGCGGTTGTCACAGTATGTGGCCAAAGTGGCAACCATAGCCGTTTTGGTATTTATGAACCGATTTTGACCAAATAAATGGTGCGGTAGGGTGGCCCACCCAAAAATAAGATATAAATACCCAAAACCGCACCCCTCTAGCCCATACGGTTGCCACAATAGGTGGCCAAAGTGGCAACCATAGCCGTTTTGGTATTTATGAACCGATTTTGACCAAATAAACGGTGCGATAGGGTGGCCCACCCCAAAATTAGATATAAAAACCGAAAACCGCACCCCTCTAGTCCATACGGTTGCCATTGTAGGTGGCCAAAGTGGCAACCATAGCCGTTTTGGTATTTATGAACCGCTTTTAACCAAATAAACGTTGCGGTAGGGTGGCCCACCCCAAAATTAGATATAAAAACCCGAAACCGCACCCTCTAGCCATACGGTTGTCTCAGTAGGTGGCCAAAGTGGCAACCATAGCCGTTTTGGTATTTATGAACCGATTTTGATCAAATAAACGGTGCGGTAGGGTGGCCCACCCCAAAATTAGATATAAAAACCCGAAACCGCACCATCTAGCCATACGGTTGCCACAATAGGTGGCCAAAGTGGCAACCATAGCCGTTTTGGTATTTATGAACCGCTTTTGACCAAATACACCGTGCGGTTGGGTGGCCCACCCCAAAATTAGATATAAAAACCGAAAACCGCACCCTCTAGCCCATACGGTTGCCACAGTACGTGGCCAAAGTGACAACCATAGCCGTTTTGGTATTTATGAACCGATTTTGACCAAATAAACGGTGAGGTAGGGTGGCCCACCCCAAAATTAGATATAAAAACCCGAAACCGCACCCTCTAGCCATACGGTTGCCACAATAGGTGGCCAAAGTGGCAACCATAGCCGTTTTGGTATTTATGAACCGCTTTTGACCAAATACACGGTGCGGTAGGGTGGCCCACCCCAAAATTAGATATAAAAACCGAAAACCGCACCCCTCTAGCCCATACGGTTGCCACAGTAGGTGGCCAAAGTGGCAACCATAGCCGTTTTGGTTATTATGAACCGCTTTTGACCAAATAAACGGTGCGGTAGGGTGGCCCACCCGAAAATAACATTATAGTAACCGAAAACCGCAACCCTCTAGCCCGTGCGGTTGCCACAGTATGTGGCCAAAGTGGCAACCATAGCCGTTTTGGTATTTATGAACCGCTTTTGACCAAATAAACGGTGTGGTAGGGTGGCCCACCCCCAAATTAGATATAAAAACCGAAAACCGCACCCTCTATCCCATACGGTTTCCACAGTATGTGGCCAAAGTGGCAACCATAGCCGTTTTGGTATTTATGAACCGATTTTGACCAAATAAACGATGCGATAGGGTGGCCCACCCCAAAATTAGATATAAAAACCCGAAACCGCACCCTCTAGCCATACGGTTGCCACAATAGGTGGCCAAAGTGGCAACCATAGCCGTTTTGGTGTTTATGGACCCCTTTTGACCAAATACACGGTGCGGTAGGGTGGCCCACCCCAAAATTAGATATAAAAATCGAAAACCGCACCCCTCTAGCCCATACGGTTGCCACAGTAGGTGACCAAAGTGGCAACCATAGCCGTTTTGGTATTTATGAACCGATTTTGACCAAATAAACGGTGTGGTAGGGTGGCCCACCCCAAAATTAGATATAAAAACCGAAAACCGCACCCCTCTAGCCCATACGGTTGCCACAGTAGGTGGCCAAAGTGACAACCATAGCCGTTTTGGTTATTATGAACCGATTTTGACCAAATAAACGGTGTGGTAGGGTGGCCCACCCGAAAATAACATATAGTAACCGAAACTCGTACCCTCTAGCCCATACGGTTGTCACAGTAGGTGGTCAAAGTGGCAACCATAGCCGTTTTGGTATTTATGAACCGATTTTGACCAAATAAACGGTATGGTAGGGTGGCCCACCCGAAAATATCATATAACAACCGAAAACCGCAACCCTCTAGCCCGTGCGGTTGCCACAGTAGTTGGCCAAAATGGCAACCGTAGCCGTTTGGGCATTTATGAACCGATTGGGACCAAATAAACGGTGCGGTAGGGTGGCCCACCCGAAAATATCATATCATAACCGAAAACCGCAACCATCTAGCCCGTGCGGTTGCCACAGTATGTGGCCAAAGTGGCAACCATAGCCGTTTGGGCATTTATGAACCGATTTGGACCAAATAAACGGTGTTAAAGGGTGGCCCACTCGAAAATAACATATAATAACCGAAAACCGCAACCCTCTAGCCCGTGCGGTTACCATAGTAGGTGGCCAAAGTGGCAACCATAGCCGTTTGGACATTTGTGAACCGATTTGGACCAAATAAACGGTGCGGTATGGTGCGGTATGGTGGCATGTAGCCCATGCGGTTGCCACAGTAAGTGGCTAAAGTGGCAACCATAGCCGTTTTGGTATTTATCAACCAATTTTGACCAAATAGATGACGCGGTAGGGTGGCCCACCCGAAAATAACATATAATAACCGAAAACCGCAACCCTCTAGCCCGTGCGATTGCCACAGTAGTTGGCCAAAATGGCAACCATGGCCGTTTGGGCATTTATGAACCGATTTGGACCAAATAAACGGTGCGGTAAGGTGGCCCACCCGAAAATATCATATCATAACCGAAAACCGCAACCATATAGCCCGTGCGGTTGCCACAGTATGCGGCCAAAGTGGCAACCATAGCCGTTTGGGCATTTATGAACCGATTTGGACCAAATAAACGGTGGTAAAGGGTGGCCCACTCGAAAATAACATATAATAACCGAAAACCACAACTCTGTAGCCCGTGCGGTTGCCACAGTAGGTGGCCAAAGTGGCAACCATTTGGGCATATATGAACCGATTTGGACCAAATAAACGGTGCGGTAGGGTGGCCCACCCGCAAAATAACATATAATAACCGAAAACCGCAACCCTCTAGCCCGTGCGGTTACCATAGTAGGTGGCCAAAGTGGCAACCATAGCCGTTTGGACATTTGTGAACCGATTTGGACCAAATAAACGGTGCGGTATGGTGCGGTATGGTGGCATGTAGCCCGTGCGGTTGCCACAGTAAGTGGCTAAAGTGGCAACCATAGCCGTTTTGGTATTTATCAACCAATTTTGACCAAATAGATGACGCGGTATGGTGGCCAACCCCAAACTTTACTATGAAACGAAAACCGTACCCTTTGATCCCGTGTGGTTGCCACAACTGGTGTTCAAAAGGTCAGGGGCGGCCCACTACCCTCACCGGCCCGGGCTCTCCTTTTAGATATACCCATTGTTATGGACCGTGTCGTGTTTGTGGTAAGGGGGTAACTCTGTTTGAGGTTTGGTTACAGAAAAGAGAAGACAAAATTATGGCACCGAGAGCAAAGGACTGCGGGAAAGGATTTGTCTCTGTTGGCGGCCATTGCCGTTGTCAATTAGAGTATACATATCCAGGACATTTCTACTATAGGCAAGCTTCGAGCCCAAGCCAAAGATCTCCCTCGATTAGAGAATGCAAAGGAACCCATTCAGGAGAAATGAACCGTTGAGGCACAGTGGTGAAAGGAAGCGGCGATGGGATGTCGTGCGGATCATTTTGTGAGAAGGCCCTGGGGTCCTCAGATAACTGGTCATCAGAGAACTGAGGAAGAGGGACAATTTGACATGGATGTCTATAACCCCCACCCGGTGACGAACCATGGATTGACATTGTAAACGGTGCCAAAAACGTGTGGACCAGTGTGGAGCAGTTTGTGCTCCAGGACGGCCGCACCTACAGTACACTGGAGACTGTCCAAACCTCCAGGAAGTATGTGCTGAAATTGGGCGATGAGTCCCTCGCAGGCCGAGCCTTCGGGATGAACCACGCAGCCAGTATCATGGACAAAGAGGACAATGGCTGGAAACCGACCCCGGCTAACCTCGGATATGACATCCAGAAAGCCCGTGTCGAGTCGAGCATGGTCATGGCGGCCTAAGGAACGCGACGGGCTACGATATAAGAGACGTCGTCAGCATCGACATAAAAGCCTGCTACCCGGCCAGCTTCCAAGGCCATGGCGAGGCCAAGCCATAGTTTGACAGATTCGGGCACACCACACAACACATGACCTGGTCGCAATCAACGGCCCCTCCCCAAAATATCGCCACAGGTTTCGCCGACGTCCATGAATGGGAGTTCGTCCCTAACTGCCATCCAGTCATCTCCGCCCGGTCCGGAAATCATTTCGCAGATCAGGGCTGTGCCCATAAACCCCTGCTCGCCTTCCTGGTTGAGTCAGATCTCCCGAAGAGCGTGGATGTCCGTGAGGCCGTCATCACTTTGGAGCAACGAACTGAGGTCTGGCTCCCTGAAGATCGTGATGCAGCATCATATGGAAATTCACACAGGGCAACAAGACCGACGGCAAAAGACTAACACGGCGGTTTGTGGTCGACCAGGGAGAGCTTGACTTTTTGGTAAGAGTAAAAAAAGGGAGATCTCGGCTTGGGGGGTATTCCTCTCTTCGAACGCCTGATCTAATCAATGCGATTGCCGACGTCCGTGCTGCGGAGTTTGTTTCACATCCGAGATCAGAGACACCGCGAGCTTAAACTGATCGACACCGAGTTCACGGTGTGCAAATCCTCGAGGAGCGACAGCAAAGGAACCCATTCAGGAGAAAAGGACCGTTGAGGCACAGTGGCGAAATGAAGCGGCGATGGGATGTCGTGAGGATCATTGTGCGAGAAGGCCCTGTGATCCTCAGAGAACTGTTCATCAGAGAAATGAGGGAGAGGGGACACCCGGTGATATTCCCGGCCGACGAACCGTGGGTTGACATGATGAACGATGCCAAACACGAGATTGAAGTCGACGACAAGGCCGCAGACTACTCTACGTGGAGGGTAGAGAGAATCGACGTCAACGGCGTCTTTGCTGCCCATGGGTGTAAGAAAGCAGCACTGAACGGTCGGTTGACAGATGAGAGAGAGCAGCACAACTCGTCAGAGAGCTCCACAAACAAGAGTATTCCCTCAAAGTTAAGTTCTTGAGGCAGCCCAATGACGGCAACTGGGTGGTTGAAGACAAGTCTGACCCGGTCAGAGCCGAGAGGAAGAAGGGACAAGACGTCGCTGAGATCACCCATGCCACAAGCCCCGGTATGCTGACGGGTATTGACCGCCCATACTATGAGAATGCTTACCCTGTCACCGCGGTTGTCTATGGTATCTCTTCCATCAGCGACCCAGATCCTGCAAATCTAGCACCAATGAAGGACGGCGATCTCAACTGTGCCCAGCGGTGAAACACTTTGAAGGTGCGCTGGGAGGGCAGGGACTCACGCCCACGAGGAGAAAGAAAAGTCAGGAGTTGGAAGAGCGAGGTCATCAAACATGCCACTGTCAAGGATGTCGCCGTCCTCGAGAAGATACTGAAGCGTGCGATCATGCTCCGAGATATAGCCGGTGGGGACATCTACAACAGTGGGAAATACCAGCTTAGGGCTTAAGAAAGTGGAGCTCATCTGCGACAACGCCCATGTCTGGTCCAAAAAACCCCACTTCCCATTCTCCAGGCAGGTTCACTTCTATGAAGACGATGCCTGGGAGCCCATTCGAAACGCAACCCAGGACGAGCCGATTACAGTATGGCTGCTGAGGCCAAGACAGAGAGCTCGGTGTGGACCAGTTTGTGCTCCAAGACGGCCGCACCTACATGACACTGGAGACTGGCCAAAACCTCCAGGAAGCCTGTGCTGAATTGTGCGACGAGTCCATCGCAGACCGAGCCTTCGGGGTGAACCAGGCAATCAGTATCATTGCCAAAGAGCACAACGGCTGGAGACCGACCCCGGCTGACATCGGAGATGACATCCAGAAAGCACGGCGGTCTCTGGTACGCGATGGGCCACGATATAAGAGACGTCGTCCCTGAATATCGTGATCAAGGCTGCATCATCATAGGCAAGTTCATCCATGGCAGCAAGGCCGGCGGCAAAAGACTGACATGGAGGACCAGGGAGAGCTTGACTTTTTGGTAAGTGACAAAAAAGAGGAACTCTGGTTGGCGCCCCCAAAAGTGTCACCTCTGCCACATTCTCACATACTACGATGACTCGCAGCCCCAGTACACGCACTTGGTGGCCTCAATGTTGGCATATGCCCACATCAACCTCCTCGCTACACTGGCAAGATTTGAACCCGATGAGGCTGTCCGGGTGGCCACTGGTAGCATTTACGTCCAGAAGACCGCGTTGCAGAAGCTTGGTGGTGTGAAAGCTTACACCACAACTCTGTGCCTGTGGTGATAAATTGTGTGTCGCCTGCTTGACTGTGGAGCCATTCCTCTCACCAGTGGGCCCGGCTCAGTGGCGTGACAAGGGGAAGTTATACATGCCACACGAACACGCCACTTACCTCTCCAAACCAGAATATTGTAGCCAAGCCACACCGATGGTCGAATCAACGGCGCCCAGCTACAATGATTGACTGACCCGGCACCGGCTGAGCTAACTTAATGGTGGCGGTCAATGGCAAGACCACGCGAGCGATTGAGCACTTCGGGGTAAGAGGCCTCCTCGTGTTTACCCCGACTCATCGCCTCGCCAAAGTAATGCGGATCCGATGGGTCAAAGCCCAGACATACCACAGATTCTTCCGATGGAGAAATGAGAATGAATGGACACCCGAACGCATGGGGCAGAAGTTCACCGCACGTGTCATCATCTGGGACGAGGTCTGCACTGTCCCGGCCTATCCTGGAGATGTTCTTGAACTGGCTTGACCAACACGGAGTTCAGGTAATTTGCTGCGGGGATCAAGGACAGCCGCCACCGATTGCAGGTGAAATGCCTCTCCACTGACTGCAACAACGGGCAGACTACTACGAAGAGGTCGTTGTCGACTACATAATTAAAGATGAAGCCACCAAAGCCCTTCAGAGTAACAAAGTCCAGTGCCAGGAGATGCGGAAGGCCCTCCCCAGTTACCTGGGCGGGATCGGTTTGTGGATTAGTGGTGGCACAGTGACCTACTCCTTACCAGCCGTTAGACGTTCCGCAAGCGTGCACATGAACTGTTGCTCCGACGCCATAAGGAGCATTTATTAGATGCCTCAGTGCCTATCCTTTACCACCCCAATGAGAACCGAAAGCAGAACATTGACGTCGCAATCCCAAGCACTGGCGATCCACCGCGCACAGAAGAGCTCGTTCTCAACGACGTCGTCGTGGTATTTATCGCGGCCGCGGAGCCGGAGCATGCTATTAAAACCGACGCTCAGTGCCTGGACTATCATTGACGACTACCCCCAGTGTTCCAATCTGCCGTGTGGAGTATATGCAGCAGCTCGAACGGGTAACCTGTAACAGGGCCAGTTGCGCGTCGGCGGCCACATAAGAGGGCCTCGCCCGTTCAAGGGTATCCGCGAACTTTGTGGCTTTTGTACCGAGAGGCCACGTCGACGACGGTGAACGCGAACTTGTATGTCTTGCGACCCACCCGGCCATGAGGCAGAAAGACCTCATTTGACACTGCCACGTGCACATGCCGCGGATTGGGCAGGTATATCTGCCAGATGGCCTGCTTCTTGAGCAACGACCGTGCCACATCTACAGAAATCTTGATTGCTGCCGCGAGGTTCTTGGTGGCTGCAAGACCCTTCCAGTAGCCCTTGGGACAATAGTAGATTATTTAGAGGCACCTGGACATCTTGCTGTTCATATATATATTATACTAGAAGGTGACCCGACTTCGTCCGGGCTTTGACCTTGAATTGACCATTTTGAAGGTCAAGGTCAGTTGGGGTAACGATTTGACCCGTCCAAAACACTGCCCAGACAAAAGTACCCGTCGAAATCCATTCTGTTTTACCCGATTTGACCTTGAATTGATCATTTTGAAGGTCAAGGTCAGGTCGGGGACAAAAGTAACCATATGTATCAAATTTCATGGAAATCCCATCAAAATTCGCGATTTGACCTTGAATTGACCCGATTTCAAGGTCAAGGTCATGTTGCACGGGCAAATGAATAGGCTTAAGAGACTCCCCACACGAAAGTGTCCCTAGACACCAAGTTTCATCGAAATCCCGTGATATTCGGGCGTTTGACCTTGACATTACACGATTTCAAGGTCACGTCGCACGGGCAAATTAATAGGCCTATGTCACTTCCCGGCCGAAAATATACATACCAAGTTTCATCGAAATCGCTCGGCCGTTTACGAGTCCATCGCGAACACACACACACACACACACCCACCCCCACAGATCTATACACACACAGACAGATCTTCCAAAATATATAATAGATATATATTATATATTGTGAGCTAGCGATGTATTCCAACTTGGCAATGAGCCTCTAACATGTCCGTGCGACTGCCTCCGGTAGCTGTCCAGTCGTCTTGTGGAGGTTGGTTGACCTTGACACTAAAAAGTTTGCAAAGCAGCTGGCCGCCCTTTCGTCCCCGCGCCAGGAATCGAGACATCTGCGCCAAGTTGAGCATCACATCAGCCAGTCGACCAGGGATGTATGTCTTCCACTGTAGAGCACACTTCGTGATGCATAGTTCGTCCGCCAACATGATGCAGCTATGGTTGCCATTTTGGTCACCTCTTGTGGAAACCGCATTTTTTTCGGTTTTTATTGTACAGTTTGGGGTGCAATATGGGCCACTCTAACGCACCGTTTATTTGGTAAAAATCAGTTAATAGGCACCAAAACGACTATCGTTGCCATTTTGGCCAACTCATGTAGCAACCGCACGGGCTAGAGGGGTGCGGCATTGTTTTTTTTATAGTTTAGTATGGGGTGGGCCACTATACCGCACCGTTTATTTCGTCAAGATCCGTTCATAAATACCAAAACGGCTATGGTTGCCACTTTGGCCACCTCCTGTGGCAACCGCACGGACTAGAGGGAAGCGGTTTTCCCTTTTTTATACATAACTTTGGGGTCGGCCACCCTACCGCACCGTTTATTGGGTCACAATCGGTTCATAAATACCCAAACGGATATGGTTGCCACTTTGGCCACCGACTGTGGCAACCGCACGGGCTAGAGGGTTGTGGTTTCGGCTATTATGTGTTATTTTCGAGTGCGCCACCATTGACAGCGTTTATTTTGTCCAAATCGGTTCATAAATGCCCAAACGGCTATGGTTGCCACTTTGGTCGCCTACTGTGGCAACCGAATGGGCTAGAGGTGTGCGGTTTTCGGTTAGTATATGTTACTTTCGGGTGGGCCACCCTACCGCACCGTTTATTTGGTCAAAATTGGTTCATAAATACCGAAACAGCTATGGTTGTCACTTTGGCCACCTACTGTGGCAACCGTATGGGCTAGAGGGGTGCGGTTTTTCGGTTTTTATATCTAATTTTGGGGTGGGCCACCCTACCGCACCGTTTATTTGGTCAAAAATCGGTTCATAAATACCAAAACGGCTATTGTTGCCACTTTGGCCACCTACTGTGGCAACCGTATGGGCTAGAGGGGTGCGGTTTTGGGTTTTTACATCTAATTTTGGGGTGGGCCACCCTACCGCACCGTTTATTTTGGAAATCGGTTCATAAATACCAAAACGGCTATTGTTGCCACTTTGGCCACCTAATGTGGCAACCGTATGGGCTAGAGTGGTGCGGTTTTGGGTTTTTATATCTAATTTCGTGGTGGGCCACCCTGCCGCACCGTTTATTTGGTCAAAATCGGTTCATAAATACCAAAACGGCTATGGTTGCCACTTTGGCCACCTACTGTGGCAACCGTATGGGCTAGAGGGTGCGGTTTTGGGTTTTTATATCTAATTTTGGGGTGTGCCACCCTACCGCACCGTTTATTTTGTCAAAATCGGTTCATAAATACCAAAACGGCTATTGTTGCCACTTTGGCCACCTACTGTGGCAACCGTATGGGCTAGAGGGGAGCGGTTTTGGGTTTTTACATCTAATTTTGGGGTGGGCCACCCTACCGCACCGTTTATTTTGGAAATCGGTTCATAAATACCAAAACGGCTATGGTTGCCACTTTGGCCACCTAATGTGGCAACCGTATGGGCTAGAGTGGTGCGGTTTTGGGTTTTTATATCTAATTTCGTGGTGGGCCACCCTGCCGCAACGTTTATTTGGTCAAAATCGGTTCATAAATACCAAAACGGCTATGGTTGCCACTTTGGCCACCTACTGTGGCAACCGTATGGACTAGAGGGGGTGCGGTTTTGGGTTTTTATATCTAATTTTGGGGTGGGCCACCCTGCCGCACCGTTTATTTGGTCAAAATCGGTTCATAAATACCAAAACGGCTATGGTTGCCACTTTGGCCACCTACTGTGGCAACCGTATGGGCTAGAGGGTGCCGTTTTGGGTTTTTATATCTAATTTTGGGGTGGGCCACCCTACCGCACCGTTTATTTGGTCAAAATCGGTTCATAAATACCAAAACGGCTATGGTTGCCACTTTGGCCACCTACTGTGGCAACCGTATGGGATAGAGGGGTGCGGTTTCGGGTTTTTATATCTAATTTTGGGGTGGGCCACCCTACCGCACCGTTTATTTGGTAATTATTTAATGTTTTCGAATAAGGAATAAGGAACTGGGAATAAGTAACCGATGTCACCGTAGTGGTTTTGAAGCATCGTCACTTGATATATTGTCAATATTCACAATAATCGACTTACTTAATTTGCGACGTCGGAAAGATGACAAAATGAAAGACCGGGTTGTGTCAAATGATGATATATCCTGACAAAACAGTTGAATGATTCGACTCGGGACATTTGCGTAAATGATCTGCATATGTCACTTGTTTTAGTAGTAATTTAGAGAAGAAATTGGGTGCCAGCAATTTGGAGATATTTACGATGATCTGACGTCGATTGGAATTTCGGCCAAACAAAAACAGCGATGACATGTCTCTATGTAGTCCAACAAATTAGACTATTCGGATTAATACATATTTTAATATTTGGACATTTACGATTGTATTAATCCTTCTAGTCTAATAAAAGAGCTGAAACCCAAGTTTGCAAAAATTTTGAAGCAGGTCAACACCAGTGACCACCGATATAACCCCTTCAAAATACCATTCTATCTGAAATTTTCTACAAATACATGAGTCTTACCTGTAGCGGAGATAGTATTCTTTATGTTCAAACATAGATTGTGATATAAACGTTGTCAGAATTACAGATTTGTTAGTTTAATCTCGGAGTCGAAAACATATCACCATTTTCAAATACAGACGATAATGATGACGTCACGCTTCTAAAATAAAGGCCACACAAATTGATTACTCGTGAAAATCAATATATGCCGTGCAGATATGGAAATATCAACTGGGTCAACTTGTTGGCATTTATAGATATCACATTAGCGCCAAATGTTGTTTGTTTGATAAATAACAATAATAAGGGTCTGTTCGTCCGGTTTTGTTGACATTTTCATCATAGAAGTGTTCTTATCAAAATTATACCATTGATATTTTTGTACCATAAATAAAGATGCCTTTTCTTAAATAAACAATATTTGAAGGGATATGGAAATTATTTTATTAGTTTTGAAATTCAAATTGATTAACCGGTTAACCGGATGCTTGGTCTTTCAAGCTTTCCGGTATGTCAAGATTCGACGAGAGTATGATATGCATGGGTAATAGTTATTATAATTAGTCACTTATGTGGATTATATTCGTATTCCTGTGGATTTTCGTGTAAGTAAATCAGTTGTAATCGATGAATTCAACGACCACCTGCCCCATGAAATGTTCACAAGTCGAAAACTATGACCAATTGTCACCAAAAGCCGGATTATATAGGTCTATGTTCGATATTTTGGCATAAAACCAACACATTTCTAGTGATAAACAGATTAACTGAAACGGCACTTCGACTATATTTTCGTTTGCCTGTTTATAATCGACATCGAGAAAAAAATCCTGCCGTTCCGATGGTTACCGATTATTACCGCTTTTTCCAGTAAAATGAGAAAACGGTAAATAAACAGTAAGTATGTTCATCCTATTATATGTTTAAAAGAATATATGGTCATTAATACGGCGAATATGTGTACGTGTTTAAACGTATATTGTAAAACTTGGAGATAAATTGAAGTATGTACCTGTACATACGCTACCGTACCGAAAATAGTTGCCTGACTGTGTTAAATTGGAAATTACACAATTGGCAATAGACCGGCCTACATATAATATTATTATTGATACGGAAAACCTAAACATGCCTTAGCGCGCCGCACACGCGTACGATGCGATATATATCGTACGACAAATATCGGGCACCGGTTAAGCCTATAGTGTAGGCTATAACTTCAAGTAGGCCTTCAGTTTCAACAATTGGAAAGTTTATGCCTAACATGTTGAATTTGTTTTGATATGCGAGTATTACTGTGGTCATATATTTAGTGTGAAATTTGTAGTGATAAATCGAGATATATATAAACACACATATAAATATATATATATATAGCATCGTCGTCCGCTAAATTGCTAGAAGTTTCATAGCAGACGTCTAAATGCAATTTTGGGCGCAATTTGTTACCGGATGGGAATATATTCGCTGCCACGTGGTCTTGTATTTTATACATATAAAAACGAGCTTCGCTTTGATAATTGAGAATGACACAGCTACGAAAATGCATATATGTATACGAGTTCAATTATTCTATATAATTTGTAGCCGCCAGTGCCCGCCACACAGATGTGATATTTGTAAGCTCTGTGTGCGCACAGGTACGATTTTAGTCGAGCGACTGAATACGATTGGCTACTTCCAATAAATAGTACGACTCGATCGTAGAAAATCAAAATTATTTGATTCTTTGCGAGGCCGATCGTGCGACAAAATGTCCTGCGGTTTTCCACCGCACAAGCTACGATTTTACCTATATATAGCCTATATATAGGTAAAATCGTAGCTTGTGCGGTGGAAAACCGCAGGACATTTTGTCGCACGATCGGCCTCGCAAAGAATCAAATAATTTTGATTTTCTACGATCGAGTCGTACTATTTATTGGAAGTAGCCAATCGTATTCAGTTGCTCGACTAAAATCGTACCTGTGCGCACACAGAGCTTACAAATATCACATCTGTGTGGCGGGCACTGGCGGCTACAAATTATATAGAATAATTGAACTCGTATACATATATGCATTTTCGTAGCTGTGTCATTCTCAATTATCAAAGCGAAGCTCGTTTTTATATGTATAAAATACAAGACCACGTGGCAGCGAATATATTCCCATCCGGTAACAAATTGCGCCCAAAATTGCATTTAGACGTCTGCTATGAAACTTCTAGCAATTTAGCGGACGACGATGCTATATATATATATATTTATATGTGTGTTTATATATATCTCGATTTATCACTACAAATTTCACACTAAATATATGACCACAGTAATACTCGCATATCAAAACAAATTCAACATGTTAGGCATAAACTTTCCAATTGTTGAAACTGAAGGCCTACTTGACACCCATCCACTATAGCTTTCCTTGCGTCTTTGTACTGTATGTGGCTTGACAGCCAGTTAGCGTTTTTATCTAGCGCTTATTACATATATACTTAATATATAGATGTGAAAAAAAATCATTCACTCCGAAAAATTATAAGGATATAGATCCCATAATGTCTATAAAAATCAGCCTGCTCCTACGTGGTCTGGAACAATGAAACTGCGAAATAAGTTTGGTGTGGCCTAAAATTTTTCCATGATTTCTGATCCTTTACGCATGCGCGTAATCTCAATACGGCGCGCAATCCTCACGCAGACGATGTTGATATTTCTGACGTGTGTATTCTGATCAAATTTTAATGGATTAATAGTGACAAAAAAATTGTGTTCGTTGGTGAATTTACAATACATTACCGAAATAAAGTGAGGTTTTCGAAGAACTGGACAAATATACATATGGAATGTTGTAGATTGGCATCTAAGGTGTAAGAGGAACCAACAGTTTTTAGTGAAAATATATTTTTTGTAGGAATACAGTTGAGTTCATAATGGGTGGCAACAATTTTTTGTTTCGTTCCTTCCGTGACCTATGGTCCCGGGTGGTGGTTCCGCCAATAAAAGAGGGGTTTTGACCAAATTCCAAGCTCCTGTGGGCTGATAAACACAAGTTTTACGCAACAAAATTCATTTGATAAGATTTTCAGACAATGCCACGACATTAACCCCGATCGAAAAATATCTATTACCTTCCGTCATATTCCGGTGCTAGTTTTTAGAACAACTGTTTTTCCCAGATATTATTTTTATCGCCGGGGAAACCCAGCGCCCACACTGAAAAATAATTTCGATTAGTGCCGGTATTCTTGCAAAAAGAAGTCGCCCAACGCGACAATAAAGGCTACCCAAACAACCACATATAGAAACGAGCATCACGACCAGCGTATTCAGATTTGCGTCGGGAAATAATAATGCCAATATTCTGTACAGTGCTTAGCCAATGCAATTTTCGTACCGGACAAAACAGAAGGTACAGGTATTACAAGTCATCCCGACTAATACAGAAGGTAATGCAATTTCGAGTCCCCACGATTTATAGAGAACAATAAAGAATAAAACAGAAGGAAATGCTATTGTGAATTGCCGTGATCACTAATACATAAGGCAATGGAAATGCCATCAGGAGCCGCCCCGATTCATACATATGTTAATGGTATCATGAGTCACCCTGACTAAACCAGAAAGTATATACCGATATCACAAGTTACCCCGACTAATAAAGAAGGTCGCCCTGATTAAAACAGAACATAATGCTATTGCAAGTCGCCGAAAGTACCGGTGTCGCAAGTTACCCCGACTAATGCATAAGGTAATGCTATCGAGAGTCACACCGACTAAAACAGAAGGAAATGTTTTGTGAGTCGCCCAGGGGCCTATACTATAGAATACAATTTTTGTAATATCAGCGTTAATTTGTGATTTACTAATTTTGTAATACATATTTTGTGTTATATAGTATTCGACTGTATTTCTATCAGTGTATTTATTTCATTGTAGATTGAAACTCAACATATGCCAAAAACTCTTTATATGCAAAATACATTGACATGCAATGACTTATATGATCTTTTTGGCGAACCATCTATATACTGGGATTCACTTGACCGGAAAATCTTTGCATTTTATGGAGAAAAAGGGGGCCTGAAAGTTTCATCTGTTCATGTTTTCGTAGTACTCGAACGCTACAGCTGTGTAATATGTAAAAATTCGCAATACGGAATAATAAAGTACTGGCTAAGCGGGTTCTATAGTACAGCAATAATACCATTTTTGTGAAAATTCATTATTAGATTACAAATGCACAGGCTACATTATTGATATGTCACGACGATTATCCGTGCGGAAAATGGTGAGTGCGATTAGCTGGGTACATGTTCTTTGTAATGCGGTCACGGAATCTCAATTGTTAACCCATTGAGATGGTTTACGCTCAATGGATTTGAAAGGAGATACTCCGAGATAGCCATGTCAGCGGCCTAGATTTTAATTATGAATGGAATTAAAGAGTTGTCGGGCTTGGGCTCAAAACGTATATATATAAACGATCTTTGTGCGAAGGTACACGGATACGCGGTGAATCGGGGGTGGTGGCATTTCGTGTTGAAACAGTTACTGATAATTTCAGGCTAAGTTGCGTTAAGAATCAGTGGACCCCAAATATTTACCATGACATTATGTAACATATTTGAACCGCATGGCATTTGTGTGCTCAAGAAGTTTGCGTTCACCTTGTGGTCTAAACAATTTAATTTGGCCAATAGTGCCGCACAGAATGTTCCATGAGTGAATTTTTAGAAAAATTCGGGGTCCTCCGATCCTTAACTTACCAATGTAGTAGTGCGTGTTGGTTATAACCAAATGTCATATGTTTACCTAAATTCAGCCGCTTATTTGGGTATAAATGGAAGGTACTGAGAATTAGGTATAGTTTAAGTAGATGGTGCTATATATATGTTTTGAAATCGAGGTTGGGTGTCCCGGAGACCCTGGACGAGGGAGTGTTGGTCCACATTGGAATTTCCAAATGAACACCCATCCTTTACACAGGTCGAAAATACCAAGTCCGAGAACAGCCATCGCACCCCCATCATGGGTTGAATTTTTCCAGCTGTTACCTCAAACTTTTCAACTATTAAGGTCTAGATGTTCCCACTAATATTTCAGCCAGACAAAGCTAGCTAGACAAATTAGGTTCCATCCTTGGTAATATTGCTATATAAAGTTGATGTGGCCATTTGAACGGCAACCGATGTGTGTGTTTGCCGACCTTTTTCGACAAACCGTTAATAAACATGTAACATAAAACATCTGAAAATGGTAAGTATTCCACACGATACTGAAAAAAATACTTTTCATCGTGCGCAATTGTGGTCAAAATAACCCAAGTATCGGAAACTAGTCACACATAATGTACCTTTATCCATCAACTAAATCAATCACCAACTGACACAAATAGGCATTGCCATATCATTGGCATATATCATTAGAGTAATTTCCCTTGACAAAATCACAAATGTTTAGATGTGCGTTCAACGAACGGTGGTCGATTGTACTCGATTTGCCGTCTTTATGTGATTTACAAGAAATCGCGTTCGCTGTTAGATTACAGTGGTCCATAGTACTCGACACCTTCTGTGCGGCTCAAATAAGCCTGCTATTACCAAAATTGTATTCTATAGTATAGGCCCCTGAAGGGAACGCTATTATGTGGTGCGGCAGGGGAAACTTAGTCTCCTTGCCTTTATTTCGTCTGTATGTGACTGAAGACTTCTAAAGAATTTTCTGAGATGTGGTTTTAAACGAATATAAAATGACTCAGTCTATAAATCATTTGATATTATCCTCTCAGCCCTTAATGTAAAATGTAGGGGTGCTCTCATAAGTGTTTACTGTCTTTAGTTAACTCATAATACTCACGATAAGAGGCAAGGAAGCAGTCTGTGTCTTTAGTTAACTCATAATACTCATGATAAGAGGCAAGGAAGCAGTCTGAAGCGCAATTGGTTGGTATCGCATATGAATTTATGATAATGGAATAACCCACCTATTCAGGGAGCAAATTACTTTTGAAATTTTGATTAACCTCATAATGACATAATTAGATAGCACTGTTCTGAAAACATATAAAATTCATACCAAATTGCATAGCTATTATCCAAATTTGGGTAGCAAATTGCGATGCGATACCAGTTAATTTTCTCCCTGCACCTATTCAACCCAACTTTAATAATAATAATTGCGCTGAAGCGCAATTGAATTGCTTGGGTAGTATGTGAAAAATTAATTGCGCTTCAGCGCAATTAATTTTGAATTGCGCTGAAGCGCAATTGGTGGATATCCCATATGAATTGATGATAATGGAATAACCTATCTATTCAGGGGTGTAAGCTTGTAACAATAATTGCACTGAAGCGCAATTGAATTGCGCTTCAGCGCAATTGATATGAATCAAGCTGGGTTGCGCTTCAGCGCAATTATTAATAAATGTGAATTTGGCCTCCCATATGTCTCGCATATTACAAGAATACGAGTTCGCATTCCGACTCGTGATACCTGTCCAAATACAAATAATATAGTTGGCTATATTCAGGTGATAATCAAGAAAGAAATGTCTTTTTATTAACACAGCTTTTCATCAAATTGACGGAGATCAAGAAATATAAAATGTCCGGTAACCGCGCTGTTACCGCAGTTGCTTCAAAGCGATTTCCTATGTAATCCAGAACATTTAATTGAATAATTAACACATGTCAATGATTACTTGAATCAACAAAATCACGCCCACCTGCAGAGGAATTTCCGAAGCCTCCATTTTCAGTTCAGGTTAGCCCGCCACTGGCGTGGTTGGTCAGAAACATGACATTTTTTTAAATTATTTTGTTTTTATTTAATTATTTTTTTTTAATATTAATTTAATGTTTTTTTAAATTTAATTAATTATTTTTAAATTTTTTAAATTTTAAATTGTTTTAATTAATTTTATTAATGAATTTTTTGTTTCTGGCGGAAAAATTGACCCGATGAAATCCACCCTTCCTAGGAACGACAGACAACACATTGTTTGTTTTTCAATGAGATAATTCATGGTACCCGTCCTAAACATCCCCGTTCCTAGATTAGTCCCCGAATTGACCAGATGAAATCCCCCCTTCCTAGGAACGACAGACAACGCATTGTTTGTTTTTCAATGAGTTAATTCATGGTACCCGTCTCCCCGAAAAGAGCGGACAGTCAATTAATCCCGTCGTGAAATCTCTCTGCATAATATTTCGAGAGATAGCGTTGCGTTGAATTGAAAACAAACGCTGCTTAGATCAATTCTGCCTTTTTAATCGAGATAATTTCATTTCGTCGCGCATCCGTATTTCGGACGCATGGGGTCAGTCGTTTAGCCACGTCCATTGCAATAAAGAGCGTTTATCCTTAACACCTCCGAATGTGGTCAATATAAAGATCGTTGATGCCTTAACCCCCGAAGTGGCGTTTGCGGTGATTTTGATGATTGGGAAGGGAGAAGAGATGCCCTGAGTTTCTCCAAAACGCGACCACGACGGTGTCCGTGGAATTTTACACTTATATACGAAATTTGAGCTCAATCTGTACACGCGTTTCGATTCTATGAAGTACCCACATATATATATATATATATACACACATATATACATATATATATATACGGAAGTCTCAATATATATATATATATATATATATATATATATATAGCTATATATATATAGAGGTAGGATTTTTCACGAGGTGAATCGCGACGCGATCAGGCGTACAGGCGATCAGGCGTACAGGCGTACAGGCGTACAAATTTGCGGTTTTTATATACTAATTCAGAACTCGAGAACCGTTTGACCGATTAGGCTGAATCTTCGTATGTGGAACTATTTTGACCCGGGGAATATTTATACGCTAAAGACAAGTTCGTGCTGCGTGATCTTGACCTTCAAGCACTTTACATTGAACACGCATTCCGTGGAGTAATGGGGATATCCATTTGAAATTTAGTATGTATAGGTATACGAGGACGGAACACTTTTATCTCCATGGTCACAATCCAAACAGTATTCCCATCGCGTGCAGTTTTGAGAAATGTGGCCTGGCCGGTTCACAAACAGGATTTCGGCTACAACCAATTCAGATTTCAAGAAATGGGATCAGGACGGGTCACGAAATAGAGTCGGGACCCCGGAAATTCATATATTACGCCATTTAATGTGGCGACGAGTAAGTATCACGGTATTACTGTTCGTGATAATGACAACGCAGCCAGGGTGAATCATTTCAAAACGGATTTCCGCCACACGCAGTTGAGATTTTAAGAAATGGGGTCAGGACGGGGCACGAAATAGAGTCGGGATCTCGAAAATTCATATATTACGCCATTAAAATTGGTGACGAGTAAGTATCACGGCATAACTCTTCGTGATTTCGACATCACACACAGGGAAGGCAATTCTGTACAAGATTTCTGTCACACGCAGTTCATATTTTAAGAAATGGGGTCAGGACGGGTCACGAAATAGGAACGGGGCCCCGAAAATTCACATATTACGCCATTAAAATTCGTGACGAGTAAGTATCACGGCCTAACTCTTCGTGCTTTCGATATCACAGACAGGGAAGACAATTCTGTACAGGATTTCCGCCACACGCAGTTCAGATTTTGAGAAATTGGGTCAGGACGGGTCACGAAATAGAGTCGGGACCCCGAAAATTCACATATTACGCCATTAAAATTGGTGACGAGTAAGTATCACGGCCTAACTCTTCGTGATTTCGACATCACACCCAGGGAAGGCAATTATGTACATGATTTCCGCCACACGCAGTTCAGATTATGACAAATTGGGTCAGGACGGTTCACGAAATAGAGTCGGGACCCCGAAAATTCACATATTACGCTATTAAAATTGGTGAGGAGTAAGTATCACGGCGTAACTCTTCGTGATTTATATATCACAGACAGGGGCAGGCAATTATTCATAGGATTTCCGCCACACGCAATTGAGATTTTAAGAAATTGGGTCAGGACGGGTCACGAAATAGAGACGGGACCCCGGAAATTCATATATTACGCCATTAAAATATGTGACGAGTATGTATCACGGCCTTTCTCGTCGTGATTTCGATAACACATGCAGGGCAGGCAATTCTGAACCGGATTTCCGCCACACGCAGTTCAGAATTTAAGAAATGGGATCAGGACGGGTCATGAAATAGGGACGGGGCCCCGAAAATTCACATATTACGCCATTAAAATTGATGACGAGTAAGTATGACGGCCTAGCTCTTCGAGCTTTCGATATCACAGACAGGGGCAGGCAATTACGCATAGGATTTCCGCCACAGGCAGTTGAGATTTTAAGAAATTGGGTCAGGACGGGTCACGAAATAGAGACGGGACCCCGGAAATTAATATATTACGCCATTAAAATTGGTGACGAGTAAGTATGACGGCCTAACTCTTCATGCTTTCGATATCACAGACAGGGGCAGGCAATTACGCATAGGATTTCCGCCACACGCAGTTGAGAATTTAAGAAATTGGGTCAGGACGGGTCACGAAATAGAGACGGGACCCCTGATATTCATATATTACGCCATTAAAATTGGTGACGAGTAAGTATCACGGCCTAACTCTTCGTGATTTCGGCATCACACACAGGGAAGGCAATTCTGTACAGGATTTCCGCCACACGCAGTTCAGATTTTAAGAAATTGGGTCAGGACGGGTCGCGAAATAGAGTCGGGACCCCGAAAATTCACATATTACGCCATTAAAATTGGTGACGAGTGAGTATCATGGCCTAAATCTTCGTGATTTCGACATCACACAGAGGGAAGGCAATTCTGTACAGGATTTCCGCCACACGCAGTTGAGATTTTGAGAAATTGGGTCAGTACGGGTCACGAAATAGAGACGGGACCCCGGAAATTTACATATTACGCCATTAAAATTGGTGACGAGTAAGTATCACGGCCTAACTCTTCGTGATTTCGACATTACACACAGGGAAGGCAATTCTGTACATGATTTCCGCCACACGCAGTTGAGATTTACGAAATTTGGTCAGGCGGGTCACGAAATTGAGTCGGGACCCCGAAAATTCACTTATTACGCCATTAAAATTGGTGACGAGTAAGTATGACGGCCTAACTCTTCGTGCTTTCGATATCACAGACAGGGGCAGGCAATTACGCATAGGATTTCCGCCACACACAGTTGATATTTTAAGAAATTGGGTCAGAACGGGTCACGAAATAGAGTCGGGACCCCGAAAATTCACATATTAAGCCATTAAAATTGGTGACGAGTGAGTATCACGGTCTAACTCTTCGTTATTTCGACATCACACAGAGGGAATGCAATTCTGCACAGGATTTCCGCCACACGCAGTTCAGATTTTGAGAAATTGGGTCAGGACGGGTAACGAAATAGAGGCGGGACCCCGAAAATTCACATATCACGCCATTAAAATTGGTGACGAGTAAGTATCACGGCCTAACTCTTCGTGATTTCGATATCAAAGAGAGGGCAGGCAATTCTGTATAGGATTTCCGCCACATGCATTTAAGATTTTGAGAAATTGGGTCAGGACGGGTCACGAAATAGAGACGGGACCCCTGAAATTTACATATTACGCCATTACAATTGGCGACGAGTAAGTATCACGGCCCAACTCTTCGTGCTTTCGATATCACAGACAGGGCAGGCAATTCTGTATAGGATTTCCGCCACACGCAGTTGAGAATTTAAGAAATTGGGTCAGGACGGGTCACGAAATAGAGACGGTCCCGTCTCTTTTTCGTGACCCGTCCTGACCCAATTTCTTAAAATCTCAACTGCGTGTGGCGGAAATCCTATACAGAATTGCCTTCCCTGTGTGTGATGTCGAAATCACGAAGAGCTATGTCGTGACACTTACTCGTCACCAATTTTAATGGCGTAATATGTGAATTTTCGGGGGCCCGTCCCTATTTCGTGACCCGTCCTGACCCCATTTCTTAAAATCTGAACTGCGTGTGGCGGAAGTCTTGTACAGAATTAGGCCGTGATACTTACTCGTAACCAATTTTAATGGCGTAATATATGAATTTCCAGGTTCCCATCTCTATTTCGTGACCCGTCCTGACCCAATTTCTTAAAATTTCAACTGCGTGTGGCGCAAATCCTATACAGAATTGCCTGCCCTGTCTGTGATATCGCAATCAAGAAGAGCTAGGCCGTGATACATACTGCTCACCAATTTTAATGGCGTAATATATGAATTTTCGGGGTCCCGACTCTATTTCGTGACCCGTCCTGACCCAATTTCTTAAAATCTCAACTGCGTGTGGCGGAATTCCTATACATAATTGCCTGCCCTGTCTGTTAAATCGAAAGCACGAAGAGTTAGGCCGTGATACTTAGTCGTCACCAATTTTAATGGCGTAATATATGTGAATTTTCAGGGGCCCTGTCGTCCCTAATTCGTGACTCGTCCTGACCCCATTTCTTAAAATCTGAACTGTGTGTGGTGGAAATCATGTACACAATTGCCTGCCCTCTCTTTGATATCGAAATCACGAATAGTTACGCCGTGATACTTACTCCTCACCAATTTTAATGGCGTAATATGTGAATGTTCGGGGTCCCGACTCTATTTCGTGACCCGTCCTGACCCAATTTCTCATAATCTGAACTGCGTGTGGCGGAAATCCTGTACAGAATTGCCTTCCCTGTGTGTGATGTCGAAATCACAAAGAGGTAGGCCGTGATACTTACTCCTCACCAATTTAATGGCGTAATATGTGAATTTTCGGGGCCCCGTCCCTATTTCGTGACCCGTCCTGACCCAATTTCTCAAAATCTGAACTGCGTGTGGCGGAAATCATGTACAGAATTGCCTTCCCTGTGTGTGATGCCGAAATCACGAAGAGTTAGGCCGTGATACTTACTCGTCACCAATTTTAATGGCGTATTATGTGAATTTTCGGTGTCCCGACTCTATTTCGTGACCGTCCTGACCCAATTTCTCAAAATCTGAACTGCGTGTGGCGGAAATCCGGTACAGAATTGCCTTCCATGTGTGTGATGTCGAAATCACGAATAGATAGGCCGTGATACTTACTCGTCACCAATTTTAATGGCATAATATATGAATTTCCGGGGTCCCGTCTCTATTTCGTGACCCGTCCTGATCCCATTTCTTAAAATCTGAACTGCGTGTGGCGGAAATCCTATACATAATTGCCTGCCCTATCTGTGATATCGAAATCACGAGGAGC
Source organism: Siphonodentalium dalli (assembly GCA_032622095.1). Lineage (NCBI taxonomy): Eukaryota > Metazoa > Mollusca > Scaphopoda > Gadilida > Siphonodentaliidae > Siphonodentalium > Siphonodentalium dalli. Next base: position 68,794,907 of record CP136061.1, read on the forward strand.
TATGTCGTGACACTTACTCGTCACCAATTTTAATGGCGTAATATGTGAATTTTCGGGGCCCCGTCCCTATTTCGTGACCAGTCCGGACCCCATTTCTTAAAATCTGAACTGCGTGTGGCGGAAATGTTGTACAGAACTGCCTGCCCTGTCCGTGATGTCGAAATCACGAAGAGCTAGGCCGTGATACATACTCATCACACATTTTAATGGCGTAATATATGAATTTTCGGGGTCCTGACTCTATTTCGTGACCAGTCCTGACCCAATTTCTCAAAATCTGAACTGCGTGTGGCGGAAATCCTGTACAGAATTGCATGCCCTGTCTGTGTTGTCGAAATCACGACGAGAAAGGCCGTGATACATACTCGTCTCACATTTTAATGGCGTAATATATGAATTTTCGGGGTCCTGACTCTATTTCGTGACCAGTCCTGCCCCAATTTCTCAAAATCTGAACTGCGTGTGGCGGAAATCCTGTACAGAATTGCCTTCCCTGTGTGTGATGTCGAAATCACGAAGAGTTACGCCGTGATACTTACTCCTCACCAATTTTAATGGCGTAATATGTGAATTTTCGGGGTCCCGACTCTATTTCGTGAACCGTCCTGACCCAATTTCTCAAAATCTGAACTGCTTGTGGCGGAAATCCTATACAGAACCGCCTGCCCTGTCTGTGATGTCGAAATCACGAAGAGCTAGGCCGTGATACTTACTCCTCACCAATTTTAATGGCATAATATGTGAATTTTCGGGGTCCCGACTCTATTTCGTGAACCGTCCTGACCCAATTTCTCAAAATCTGAATTGCGTGTGGATGAAATCCTGTACAGAATTGCCTTCCATGTGTGTGATGTCGAAATCACAAAGTGGTAGGCCGTGATACTTACTCCTCACCAATTTAATGGCGTAATATGTGAATTTTCGGGGCCCCGTCCCTATTTCGTGACCCGTCCTGACCCAATTTCTCAAAATCTGAACTGCGTGTGGCGGAAATCATGTACAGAATTGCCTTCCCTGTGTGTGATGCCGAAATCACGAAGAGTTAGGCCGTGATACTTACTCGTCACCAATTTTAATGGCGTATTATGTGAATTTTCGGTGTCCCGACTCTATTTCGTGACCGTCCTGACCCAATTTCTCAAAATCTGAACTGCGTGTGGCGGAAATCCGGTACAGAATTGCCTTCCATGTGTGTGATGTCGAAATCACGAATAGATAGGCCGTGATACTTACTCGTCACCAATTTTAATGGCATAATATATGAATTTCCGGGGTCCCGTCTCTATTTCGTGACCCGTCCTGATCCCATTTCTTAAAATCTGAACTGCGTGTGGCGGAAATCCTATACATAATTGCCTGCCCTATCTGTGATATCGAAATCACGAGGAGCTATGTCGTGACACTTACTCGTCACCAATTTTAATGGCGTAATATGTGAATTTTCGGGGCCCCGTCCCTATTTCGTGACCAGTCCGGACCCCATTTCTTAAAATCTGAACTGCGTGTGGCGGAAATGTTGTACAGAACTGCCTGCCCTGTCTGTGATGTCGAAATCACGAAGAGCTAGGCCGTGATACATACTCATCACACATTTTAATGGCGTAATATATGAATTTTCGGGGTCCTGACTCTATTTCGTGACCAGTCCTGACCCAATTTCTCAAAATCTGAACTGCGTGTGGCGGAAATCCTGTACAGAATTGCATGCCCTGTCTGTGTTGTCGAAATCACGACGAGAAAGGCCGTGATACATACTCGTCTCACATTTTAATGGCGTAATATATGAATTTTCGGGGTCCTGACTCTATTTCGTGACCAGTCCTGACCCAATTTCTCAAAATCTGAACTGCGTGTGGCGGAAATCCTATACAGAATTGCCTTCCCTGTGTGTGATGTCGAAATCACGAAGAGTTACGCCGTGATACTTACTCCTCACCAATTTTAATGGCGTAATATGTGAATTTTCGGGGTCCCGACTCTATTTCGTGAACCGTCCTGACCCAATTTCTCAAAATCTGAACTGCTTGTGGCGGAAATCCTATACAGAACTGCCTGCCCTGTCTGTGATGTCGAAATCACGAAGAGTTACGCCGTGATACTTACTCCTCACCAATTTTAATGGCATAATATGTGAATTTTCGGGGTCCCGACTCTATTTCGTGAACCGTCCTGACCCAATTTCTCAAAATCTGAATTGCGTGTGGATGAAATCCTGTACAGAATTGCCTTCCCTGTGTGTGATGTCGAAATCACGAAGAATTAGGCCGTGATACTTACTCGTCACCAATTTTAATGGCGTGATATGTGAATTTTCGGGGTCCCGACTCTATTTCGTGACCCGTCCTGACCCAATTTCTCAAAATCTGAACTGCGTGTGGCGGAAATCCGGTACAGAATTGCCTTCCATGTGTGAGATGTCGAAATCACGAAAAGATAGGCCGTGATACTTACTCGTCACCAATTTTAATGGCGTAATATATGAATTTCAGGGGTCCCGTCTCTATTTCGTGACCCGTTCTGACCCCATTTCTTAAAATCTGAACTGCGTGTGGCGGAAATCCTATACATAATTGCCTGCCCTATCTGTGATATCGAAATCACGAAGAGCTATGTCGTGACACTTACTCGTCACCAATTTTAATGGCGTAATATGTGAATTTTCGGGGCCCCGTCCCTATTTCGTGACCCGTCCTGACCCCATTTCTTAAAATCTGAACTGCGTGTGGCGGAAATCCTGTACAGAATTGCCTGCCCTGCCTGTGTTGTCGAAATCACGACGAGAAAGGCCGTGATACATACTCGTCACACATTTTAATGGCGTAATATATGAATTTTCGGGGTCCTGACTCTATTTCGTGACCCTTCCTGACCCAATTTCTCAAAATCTGAACTGCGTGTGGCGGAAATGCTGTACATAATTGGCTGCCCTCCGTGTGATGTCGAAATCACGAAGAGTTAGACCGTGATACTTACTCGTCACCAATTTTAATGGCGTAATATATGAATTTCCGGGGTCCCGTCTCTATTTCGTGACACGTCCTGACCCAATTTCTTAAAATTTCAACTGCGTTTGGGGGAAATCCTATACAGAATTGCCTACCCTGTCTGTGATATCGCAATGAAGAAGAGCTAGGCCGTGATACATACTCCTCACCAATTTTAATGGCGTAATATATTAATTTTCGGGGTCCCGACTCTATTTCGTGACCCGTCCTGACCCAATTTCTTAAAATCTCAACTGCGTGTGGCGGAAATCATGTACAGAATTGCCTTCCCTGGGTGTGATGCCGAAATCACGAAGAGTTAGGCCGTGATACTTACTCGTCACCAATTTTAATGGCGTATTATGTGAATTTTCGGTGTCCCGACTCTATTTCGTGACCGTCCTGACCCAATTTCTCAAAATCTGAACTGCGTGTGGCGGAAATCCGGTACAGAATTGCCTTCCATGTGTGTGATGTCGAAATCACGAATAGATAGGCCGTGATACTTACTCGTCACCAATTTTAATGGCATAATATATGAATTTCCGGGGTCCCGTCTCTATTTCGTGACCCGTCCTGATCCCATTTCTTAAAATCTGAACTGTGTGTGGCGGAAATCCTATACATAATTGCCTGCCCTATCTGTGATATCGAAATCACGAGGAGCTATGTCGTGACACTTACTCGTCACCAATTTTAATGGCGTAATATGTGAATTTTCGGGGCCCCGTCCCTATTTCGTGACCAGTCCGGACCCCATTTCTTAAAATCTGAACTGCGTGTGGCGGAAATGTTGTATAGAACTGCCTGCCCTGTCTGTGATGTCGAAATCACGAAGAGCTAGGCCGTGATACATACTCGTCACACATTTTAATGGCGTAATATATGAATTTTCGGGGTCCTGACTCTATTTCGTGACCAGTCCTGACCCAATTTCTCAAAATCTGAACTGCGTGTGGCGGAAATCCTGTACAGAATTGCATGCCCTGTCTGTGTTGTCGAAATCACGACGAGAAAGGCCGTGATACATACTCGTCTCACATTTTAATGGCGTAATATATGAATTTTCGGGGTCCTGACTCTATTTCGTGACCAGTCCTGACCCAATTTCTCAAAATCTGAACTGCGTGTGGCGGAAATCCTGTACAGAATTGCCTTCCCTGTGTGTGATGTCGAAATCACGAAGAGTTACGCCGTGATACTTACTCGTCACCAATTTTAATGGCGTAATATGTGAATTTTCGGGGTCCCGACTCTATTTCGTGAACCGTCCTGACCCAATTTCTCAAAATCTGAACTGCTTGTGGCGGAAATCCTATACAGAACTGCCTGCCCTGTCTGTGATGTCGAAATCACGAAGAGCTAGGCCGTGATACGTACTCCTCACCAATTTTAATGGCGTGATATGTGAATTTTCGGGGTCCCGACTCTATTTCGTGACCCGTCCTGACCCAATTTCTCAAAATCTGAACTGCGTGTGGCGGAAATCCGGAACAGAATTGCCTTCCATGTGTGTGATGTCGAAATCACGAAAAGATATGCCGTGATACTTACTCGTCACCAATTTTAATGGCGTAATATATGAATTTCCGGGGTCCCGTCTCTATTTCGTGACCCGTTCTGACCCCATTTCTTAAAATCTGAACTGCGTGTGGCGGAAATCCTATACATAATTGCCTGCCCTATCTGTGATATCAAAATCACGAAGAGCTATGTCGTGACACTTACTCGTCACCAATTTTAATGGCGTAATATGAGAATTTTCGGGGCCCCGTCCCTATTTCGTGACCCGTCCTGACCCCATTTCTTAAAATCTGAACTGCGTGTGGCGGAAATCCTATACAGAATTGCCTGCCCTGCCTGTGTTGTCGAAATCACGACGAGAAAGGCCGTGATACATACTCGTCACACATTTTAATGGCGTAATATATGAATTTTCGGGGTCCTGACTCTATTTCGTGACCCGTCCTGACCCAATTTCTCAAAATCTGAACTGCGTGTGGCGGAAATCCTGTACATAATTGCCTGCCCTGTGTGTGATGTGGAAATCACGAAGAGTTAGACCGTGATACTTACTCGTCAACAATTTTAATGGCGTAATATGTGAATTTTCGGGGTCCCGACTCTATTTCGTGACCCGTCCTGACCCAATTTCTTAAATTCTCAACTGCGTGTGGCGGAAATCCTGTACATAATTGCCTTCCATGTCTGTGATATCGAAAGCACGAAGAGTTAGGCCGTGATACTTACTCGTCACCAATTTTAATGGCGTAATATGTGAATTTTCTGGGCCCCGTCCCTATTTCGTGACCCGTCCTGACCCCATTTCTTAAAATCTGAACTGCGTGTGGCGGAAATTCTGTACAGAATTGCCAGCCCTATCTGTGATATCGAAATCACGAAGAGCTAGGTTGTGATACTTACTCCTCAACAATTTTAATGGCGTAATATGTGAATTTTCGGGGTCCCGTCTCTATTTCGTGACCCGCCCTGACCCCATTTCTTAAAATCTGAACTGCGTGTGGCGGAATTCCTATACACAATTGCCTGCCCTGTCTGTTAAATCGAAAGCACGAAGAGTTAGGCCGTGATTCTTACTCGTCACCAATTTTAATGGCGTAATATATGTGAATTTTCAGGGGCCCTGTCGTCCCTATTTCGTGACTCGTCCTGACCCCATTTCTTAAAATCTGAACTGCGTGTGGTGGAAATCATGTATACAATTGCCTGCCCTGTCTTTGATATCGAAATCACGAATAGTTACGCCGTGATACTTACTCCTCACCAATTTTAATGGCGTAATATGTGAATTTTCGGGGTCCCGACTCTATTTCGTGAACCGTTCTGACCCAATTTCTCATAATCTGAACTGCGTGTGGCGGAAATCCTGTTCAGAATTGCCTTCCCTGTGTGTGCTGTCGAAATCACGAAGAGGTAGGCCGTGATACTTACTCCTCATCAATTTAATGGCGTAATATGTGAATTTTCGGGGCCCCGTCCCTATTTCGTGACCCGTCCTGACCCAATTTCTCAAAATCTGAACTACGTGTGGCGGAAATCCTGTACAGAATTGCCTTCCCCGTGTGTGATGCCGAAATCACGAAGAGTTAGGCCGTGATACTTACTCGTCATCAATTTAAATGGCGTAATATGTGAATTTTCGGGGCCCCGTGCCTATTTCGTGACCCGTCCTGACCCAATTTCTTAAAATCTGAACTGCGTGTGGCGGAAATCCTGTACAGAATTGCCTGCCCTGTCTGTGCTGTCGAAATCACGACGAGAAAGGCCGTGATACCTACTCGTCACACATTTTAATGGCGTAATATGTGAATTGTCGGGGTCCTGACTCTATTTCGTGACCCGTCCTGACCCAATTTCTCAAAATCTGAACTGCTTGTGGAGGAAATCCTGTACAGAATTGCCTTCCCTTTGTGTGATGTCGAAATCAAGAAGAGTTAGGTCGTGATACTTACTCGTCACCAATTTTAATGGCGTAATATATGAATTTCCGGGGGCACGTCTCTATTTCATGACCCGTCCTGACCCAATTTCTTAAAATCTGAACTGCGTGTGGCGAAAATCCTATGCATAATTGCCTGCCCCTGTCTGTGATATCGAAAGCACGAAGAGTTAGGCCGTGATACTTACTCGTCACCAATTTTAATGGCGTAATATGTGGATTTTCTGGGCCCCGTCCCTATTTCGTGACCCGTCCTGACCCCATTTCTTAAAATCTGAACTGCGTGTGGCGGAAATCCTGTACAGAATTGCCTGCCCTGCCTGTGTTGTCGAAATCACGACGAGAAAGGCCGTGATACATACTCGTCACACATTTTAGTGGCGTAATATATGAATTTTCGGGGTCCTGACTCTATTTCGTGACCCGTCCTGACCCAATTTCTCAAAATCTGAACTGCGTGTGGCGGAAATCCTGTACATAATTGCCTGCCCTCTGTGTGATGTCGAAATCACGAAGAGTTAGACCGTGATACTTACTCGTCAACAATTTTAATGGCGTAATATATGAATTTCCGGGGTCCCGTCTCTATTTCGTGACCCGTCCTGACCCAATTTCTTAAAATCTCAACTGCGTGTGGCGGAAATCCTATACAGAATTGCCTGCCCTGTCTGTGATATCGCAACCAAGAAGAGCTAGGCCGTGATACTTACTCCTCAACAATTTGAATGGCGTAATATGTGAATTTTCGGGGTCCCGACTCTATTTCGTGACCCGTCCTGACCCAATTTCTTAAATTCTCAACTGCGTGTGGCGGAAATCCTGTACACAATTGCCTTCCATGTCTGTGATATCGAAAGCACGAAGAGTTAGGCCGTGATACTTACTCGTCACCAATTTTAATGGCATAATATGTGAATTTTCTGGGCCCCGTCCCTATTTCGTGACCCGTCCTGATCCCATTTCTTAAAATCTGAACTGCGTGTGGCGGAAATCCTGTACAGAATTGCCAGCCCTATCTGTGATATCGAAATCACGAAGAGCTAGGAAGTGATACTTACTCCTCAACAATTTTAATGGCATAATATGTGAATTTTCGGGGTCCCGTCTCTATTTCGTGACCCGCCCTGACCCCATTTCTTAAAATCTGAACTGCGTGTGGCGGAAATCCTGTACAGAATTGCCTGCCCTGCCTGTGTTGTCGAAATCACGACGAGAAAGGCCGTGATACATACTCGTCACACATTTCAATGGCGTAATATGTGAATTTCCGGGGCCCTGACTCTATTTCGTGTACCGTCCTGACCCAATTTCTTAAAATCTCAACTGCGTGTGGCGGAAATCCTATACAGAATTGCCAGCCCTATCTGTGATATCGAAATCACGAAGAGCTAGGCCGTGATACTTACTCCTCACCAATTTTAATGGCGTAATATGTGAATTTTCGGGGTCCCGACTCTATTTCGTGACCCGTCCTGACCCAATTTATCAAAATCTGAACTGCGTGTGGCGGAAATCCTGTACAGAATTGCCTTCCCCGTGTGTGATCATTGTGATGTCGAAGTCACGAAGAGTTAGGCCGTGATACTTACTCGATCGTCACCAATTTTAATGGCGTAATATGTGAATTTTCGGGGTCCCGTCTCTATTTCGTGACCCGTCCTGACCCAATTTCTCAAAATCTGAACTGCGTGTGGCGGAAATCCTGTACAGAATTGGCTTCCCTGTGTGTGATGTCGAAATCACGAAGAGTTAGGCCGTGATACTTACTCGTCACCAATTTTAATGGCGTAATATATGAATTTTTCGGGATCCCGACTCTATTTCGTGCCGTCCTGACCCCATTTCTTAAAATCTCAACTGCATGTGGCGAAAATCCGTTTTGAAATGGTTCACCCTGGCTGTGTTGTCAATATCACGACCAGTAATACCGTGATACTTACTCGTCGCCACATTAAATGGCGTAATATATGAATTTCCGTGGTCCCGACTCTATTTCGTGACCCGTCGTGATCCCATTTCTTGAAATCTGAATTGCTTGTAGCGGAAATCCTGTTTGCTATGGTTTAATCTGACTGCGTTATCAAAATCACGACGAGTTATGCCGTGATATTTATTCGTCGCCACTTTAAATGGCGTAATATGTGAATTTTCCGGGTCACGACACTAGTTCGTGAACCGGCCAGGCCACATTTCTCAAAACTGCACGTGATGGGAATACTGTTTGGAATGTGACCATGCAGATAAAAGTGTTCCGTCCTCTTATACCTATACATACTAAATTTCAAATGGATATCCCCATTACTCCACGGAATGCGTGTTCAATGTAAAGTGCTTGAAATTATTCCCCGGGTCAAAATAGTTCCACATACGAAGATTCAGCCTAATCGGTCAAACGGTTCTCGAGTTCTGAATTAGTATATAAAAACCGCAAATTTGTACGCCTGTACGCCTGATCGCCTGTACGCCTGATCGCGTCGCGATTCACCTCGTGAAAAATCCTACCTCATATATATATATATATATATATATATATATATATAGATTATAGTTACGTGCGCTCGCGCAACAGTATTGCGATCAGACATATTCGTAGGTAGGTACGTGTCGGTCGACGTATTTGGCCATACAGTAGTATCCGTCCGAGAATTTCGGTCAACTTTTTCGGCTCGCTGTAATTATCGCCCCTTGCTTTCGAACTTCCGGTTTTAAAAGTTCAGATTTGTGTTCATTTCGACGTTTTCTCAGTCTATAATGGCTTGTTTTGTGTATTATTCGCAAGAAGTGTGCATTAGATTGTGCTTGATGTAGGAAGAACCAACTGTTGACTGTTTTAATCCGTTCCGATATGAGAAATAAAAATGAATCGCCGGAAAATAGCAATTGGCGAAATTTTGTCTTCGCACGTTTTGCCTTTTCAACTTCAAGTTCAAGTCTTCAACTTCAAGGCTTTTGCCTTTTGGGCCAAGTTTGACATTTGGCACCAAATCTGCTTTTATAGATCTGGTCATTCTGTACTGTGGCTGTGTCAGTTTGTGAGTGTGATCAGCTGGCATACTCAATATTAAACGGACCAACCAGCCTCGAGGGCCGAGGCTCAACCTCTGGCTCTGCCTCACAAAACTTCAAAGTTCAACTTCAAGTCAAAAGTTACAAGTGACAAACAATAATAAAACAGTGCAAAATTACTGGCCACCTGACTTGGACACAAAGATACAGATACAGAATGACAATTTGGTTTCACTTTAAGTTTCAGGTTTAGATTCAATAAAACTTATTTGAAAGCAAAAATATATAATAATTAATATATCATCTAATTATTTATCAAAATTGTCGTTCAATCTATCAGTATCAGTTCTGGCAAATCTTGTTAATATGCAGCCCTGGGAATTGAGAGAAAAATGCCTATGGGCAATATTTTTGCATAGCTGGAAGAAATCGGACTTGGCAAAACTGATTTCACTTTGTAACAGCAAATGTTGCTTTTTGCAACAATATTGCCATTTCATATAATGATATAACGTATTAAAGATATAATATCCTTACCACCAAGGTGCATGTACGCTAATTTATTTTGATTAGCCATCAAATAAATTGTAGACAATACTGCATCTAATTCACTCAATTTACTGTCATCTACTGTATATTATTAGTTATATTGGGCAAAATTGTTTCCAGACCATTATTCAACAGATATATAATATAATTATTTACATACATGTAGCCCGTCTGTGTTACACTAAATCCTGTTTGGTAATTGGCCAACTGCCAATTGAGTCACCCGTTACATACCCCGATAACACACAGACCATAACACGAACACAATGTCACAAATTGTTGCCCTATTCTGATTCTGACCTAATCACTAAAAAGCGGTCAGCAGAATAATTGATTGCATTGAGTTATTAATTGATAGTAGCATTTGCAGACAGGTGTCTTCAACTCATATTTATTAATTTATGCCCGGAAACTATATAAAACGTGTTTAGGAAGAGATAGCCCATCTTTAATATGAGGTTGTAATGGCCAAAAGAGGAAATTTTAACACATTTTGAAATTTTGTCGGCCTATATAAAATATTCCATTGCTCGGCACTTATAAAGAGCGTCCATGCTACTGTCGCCCAAAAGCAGTAGATGATATTAAAAGAGTGTTCTTTTTGGGTAACAAAGGTAGAAAAATTGGGGTGGGGGTGAAAATTTGGGATAGAATCATTTCTAATACAAGACTATAACATTAACTAAACATAAATGGCACATTATGTATGGACATGTATTGGAAAGGATAGTTATTTTGTAGGGTCGCTTGTTTCTTTCCAGATGGCCAGGACACAACTGGGGTAAGCCCACAATGTGTTCATATTTAGCAGATAATTGATTTTTTAATAAGGCCAAAATAAAAAAGACCTGTGTTTCTGGTGACCCGCCCACCCCTATTCCAGCACCCCCGACCATTTTCATTTTATTGATTTTGCAAAATTAGTACACATCCGATTTTATTTTCCATGTAATCCGATTCATTTCCGTGTAAATCAGACACATCGCGTAAATTGTTAAACCACAAATTATACCACACTTCAATTGGGTGAGGGTCACAGCCGAATAAATCCTATTTTTTTCATGTTTTATTCAATAAAACAATTATTCTAATATTACGTACTTAGTTTTATTATTTTATAGTACATTAAAAACAAGGAGAAGCAGTCTGGGGGGGGGGGGGGGGGGGGGTATTCATATTTATTTTGAGCAAAGTTGAAAAAATAAAATGAAAAAATTAAATAAAATGAACGTCCCTATTTTTTTCTCGCATGTTGCCAGAAACACAGGTATATTTGTTTTGGCCTAATTGGTCACTATAGAATCTATGGCCCTGGTGATTTTCTGAATATTAATTTATACATTAAAATTTAACCAGGCTTAATCCAAAAATAACGGGACCTAAAAACTATTTCAAGCTCAACAAATATAATAGAAAATATGTGGTCTATTGTGTATATATCAGGATGTATAAGATGTAACAAGTGAAAGAAATATGTTAAGTTTGAAAGTTTGGCACTTAATTTAACAGATAAAATTATGTGACAAGAAAGTATAGCTTTGTGATTAGTATATTATTTTATTTTTCAGGGGGGGGGGGGGAGGGTATACTAAAATTAGTAAGGGCAGAGGTGTGAATTACATGTAGGGGCAGTTGGGTTACCGGAAATATTATTTGTTTTTAAACCTGACTAGTAACCAACCATCTTGATTCTTGAAGCAGTGGAGCTGGTAGCCTTGTATACATGTATATGTACCTATCAGATATTATTTTGAAAGTTCTGCGATGATTCTTGTAAAAAATATTTTTAGTATAAACCATCTGATTGGTGTTCAAATTACACTTGATAATGTTCATTTTGGGGTTCTTTGTAAAATTGAGTTTTTTCATGTATTATCACATTTGATTTCAAATTCAATATAAAGAACCCAAAACAAGCCACCATAAAATGAATCTAATCTGAGGAATTCTACAGCAAAAAGCAAGGCTGTCTTATAAGCCTAACCAGCTGGATGTTGGTTCAACACCAGTCATTATCCCCAAAAATTTAGTGAAGAAAGTTGAGCTTTTTCATGTTTTCACCAACACAGTTACTTTAAAGTAAATATAAGTCACTCACACATGCTCAAACAGAATGATCTGATATGCAGAGTAAATCATACCTCACTAGATGGCTATTGGGTCATTTCTCCGAAATTAAGAAGTGAAAAGTTTGCATTTTCATGTTATCGGGCCAATATAAGTAATTTTTCTCCAAAATTTAGGGACGAAAACTGCGCTTTTTCATGTTATCATCAACATATCTGGTTTGAATGTAAACATCAAGCAATATGGCATTATCTGATAAGGTGAGTCCAAGAACAAAAAGCAAGGCTGTATTCCATGCCCCATTAGCTATTGGGTAAATATTATATTATTTTTCAGAATTAAACAGCTGAATTAAATGGCAAAGAATTAGTTTTTTCATGTTATCACCAACCTATATGCTTTTAAAGTAGATAAATATAACACCTATACATGACCAGGTGGAATAAGCAGGCATGGGGACTACATGAACCAGAAAGCAAGGTTGTAGCATATATTCCATGTCTGCATAGCTGGTCATGGGCCAATATTAGTTATTGTTAGCTCAACGTTACTTTGTAATTGGGGTGCTAAATCATATTATGCATCTTTAACACTTCCATGATTGAAGCTTCCTGAAATTTGCAAAAAAATGTGCCTGTGCATTCTTGAGTTTCTCTTTAATATAGCCATGTAGGCGAATATATAACTTTAGTATAAGAGAATACATTGGCCTAACAATATTTACTTGTGGAACAGGCAATTCATCATTGAGATGCAATCAAGCCATGATACAATATATATACCAAGGAAATGGCCACCTACAGTAATGCCCTAATTAATCAACTCCATAACCACAGCAGAATTATGGATTGTTGCCATTCATCGGAAAGCTCTCGCCGAGAGCTTTCCGATAAATGACAACAAGCCATATTTCCAACTAAATCCTGAAAAGTTACCCATAATTCTGCTGTGGTTAAGAAGTCGATTAATTAGAGCATTACTGTGTACTATAAGCATTTGGCTAACTGCCAAATCCTTTTCTCTAATGTTGAATTGTTAATGTCTTTACATTATGTCTTATATTTGCTAGTTCTTGAGAATAAAATATTGTTTACACTAACAATATTTACCTTGACCTTGTAAGCCAGTGCATTCTACTATATATGCAAGGCAAATTCATCCTATTGTTCATCCAAAATTTCCCTCTAATATTTTGTTAGGCATGAAATTTCCAACTATTGAGGATTTTCGTCAAAGTTGGGGGGGGGGGGGGGGGGGGGGGGGTAACATAATACAGACAAAAATACCCACCCTCCGGTCACCGCATCCTAATGGGAGGCCAAATTCACATTTAATAGCTAATTACGCTTAAGAGTCATATATTCCATTTCGCTTAAGCGCAATTCTATTATATTAAGTTAAATCCCAGGCCATTACTCTTAAGCATAATGGAAATTTAATTAAGGTTATATGGGGGGCCAAATGAATTTTTAATAATTATTTGCAGGTAAGCACAATTATTTGTGATTATATTAAACAATTATTTATGGCTTAAGCACAATCAGGAATATTCCTTATTACGCTTAAGCGCAATTAGCCACATTACATAAACTCCCTATAATTCAAATGGTGTAGTCCATGGTACCTGTTAACAGGCAAATATAGGTTAATTCTACTATTTGCAGAGGGAGATATTAATTCCGCTTAAGCGCAATAAGGATGTAATTGCACTTAAGCGCAATAAGAAATCTCTTATTGCGCTTAATCACAATAAGGAATATTCTGATTGCGCTTAAGCGCAATAAGGAATATTCTTATTGCGCTTAAGTTCAATTAGATCTTCCTTTATTGCGCTTAAGTGCAATGAGGGATTCCTTATTGCGCTTAAGCTCAATTATTTATTAAATGTCAATTTGGCTTCCCATAAAAAACATTGCGCTTAAGCATAAATATTTGCACTTAAGCACAAACATTTGCGTTTAAGTATAAATAATATTACTAAAGCGTAAATAATTATTAAATGTGAATTTGGCTTAAGCATATAATAACATTATGCTTGAGCGTAATACTAATACCATTACGCTTAAGCATAATGGGTTAATTTACACCTCATTTATGTGTAATGGCATTACACTTAAGCTTAATTAGCTATTAAAATTAAATGTGAACTTGGCATCCCATACATCCCTGAATACTAGCCTACACTGACAGTGTTATAGTTATCACATTGATTCTATAGCATCTATTGCGATGTTATTCAAATGCGAATATTGAAATAACAATTTAAACATGCATGTTCATCTCTTTTTGAGACCCCCACCCACTACTAGGCACTAGGCCTTTTGTCAGTATTGCACTTTTAACCGGGCACTATGTCACTAAGTCACAGGGGGTCCAGATTTAAATAAATAAAATAAAAATGTCCACAGATATGAGAGGCCCTTATCACATATTATTATTTATTTTTGCTTTATGGTGGGCCTATATAGACTTGAATGATTATTCAGGCCTGTGCCATTTAAAATTAATTCGGGGGGGGGGGGGGGTCATGAATATTTTAATTTGCACTTAAGCCTTAAGGTAGTTAAGCGCAAATAATTTGCGCTAAAATGATTTGCGCTAAAGCATAACTAATTTGCATTTAAGCGCAAATTATTTGTTCTTAAACGCAAATGGTTTGTACTTGAGCATAAATATTTGAACTTGAGCACAACTGACAGATTAACAATTAAGTCCCAAAATTAATCATTTAAATTTAATGGCATGAACAGTGATTTTCAGTTTCAGTGAAGACACCACCTTCTAAAATTCATTTGGATAGGGTCTGTTGTGACAGTCAGGCAGGGACGTGGCTGGAGGCCGGGTCTCCATTGGGGGGGGGGGGGGGTGTCCACCTTGGGAAATTCCAACTGCACCCCCCCCCCCTTGAATCAGTTTTGCATAATTCCATTGCACACACGTACCCCCCCCCCCCTTGCACCTCAGTGCCCATGCCTAATATCCTATATTAGTATATATTCATAAACCATGATTCTGTGCCCATGCCTAATATCCTATATATTCATAAACCATGGTTCTATATTGCAAATGTTGTCCAAAAACAATTAATTCCCCCAATAAATTGTTTTGAAAATCAAACTACGGACTGTTCCAACTAATAACGTAATGTTTTGGCAACAGTTACTGTTGAAATCACAGAAATTGGTGTGGTTGAAATTTTTGACCAAAGTTGGGGGTGAGACACACCCCCAACCCCCCACCCTGTCGCCACGTCTCTCCAGTCAGGTATATTAAATTCAAAGGGTAACTTTTGGCAATCAATGCATCATTTACGAATTTCGAATTCCATATCGGCATATGATAATAGAAATACATTGATATTTTCCATTTGTTTTTTTGCCATTTTGGCATGAAAATCATTGAAATGATCATGAAATTTCCAACTAATTCAGGCTATAGTTTCCCCAAATTTTATTTTGTTGACACATTCATACAACTGAATTAATTTAATGTTTATTTGTAATCAATAATATGTTATCGCGATAACGCCCGATCACGAATTCACAACATATTGGGCTGTTTATAGTTTCTCCATAGTAACCTCAGTCGTCGTCTTCCGGTTTCGAGCATGGGTCGAATTGTCGGTCCGAAGTTTTCGGACGGATACTACTGTATGGCCAAATACGTCGACCGTACGTGTCACCCTACTCCGTTTCACTCCATGACGTCACCAAAAACGACGTAAAACCTCGTGGCGTTCTGACATTTTTACTGTGCCGCGTTTTTGCTATGTTTATTTTATGTGTTGTTTTCGATTATTTGTTTGTCGCCGATATCGCCATTTGTCGGGATTCCATGTTTCTATATTTAAAACTTGCATGCTCGTAGTGAGCCTCGATTTAGATTTTTTCTCCTAGGTCAAAATACGTCAGAGTTATGACAAAAATAGATCGACCTACATTTTCTCTATCAGAACTCTCATCAAAGAATCTATAGACTCCTTCTGGACCTACATAGACTCCTTCGTTGGGTATTTTTACTTATAATTGGGAAGTTTTATCATTTTTGGTTCGTGCGAAGACCTCTTTTTATCGTGCGGGAAAAGAGACATTCAAAACGCGATTTCGTAATTCGACGCAATAGGCTGAATAGCCTAACCTTCAGCCGAGTTCCGGGTCAAATACGACGAATGACGTAACACAAAACAAAACGCATTTGTTGACACAAACACCGTTTGAAGAGTTTATTATTACATAAAATGATCGTTATTGATTAATTATTGATTAATTATTGATATTTATTGTTGCACATTGGCTGCTATCAATATTTAAAAACACAAATGGTATTAATTATTTCTTATAATTGCTCCTTTGGTCAACTTTGACTATCGGAAAATGAAAATGAAAATATGGCGCTGAAACAAATGTAATCGATATTAAAGTCTCATCCTTTCGGCAACATGGAATTGGTTTTAATTACTTAAATGATTAATATAGTAATTTGCCTTTTATCTGTGATGAAATGAGAAATGGTAATTGTCTTTTTTGCTAACATTAAATTAAATTAAATAAATTAAGTAAAATACAGTGAAATTATTTTTTAAATTATTGTTTATTACTTTTTTGCGCACGTTGGCATCTCTCTGAGTGCATTCTAGTTGTAAATGTTATATGTACACTATATGTACACTATATGCACATTATTTATCTAATATAAATATAACACTATCGGGTCTTTGTGAAATTTTGTCGCGCTCAATATTGCAATAGTAAGAACGACAGATATTTGGTATATATTGCGCTATAATCGCGCCTTTTTCCAAATTAAGCGCGCTCAATATCGCAATAAAGGCGAGCCTCAATATACCACTTCTTCTGACTGGTACTGTACTGTCGGTCAAATTATTGGACTGAAATGACAATCTGTTGGACATTTTCAACAGTTGGAACGCTTGAGATACCAATTGGACAAATCCAAACCGGGGAATGGTGCAAAATAGAATTTATAGGACTTTAAGGCAGTGTAGTTTGAAATTCCAAGAATGACAGATCCTATCCCAACGGGAGACAATCGCGCTACTTCCCTACCGTTCCAACGTTGTTCACTGTAAAAGGACTGTGTGGCAGCTACCACACAACAACTGTGTGGAGGCATAAACTCAACATAAATGTGTACAGAATACACACACATGTGTGTATCACCCAATATCCACACATATATGTGTAAATCACCACACATTTTTGTGTGTGACGCCGTTTTTTTAAATTTCACGTGCTGGTCAAGCGCGTCGTTGTTTTGTACAGACTGCCATAAAGTGTACACGGAGTCGTGTTGATTATGGTGGATCTCGAAATTGAATATATTAGGCTGTCTCTTCGATTATTTCTATATTTAAGTTAAGATTATATTTAAATTGACACGACATTCACATTTGTGAGAATGTCCGTATATATGTTGATGTGTAAACCTGATTGAACGAACTGATAAACTTGATCTGCATTTTCTTATTCAACAATTCCATATCATCTAAATAGTATAGTCATATAGTTACATTGTAGAGCCGTTTATGTTCACTAGTTGGTTATCTGGTGTTTCTTTTGTCTTAGCAACGATGCGCATCTTTCTGAAGCATAAAACATATTTATTCTCGAAAATTGTCATTATATAGATTAGGGATCTGCGAATCGTGGATTTTGCATCGAATCGAATGCCTTCCTGATATTGACATCGAATCGAATATCGAATCGAATCAGCTAGTGATTAACATTGTTTACCAGTGTTTATTTCGTTGTCTCATGACAAAAAATGCAAAATTCAATAGATACTATATAACAATGTTAATCTCCTTAAACATCCATTGGAACTTGTGCTTTCTTTGGGAAAATCATGACATATGCATGTCACTCTCAGTCTCATGGACAGTTTGGGGTATGTTGTATTGAATTCATATGTAGCTGTGTCATGGCGAAAATGACACAAGAAGTTACAACATGACACCCATATATCTGTTCAATCAACTTATCACAAACCCCATAGAATGAAAGTCGCTTGTCTACATTATATAATTATTTACATTATTTAATAAAGATAACAAAGATTTGACACACTTGGACATGGGTACACCGCTCAGCTATATAATTGTATCAGTCCGATAATTGGTAGTTATCATTCTGTTAAACTTTTTACCCCACAATATAAATTACACCTTCATCACATATTCTCAGTAATTGTCTTCATGGAAGGGGTCCCAGAAAACAGACCAAGATTACAAGTGTTAAAAGTTATCAACAAGATACAACTTGTGCAACGCGCTCGATTTCCCCTGGAGACATAAACTGAAAGCAGAACATTTCTAGGAATTCTGGCGGCAATGTCGCAGACAACTGGTCGCACATTATGACGTCAATTTAAAAACGAAATAGACCGATTGTTCTAATGTTTCTGTTCATTCTAAGTTATGATTTGTCGCGCATAACGTCGGCTGACATTGAATATTATTCGTATAATCTGAATTGGATATCTGAAGTTTAAAGAAAAAAGGTAATCATTTAAGTTCTGAATCTATATATATAGCTATCACGCCCAGTTTAGACAATTGATACAGTGTCGATACTTAGCAAAAATATATGACGTGATTGATCACCATCTCGTGTTGCGATCGAAACACATAATCTACATAATGCATGTCTATTCTGTATGGCATACAAGTTCAAAATGATCGTTGGCTAACTTGGCAACCCTGTGGCGATAAGGCGGATATTGGGGATGGGGGTGTCGAACCCCACCCCAAATTTCGGTAAACAAACTTCAACAATTTCATGCCTGACACAAATTTAGTTGGAAATTTTGCACCAGATGCATATAGGTTGAAATTGTTCTCATTTTTTGACTTTCCAATCAGTAATTAGTGGGGTATTTATTGTTTTTTAGACAAACATTAGCATATATTTCTACTTTTGCTAAAAAATGTGGCCTCAAATGGCCATCAGTTGGAAAGTTCCAATTTAATGGGGAGTATTTGGTTGGAAATTCTAACAGTTGGAAAGCTTGAGTTCCCAGGTGGACATTTTCAAACGAAGGGGGGGGGGATGCAAATATTCCGCAAACCTGGTTCAAGGGGTGGGATGCAGTTCGACATTTCAAGGTGGATACCCGCAACAATGACCCTGTAGCCACGACCCTGACTGAGACTTGTTGTGCCACTGAAATACGCCAGTCGTGCTCTATAATATAATGGTCCATGTATATATGTTTATGTGTCTTATTGTGTAATATAACTATCTAAATTCATTATGTAAAATCGTAAATTTATAAAAAGTCAGAACATTCATTATGTGGAGCTGTAATGAGTAGTGTATATTTAGGATCTTTCAAAACTATATTCCTTTCCGACAATGCGTTTTTATTAATGTATGAATTATTATACTTTATTGAAGTATATGCCGTATGAGTCTGTGTTATTAATAAATGGGAATAAAATAAAGTAACATGCACCATTTAAGACTCATTTGAGTTTTTTAAAAATACGAGCTTTCGGCTATCTAGTAGCCTTGATCAAGTATGAAGTGAACAAACATTTAGTGAAAGTCGTTGACGTTGAAAGTGTCCATCACGATGACGTTCATAACAAGAGTGACGGAAAGCAACTACGTCGCGGCTGCTCCCGAGTGCCGAGTTCCCCGGAAATTATGCAGTACAGCGTAATGTGAAAGAAAACCATAGTCCCTGTTTAACCCTTTCCGGATGGTGTCCATGTATGTTATTAATTTCAACTCTACTGTTTTCCTTGCTCTCATTCGTTTCAATTCTCCTCTGAGAACTATGACCTCGAGGTCTTCCTCTGAATGGTGAGAAGAATTGAAATGTTCTCCCACGGGCACGAATATATTTTCTGATGTTATGTCATGCCGGAGCAGCCGCGACGTAGTTACTTTCCGTCACTCGTGTTATGAACGTCATCGTGATGGACACTTTCAACGTCAACGACTGTCACTGTTTGTTCACTTCATACTTGATAAAGGCTACTATATAGATAGCCGAAAGCTCGTGTTTTTTAAAAACTCAAATGAGTCTTAAATGGTGTTACTTTATTTTATTCCCATTAATTATTATACTATTATAGATGTACATGTACTGTAAATAATATTCGTATTCCCATGTTATATAAAATGAACTTTTCTGCTTACAGGTTCGATGGTGGTGCGACGCGATGTACATGTATACGCGATACGGACATGGCTGCCTTGGCCACAACGAAGTTAAACTCTAATTGACCAACCAACCAACCAAGAACCACGGTGGATATGTATGAATTCTTTGGACACAATCACTGATTTTGTTATACAAATGATGTCAGGTGTTCTATAACTTAGTTTCCGTGCAAGAGGCGATGACTTCAATATTTCTCTCCAGAAATTGCACAGAGTGGACGTATATATTGGCTGCGGACACACGTATCACAGTAGCGATGGCATAGTAGGTGTGACAATATATTATGGTGGCGTTTGGTGACAATTGGTCGTCATAATTCTGTGCCATAGCTCGACATGTTGCCCGCTGAGTTTCCGCACAATGAGTCGACTGGACCAATTAACCCATTGCGTTTCACCAATGTTGATCTCTACTCATTACGTTTCGCTACATTGTATTCTCTGCGATATATATAACTAGCAGGTGGACCGGACTTCGTCCGGGCTGTTTCCCCTCTGCTTTTCGGCGAATTGCGCGATTTGACCTTGAATTGTCCATTTTGAAGGTCAAGGTCAGGTGGGGTCACGATTTGACCCGTCCAAAACACTGCCCGGACAAAAGTACCCGTCGAAATCCATCTGGTTTTACCCGATTTGACCATTAATTGATAATTTTGAAGGTCAAGGTGAGGTCAGGGTCACGATGTGACCCGTCCAAAACACCCAGTGGACAAAAGTAACCTATGTATCAAATTTCGTCGAAATCCCATCAAAATTGGCGAGTTGACCTTGAAATGACCCGATTTGAAGGTCAAGGTCACGTCGCACGGGCAAATTAATAGGCATATGCCACTCCCCGGCCGAAAGTACCCCCACATACCAAGTATCATCAAAATCCCGTGATATTCGGGCGTTTCACATTGAAATGAACCCATTTCAAGGTCAACGTCACATCGCACGGGCAAATTATTAGGCCTATGCCACTTCCCGGCCGAACGCACCCCCACATACCAAGTTTCATCGAAATCCCGTGATATTCGGGCGTTTGACCTTGAAACGACCAGATTTTAAGGTCGAGGTCACGTCGCACGGGCAAATTAATAGGCCTATGCCACTTCCCGGCCGAAAATACCCCCACATACCAAGTTTCATTGAAATCGGTACGGGCGTTTTCGAGTTCATCGCGAACACACACACACAAACACACAGATCTTCCAAAATATATAATAGACTAGCCGATGAGCCCGACGTTGTCCGGGCTATTCAAAAACCAAATTTCAAGTCGATAGCTCTACCCGTTTCCGAGATCTCGTCTGCGCATGCGCGAAGCTGGCGTCTCACGGGATCGGCGACCCGATACAATTCGTATCCGGGGCAAGATACATTCACATACCAAATTTCAAATAGATAGCTCCACTCTTTTCCGAGATATCGTCTGCGCATGCGCGAAGCTGGCGTCGCACGGGCTCGGCGACCCGATAATATTCGTATCCGGGGCAAGATACATTCAAATAGCAAATTTCAAGTCGATAGCTCCACCCGTTTCCAAGATCTCGTCTGCGCATGCGCGAAGCTGGCGTCGCACGGGCTCGTCGACCCGATAAAATTCGTATCCGCGGCAAGATACATTCACATAGCAAATTTCAAGTCGATTGCTCCCCCCGTTTCCGAGATCTCGTCTGCGCATGCGCGAAGCGGGCGCCACACGGGCACGCCAATAGGACAACGTCCACCGCCTGGTCAATCTACACACACGTACCAAGTTTCGTCCCGATCGGTCGAGAATCGTAGTTTTGTGTAAATGACATACATACAGACATACAGACAGACAGACAGACAGAGGTCTTCAAAATATATATGAGACTAGCAGGTGGACCCGACTTCGTCCGGGCCGTTTCCCCTCTGCTTTTCGGCGAATTGCGCGATTTAACCCTTGAATTGTCCATTTTGAAGGTCAAGGTCAGGTGGGGGTCACAATTTGACCCGCCCAAAACACTGCCCGGACAAAAGTACCCGACAAAGGTACCCGTCGAAATCCATCCGGTTTTACCCGATTTGACCTTGAATTGATGATTTTGAAGGTCAAGGTCAGGTCGGGGGTCACGATTTGACCCGTCCAAAACACTCAGTGGACAAAAGTAACTCTATGTATCAAATTTCGTGGAAATCTTCGCGATCCCGTGATATTCCGGCGTTTGACCTTGAAATGACCCCATTTCAATGTCAAGGTCACGTCGCACGGGCAAATTGATAGACCTATGCCACTCCCCGGCCAAAAGTAACCCCACATACCAAGTTTCATCGAAATCCCGTGATATTCGGGCGTTTGACCTTGAAATTACCCGATTTCAAGGTCAAGGTCACGTCGCACGGGCAAATTAATAGGCCTATGCCACTTCCCGGCCGAAAATACCCCCACATACCAAGTTTCATCGAAATCGGTACGGCCGAGTTCGAGTCCATCGCGAACACACACACACACACACCCTCACACACACAGATCTTCCAAAATATATAATAGACTAGCCGATGAGCCCGACGTTGTCCGGGCTATTCAAAAACCAAATTTCAAGTCGATAGCTATTCAAAAACCAAATTTCAAGTCGATAGCTCCACCCGTTTCCGAGATCTGGTCTGCGCGAAGCTGGCGTCGCACGGGCTCGGCGACCCGATAAAATTCGTATCCGGGGCAAGATACATTCACATAGCAAATTTCAAGTCGATAGCTCCACCCGTTTCCGATATCTCGTCTGCGCGCATGCGCTGCACGGGCGTCGCACGGGATCGCCAATACGACAACGACGACCGCCTGGTCAAACTACACACACGTACCAAGTTTCGTCCCGATCGGTAGAGAATCGTAGATTTGTATAAATGACAAACATACAGACAGACAGACAAACATACAGACAGAGGTCTTCAAAATATATATGAGACAAGCCGATGAGCCCGACGTTGTCCGGGCTATTCAAAGTCGTATCGCGACCCGATAAAATTCGTATCCGGAGCAAGATACATTCACATAGCAAATTTCAAGTCGATAGCTCCACCCGTTTCCGAGATCTCGTCTGCGCATGCACTGCACGGGCGTCGCACGGGCTCGCCAATACGACAACGACCACCGCCTGGTCAAACTACACACACGTACCAAGTTTCGTCCCGATCGGTCGAGAATCGTAGATTTGTATTAATGACAAACAGACAAACAGACAGACAGACAGACAGACAGACAGAGGTCTTCAAAATATATATGAGACTAGCCGATGAGACCGACGTTGTCCGGGCTATTCAAAAACCAAATTTCAAGTCGATAGCTCCACCCGTTTCCAAGATCTCGTCTGCGCATGCGCGAAGCTGGCGTCGCACGGGCTCGGCGACCCGATAAAATTCGTATCCGGGGCAAGATACATTCACATACCAAATTTCAAGTCAATAGCTCCACCCGTTTCCGAGATCTCGTCTGTGCATGCGCGAAGCTGGCGTCGAACGGGCTCGGCGACCCGATAAAATTCGTATCCGGGGCCTAGATACATTCACATACCGAATTTCAAGTCGATAGCTCCATCCGTTTCCGAGGTATCGTCTGCGCATGCGCGAAGCTGTCGTCGCACGGGCTCGGCGACCCGATAAAATTCGTATCCGGGGCAAGATACATTCAGATACCAAATTTCAAGTCGATAGCTCCACCCGTTTCCGATATCTCGTCTGCGCATGCGCGAAGCGGGCGCCGCACGGGCTCGCCAATACGACAACGACGACCGCCTGGTCAGACTACACACATGTACCAAGTTTCGTCCCGATCGGTCGAGAATCGTAGATTTGTATTAATGACAGACAAACAAACAGACAAACAGACAGACAGACAGAGGTCTTCAAAATATATATGAGACTAGAAGGTGACCCGACTTCGTCCGGGCTTTGACCTTGAATTGTCCATTTTGAAGGTCAAGGTGGGGTCACGATTTGACCAGTCCAAAACACTACCCGGACAAAAGTACCCGACAAACGTGCCCGATTTGACCTTGAATTGATCATTTTGAAGGTCAAGGTCAGGTCGAGGTCACGATTTGACCCATGCAAAACACTCAGTGGACAAAAGTAACCCCATGTATAAAATGTCGTCGAAATCCCATCAAAATTGGCGATTTGACCTTGAATTGACCCGATTTCAAGGTCACGTCGCACGGGCAAATTAATAGGTTTATGCCACTCCCCGGCCGAAGGTATCCCCACATACCAAGTTTCATCGAAATCCCGTGATATTCGGGTGTTTGACCTTGAAATGACCCAATTTGAAGGTCAAGGTCACGTCGGACGGGCAAATCAATAGGCATATGTCACTCCCCGGCCGAAAATACCCCCACATACCAAGTTTCATCGAAATCGGCTCGGCCGTTTTCGAATCCATCGATTACAGACACACAGACACACAGACACACAGACAGATCTTCCAAAAATATATTATAGACTAGAAGGTGACCCGACTTCGTCCGGGCTTTGACCTTGAATTGTCCACCTTGAAGGTCAAGGTGAAGTGGGGTCACGATTTGACCAGTCCAAAACACTACCTTGACAAAAGAACCCGACAAACGTGCCCGTCGAAATCCATACGGTTTTACCCGATTTGACATTGAATTGATTATTTTGAAGGTCAAGGTCAGGTCGGGGTCACGATTTGACCCGTCCAAAACACTCAGTGGACACAAGTAACCCTATGTATAAATTTCGTCGAAATCCCATCAAAATTGTCGATTTGACCTTGACTTGACCCGATTTCAAGGTCAAGGTCACGTCACACGGGCTAATGAATAGGCTTATGAGACTCCCCATACGAAAGTACCCCCACATACCAAGTTTCATCGAAATCCCGTGATATTCGGGCGTTTAACCTTGAAATGACCCGTGACCGACTTCGTCCGGCTTTGACCTTGAATTGTCCATTTTGAAGGTCAAGGTGAAGTGGAGTCACGATTTGACCCGTCCAAAACACTGCGCGGACAAAAATACCCGACAAAAGTACCCGTCGAAATCCATCCGGTTTTACCGATTTGACCTTGAATTGATCATTTTGAAGGTCAAGGTCAGATCGGGGTCACGATTTGAGCCGTCCAAAACACTCAGTGGACAAAAGTAACCCAATGTATCAACTTTCGTGGAAATCCCATCAAAATTCGCTATTTGACCTTGAATTGACCGATTTCAAGGTCACGTCGCACGGGCAAATGGATAGGCTTATGAGACTCCCCATACGAAAGTATCCCTAGACACTAATTTTCATCGAAATCCCGTGATATTCGGGCGTTTGACCTTGAAATGACCCGATTTCAAGGTCAAGGTCACGTCGCACGGGCAAACTAATAGGCATATGACACCCCACGGCCGAAAGTACACCCACATACCAAGTTTCATCGAAATCCCGTGATATTCGGGCGTTTGACCTTGAAATGACCCGATTTCAAGGTCAAGGTCACGTCGTACGGGCAAATTAATATGCCTATGCCACTCCCCGGCCGAAGTTTCCCCACATACCAAGTTTTATCGAAATCCCGTGATATTCGGGCGTTTGACCTTGAAATGACCCGATTTCAAGGTCAATGTCACGTCGTACGGGCAAATTAATAGGCCTATGCCACTCCCCGGCCGAAGGTACCCCACATACCAAGTTTTATCGAAATCCCGTGATATTCGGGCGTTTGACCTTGAAATGACCCGATTCCAAGGTCAATGTCACGTCGCACGGGCAAATTAATATGCCTATGTCACTCCCCGGCCGAAAATACCCCCACATACCAAGTTTCATCGAAATCGGATCGGCCGTTTTCGAGTCCATCGATTACAGACACACACAAACACACACACACAGATCTTCCAAAATATATAATAGACTAGCCGATGAGCCCGACGTTGTCCGGGCTATTCAAAAACCCCCACATACCAAGTTTCATCGAAATCGGATCGGCCGTTTTCGAGTCCATCGATTACAGACACACACACAAACACACACACACACAGATCTTCCAAAATATATAATAGACTAGCCGATGAGCCCGACGTTGTCCGGGCTATTCAAAAACCAAATTTCAAGTCGATAGCTCCACCCGTTTCCGAGATCTCGTCTGCGCATGCGCGAAGCTGGCGTCGCACGGGAAAAACCAAATTTCAAGTCGATAGCTCTACCTAGCCCGACGTTGTCCGGGCTATTCAAAAACCAAATTTCAAGTCGATAGCTCTACCCGTTTCCGAGATCTGGTCTGCACATATGCGAAGCTGGCGTCGCACGGACTCGGCGACCCGATAAAATTCGTATCCGGGGCAAGATACATTCACATAGCAAATTTCAAGTCGATAGCTCCACCCGTTTCCGAGATCTCGTCTGCGGGCTCGCCAATACGACAACGTCCACCGCCTGGTCAAACTACACACACGCACCAAGTTTCGTCCCGATCGGTCGAGAATCGTAGATTTGTATTAATGACAAACATACAGACAAACATACAGACAGACACACAGACAGACAAACAGAGGTCTTCAAAATATATATGAGACCGATCGTCCAAAATTGTGGTTGACCGTGGCAATCCCCCATTCACTCACATATCATGCACGTAGTGAGTTTTATTGATATATCAATGCATGTGTATCTATTTATATTAATTTCATGGGTAATAAGACAGTACCCCAATTTCGGTTTTTATTTTGCGACGTTTAGATCTACAACATAATTCCGCTAACATTATCATGTGGGCCGATGAAGCAATGTTGGAACTGTTGGGTGAAATGCAGCTGTGGGAAAGTATCTGAAATAAACAACGCGAACTATACACGGACCAAAACAAGAAAAAAGGCTGATTATACAGGGGGGAGGGGGGTCGGAAAAAAATTTCAGGCACGTATGGCATTTTTTCCCTTTCGATCATTTTTTGTACCCACCAATCCCCACCGCCAATTTTTTTCCGTTTTCGGCAGTTTTTTCTGACCATTTTTTGACACCCACCCCCCTTTTAACACTAAAACAGAGATTTGCGGGGAAAAATTCAATGTAAACAGCTGTATATGAATTTCTGTGCATACTATTTATCATGGATCTTAACATGGACATGTAAATAGGAATGAGTCATTTTGAGGTCATTCGGCCAAAAAAAACATGGCTGCCAGCGGCCATCTTGGATTTCAAAATTTGCAACAAAATAACAACACGATAACTGCCTGCAGTCAGTTTACCAGTTAGAATTACATTATTTCTCTCATTCAAAGTGGTTTTGAAGCCCAACTCATTGCCAAAACACTAAAAAAACAAGCAGGAATGTTTTGTTTTAGTTGCGGAAAAAATTGCTTGTTGGTGGCTTTGACCACCCACCCACCCCGGCATACGTGCCGGAATTTGTTTTTTCACCCCCGCCCCTGCATTATAACGAACTTTGTAAGACTCATTGTGCGAATATGCAGCGGGCGACATCGCCAGATGTCGCATATTAATTATGACGACCAATTGTCACCAAATTCCACCATAATAAATTGCCACACATACTATGCCATCGCTAATGTGATACGTGTGTCCGCAGCCATTATATACGATATATACTGGAATATACGAGTTCCTGGAAGTTATGGTGCGTCTTCCACATTCTCGAAGTCGGGCTATTCAAAAACCAAATTTCAAGTCGATAGCTCTACCCAGCCCGACGTTGTCCGGGCTATTCAAAAACCAAATTTCAAGTCGATAGCTCTACCCGTTTCCGAGATCTGGTCTGCGCATGCGCGAAGTTGGCGTCGCACGAGCTCGGCGACCCGATAAAATTCGTATCCGGGGCAAGATACATTCACATAGCACATTTCAAGTCGATAGCTCCACCCGTTTCCGAGATCTCGTCTGCACATGCGCGAAGCGGGCGCCACACGGGATCGCCAATACGACAACGACGACCGCCTGGTCAAACTACACACACGTACCAAGTTTCGTCCCGATCGGTCGAGAATCGTAGATTTGTATAAATGACATACAGACAGACAGAGGTCTTCAAAATATATAGGAGACTAGCCGATGAGCCCGACGTTGTCCGGGCTACGTTGTCCGGGCTATTCAAAAACCAAATTTCAAGTCGATAGCTCCACCCGTTTCCGAGATCTGGTCTGCGCATGCGCGAAGCTGGCGTCGCACGGGCTCGGCGACCCGATAAAATTCGTATCCGGGGCAAGATACATTCACATACCAAATTTCAAGTCGATAGCTCCACCCGTTTCCGAGATCTCGTATGCGCATGCGCGAAGCTGGCATCGCACGGGCTCGGCGACCCGATAAAATTCGTATCCGGGGCAAGATACATTCACATACCAAATTTCAAGTCGATAGCTCCACCCGTTTCCGAGATCTCGTCTGCGCATGCGCGAAGCTGGCGTCGCACGGGCTCGGCGACCCGATAAAATTCGTATCCGGGGCAAGATACATTCACATACCAAATTTCAAGTCGATAGCTCCACCCGTTTCCGAGATCTCGTCTGCGCATGCGTTGCACGGGCGCCGCACGGGCTCGCCAATACGACAACGTCAACCGCCTGGTCAAACTACACACACGTACCAAGTTTCGTCCCGATCGGTCGAGAATTGTAGATTTGTATCAATGACATACAAACATATATACAAACAGAGGTCTTCAAAATATATATGAGACTTGTCGATGAGCCCGACGTTGTCCGGGCTATTCACAAACCAAATTTCAAGTCGATAGCTCCACCCGTTTCCGAGACTGAGCTTGCGTCGCACGGGCTCGGTGACCCGATAAAAAGCTCCACCGTTTCCGAGATCTCGTCTGCGGATGCGCTGCACGGGCGTCGCACGGGCTCGCCAATACGACAACGACGACCGCCTAGTCAAACTACACACATCTTGATCCAGTGGCGTTGGTATCTGATGCAAAAGACGAAATTGTGAGTGTTGGTTTGTAACCGGGATTTCTGAGAACCATTATGCCTATATCCACACTAACTACCCCCATAAGCCCTGACCTAAGTGTCATACATACTATAACAATGATGCTGAACACTTTGAGGCAATTATATTGCAGAAATGTTGTAAGATGCAGAAATGTTGTAAGAGTACTATGGCCCGTATATCTCTCTGCAGATGCTAATAACGTTGAATGGTAAACAAACGCTCTGTATAGCGATGCGTCAAAAACAAACGCTCATTAAATTATCACTTGCTTAACCACCGCAGTGTCGTTTTTGTGACTGAGAGTGGAGAATGGGTGCTCTGGGCTTCTCCAAAATGCGACGTCGACGATTCCCGTGGGATTTTACCTTTGGATAGGAAGTTTGGTCTCGATCGGTCAACCCGTTTTCGATTCTATAAAGGACACACAGACAGACAAACAGAGGTCTTCAAAATATATATGAGACCGATCGTCCAAAATTGTGGTTGACCGTGGCAATCCCCCATTCACTCACATATCATGCACGTAGTGAGTTTTATTGATATATCAATGCATGTGTATCTATTTATATTAATTTCATGGGTAATAAGACAGTACCCCAATTTCGGTTTTTATTTTGCGACGTTTAGATCTACAACATAATTCCGCTAACATTATCATGTGGGCCGATGAAGCAATGTTGGAACTGTTGGATGAAATGCAGCTGTGGGAAAGTATCTGAAATAAACAACGCGAACTATACACGGACCAAAACAAGAAAAAAGGCTGATTATACAGGGGGGAGGGGGGTCGGAAAAAAATTTCAGGCACGTATGGCATTTTTTCCCTTTCGATCATTTTTTGTACCCACCAATCCCCACCGCCAATTTTTTTCCGTTTTCGGCAGTTTTTTCTGACCATTTTTTGACACCCACCCCCCTTTTAACACTAAAACAGAGATTTGCGGGGAAAAATTCAATGTAAACAGCTGTATATGAATTTCTGTGCATACTATTTATCATGGATCTTAACATGGACATGTAAATAGGAATGAGTCATTTTGAGGTCATTCGGCCAAAAAAAACATGGCTGCCAGCGGCCATCTTGGATTTCAAAATTTGCAACAAAATAACAACACGATAACTGCCTGCAGTCAGTTTACCAGTTAGAATTACATTATTTCTCTCATTCAAAGTGGTTTTGAAGCCCAACTCATTGCCAAAACACTAAAAAAACAAGCAGGAATGTTTTGTTTTAGTTGCGGAAAAAATTGCTTGTTGGTGGCTTTGACCACCCACCCACCCCGGCATACGTGCCGGAATTTGTTTTTTCACCCCCGCCCCTGCATTATAACGAACTTTGTAAGACTCATTGTGCGAATATGCAGCGGGCGACATCGCCAGATGTCGCATATTAATTATGACGACCAATTGTCACCAAATTCCACCATAATAAATTGCCACACATACTATGCCATCGCTAATGTGATACGTGTGTCCGCAGCCATTATATACGATATATACTGGAATATACGAGTTCCTGGAAGTTATGGTGCGTCTTCCACATTCTCGAAGACTATCATATTTGGAGCGCCTTAATTTTCTCATGTATTTCAAGGTATCTCCGAAGGATTCAGTTCGTTTTGTAGCTTGTTCTTCTTATCTTCTATGCACGTGAGTGCTAGTCTGATGTATACAATGCAGCTAACCATGCAGTAGCAATATATAGAGAATATCTACACTTTTTGGTTGGATATGGTAATTATCTCATGAGTGATGACAAAAACAAAATTCATTTTGTCTTGGTCATCACGAATGAGATAATTACCATATGCAAACAAAAAGTGTAGATGTTCTGTTTATTATATGCTCCGCTCAGTTGACCCATGGATCAACTGGAAAGATGAGTAAAACGTATAAATGTGTATACCCATGGTAGTGACCTTGTGTATGTAAAATAGTTCAATTTTTCAAACAAATTGGTTGAGTGATAAAGAGGCAAACATCAGTATGTTTAACAGAAACATTTAATTGATCACATATTACAATTTTTCAACCTGAACAGGGAGTCTTCCACCAAGAAGCCGAATCACTTTTAATTTTAGCGCGGATGGATACGAGTGAGATATCGATATCTCACTTGACGGATAACGGTTTTTATCTGATGCAAAAATACTAATATTTGATAACTTAGCATATAATAAATATGTATATAGCAGAGATGGACTTTCACGTTCCAACACACTCTAGGAAATTCTAGAAATTGATGTGAAACCCATTGATGGAACACGCTTATAGTTGAAATTATCTTTGAATTTTTTTCGGATGACCAAAATATTATGGATGTGTTAACGGCTGTTTTGTATTGTTCCTTTGTATTATTGAAATTAAAGACTATTATAGGTACTGTTTCATTCGACAATCACGATTTCTGCTGTATACGCAAAAGAAGCCCGCTGACCCCCCCCCCCCCCGGATATGCATGATTGCTGTTTGATAAGTTAATATTCGAAAATGTCCAACGTCGCACATCAAGCATCAGTAGACTATAATATTCCATATGTATGGCGGGGAAAACCGCCCAATGATAGCCGAAATATACATTAAATTTTGGCCAATAAACATCGAGTCGGTTAACACTCGTGTCACTGCAATGTATGATTTGTTATTTGCACGATTATCTGTCCTATATAATTCGGACAATACGCTCGGGCACGCGTTATACCTCATTTCCCCGTCTGTCGATACTTGAAGTGTGATATTTGACGGTCTCCTCTTATGAAATAATTTTATTTATGTTTCTAGCTTATCTATATAGTAAACACAAAACAATCTGATTTTCCACTGAACACACAGTTTACATGACATTACACACAACAGTTTAATTCAAGTATATACATACTTTGTCGGCATGGTGCAAAAATATATAACTGTGGCTATATTGCACACGCTGTTGAATACGTACACCCACCAAGCAAAGTATTGTCCCCGAAATGAACTGTTTTAGCGTGTATTTGTCACTAAAACTGCAGTTTTGCCGAAAATAATTGTCTGTATTTGCAGAACAAAGCTGTTTGCATCGACCACACAATTTTGTACGCATGTAATGCAAACAAATGTGTCGTCTCGCCCAACAACATTGTGTGGTCTTTATGAACATAATTGTTCTCCAAGGGCGGAAAGAACAATTAAGTGTGCTGGAACTTAACATATGTGTGTGTGCACGAACAACACAACTTTGTAGGTGCGTAACCACACATAAGAGAGAGAGAGAGAGAGAGAGAGAGAGAGAGAGAGAGAGAGAGAGAGAGAGAGAGAGAGAGAGAGAGTGGTTTTTCCGCACAGTTTGTGTTGCAACAGCACACACCAATTGTGTGGTCATTTGCCACACAATTCACCACACAATGTTGTGCTCGGTCAAGTGTTTACACAAACTGTATGGTAATTGTGTGGTCCTGCCACACAGTCGTTTTAAGAGTGTTGGCTGAAAATCTATCTTTCAAATCACATTTTAAAAGTGAAATGCGCGAACACCAAATGTTTCATTTGGGTTTGGTAATAACAATTTAAACCTTAATTGAGAAGAGGTTTCAAAGAACTGTGATTGGTGTGTTTTGTGACAGAAAGAGAAAATGGAATCTTTAAAAGATATGGGGATAAATACTTGTAAATACACTAGACAGATTGGTCGAAAGCTATTTGGGAAATATTGAAAAATTACCGCGCTTTTCTTATAGCCGATTCCACAAATATATCACAGACACGTGACAAGACACTCTTGGCAATACAGATAGAAAGTGCGCAACAGAACAACTTACGTTTGTATATAAGATTGTGTGATAACTGCTTCCATTCTCTTGAAAATATCTGATATTAGAACACATGCCATTTTAGCGTTGATTGTATATCCATATGCCTCACCCCAGTAGTTCTACAAAATAACATATTATAATATGAAACCAGTTTAATATATGTATTCCAGACAATTAAACAAACCAATCAAATCAGGGTTCCAGAGCCCCAGTTATAACAACAAAAAGAAGAACAACAGCATAAAACAACATATTTTTGTAAGATCTAATTTTTGGTAAAAAAAAAACTCGACCTATATAGTTTGGCGGGTGCATGCCGGTCGGGCGGATTTTCTTCTATTATTGGCGATAGCGCAATAACTTGAACAAATATAAACTGATATTCGGTATTATGAGACTTCCGCAACAATGTCTTGATCAAGTTCGAAACTGGCCACGTCCGTGTATTTTGGGCGGAGTTATGGGTCTTAATTAGTTAATTTTGGCGAATTTTTATCGCGACATCACAATAACTTTGGCGAGGTCGGTTTATGTGGGAATATCCAATGTGTGAGACTTCCTCGGCATGTAGCCAGTTACAATTAATGCACAATCTTGTCGAATTTACGAATCTACTTTGTGTCATGTTTTATATTGTGCACAGTGTTGTGCCTGTAATTTTTTTTCAGTATGAGCCTTTGCATGGTCTTATCTAATTTACGTGCTCGTTGCGAATCAAATGTTTAAGTTTGGACGATTTTTCTATCATAATTTCTATTGGTAAATTTTGACACACCTCCAATTTTGACATTTCCTGGTTCCTTCTAAATTTGAGAATATTCATTCGAACTTTCACTTTCATCATGGCATGTGATCTTTTTTCTAACTTTGTCTCTGCCATCTTGATATTAAATGAAACTTTGACGGAATCGCCGTCGTCAAGAAAACCTTAAAATTCGTAGATGGTAAGATCGTACCCTAATGTCTTCAGCATACTCCAGGATATCGAGGTCTTGGTTCTCGAGCAAATTGCACCAATGTGAGTTACCGAACAGACCCGTTTCTATGGAACAGAAGTTGAGAATGACGTCATTCACATTACCTAAAATAGAAACTATAAATGAAAATAAGATTGAATGCAAATCGAGGTTTATGAATATCTGAACGGTATATCTATAACATATATATATGTGCCTGTAACTACTTCGTATCGGCTGAGTGTACACACGCGAACCAGAGCGAGCGCATGACCATGCACTCAAAGTCTCAAACTACAATTAAAGGAATATTATTCTGAAAATGTGTTAGTATTTTCTTTCAATATGCCTATATTATATAATTAAAATGTCCAATTTGCCCAAATAATCTTGTGTTTGATCGCTAATTTGATTTTTATAACTTAAAAAAAAATCCGAAGAATCCGGAAGATCTTATGTTGTAGACGAAGTCACGTGGTTGAAATCACATGATCAGCGGTCGGGGCGGTCACATGATTTAACACGTGACAATGACGTAAGGATTAGGGGAAATTAGCGTTATTATCAAAACAAAACGACAACCATAAGCTTCAATGATATTCGACTTCTTTTACATATTTGAATTTATACCAATTTGACATTGCCTTATGATGTTTACCAGTTTATATATGTATATACAGGGGGGGGGTCGAAACAAAATTACAGGATACAAGGACCGGGTGGGTGGGTGTCCCCGAGCCCGGAATGCAGATTTTTTTCTGATGTCATGCAATTTTTTTCCAAAATCATTTCTAAGACAAATTACAGCTTCAAAATGAATTGAAACAATCAAATTCATATAGTAGTGCATGCTATAGCCTTATACTAGTGAGGGGGGGGGGGCTCTCTATGTTATTTTTTTTGTCCACTATTTCTCCCTTTAACAGTTGAAACCATGGGGTGGGTCCGGTTTTGGTCGATGAAAAAAATTGCAATGGAAAAAAATCCATTCTCATCTTTTCTCATAGCTTATTATGGCTTTTAAAACTTATTATACATAGAGGATACCTGCGTGTTTTGAGTGAATACCGGAAGTATCTCATGACGAATGAGGTAATTCCGGTATTCACCCAAAACACGAAGGTTTTCTTTTTATTATATGCGCTATTTACTAAAATAGATCGAGGAATTAATTCAAAATCGAACTGATTCCGATTCACGTCGGCAATACAATTTCTGCACAACAAACAGAGAAACCACGTGGTTCAATAAAATACTGTCGATAACTCAGAATACACATGCTTCAAATGTACGTAATATATAAGATAACTTTATTTCAAATATACCAACTTACTTGCTTGTGTACTATTAGCAATGTGGCATTGCATTTTTGTCACTTATTGACACAAAATCGTTATTTGAACAGTGATTGGAGCATTAAAAGGCTCCAGATTCAATCTCAGAGCATCTAATTTTCAAAATTTTCCGGGGGAGCTAGCCCACTGACCCCATACTCTCCCCTATGGCCTTCGGCATCTCCTGCTAGGATACAACTCGCCTCGACATTTTGTAGGAGAGCTACTCGCCACTCGCCTATAATGATTTTAAGGGGAGCTCATCATTGCTCACCAGTGATTTCCCACACGGAGAGGACTGGAATTGTGTTTATTTAATCAAATTGATGGTGTGTTTTACTTTACACATGCACTTATTTTAACATATTGCTAATAAGGGACACAACACTATCCTGTTAAAGTGGGTATTTTACCTTTATAACCATAAATATTTGGGTTTTTAAAGGTTTTGTCACTGGTTTTGTTGGCATATTTTTCAGCCAGGTGCTTTGTTTGTTTATTTGATCAGCGTTCTCTCAGTTCCGGTGCAGACACAATGAGAGACGCTTACCCTGCCAACAACACATTATTTAGTAGAATTTACAAGATTTTCATCAATTTTGGGGGTGGGTGTCCCAGACCTGGGTGAAAAAAACTTACGCTCCCGGGGTAGTGGGTCCCCAAAACTGAAAAACACAAAATTTCCACCTTGTATCCGTGTTTTTTCCCCTGACCTCCCTGGTATATATGGCATTGGGCATATATTATCGACCTTTGTATGCCAATTACGGATAATAATAGCATTATATAACGTTGGCCGTGGTTCGTTTGAACATCCAATAATAATATATATAAACTTTTTGAAGGAGGGATAATAATCCGGTTTAATAAGCAAACACATGTATCACGAGTCCCTGACAAAAATAGTCATATAACACTCATCAGTTATATGATCAGCCAACGCCGTGCATATGTGCATTTTACTTGCATTTTGAGCTTCTTTTAAAGATTTTGATTTGTTAAAAAGGCATAAAGCTCTAGTTTGTTTCATGTGATATATATACAAGATTTTCATCTCGTTATGTTGGGATATAAGATTTTATGAAACTTGTTTCATAAATTTGATTCACAACTCGTCTACGACTCGTTGTGAATCAAATTTATCAAACTAGTTTCATAAAATATTATATCTCAACATAACTCGTTGGACATCCTTTATATTTGTATGAAATTTTGCGCCCTTAATATCGCAATATTTTGCGCTCAATACCACAATAATAAGCGCGACATATAATATTTTCGCCGTTGCGCTATAATCGCGCCTTTTTTCGAAATTATGAATATAGCAATAAAGGCGCGCCTCAATATACCACTTCTTCTGACTCGTATTGTAAGAATGGCATATGGATGTTTACTGCACGTTGTTCTTAGAATTACAGTGTCCCTGCTGTTCCATATTTACAAATCCGCATTGCACGTACTGGAACGTACGTTCCATATACACCCAGTTGACATCACACGCCGTAACTGGCGTTCTCCTCAGCCACGAAACCCGAAATATAAAAATAAATGCATCATCGCACATTCCAAAAACAAGCCATGCATATATATGAGACTGAATAAACCAAAGTTGCAGAACTGAGTTCATTCCCCTCGCTACGCTATGTCTGATCGCTGCCGCTGTGTTTTCTTAATTAAATAGAATTTTTTTTAATGAAGTGTTTTGAAGGTTACAATTCATACTGGCTTGACCTAGACAATTTTCAAATGCATGTGGACAGTTTCTCAGAATAATGCAGAATGAATTGTAACCTACAAAAGTCTGAAATAAATAAATAAATGTGCGATTTCTTAACATTATTTGTAGGTTTTGGCAGCGATAAGTCCTGTGTATAAGGACTGAACTCTGCTTGGAGCTTGGAATAAACCTAAAAAAGTCGGTGTTTTTAATTCACGGATTCTTGGGCGGGTAGCGTATAATAAACGGCACGAGTGCTGGTGTGGAAGGACACAACTGGAGTCACAACAAATTAACACACTCGTATCATTCTGTATATTTCTACAGTCGGCTGTACTTACCAAATGTTACCGCTTCGCCAACGACATCCCCAACTTTATCTTTTATTCGCTCTATGACTTGCCGCATCTCGGTGCCATTCAAAAACTTAAAGTATTCAGCCAACGCCGTGTCATTGTCATCAACAGTTTTCTCGAACCTCTCCCAAGATTTATAAAATCGCTTCAACACATTATTAGTAGTTCTAGGATAATATGTGACAGTGCTTTCAGCAACTTCCGACTCGAAGCCATTGCCAAAACTAACCACGCCCATGCTGTAAGCACTATCCATTGCGCGGTGAAAACTATCCGAAAGATTTTCCTTGCTAAAATTATCCATAAAACTTTCCTTGCTAAAAACGAAGAGAGCTCCACCAATCCCCGAAGCGTTAAGCATCGACCTTGCTCTTATTGCAATGCGCTTCCCAAGATCGTAAGTCTTATTAACACCCAAGGGACTTAACTTTTTGCCGTCTGTGGGATCGAATGGGTTTGTCCAGTCCTTCAGCTGCATTGTACTCTGCGTCACCACATTCTGTTTGATAAGTTTCACGAATTCCGTTGCGGCCTTCATATCATTGTCGCCCATATATTGCGCTCCGTGTCTGTATATCCCGGTGATTTGCTTCAACTCGCACTGGATACCATCCTTTATCGTCAACGACACATACTCATCTGAAACAGCCTGCGATATTCCTTCATAAGGAGTTTTCGTGCCGAAATGTTCTTCCGTGGAACAGAACACATCAAAAAATCTGCTTGCAACAAGCAGTACTAGAAGCAAAACACACACCATTTTCTTCGTTATACACCGATTGTGCATGTGGGGACCTTTTTATGTTTAATTATTGTTTATGTTATGTTGTTCAACAAGTCAAAAAAACAGTTATTTTTAAATGGAATGCGTTAATTGGTTGGATTCTTGAAAGTGCATGGGTCAAAGACCAAAGGTGGTATAGTTTATTGTAACTCGGTTCTCGTTACAGATGATGTTTCTGATCGTTTGGTGACATGTCTGCCTGACTGTTAAATTGGCATGTCTATTTAGCTGTCGTTCGTTATAGCTTTGTGTATGTATATGACTGACTGTATAGAAACGACTGTATATGTCCACCTGTATTCACCACCGGCAACAGGGGGAATACCCAAAATAGACTTTACCAGTTAGCATATGGTATGCCTGTCTGTCTCAGCATGACCACATATTTCTGGGGAAATATATTACAAGAAAACTAAGATGCATGCATCAGGTCAGCCATGAACTATTTAGCATAGAATAATTCAGTTCGGTTGCAGTTTCACAACGTTACAACTGACATACGATTACACAAGACGAACCTTGAATGTGGAACTATGTAAGAGTGAATATTAATGTTCTAAATCCCATGTTTCACCTTTAGTGGTAATGGGGTCGTACTTTATTAACACGCAACTTGACGCAAGTAGTGTAATTATGTACGGGTAATTAGAAGTAACAAATCGTTTAGTTTCTATCGTATCGGCTAAAGGGGTGAGCAGATTGCTGGTGATGAATGTTCTCGTTAGCTGCCAATATAATGTGCATATTTGCCCCGTTACGTTTATACACTGTGGCATTGGCGGGCCAGAGTGTGTTGACATGTTAATTGTTTGGTTCATTAATAACAGATCAGCAGGGATTTGTCGTGATAACGTATACGTGGAAATATGCTACCTAAACGGTTAAATTAACGGTTGATCTATCACACCACCGTGTATACTCGGTTTAAATAAGTATATTATATAGGAACGTGTGCTCAATTTTGGTGCGGACCGATGATCAAAAAAAAAATCAGAGGTAAATGTCGGCGGGCGGGAGGGCCATTTTTTCAATAATTTTTAAAGAAATTGAGCAGTTGCAGCAGCAGCAAAAAAAGGGTGTACAATTGGCAAATGATGAGGGGTGGCGTGACGTGTAACTAGGATTGAAATTAGATATGTAATTTGGAGATTATTGGATGAGGGATGTTATATTAATTATATTAAAGGGACGAGGGGGCTTAGTTGTCGAAAATATTCATATTTGTTCCAAACACCGTAAACAGAAAAATATTAAAACGCATACATTTTGGTTCAAATATACGATCACTATCGCGTAAACATCATGCTTACATAAAGACCTACTAAATTTTACCTAAACAAGAGTCTGATTGTGTTATAGAAGGCAGCACAATGCTACTGGCTAATCACACACAAATGGTATAAACGATCTTTATTATTTCCAAATAAGGAATTGAGCAACAAAGAACGCTCTTTATGTTTACCATCATAATATAAAGAAGCACAAAGAAAGTAACTTTTTATGCTTTGTTTACATAACAATCGTCAAATTTACGACAATAACATACTGTTTATGAGATATTTCTCATTTGTATATTAACAAAGTATGTCTATATTTGAATATTATTTTCGTTTGTAGCGGTTTTTGACAGGTGGAAATATGTTCACAGGATACCCACCAAGGCCTTCCGTACCTTTAAGGTATACTGCAACTTTTTTCTGTTCAATAGCAGAATACATAATGCTATTAAGAAGTGACACAAAACACAGAACATTTTTTTTAATTATAAGTATTGAGCAGTCCATAACAAGTCCATAATATGTCTTTAAGCATATATATAAATCTCCGAAAATAAAAATTCTAAAGCATTAAACGATTTCTGAAATGCAGTTTTTGCTGAACAGTCTTCCTTGATTAAAGTGATGTGAAACACTCCGGCAGACACCGGGCAGAGTGATCAAATAGAAATTAAGAATAATCTTTCTCAAAGTAGTTATTTGTTACGAATATTAATCCAAATGGATGATACACAACGTCATTCTTATATATTAGTTAAATGCAATGACTCTCGATGGCGAAATCATTTTTGTTTAATTATAGCCGATAGTTGCGCCCCGAATCGAGATGTAAATATTTACAATTTGGAGTAGTTCAGACGATGTTCTCTATGAAGTGGTGTGGTAGATTTTTTTGGAAATTTTCAGTGATGTTAGTAGAATGATAACATTCCCCAGGTTGGCAAAGTGCCTGAGCACTAACTTATCAATTTCTCGCACCCGAAAAAGTCCATAACAAGTCCATAATATGTCTTTAAGCATATATATAAATCTCCGAAAACAAAAAATCTAAAGCATTAAACGATTTGCTATATTTCCAGGGCATATATTTCATCTGATTTTGCGAGAATCCATATATACTTTTTCACGAGAATCCAGGGTAATTTGCGAGAATATTTACGAGAATCTAGATTTGGATTCTCGCCGAAATATAAGCCCTGATTTC
This sequence comes from Siphonodentalium dalli, assembly GCA_032622095.1. Classification (NCBI taxonomy): domain Eukaryota; kingdom Metazoa; phylum Mollusca; class Scaphopoda; order Gadilida; family Siphonodentaliidae; genus Siphonodentalium; species Siphonodentalium dalli. Next base: position 68,835,489 of record CP136061.1, read on the forward strand.
ACAATGAAGTGTGCCTAAATGGCATAAATTGTACCGTGGTTCCCATGTTCGCCAAAGTGGCATAAATTTATTTCAGGATAATACTAATTTTAGGCATTCATTTATATCACTGATATCAGGACAATAAATAGCCATTTCCATTGCATGGAACAGAAAAGAGCGTTATTGTTTATCGGTGTTGTTTTTGGAAGTGGTGGTAGTTCAATTTTATACATTTCGACCCCCAATAAGTATTTCCGAACAAATGATTTATTAACAAGCGTGACATGACATCAATTACGAAGATAATTAACACCGATCTACGAGAAGTACGTGCCAGTAGTGGCAGTAGCCAAATACCTTAAGGTAATTGACAGTCTTTCGGATGCTATTATCTGATTAATATTGATAATCTCATGTTGGTATCCTGCTTCTCTATTAGCCACCATGGAAAGAAGCAGAGCAAACATATCAGGTTTTAAAGTACGCTGAGTTGCAGAACTGCCAGAACTTGGCAGAACTTCCAGAAGGCAAAAAACTAAACAGAGACAATGCAGGCAACAATAATGGCGATATCTGCTTGATTTAGCCACCCATAAACACTTTTATATATTGCATATCCTCGTGGTGAGGTTTACATTGCATTCGCAAAATAAATTATGAATCTTCTAATTTTCATGGTAGCTGCCATTTGTATTGGGTCACGTGATCACCTAACGAGATCAGGGGAGATAATCAAAAAGTTACGGATAACCAGTAGATCCGCCCAACGCGTAATAGTATTATTATTAGTACAAGAACAAAGGATCATTGAAATCTGCGATTATACAAATCAACTTCGCAGGTGCGGTGGATATTTGCAGAACTGATCTTACCATCGTGTTATCAACACAAAATTGACTATTATTGATCAAATAACATCGCCATCATAAATTAAATAAATGAAACAAACATTTCTCTGCCTGGACTAATAAAAAAAATGGCGACGTCTTCATGGAATTCTATCATTTCTGCGCATGCGCAAGAAACTTCCAAATAAGGAGTTGCCATATAAGGAAACTGCAATCTCAATAATTACCAAGCAATTAAAGTCTTAAAATGAGCTAAAACTTAACATTTTCTTAAAAAAAATTACATTTTTATCTCTCGCGACATAATTGTCACCAATAAAAACAAATTTGATTCATCGTGGAAGTTAGTCGGTGACTATAAATAATGTCACCATTCAACTGAATGTTGTTGAGCATATTTCAACCAATTTTGGAAGTTTAAATGAATATTTTCTTCACACGCAAAGTAAAATTGACAAATTTCAGGATTTTAGCCTGCTTCGTTGGGACCAAAATTTGTTGTGCACACTCAAGGAACGTCTACCGACACTCGCTAGGCCAAATTATGCCATGACCATGCTATAAACTAGCTTGAAATTGACAAAACAATGAATTTTGTTTGGTTGAAAAAATTTACATGGGAATCTCCATAGAGGACGATTAGTTTTCGATAAAAACGAAAATAATGAGAAATGAAAGTCGGCACTCGTCAGAATGGTGCAGAATAACATACGAGTCTTGTTATATGCGAAAATTTGACCTCATTCGATAAATTAGTCTCGTAATTAAGGAATCAATGGCGCTCGGACATGTGGAATTCCGTCGCAGACTGTACAGTACATGGCAGACGCAATTTTGAAATGTAAACACGCATCAAACACGCATCAAATTTACCTTTTGTGAGAATAACAAAAGCGCAACCTTGATCAAAGTAATACAATACACAACAACACATAGAATAAAACTGATATAAACACGGTATAAGTGAGAATAAGACGCGTATTCAGACGTGGAATTTGACAACATTTCTTCGCTTCGACGCTATAAATATATCTGATCAAGATAACCGAGATGCAGCTATCTGATTTGAAACAAATACCAAGCAATAATCTTAACGTTTCATAATCGAACTGCGGACCTGATAATTGTCGAAATATGTAGGCGAAATAATCTTTAATTAGTTAATCACATGATAGAGACATCAACACACTCTTAAAGACGCAATACACCGCCATTTAATGTCGTTATTTAACTGGGTCGGTGTTTGTTGTTATCAATCATTTATTGCTTCGTTTTTAGTAAGACCATTGTATCTGTTTTGCGCATGCGCAAGTCACTTTCCATATTTGGAATTTCCATATATGGGATTTGTGTTAACCTCAATACCGATCAAGCTTTTACAAATTAACACGCAATTATCTTAGCATAAAAATAAGATATATTGTAATTTATGCAACTACGACCCTGGTAACCCTGATAACTAATAAAATATACCGGCCAATTCATTTTAAGATCGTTATTTCACTTTGCTTTAGGCATAAATACACTCTAAAACGCACAGAAACGACCCATTGGCGTTAAATTAAATATACTCGGTATTTATTATATTACTTTTTTATTGCTCAGTATAGAGTTAGACCCTCGACACATGTCAATATATTTGGGCTGAATTCATCTGATGCGGTATTATTCCTCGAAATAAACAACAAAGCCCTCGTTACTTCGAAATGTAGTTTGGGCTAACATTTACACAAATCCTCCATGTGTTCTCAGTCGACACACAGGTTCTCAGTCGACACACAGATCATCCCAGAAACGACTGTGAAATAAACAGCCAAGGTTTGGCTGAAATAATACCAATATAGACTATACCAGTTAGCCTGAGTGTATGCATGCCTATAGAATATACCAGTGGTCACTGGTATATAGTCTATGTTGGTATTTTAATATTTTCTCACAGGGCGTGTGCGCATGTCTCAGCTCACTGCCTCTATGTGGTTCTTTCTTTCGTTGCTTATCCGTCTCTCTGTCCGAATGCATATGTGCATGCATGAATAACTTAATGACAGATATTTATATACCTATACATGTATCATCATTTGATATACCTATACATGTATCATCATTTTATATACCTATACATGTATCATCATTTTATATACCTATACATGTATCATCATTTTATATACCTATACATGTATAATCATTTTATATACCTTTACATGTATCATCATTTTATATACCTATACATGTATCATCATTTTATATACCTATACATGTATCATCATTTTATATACCTATACATGCATCATCATTTTATATACCTATACATGTATCATCATTTTCTTTTTTTTATACGACCGTTTAAAAACAAGCGGGGTGTATTATGTTATTGGTCTTGCCGTCTGTTCGTCCGTCTGGTCATCCGTCCGTCCGTTTGTCCGAATGCACATTTGAGCGTTACGTGATCAGGAGAGGAACTGTGACAATAGGAAGTTTGACGTGCTCGATCATTTAAGGTCAAACTATCACCCAATGCCCGTTATGCCATACAATTTAGGAGTTAAGTGGTAGTCTTAAGTTGTCAAATCTGTCAAACACAACAACAGGGAGACCACTTAAAGACCAAGTGCATGGGCGTCTGTCCGCATCTGCGTCCGTTCGCCTTTTTCGTTTCAGGATAATAATTTTAATAAGTCTGAACTGAATGGAATGAAATTTGGTATGTGGATTTACTAGCACAAAATACGGATCAAGTTCGAATTTGGTTTCGCTTGCCAATTTTAGTCAGAGTTTCGGCTTCTTTTGTTTGAACTGAATGCAATGAAATTTGGTATGTAAGTTTACTAGTATATATATATAACCCGTCGTCTGTGTGTGCGTGTGTAATTGTGTGATAGGGTGTGTTTGTGTGTGTAACTCGGTCACGTTTTTGGCGCGTTTATATCTTTTCAGCCATGAGTCCAATATTATGTAGCCCAAATTTGGACCACGGCCTACATTGTGTCGATAAAAATGACTCACCAAATTTAAGGCGATCGGTCAAAGAACATGGTCCTAAAAATGCCGTATTTGCAATAAAGTATAGACACTATATCAATATATTTCGTATGACGTTCGCTGAAATGACGTCATATGACGTTACGCACAAACATACATTTGGCTTCACAATGTATAGACGAAACTTCCATGGGTTCTACCAAAGCATCGTTGGAAATGGGCGCTAAATTAATTTGTCACATCAGGTTCAGTGTGAAAATAAGTAAGTAGTTTTTTATCACAAAGTTCAAAATACTTACTAGAGAATAACTCCAACTAGAGAAATGAAAATAGTCCACCCATCCTTGTTTAAAAAGTTACATTTGGAAATCGTTTAGAAAATCCGAGTGTTTTTAATCACAAAGTTACAAATGCATCCCAGGGAATTACTCCAACTAGAAAAATGAAAATATTTCACATATCCTCGTTAAAAAAAATGGTTACAAAGTTACATATGAAAGTCGCTTAAAAAATCGAGTGGATAATTCCCTGGTAGACTTTTGTAACTTCGTGACGAAAAAACAAACAAAACAAATCGGATTTTTTAAACGACGTCATATGTAACCCTTTTTAACAAGGGTAGGTGAACAATTAGCATTTTTATAGTTGGAGTTATTCCCTGGTAAGTATTTGTAACTTTGTGATAACAAAAAACAAGTCGGACTTCCAAATGTAACTTTGTAACAAAAACACATAAGATGTTTTAAACAACTTCAAATTTAACTTTGTAACCCATATTTAACAAGGTTAAGTGGAATATTTTCAAACACGTCGGATTTTTTAAACGACTTCCAAATGGAACTTTTTAACAAAACAAAAACACATCGGATATTTTAAACTACTTCAACTGTAGCTTTTTAACCCTATTTTAACAAGGAAAGGTGAAATATTTTCATTTTTATAGTTGGAGTTATTCCCTGGGAAGCATTTGTGACTAAAAAGATGTCGGATTTTTGAAACGACTTCCAAATGTAACGTTTTAACCCTTTTTTAAAACAAGAATAGGTGAAATATTTTTATTTTTTATAATTGTAGTTATTTCCTAGTAATCATTTATAACTTTGTGACACAAAAAAAATGCGACCCGGGTTACTGGTTGGAGCCAACACACGAGTAAACGTTTAAAAAACGTTTGTAAACCCAGTAAAATTTGACTTGATATGTAAAAAATAAGACGTATTTGTAACCAAATAACCGGTTACAAAATATTCAATTATTCATGCCAGCAGTAATCTACAACAGCAGAGAATTTATTCTTTTTAAAAATATATAATGAGGGTGAGTTGAGCGGTTATTGGGCAGAACTTCGTCCAATAGATGCCAAATCCCCGAGAGGACTTATAAGCCGTTTACGCGACAGCATCAGCTACATATTTTATTTATCCATCGCGCAAAACTTGCCTTTTATGAGGGAATTCTGATATTTTCCTTAGTTTTTCATTCGTTACTTCGATGACGCCCTTACATGTATGAGGTCAAGCAAACTAATTAGCATTCATGACGTGGGCAAACCGAAGTGTAACTAAGAGCGAAATAGTTCGTTGGGGTTGTTCTGAAGAGTTGTTGAATGTTTTAGAGCAAAAACGTATATCCTTTTACGAATTTTATATCAACAACAGTGAATTATGGACGATAACAATGTTCTAAAATATCATTGACGTCATTTAGGCTGGTTGACGTCCCTAGTTACCTGCACAATTTGCATATATATAATTACGTCAAGCATGTAATAGCAACCACCACAGCGCCGTGTTGCTTTTCAAGTTTAGGCGTGAATGACGTCATTAATTTTTACAATACCATGAAACAGAATTTCGACGCGATGAAAATGCGGACAAGAAAAATGGGTTAAAAATCACGTGACTTCCGCCCCGCTTTTGCATAGCATCCTGGGAACAATACTATCAAATTGTGAAATCACGGAATCGGAAGTGGACCAAGTGGGATGGTTATGAAATTACCAACTTCAGTTTTTCTGAACAATTCCTATGTTAAGTAGGCTTATGAATTAGTTTCATTTTGACCATTTTCGTTGGTTAGCTGACCGAAAACCAGCGAAGACGTTATGATATGATCCATGACGTCATTTACGTCAGTTGGTTAAATTGTGGGCCAGAATCCAGACACATTTGGTCTTTACCGGAAACACCGATTTCACATCACTAGACTAAACGCAATTATATACTGTAAAATCCTTTTAATTCGTGGGGGTCTGTTATTCGTTGATTTCGTGGTTTTGTTCAACCACGAAATCAATAACCAACGAAATAATCGACTCTTTTGTTGAATTAAAAAACCCCATATAATATACGAGATGGAAAAGAGAGATCGGCCATTAAGGTCTGTTTTCTAAGCCGTAAATTTATATATAGAAAAACACAGATAAGACGAGATGAAACGTAATCTTTTTCAATACATTACCATTCATTCACCGAAACAAAATGGATATGCATCACGTGATCTCGGCTGTGATAGTTTGAAAACAATGCTCAATGCATTGGTTTCTTTAAAAGGCTATATGTTTACCAGTAACCACGTGCAGACTACATAATACAATAAATACCTACTTGGCCAAAGTTTGAAATGAAGCTGGTAGCTGTTTTATGGTAATGATTGCGTAATGTGCTTTCAGCGCAGGAATACCTTGGGGGTCTAATTTCTCAATAGTACACACATCATTTTTTGTCATGTAGCTGCTATTGTAGGACCTGTTGATATGCATAAATATGATATCTGATCCACGAATTTATGTACCGACGAAAAAGCCTTTTGATGACAAACCACGAAAATTGATGGCAACGAAATCAAAGCCAATCGCAGTATACAAAATGGCCAAAGGACATTTTATATACAATATGCACACAATAAATATGGGATCCCTCCCTACACACGTGTTGTTTGGTTTTCATTGTTCCTTTTTTGTTTGTTCTTCTTTTAAAACTAGTGAGTGCATATAAGATTATATTCTTCATCATGTTTTCAAATGTCATTTTGATTATCAGTTTGAATTTTTGACCATTCAATGAGCTAATTCAGCTACCTTCCACAATATATACACTTAAATGTAATTAAGAGACTTCTCTAAAGACCATTTTCTAGAACAATACAGACTGGATTCAAACGAGATATGTTTTCTATTGACAAGAGCTAGCTAGCTAGCGCATGAAACTGTTCGCGCGAAAGATTTCCCCAGTGATATTTTGGGATATAGCGCCCATGTAAACATTTATATTTGTCATATATAAACGTGGGAAGTTGCTAGCTTTAGTTTGGCATGGATGTGTATGAGTTGTTTTAACGAGATACGTGGTGGCAGGGTGGTTGTACTGTAGTGTTCCGCAGAATCCGCCCCTCCAACTTTGGTGAAAGTATTCAACATTTTGAAATCCCATGACTGACACAGCAACAGTTGGAAACTACGTATATAGATGGAAATTGTTGAGATAGTTTGATGTATTTGTGTGGTTGCTCCACTACGTGTCACGTGCGATCATATTAGGTAGTTACTAACTACCTATATAGTTAGGCTACATTGAGCTAATAAAGCTACGTTGACGTAATAACGTATAACGTTTATTAGGCAGGCTTTGTGTAGGCAATAGTGAGCGGTGGACAAAGCCTGCTTAATATACATTGCGTTATTACATCAATGTAGCTTCATTAGGTCAACGTAGCATTGGATTTGGTATGAAAGTAGAAGTTTTTTTTATCTCTTCTTCAATTTACGAATTTCGAGTTAGAACGCGCCATGCCCGTAAAATCAAAGATAAAATTGTTTTAACATTTCGATATTACCAATCTGGCTCAAGTTTGTACTGAAGGTTACTTGTGTGACTAGGATTAAAATCTGTTCATTGGGGGCCAGGTCACGGAGGGAAATCTCTATTAACATTTAATAACTTTGAAATCTTCTTCACCGGATGCAGTTGCCCGATTCTTTTGATATTTTGTATGGAACATTGTTGTGGCCCTTAGATCATAGCTTGTTCAAGCCGCTATGCTCAAGTGAATTTTAGGGGTAACAGGAAACTTAAAATTAAACACTGAACCATATGAAGCCTGCCACTATTTCACTATATACATGTGTGAAATTTAATTCATCTAAATGTTTGAAACGAGTAATTATGGTACTAACGTATACAATGTCTTGCTTTTAGGTCAATATGCACTTACACTATTATGTCGATAATATACATGATTCAGTTGTCCTCTAACGTGTTTGCCAGGCGCTTTCTAACGGATCGATCTGGGACACATGTGTTATACGATACGATACGATACGATTTATTTGCATAAACACCAATAAATGCAGTATGCTAACAATACAATTCATAATAAAACAATAAACAATTAAATGTGAACATGGCATGTCTAGCTATATGTATTTTATTGTGTAATGGAAAGCATAATATTCATTCAGAGCGCTTATCAAAGAAGCGCCGGACCACGTTACTGATTTTGCTGCTTATTTCAGGGTTATCATTTTTCGTTACAAGATTAAATTTCTGATCGTTTGACATACTTGTAAAATAGCTGTGAGATCTACCAACAATTTTGAAAAGTTCATCTCTGAGATCTCAATAGTGTGGACATTCCATGATGAAATGATACTCATTTTCTATATCAGAACCGGTCCTGCATTTAAGGCACAGTCTCATCCCCTCCTTAATTATAGGCTGATGATGTCTACCCTTTTCAATAGCGAGTTTGTGATCACTAACACGGAGTTTTGTAAAACTGATCCTATCTTTTAAAGATGTTGTGTTTATTAAGTAAGTCTCTAGGACATAAGCATTTTTAAACAATATATATATGTTCTGAGTTTATTTTTATGGCCATCTCGTTTAGAGTCATCAAATATAGATCTCTTGAATTCTTTCACATGTTCTTCCTGGAGCTTACACTTGAGAAATCTAATGATACTATATGTTTGGTTATTTAATGGAACTTGTATATTTTTACAGCCAAATGCGTTTATCGTCCTGAATAAATAGTTACATTTGGCTTTCCTCATCACATGATCAGAGACGGCTGATGCCATTATTTTGTTTTTATATACATTTGATAATTTTGCACCATAGTTAGCCATTCTGCATAATATTTCGACGGAACATGGATATCTACTGAGCTCTGCTCTGACTGCATGATTTGGAGCGTACTTACCTACTCCCAATATATGCCTAAAACAAGTAGTGTGTAACTTTTCGCAACTCAAACTATACTGGTTACTTCGTGACGTGCCACATCCCCATACTACACATCCGAATAATATGTGTTATATGTTTTGTCTATAGAATATCCATATAGTTTGACGAGATACAAGGTTTATTTTCGCGAGTATGATTCAGCAAATTGGGGACCGAGCTTTAGCGAGATCCTCTGTTTGCTGAATCATACGAGCGAAAATAAGCCTTGTATCTCGTCAGACTACATGTGTATTGTTTTTATCCATCGCCAAAGTTTAAAGATCGTTAACATCTATTAAATGTGTGTTTTAATGGGAAAAGAAATTATTGGGGAATTCCTTTAGGAAACATTTAAATCGATTGCAAGATTTTCGTTTGTTGTTCTGAGAACGTATCTTTATTATGATTGTTGAAGTATACGTTCTTTCTTTATTTTAGCACGTGCTAAAATAAAGCCATGGTTTATTTTGCAGCCTTTATCAATATAGTAGGCGACAAAGGTGATGGATAAAATGCTTTATTATATGACTATGACTATTCCTCCCTAAATACCACTATTGTTTGAGAATCTAATCCAAATAATCGGATCACACTGAGTGAGATTTCCCCAGATCAAATCAGATCACACTCCTACGGAAATTCCCGAGATCTGCCGACTTAAAGTCGACGAACTATTTATCCTTTAAAATAGACTCTGGTAAAAAAAAATAGAACTGCTGAAGCAGGCTGAAGTTAAAAAAATCGGCAATTAACTGGTTATTATAGTAAACTGGGCGTCATATAATAAACCTTTTTTATCACAGCAGTGAGTTGATCCGTGTGGTCGCATCACGTCTCGTTGAGGTGGGCAGATTGCCGGATCACACTTGTTGCCTGCGGCAACTCGTTTGATCCGGCAATCTGCCCACCTCAACTCGATGTGATACCATGACACGGATCAACACACTGTTGTGATAATATGTATTTATTTATCTACATCCGTATATATATAATATGACAGGATAATGAGAATAGAGATTATATACAAAGGATCATAGAAGGAGAAGGACGTGTACACCACTATGTACACAATATACAAAATATCCAGATATAGTCTTATCGGCTCGATATATAACATGTTTTGGGAGGAAGGGATCAGATATGTCGATGCATCAATGCCAATCCGCAGACTTATTTTATATAATATTGAAAAAATACCGAGGTCATAGCTATTTCCCAGACTACATATAGTTTCTATTGTATGGCCATATGTGAGAACGCTCTTTATGTTTACGATATACTAACGCGAAACGCTATTTATCCCGAACAGAGAATGGTTGTTAACAAAGCGAGTATATAACTTCAGCAGTCAGACCACCAGGGGGGGGGGGGGGGGGTTAATCTGAAGTCCTAAGTAATAACCTCCTTCGACAAATATTGTAGATATTGCATGTAAAATATCTTTACTTACCCATTAACGTCACTGATGTTCCCAGTGTGCGAACACACGTGTACGTTCATGTGGGTTATCTCGGAGAAAAACATCGAACGGGTATACAATCCATTCACGTTAAAAAACTTATGTACAAGAAAAATTGAATGTTGAACGAATGTTGGTTGTTGTGCTAACTTCACGGACCCGGAATAATGTTATTTAACATCCATATTACTTGCATATAGTTAGTATTTAGTATCTTGTTGTAAATTATTGTCAATATAAGTCCATTTCTCCGAGACCCCAATGTTTGTTTGGGAAATAAACAAACACAACACACATAGGAAGCCCAGAGAGAGAGAGAGAGAGAGAGAGAGAGAGAGAGAGAGCTTTCCGATGAATGGCAACAAGCCATATTTCCGAATAAATCCTGAAAAGTTACCCATAATTCTGTTGTAGTTAAAGAGTCGATTACTTAGGGTATTGCTGTATTTTTACTTCAATCCGGTTCATATTGTGCCATTTGATTAACCTTCGTAACTTTATCAACATTTCCCTCATCCTGGGTAATGTTATTGCAATGTTGGGAACCTGCGTGGGTAACTTTATCACAAACCATCAATGGGAGCGACCAATTCAGCTCAATTAACATGGCGTACATCTAATATGATATTTATTATATTAACAAGCTAAACAATACAAATATAATACATAAAGTGGTGAAATATGCCTGTGTGATTCCACACCCGCTGGGTTCCGAGGGCATTTCACAAATTTTGTCAAAATCACAACAAAAGATCTCATCGAAGTATTTGTCCCTGACGTAAGCGTACGGACAGTATGTTTTTGAGCACCCGGGTATAGCTTGATTTCACCTTCATTGTGCAGAACCTTCAAGACGTTCGAGTCCACATAATCCTGGTTACCCCTTTTCAAGGTGTAGTTGCCATCACATTTGTACAGCAGGAAGACGATGTTAGCCGAGAATGGGACGAGTTTTCTGGATTGAAACTCTCTGTCAACAAGGTCGGCCATGTTGTCAGCTTTTAGTGGCAATGAGTCCTCATACAAACCGAGACTGGCGATGAGTGACGTCAGAGTTTCCGAGTGTCCGAATATGAATTTAGCTTCTGGGCTGAAAAAAGTGAAGTTTTGAAGACATTTTAATTATTTTGGTATGGAGGCAGTAGGAGTCACGAAAATAATCCTTGTTACAGGGTTTAAATTGTTATTTTCTTTTATTTTTGTGGCTAACCACACAGAAAACGCCAGTGTTTTCATGTCCGATTTCAACCACCCACCACTCCAATGATTCCCCCCCCCCAAGTGCAATTATGGGAATACCCCAAATGGTGAAACTATCAGGATAAGGCAGACAAAGGGTGTGATAAATGTATTAAACAACGATGCCGAAGAAATGCCTATACTGTAAGCTTAATGAAAACAATCAGAAATATCATTAACACTCTGAATTCGCCAATTAAACTGGTTAAAACAAGTGCAACATCCATATATACCATGCATAGGTGACGCGCGTTATCGGTACATATGTGACAAAGATGTGTATGCACAAACCAGGGCATTGTCTAACGTGGTGACACGCCCGGGCCAGATGATCAAATTGTCGCCAAGTCTGTTCTAATTATATAATTTTCTATCTGCAGTCTGGGGTCAATACTATGCAGTGTTTTCTTTGTAAGATTCTACAATTGTTTGTAAGAAATAACAATTTCTTATTCCGCTAATACTATGAACCTACGATTACAAACATAAATCACAAAATAGTATGTGTTCTTTGTAACTACAAACATCTCCCAATCACAAAGAATTTTCGAGTACTATGAAAGTTAATTGAAAGTTATAACGTTAAGGAACGTGACTATAGAATGTCATCGTATTGTGTGTCCAACATAAATTTTCAGTTTTTCACACCCTTAAACCGGATAATATAACCATGTATGATACGCAGGGACGTCATGACAAGGGGTCAATTCACCCCCTTGTTAAAATGTTTTATCAGCTGGAAATCTCAGGCACAAACCACAGGGACGTCGCGACAGGGGGTTGTGTTGGTGTCTCGCCCCTCCCCAAAAACATTTTGTCATTATGTTCAACAGTTGGAATTTGATACCTGACACAACATGAGTTGTAAATTCACAACAACAATAGGTTGAAATTGTTCTCGTAGTTTGATTTTCCAACAATTTGTTAGTGGGAATGTGTTGGTTTTAGACCAACATTTGCATATTTTCCTCCTTTGGTCAAAAGTTTCGATTGACATGGCCATCATTTAGAAATTGCCTAACCTTTTGGGGTGTCAACTTGGATGTGAGGTACTAGTATGTGTTCTTCGTAACTACTAACATTTCCCAATCACATGCCATTTTCGAGTAACATTCATGAACGTTTCTTGAAAGTTACAACGTTATAAGGAACGTGTCTAGAAATAACTTGTCGTTTTCACACCCTTAAACCGGATTATATAGCCATCTCTGATACGCAGGGACGTAGCGCCCCGCCCCCTTGTGAAAATGATTTATCAATGGAAATCTCATGAACAGGGACATGGCGATGGCTGGCACGTTACAACTGTTCAGAGTAGGGAGAGGCGAGTCGCCACCAATCCCTATGTGCCACAACGTCTCTTATATTACCAACGCCGATGATTGATATAGACGGAGCGTCCATGGTGAGTGATACATGCGGATTATAGTCAACGGTAGCATGTTACGTGAGCTTAGCACAATCAACGATATCTCCAAGAATGTTAACGGTGAGTGAAGTTTGTCCGATTTATTTCTACGCCGGGTATATGTTCTGCATTTAGCTATTGTGAACCATCCATCTCAAGTACAACCCGCGGGGAAGTCGTGACAAGGGGTTGGGTTGGGTGAGACATATACAGGTCTAACATATAAACCAGGGGCCTGTTTCATGAAGCAATGTCATAAGATTATCTTAAGATGGACTTAATCTAAGATCTAAGGTGGATCTTATGATGTAACTTTTCCGTTTCAAGAACGCGTTTCACAAAACAAGATTAAGTTCTACTTAAGTAGTAATTTAAGTTCGCGCGCTTTTAGACTGGCTCTCGACAATTTATTACAGCTATGCACAGAAAATGTTGGTTCTGTCTATGTTATATGCCTAGGTACAGTGTCTGGTGACAGATACTAGGGCGTGTCTAAGAATAATTATGATATTTTAATGCAAGGGCGATAATCAGTATAATGACTGGTGTATACTTAACTGTACGGGCGCGCTTTTTAACTGTGTTTTCGCGTCAGACCCAATCCACACATAGCTGCATGCTTCCAATGCCTATTTTATACAAACGTAACGAGCTCAAATATATTATTTCAGTTATTAAAGGGACTTATACATCGTAACTCAGAATGTGAACCTTCACCCATATAACATGCCACAACGGCGACGCGAGACATATGTTCGCTCCTTTCAATGCTGATATTAGGTTCTAATGCATTATACGTCTTTGAAGCAGCTATAATACCAGGAAACCGAATATGTCGCCACGACGGCATACACATACAATACACCACAATGGAAGCACTGAGTTAAACGCTCTTTATTGATTGCCAACATTCATGGCATACTAACACAAAACGCTCTTTATTTATATTGCTATAATGTGAATAGGACTTCATATCGTGCTCCAAATAGACTTATTTCCAATCTGAGACATACTTGTAGAAGCCATATATAAATAATGTTAATGCCATTTGCTCTGTTGGCAAATGGCTAAACGTCTGTTATAATTAACAAACTGCGTTGAACTGCGAAAGTACGTTACGTTGAACGACATTCTACATGTATTTTTAATAAAAACCAAATCAACGACTTCTATTAAAGAGCGTTTATAATTAACAACACGTGAACAGACGGCCGGTTCACAGGCCCCTGTGGAAAATTACTTAAACACCAATATAGACTATACCACTGGTATCTATATTCGTATTTTAGTAATTCCCCCAGGGGTCTGTGTGCCGGTTCACAGTGATATTATATGTTCTTTCGCGGATCCCGGTGTGCCCGCGCGGTCCGTATACTATATACATGCTATATATCTTTTTATTTCATAGTTAATAGATTATGATAATATACATAATAATAATAATAAAATAACATATATTATGTATTATTATCTTGCCGATATATACACGGGGTACATATACAATACATTTTACAATCAAATTATAACATAATAATATAGAAAGGCAAGTAAATAATAATAATAATAATAATAATAATAGCTGACATAAGCATTTATAAAAAACAATGAGTATAAATCATGCACTATTATCCTCGATGTGAAAATGTTCGGACTAATTGTCTCAACATGATTATTGTTTACAGTGCGATTGTGTGATTTGAATCGCAAATGATGTTCAACTCTATGTAAATATATTCTTTTTATTACAGCAATTAGAAATGCATATATAGTCCGGTCTTGACGGTTTACAGTTAGTAGCGGACACCCCGCCAATCTTGCAACCACTGGCCACGTCACTGCTATAGCTTACCAGTTGGTTATTAATTACTACCATTTCTGAAACACCCCTCCGTGCTAGCAAGGTGTTATTCAGTTAAATGTGTTTATAATAATATATACATGAACTAGATCCCATCCACATTTCGGACCAACTGCGGATCACAACGTAGGTCTTAACTTTAAGATTATCTTATGACACCTCACACCAGTCTTAAAGTTAAGACCAAAGTTAAGACCATCTTAGGTTAAGACTTTGTTCGTGAAACGCACTTATGACTGAAGTTTGAACTTATGACCATCTTAAGTCCCAACTATGTCATAAGTTGCCTTCATGAAACAGGGCCCTGGTCACTGAGGGAAATCTCTATTAACATGTAATACCTTTATAATCTTTTTCTCCGGATGCAGTTGGCCGAATCTTTTGATATTTTGCTTGGAACATTGTTGTGGCACTTATATCATAGTTTGTTCAAGCCGCTATGCTCAAGGGAATTTTAGGCGTCACAGAAAACTTTGAAAATTAAACACTGAATCATATGAAGCGTGTCATGCACTATTTCGCTATATCTATGTGTGAATTTTAATTCATCTAAATGTTTGAAACGAGTAACTATATATGGTACTAACGTATCAAATTTCTTGTTTTAGGTCAATATGCACTTATATAATACACTATTACGTCGATAATATATGCTTCTGGTTCTACTCAGTTGTTCTCTAAAGTGTTGCCAGGCGCTTGCTAACGGATCGACCTGGAACACATGTGTTATATGTTTTATAATGCTTTATTTCTCTACATCCATATATAGAATATGACAGGATATTGAGTATAGAGATTATATACAAAATATCATAGGAGAAGGAACACACACCACTATGAACACAATATACAACAATCTCCAGATATAGTCTTATCAGCTCGATATATAACATGTTTTGGGAGTAAGGGATCAGATATTTCGATACACTAATGTCGATCTGAAGGCTTATGTTATATATAATATTGAAAAATTACCGAGGTCGTAGCTACTACCCCGACTACATATAGTTTCTATTGTATGGCCATACGTGAGAACGCTCTTTATGTTTACGATATACTAACGCGAAACGCTATTTATCCCGAACAGGCTGTTAACAAAGCGCGCGTTGAAAGCGGGTATATAACTTCAGCAGTTAGACCACCGGTGGGGGGGGGGGGGGGGGGTAATATGAAGTCCCAAGTAATAACCTCCTTTAACAAATATTGTAGATATTGCATGTAAAATATCTTTACTTTACCCTTTAACGTCACTGATGATCCCAGTGTGCGAACACACGTGTACGTTCATGTGGATTATCTCAAAGAAAACCATCGAACATAGACCTGTCTTATCCATTCTGCAAATAAGTTCAAGCCGGGGTCTTATATATATGCATTGCATGCTTATTATCATATACTTATATACACGTTCGGCTGCGTCATCTCCGGTTTAAACCTGGCCAACGTAAAACTCTATGTAGAAACCACCATTTGGCAGCTATATCCGTCGTTTAAAGCACGTGGCGTTTACGCTCCAAAATACACCTAATGAGTTTTGCTTTGGAATTTGTCCTGATATCAAAATAGAACGACAAATACTTTAACTACCTTTCTACGGGTATGATATGTCCCATAAAGATGCACTGAAGTAATAAAAAAAATACCAAACAAATCCACAAAACAAACAACAGCCATGTACACGGAATGGAACAGAACATATCGTTTCCGTGTTAGTCTATACCCGATATGGTAGAAATAAAGAGCGTTTTTCTTCTGTGAATTGGAAACAGCTGGAAAATGGCTGTGACCACGGCATGTAGATTTCAGAGCATATGAAGCCGATATATCAATATTTAGTGTATTTATATATACCTCCTTCCAAATTACGAAGACAGAATTTGGAAGCTAGAATGGGCCATGTCGGTTTAAACCCGAGACCGCAGTAAGTAAGTGGCCTCATCATCTATGGTTTTAAATCTGGTTCACACAGAAACATGGTTTAGCAGTAGTATCTTTATATATATCGTCGATATAAATATTCGTACTACAATGCTGACCACCGCATTATATCGACAGCGGAAATCGATCATTATGACAGCTAGCATATACTTTGATTGGAAATTTAGAAGCGATTTACACAATGTGTGCTAAATGTTACCAAATCCACATCCGTTAATTAATTATGGTTACGTCGCATATACGGAAACTTCTCATATAATATAACCAAACCTGGTAAACAGACAGAACACAACGCGCATCTTAATCGAGAAACTTTTATCGAATGGGTTGCGGGTGACCCAATGATATATGTAGCTCGGTACATGCAACTATGCGCCGTCCGCAACGAGTTCGATAATAGATTCGAGATTATGATGCAAGTTGTGTACCGTATTTATTCTACACCGTGGTGTCAGAAAAGTTCATTCCATGACTGTCACCTTCATTGGTACTATAGCAACATTTCTTGTGATTTAAGTCTGGAGAATAACCATGCAGTATTGATATAGGGCATGACCCAAAGCTGATCGTTGACGTAATGTACGTTATCATTTTGGCGACAACGTCAATAGTTGCACTAGAGATATATACACTATGTATTCAATGGCTGTGATTCGGTTGAATACATGTACCTCCCGTCAACCGGTGTGGAATAACTGACTAGCAAATTAATGTATTTATTGCATATTTACCGTTGAATATATTAGAAGCGCATTATAATTGGTTGGATTTAGTACAGTCACCCTTTATGTACTATAATTGGAGTCAATGATGCCTTTTGAAATACGTGCATAACACTTTCTAATGACTGCACGTGGTGCGAATTAAGCTGCCATACATGACTGCGTACGCCACAGGCTATAGTCCTTAGGCAAACTTAGTAAAAATCATCAAAGCAACAAGTTAGTCCAAAATTATAATAAATGTGTACACGCAATTGTCACCAATGAATCATCTCAATGACATACACTGTTTTCCTTTCACGGCGGTGTCGAATTTCTATATCAACATCGACCTCTTACTTATATATACAGATTCGCAAATTGTTCAATGAGCGCACATCATGTTGAAAAATACTATTGTAGTGTTGATGACCGCTCTCGTGGAACTTTTGTGCGTTCACGGATCTACTTTGCAGCATTTTGGGACGAAAACGCCCTATGGGGCCGAGGGAATACCGCAGACGATAGCGGATGAATACAGTAGTTTCGTGGCAGGAAATGGTGTACAGTGTAACCTTAAACAAGTTACAGGGATATACAGGCATGGCTCTCGTTATATGGGAGATAGCTATATGGAAACAGCAACGAGATTGGCAGGTATCATAAAGCAAAATCTTACTCAGGATTCCATGTCACTCAAAGACTGGACGAATCCGTTCAATCTCCAGGAAGAAATGGAACTAAGTCCACTCGGAATTAACGAAACACTTGGACTTGGAGAGCGAATGGCTAAGAAGACAAAGTCGGCTTTTGCGAAGTTCGGTGACGATGACATTGTGTTTTTGTCCAGTAAATCTAGTCGATCCGTCAACAGTGCCAGGTTCTTCCAGAAAGGTTTCTACACAGAACATGTACCCCCTGGCATCGCCTTGCCAGTTTTTTCGAATACAATTAACAATACATTGACTCGTTTTTACGACGAATGTGATAGATATACGAAAACTGTTGAAGACAATGACACCGCGACAGCCGAAATAGCAAGGTTTCAGAATAGCGAGGTTATGGGAAAAATAATTCATCGAATGAAAGAGAAGATAGGTGTCAGTGGGAACGGCGTGATTACTCATGGTATGTTTTAGTCGTTGTCACCATTATCTCCATGGTTACCATGACATCATCCTCAAAAGTATCATCATCACCAATTATCGGTCTTATCAGAGTCATCACCCTGAAACATCCTCATCAACACTAACATCAACATAACCACCATCATCATTATCATCATCAACAACCACAACACCATCATCAAAATCATCATCTACAACCACAACACCATCATCATTATCATCATCAACAACCACAACACCATCATCATTATCATCATCAACAACCACAACACCATCATCAAAATCATCATCCAGGATATGATACAATTTTATGGACATATTGTTAAAATAATACACTGGTCATGGAGAAATGTGATGAATTACAGTAATGCTCTAAGTAATCGACTCCTTAACCACAGCAGAATTATGGGTAACTTTTCAGGATTTAGTTGAAAATATGGTTTGTTGCCATTCGTCGGAAAGCTCTCCCTGAGAGCTTTCCGATGAATGGCAACAAGCCATATTTCCGACTAAATCCTGAAAAGTTACCAATAATTCTGCTGTGGTTAACGAGTCGATTACTTAGAGCATTACTGTACATTTAATTTAGAGTATAGTATATATAGGGAATATATAGACGCAAAAAATTGACGTCATGGAGCAGTGCTGAGAGTAGGATAACACGTTCCGTCTTCATGCGGTGGGGATATTATTCATATTTGGACGTAAAAAGTTTATGAATATATAATAAACATCTTTATCCATCACCTTTGTCGTCCACTATATAGATAAAGGCTGCAAAAACCATGGCTTTATTTTAGCACGTGCTAAAATAGCTTTAGTTTAGCATGTGCTAAAATAAAGCAAGAACGGCTACAGCTATCATAATAAAGTCACATGCTCAGAACATCAGCTGAAAAACTTGCATTCAATTTTAATTGTTTCCTAAAGAATTCCCCATTAATTTCTTGATCCCATTTAAACAAATTTAATAGACGTTAACTACTTTTAAACTTTGGCGATGGATAAAAACAATACCCATAAAGTTTGACGAGATACTAGGTTTATTTCGCTAGTATGATTCAGCAAGTGGGGAACCTCACTAAAGCTCGGCCCCCATTTGCTGAATCAAACTCGCGAAAATAAACCTTATATCTCTTCAAACTATATGGATATTCTATATATATTTACACTACTTTAAGGGGGATCTCTCGGGCACATCGAAGTTCAAAATAAATATTGAAAGCGATCTTTATAGTGATCAGTACTGGCATGAACAAATCAATTGGTCGCGAACAACATGGCCGATTCCGAAGAATCCCCGCCCGATTCCATAAATTATACCCAACTCATCGGTAAATGTCGAATGTCTGGAGTAGCTTATGTATTATATTATCAGCACACACAATTTTGTCAAGAATTATATAATTTTTCACTCAACTAACACAATGTATGATGTTTCTGTAACCATGTAATTAACAGAATTGAGTGACGAAACTACGGTTGAAATATTTATAAAATGGACCGAGACTGTATTGTTTTGTTTCTTATTTCCATTGGTCACCAATTTTGACGGTATTTCTGCACATCTACATAGGTAAGGATTCGGGGAAGATGTTTTTTATTATTTTGAATATTCCCCGGCTAGTTGCCATATACCAAAATGGATGCTAGTTCTCAACTTTACCTCCTCGGCACTCAGATCCACAAATGGAGGATATTTACCGCAATAAGTGATTTTGAGTAGTGTATCCGACTACCGTATACCTGTAAAATATTTTATACCATAATTGTGTGTATAATAACTCCTATTTTGTCAATTTCAGCTTTACACCCTACTATATATGGGTATACATTGCTATACTGTGGGTGTAAATGTTCAAAGTTCAGTTCATGTGTTAAATGTTTAAACTCATGGTAGAACTACATCGTAGTTCGCAAATAGTTCTTATGTTTTACATTCATTTAAATTGGAATTTGTTAGGATGTCAATTAAATATGAGGAAAATTGCCCGAATTTCAATCAAACTTGCTTGCTTGTTCGTGTTATATCAAATAGGAAACATATTAATGGGAATATCAAGTGACTGGTGGCTTAGAAATAGTCTGACTTCATGACGTAAAAGTATGCATCACTACGCGTGACGCACATTCCTAAATATAGCGTCGTGTTTTTGTCACTCGGTGAGATTCACATTAAAAGTCAAAAGCTAGCGGAGTAGTTGAATTCGCGGAACATATCGAAAATAATAATGATGGCATAAATAAATTACACCCATATATGTATAGTAGTCGAGTGTGCAAAATGTTCACTCGTTGTATTGTGGTTTTAACCACTCGCCAAAAGACTCGTGGTTAAAACTACAATTCCACTCGTGGTGAAAATTTGGTACTCTCGGCTACTATCGGTGTATTCCATATATAGAGGTTTTACAACGAGTCTGAATGAATGAATAATGCTTTAATCTCAGCCGTTTTGACATGGAACTTACAAAACGAGTCCAGTAAATTAGGTCTGGAAAGGGCTCGGTCCAGACCTAATATACTGGACGAGTCCAATAAATTCCGCTATACACTGGGGACGAGTTGTAGATTCTATTTATTACATAATCTAAAACATCGACAAAATATACTTAAATCAACATATGGGAATCGAAACTAACATCGGCTTCTAGCTATAAGGCTTGCGATGACGTTTCGCGTATAGATAAGATAAGTTTATTGACAATTACACCCACACGGGGCCGATGTCACAACATAAATAACAATAAATATATATATGATACAATAAGTATACACAATTGTAATCAGAATTAAAATGGAAAACAATTCATGTTTGTTGTTGAAAATCTGGTGTTTCAGACCTTTTTTGGAAAAAAAGACGCACCATGTTACAGATGATATTGCACGTTTCTGTTTTGTCATTTCGCAGTATAAAAATTAATTTTTGGGCATCAGTCATATTAATAAACTTGTGATTAACTTTATTTATTTCGTCAAAGAAACGAGACGAATGCTTTTGTAAATAGGACATTTTAAAATAAAATGTTCCTCGGTTTCCGTTTCCAATCCACACTTTCTGCATATTCTCTTGTCTACAGGAATCTTCGGTTGTTTATGGCGCCCTTTTTCAATTTCTAGAGTATGATTGCTAATCCGCAATTTGCTGAAGATCTTTCTTACTTCGATATTTTTTACTATGTCCAAATATGGCTCCAATCGGTAATCACTTATTATTTCTCTATACACCCTCAATTTGTTCTTACCTGATGGTTTTTCATCGTTATATATATCTCTTCTGAAACACGACACATGGTCAACCTTGAAACTATCACAAATAGTGTGTTGAATTTTCTTCAAATACTGATCAGTTTTATCAATAATTTCCGTGAGTTTTGGAATGTCAAAGTTAAAGGACCACTTATTTGGGATTATGCGGTCATCGGACATTGTGGCTGATTTATGAACGAGGGAATGTTTGTCTGCAGTCGATATTTTTAACGCATATTTAGTAGCACGAGATAATGCTTCATAAACAACGGGGTATCTACCAAGCTCAGCACGTACCGCGTGATTTGATGCTTTCCTGTTTACTCCAAGTGCTCGTTTGCAAAAATTGAGATGAGACGATTCACATGGCGCAGTATCTATATTGTTGAGGTTGATATCAGAGGCCCATATTTCGCAACCATATAGTGTAATGGGTTTAATGAGTTTATCATACAGTTTGATCCACAAATTAATTGAGAATATATCGTGTTGTTGTAGTGACCTAACAAGCGAATAGAGTGCCTTCATGCCCTTGTTGCTTACTTCATTTTGTGCTTTTCTCAATGACCCATTAGCACAGAATCTAATGCCTAAATATGTGTACTCATCAACAAGTGCAATGGGAAGATTGCCAATCTTGAACGAGGGAAATTTTAGAGTTTTTCTTTTTCGAAATACCATGCATTTACTTTTTTCAGTATTAATTGCAAGGTTATTGTTATTTACATATACTTGTAACTTATCCAGGCAGTTTTGTAAGCCGTCCTGTGAGTCAGATAATAAGATAAGGTCATCGGCAAAAAGAAGATGATTGATGGCGGTGTTCCCAATATTCACAGGCGAGCATGACTGATCAAACATTTCCGTTATATTATCTATAAAAATATTAAATAGTGTGGCAGACACAGTATATCCCTGCCTTACTCCGCGTCATATAATAACTCGAATTGTACATGGACTTTAAAGTGTGTAAGAGGTTACCAGTAATCCCAATGCGGTTAACTTTTTGGAAAAGTATTTCCCTATCTATGGAGTCAAATGCTTTACGGAAATCTATGAACGCTGCGTAAAGTGTTTTTGTTTGTTTTTGGTAAGTAGCGATTAATGTTTTCAAAATGAAAGCACTATCTATTGTGCTCTTGGATTTTTCGAAAACCAAATTGGTTTTCACTTATCAGATTATTTTCTTCTAAGAATTTCATTATTCTCTTATTTATAATTTTGTTATATAATTTTCCTACTGAACTACTCAGAGCAATCGCTCGGTAATTATTGGGGTCACTCCTATCGCCTTTTTAGCTCAACTTTACATTGTAAAGTTTGAGCTATTGCCATGGCTTGGTATCCGCCGTCCGTGTGTGCGCGCGTGTGTGTTAGGGTGTGTGTGTGTGTGCGTGTGTGATGCGTCAACAATTTCCTTTAGCACGGGCTACAGTTCGTACCTTTGGTCCGATTATTATGAAATTTGTCATGGATGTTGACATTGACATGTAGATGGGAACGAGTCATTTTGGGGTCATTCGGAAAAAAAACATGGCTGCCATCGGCCATCTTGGATTTCAAAATTCAATCCATTAGGACGGGCTACAGGCCGTACTGTTCGTCTTATTGTCATGACATTTCTTATGAATGATAACAATGACATGTAGATGGGAACGAGTCATTTTGGGGTCATTCGGCCGAAAAACATGGCCGCCAGCAGCCATTTTGGATTTTACTCTTTGTATGACTAAATCCTTTAGCACGGGCTTCAGGTCGTACCTTTAGTCTGATCATCATAAAATTTGTCATGGATGTTAATATTGACATGTAGATGGGAATGAGTAATTTTGGGGTCATTCGGTCAAAAAACATGGCCGCCAGCAGCCATCTTGGATTTTACTCTTTGTATGACTAAATCCTTTAGCACGGGCTTCAGGTCGTACCTTTAGTCTGATCATCATAAAATTTGTCATGCATGTTAACATTAACAATGGCATGTAAATGGGAACGAATCATTTTGTGGTCATTCGGCCGAAAAACATGGTCGCCAGCGGCCATCTTTAATTTCAAAATTCAATCCATTAGCACAGGCTACAGGTCGTACTGTTAGTCTGGTCATCATGAAATTTGTCATGGATGTTAATATTGACATGTAGATGAGAACGAGTCATTTTGGGGTCATTCAGCCAAAAAACATGATCGCCAGCAGCCACCTTGGATTTTACTCTTTGTATGACTAAATCCTTTAGCACGGGCTACAGGTCGTACCTTTAGTCTGATCATCATAAAATTTGTCATGGATGTTAATATTGACATGTAGATGGGAACGAGTCATTTTGGGGGTCATTCGGCCAAAAAACATGGCGCCAGCAGCCATCTTGGATTTTACTCTTTGTATGACTAAATCCTTTAGCACGGGCTACAGGTCGTACCTTTAGTCTGAGCATCATGAAATTTGTCATGGATGTTAACAATAACATGTAGATGGGAACGAATCATTTTGGGGTCATTCGGCCAAAAAACATGGCCGTTATCAGCCATCTTGGATTTTACTCTGTGTGTGACTAAATTCTTTACTGCTCATTTTTAGCTCAACTTTACTTTGTAAAGTTTGAGCTATTGCCATGGCTTGGTATCCGTCGTCCGTGTGTGCGTGTGTGTGCGTTTGTGAGGACGTCAGAGTGGGGACTTCGATGTGATATTAGACTTTATACTGGGGACTTCAAACAAAATGGGGACCTCAATGAGGTCCCCAGTTTTTCTGGCACTTGGAAATACACAAATGGGGACTTGGGAACAGAGCACACATAAAAATTAACTAGTCCCCAATGTATGGTTTCAGTCAGACATCCTCACATTCCGTCTTTTTTTACAGTATGCCCACCTATATAAACATGGAAGGAAGACACAAACAAACATCAGGCTAAGACATTTTATGTTGGTATCGGACTCGGCTTACATGTTGTAGCGCGTGCCAGTTTAAGTACGTTGTTCTCTCGTTGAGGTGCTTTTGAGATTAGGAAAGTGAACTTTTCGGAAATTCATCAAAATATGTTTGTGTGTGTGAAATTGGACCTAACTGGCTTCTCAATAACCTGGAATATTGTTAGCACTGTGTGGATTATGTTTGTACATGGACGGGACAAGATGATATATAACCTCCGAAAAATTAACTGGCGCTAATATTGATATTCTCCTCTGCAAGAGTCTGAAGAAAGCAATTTTCGGTGAACTGAGACAGATTCAAATGTCGTTGAACGGTTGAGTGCAGCGGGGTTACATTTTACATGCATGACAGTATTGACTATTGTGAATTACAAAAGACAGATACTTAAGTTTCACAAATTTATAAACTGCCTAATTAACTCACAAGAGTCAACCACTAGTGACAAGGATTACGAGACATACATGTACCGGTACAATTCTGTAGAAATTAGTCGGAGTTATGACGTCAAAGATCAGTCATGAGTCGGTGACAAATTGTTGGCTACAACGTACAAGTACATGTGGACGATGGATCATATTCTTCAATTGTCATCGAAACGTGATTTGAGAACCATGTCGCTCAGTTACGGAGTCTACTATTCTTTAAATTTGATCGAAATGCCTGTGACGCTGTGATATTGTTCTGATACCGTATATTTATGGAATGGCAGATAATCTCGGAGATACGGATCCAATTCTGGGAAACACGTTATCACTGAATCAAGCGCAAGCTTTTAGTAATGCACTACAGCTAAGCTCTAATTAATCACCCGCTTTAACAAGGTTGTAGGGCGTTAATGACACCGGTTATACCATGGACCGCTGTACAACCACAGTCAAGTGGTTGATACGGTATGTGGCAACCACAGGTTATCTTTCTACAGTACTATTAATATTTTGCGACCACTGTACTACGCGTTAATTTTTCACATGGCCAACTTCAACCTTGTAAACACCCAGTCCAGCTTTTCATCAGCACCATGCACCATGTCAACTATACACAAAACATTGACATGTAGATGGGAACGAGTCATTTTGGGGTCATTCGGAATAAAAACATGACTGCCATCGGCCATCTTGGATTTCAAAATTCAATCCATTAGCACGGGCTACATGCCGTACTGTTCGTCTTATTGTCATGAAATTTGTCATGAATGTTAACAATGACATGTAGATGGGAACGAGTCATTTTGGGGTCATTCGGCCGAAAAACATGGCCGCCAGCAGCCATCTTGGATTTTACTCTTTGTATGACTAAATCCTTTAGCACGGGCTTCAGGTCGTACCTTTAGTCTGATCATCATAAAATATATCACGAATGTAGATGAGAACGAGTGATTTTGGGGTCGCCAGCAGCCATCTTGGATTTTACTCTTTGCATGACTAAATCCTTTCCCGCGGGCTACAGGTCGTAGCTTTGATCAGAACTTCATGAAATTTGTCGTGGATGTTAACAAAGACATGTAGATGGGAACGAGTCATTTTGGGGTCGTTCAGCCAAAAAACATGGCCACCAGCAGCCATCTTGGAGTTTACTCTTTGCATGACTAAATCCTTTGGCGCGGGCTACAGGTCGTACCTTTGCTCATCTTTATGCAATTTGTCATGAATGTTGACATTGACATGTAGATGGGAACGAGTGATTTTGGGGTCATTCGACCAAAAAACATGGCCGCTGGTGGCCATCTTGGATTTCAAAATTTAATCCATTGGCGCGGGCGCTACATGTCGTACTATTCGTCTGATAATCATGAAATTTGTCATGGATGTTAATATTGACATGTAGATCGGAACGAGTCATTTTTGGGGTTGTTCGGCCAAAAAACATGGCCGCCAGCAACCATCTTGGATTTTACTCTTTGCATGACTAAATCCTTTGGCGCAGGTAAGACTTTTCAATCAGCATCTTTCTTATTTCTCCATTTACTGTAAACCATTAAATTATTCCCCTACCTAAGTTGAGCTACAGTGTCATTGGCACTTTCATTTGTAAATTGGTTTCAGTATTGATTCGCTCCATTTTCTTGGATAATGAGAAGACTTAAGTACAATATTGAAGAGACGTGTGACATCTTCAGTAATAATAGGAACTACTGTTTTAAGTAATTCATTTCTTATACCATCTATGCCGGGAGATTTTTTGTTCTTAATTTCTCGCAGAGCAGCGATAATTTCGCTTTGTGTTATTTTTTCATTATTAAGATTATTCGCAATCAATGGCTTATCTGTTCTCAAAGTATAAACTGTTGTATCAGTATTTTCACGACAATATAGTCCGTTGAAAAACTCGACAGCAGAGTCGGGGTTGAGGCTATCATAGTCAGATTGCTTGGTCGCTCTTATATTTTTAATAATGTTCCAATATTCACTCGGGTCACGAGTTTCTAGAGAAGTTAATTGATCCTGTAACGATTGGTGAAACAATTTGCGTTTATGTTTTATTTCTCTTTTATAGGCTTTTTTTGCTGCATGAAAGTTGCTTACCAATAATTTGTCATATGGATTTTGTTTTCATAACATGTGCAATGGTTTTCATGTCATTTTTGAGGGTTTTGCATTTGTTATCAAACCATCTATTTTTCTTCTTCTGGTGTGTTTTATGACAATTAATCCATTTCGATGCTTTCCCGTTTATGTCAGTCAAAATTGATGAGAATGTTTCAATCGCGTTCTCAGTTCCATTTTCATTGTTTTCGTAGGTACCTAATCTAAATTGCATTAGCTTATTATGAATTTCCCTAGTACCCAGAGCTGTTTCAGCTTTGTAAGAACTTTCTGGGGTCCATTTCAAAGAATGTTGAACTTTAGCGTTAGTGAATTTAGTTTGTTGTTCGCGTGCATTTTTAGGAGTATATTCTATATGCAAAGCTAGTTGACGGTGATCTGAATACTCGTTCGGTGATTTGACACAAAAATAGGTAATATCTGAGTGATATCTTTCAGACATTAGAATATAGTCAACGACACTACAACCATTATATTGGTAACTTGTGAAGTTTCCGAGAAGGTCACCGGTTGTCCTTCCATTTACAATGCGCAAAGATGAAGATTTGCAAAGTGATATAAGTTGTCTACCGAATGAGTTGATTTGTCCGTCCAAATTTTCGCGGGGACATATGGTATCAATTATATATTTTTCGGGTAGTGGAACATATTTGTCATTATCATCTGTAACATTGTCTGGCATTTTCCCAGTGCGCGCATTGAAGTCTCCACTTAAAATAATCATGTCATTTAACCCATGTTTATTTTACAACAACTTAAGAGAAGAGAATATTCTTTCTTTTTCCTCCATTGTCTTCCAGCTTGAAGAGTTAATGGGCGGAATGTAAGCTGATATGAAAACAATTTTGGATTGTAAATTGAATAATCCACCATTAAATTCAACAGCTATAATATAATTTTCTAGGTGATGTATTTTCTCAATCCATTTCTCGTATTCTGTACGACAATAAAATGCAACCTCTCCTTTAATAGAATCAGATTTCGGTCTGTTTTCAATACATTGGTATCCTTTTATTTGTATATCTGATGCATCTTTGTGCCAAGTCTCACAAATTGTAATAAAGTCATATTTACACAAATGTTCCAAGCATTCGGTATTTTGAGATTTGTTCGCAAATCCTTGTGCGTTCCATGACGTAAGAGCCACTCTACGCCGATGTGTGGATATAACACACTCTTGTTCTCGAATCATTATAAAATCAATAAGTTATAATTAGTTCATTGGCGGACAGTCGACGTCCAGGAGCAAGAAACAAATCTGAAAGAGAGAGATACTTTATTCCTCCATATCAACGGAGATTGCGTATAATACAGATATATACAACAAAATAATGTTACATAAGATTTGTTAAAGCTCAGAAGTTAGGCATGTAAACAAATGTGCTCAATTTCAGTGCAATTTTAGTGAATGGACGCATTTGGTATTCAACGCCAACATACAAAATGGCTAGGATATGTTTAGCCACAATAAAATCGTATCCATGGAAATGATCGCCATTAAGAGGTGTTCATATATACGTTGTGAGTGTACCTTCTATTGCGAGCAGAGGAAACAGACGAAGCGAACGCATCGCTTTAATAAGAGAGTCTCGTTGCAGAGAAGATGAATCTGTAGTGGGATACACCCACCAAATACATTGGTATCCTTTTATTTGTATATCTGATGCATCTTTGTGCCAAGTCTCACAAATTGTAATAAAGTCATATTTACACAAATGTTCCAAGCATTCGGTATTTTGAGATTTGTTCGCAAATCCTTGTGCGTTCCATGACGTAAGAGCCACTCTACGCCGATGTGTGGATATAACACACTCTTGTTCTCGAATCATTATAAAATCTATAAGTTATAATTAGTTCATTGGCGGACAGTCGACGTCCAGGAGCAAGAAACAAATCTGAAAGGCATGTATACTAGTAGTTCGCGTGTCTAACGGATCTTAAGGATTTTTGGTTTAAAAAAAAATAATATATATATATATGTCATACAGTCAAATATAGTATGTCATATTGGTTAATATGTGTGTGCTGTTTGCCAGTGTAAAGAAATAGTCTCATATAAATACAGACTCTTTGGCCTATTCATTCATTATAGTTTGTTGGAAAAATATTGGAAGCCATAGTATTTTGAGACAGAGTACGGAATGTAAACCGACGACAAACCGGATTTCAAAGATCACCTAGCACTATTTCCTGTTATTAAACGAATAATGGAATAAGGTTAGGATCATGTAATAAATATGTATAATTCTTAAGGATGTTCAATGCAAACCTCGAATGTAATAAATTTTCCGACCACAGGGCCACCCAACTTTGAGGATAGGCGTAATAGTTTCAATTCCGTGCAGGTATAAATTATTTGAGAACCCGCCATATCAAATCCAGTCGTAAGTCGGGATTTATTTTACCCTGTGCCAATGCATTCTCTTATATATGCGAGTCGACCATAGGTCGCCTCGCATATGTAAGAGAATGCATTGGCCTAACAATGTTTTACAATTTTAATAATTTGTTCTTGTATTCTTTAACAATTTTATAATTTCACCCATACAGAGCCCCAGACAAACATGAGCAGACGACACTCTTCTATATGCTTCTATATATGTGTGGGGCTCCCTGCAGGTTAATGGATGTTTTTTATTTTATGACCTAAACATTGTAAGAAACATTTATTTAAAAACAATGATAAAAAATTGTTAGGCCAATGTATTCTCTTATATATGCGAGGCGACCTATGGTCGACTCGCATATATAAGAGAATGCATTGGCACAGGGTAAAAAAAATCCCGACTTACGACTGGATTTGATATGGCGGGTCACATTTCGCATGTTTTGCAGATGTCGTCAAGTCCACGTTGTACTACTGTGCGATTGAGACGGGTCTGTTCGGTTCTTCTCCGTGGTGTGATCTACTCGAAGACCAAGACCTTGATATCCTCGAGTACCTAGACGACCTTACGGTTAGTGTAAACTAGTCTGAGTGAACTCCGACAATTATCCCTTCCATGACTGGAACTTCCTGAAATTTTGCGAAAACCCCGTGACAATGCATTCTCTGATATATGCGAGTCGCTCATAGGGAAACTCGCATTATATAAGAGAATACATTGGCCAAACAATATTTACCTTGACATTGTAAGTGCATTCTTTTATATGTGTGAGGCTCCCTATATATAATTACAACTACTTTCGTTTTCGTCGAAATGCGGTCATTTGATTTGTCGAGAGGCTAGCGCGTGACCTGATCTATCAGTGCATAGACGTCGCAGTATATAGACGATTCACATCGCGTAGTGACACTTTAAGAAAAATGGGCGAGTCTACAACCGTCGCCCCACACCACGTCCTCGGATGACGCAAAAGCGCGGAACGAAAATTCCATTAGATCTATCGAATGTCAACTAGTCGCCAGACAACTTGCAGTAAAATCTGGAAAATCCAACAGCTGGTTCATTAAAGTCACCAATCTCACTGAAATGTATGACCTACCATCAACACACGACACAGTAGCACTACCTCCTCCAAAACGTTTATGGAAAATCATGGTGGATACTGCAGTAGATTCCCACTGGATGAAAATTTTGAAACAGGAAGCCATGGGAAAATCAACTCTATCACATCTCAACCTTCAAGACGCCACCCCTGGCTCCGTACATCAAATTTGGGATGCTTGCGGGTCTGAACCGTTCGCCACTACCAAGGCTACCTACAAAATGAAAATGGCTACAGGCACCTATATTCTCCAACGGCAGAAAGCCAAATTTTCCTCTACAAACACAGATATATGTCAACTATGCGGCAAAGAATCAGAAGACATGGTCCATTTTATAACAACATGCGACAGTCTCAATGAAGTCAGAAATCGATTTATAAACGCTATTGAAGAAACCCTGAGCCAAGCTGGTCGGAACCCATCTCTACAAAATCAACAACTACTGAAATTAATACTCGACTGCTCAATATACAATATTCCACATGACTGCATGCAGAAGATAGAAGCTATATCACGAGGTCTGTGCTACCAACTTCACCAAGCTCGACTCCGTATCCTGACTGCAAACAAACTTGGTCCCAAAGCTCCGCCTGTGGACCCCGCAGTTAGTGACGGTCTCAACCCCAACTTGACACTTACCCAACCAATCCAATTATTTTACATGTATATATATCAGAAGTTACTGTGCTTAAGAAGAAGTGGTCACGTCCACCCTAAGGACGGTTCTCCTGACACAGGAGGAATTTACAGAGAAGGTAAAGGTAAAGGTAATTAGAATGTCAGTGAAAAAACAACTCGAAAACTCAATGCTAGAAACATTTGAACAAGTAGTTGATGTCAATATTGCATGTTTCTGCTTCTTACGGACACTATACTATACTTATATCTGTTCATTTCAGCCGTATTCATGTTTTTGTAACGCTCGACTGAACACTCAAAGTTCGTGCCGCGTTTTTCATTTGTCCAATTTTCGAAAGAGCGTCCATGACAACGTGTATAGTTACTGTGAACACAAATTATCATGAATCAGGCTGATCAACATGGCTAATTTTATTGGAAATAAAATAAAATGTGTTACCCGATTACAACCCTATTAGCATTTTTCAGCTTCATAACAATGCGTAAATCGTAGCCAAACAAGTAAAAAAAAATTATCATGGATAGTTCATTGCTGAAAATTGAAGTTGAGGTGTAAATATTTATTTTCTGAAAGTTTGCTTGGTGAAGTTGCTCGTTGACAATTTCGGCTAATTTAATTTCGGCCCATCAACCAAATTCGGAGATCTTCCAACGTAAAATCCTGCTTTGGCAATTAATTTTCTGAGATGGATTAATAGTAGATAGCTGAAAATAAAGTGTTATCGTTGTAATGATAAGCCATCAACGTCGTTTTTCGGTTGATCTATGAGCCTATAGACCGATCAGTAGACGAATAACATACTGTATAATTCCGCGAAGCTCATATGGAACCTCGCATTATATAAGAGAATACATTGGCCTAACAATATTTACCTTGACATTGTAAGTGCATTCTTTTATATATGTGAGGCTCCCTATATATATATAATTACAACTACTTTCGTTTTCGTCGAAATGAAGGCATTTGATTGGTAGAGAGGCTAGCGCGTGACCTGATCTATCATTGCTTAGATATTGCAGTAGACGAGTCACCGGCGTAGGAATATGCGAAGGGTTAACATGCAAAGCGTATTGTCTCTGAGGCGAGTTTACCTAAAAGTAGCTTCCGGTGAATCATTAGCCAACCCGAAGCTTGACAGCGACGCGCTTCCTTGGTTACAAAATTTCTCTCGCTTGAACTAAAGTGTTTCAAAGCAAAAAGTACAAAACATTATAAAGATACTATCTTTTTTCATCATTTTAGCGATAAAACTAGATCAAATTAGTTGATTACCCCTGTCCATTATCAGTGTTTACCAAACAATAAAGCAATTTCGCAAAATAAGCGTAAGTCTGAATCAACTGAATTTGCGGCTTTGAGACGTATATATAGTAGCGAGTTTGCGATACCCGTTCGACGGGTACGGGTACCGGTAGATTCTGGTAGATTGGTGAAATTCGTCACGGTCATATGCGTACTTTGAATGCAGCACATAGAGCGATAGGGATTTGGAACGGGTAGATGTATCCCGTTGACTGGTAGTCTTTCACTAAAGTTTTCTCACTCAAAAGTACATTAGTTCTATGAAATAACAGTCAGCTATGTATTAAAATATTTATTGCACGATTACGTGGCCAAATCTCATTGATACATTTGTCATTTAAGCCATGTTTTATGTTCAAAGTGTCGAGGAGGCAGCTTCTATCACTAAGATAACTATGGAACGCCGATTTGTTTACTGACAACGGTCTTCACTCAAGTAATGACATGCTATGATTAAGAGAGTTATTTGATGGTGCTATACGCAGTCTCGGCACAGGGACGTGGTTATAGAGGGTCTCCGCGTTGAGAAGGGGTGTCCACCTTCACATTCCCTACCAATTGAAACACACCAAACTGAGGTTTGTGCGGAATTCCAATTATGCACCCCGTTGGGCTCTGATTTCCCCCCAACTGATCCTTCACTGCATGTCCTGAATATTATTCTATAGTCTGTTCTAAATGGATTAATAGTCTTGTTAAAGAAGTCATGTAATGAAGGGTCCACCTCGCCGACCAGAACGAGAAAATTTTTGTAGATATGAACCTGGAAATTGCAAAATCATAACATCTAGTGGTCTAACACCAGGTAAATTCACGCCCTATATTGTTTTTCACAAATTCATTATCAGTTTTGACGAGCCACTGAATGTGGATAGACCAGGACATACCGGGTCGACCATGGTTCGGTCTGGTGGGAGAACGTTTTGAAATCTGAACATGAAAATTTATCAATTATAGACTTTCCTCAAGCTTTACATTTGTTGGATATTTCCAACATAACTGTTGGCCATATAGCCCGAATTCTTTCCACCAAAAGTAGGATGTCAAAAACTATGAAAAAAATCCCCACTAATACATTTTTGGAAAATCATACGGAATGACAGAATAATTTCAACGTATGTTTGGTGTGTTTATAATAGGTATATATAATTTCCAACTGTTCAACAATTTGACAGAAGTTGGGGTGAAACACCCCAACCATCTCGCCACGTCCCCTATCGACCCTTTGTGCGTTGGCATAAATACACCGTGAAAGTATTACACGATTGAATACAACCGTTCAGTTATTATATCTTATGTGGTGACTGATTTCTCATTTCAATATAGATATTTGACATTTGAACGGACATGGCGCATTTGAACCTCAAGACTGTTGTATATTTGTAGTGGCCGATAGTGACACAAAATACTGATATACACACCTCATACTCGGCACAATCTTACCGTCGTCAGAGCGACTTTTATCTGTTTTCTTTGTTTGGCATACAGGTGAAGCAAACTTGAACGCTCTTTATTCAAACCATATAATGAATATTGTACCATTAAACACCATTTATATTTAACAAAGTTTAATTTTTCTACCTATACATCCGGATTTAGACCCAGACAAATATCCGAGTTCTTGGGATAAATATTCCCTTGCCAGACCCTTCGAAAGATTCCAACCAAGTATCAATTATATGACTATATATTCCCCAACTAATATAAGTAAGGGGCAATTTCGGTCTTATGTCTGACTAAAAGTACATGCATGTATGACATTCTTGGACCCTGTGTCTAAAACAACATATTTTACACCGAATAATGGTTGGATTATTAAATTAGCGTAATTGTATATTTGTGCTATCATAACATATTTTCTCAGCCTGAAAATTCCATCTGTTCTAGACGAAACTAGAACGGTCTGGGAAATTACTAATGAAAGCCAATTATTGAAAATGTTACCAAAATGAGTCCAAGAAAGACGCCAATCCATTCCATTTTGGCCTCGTCCCAGGTGAATGCAATTCATTATCCTCGCAGAGGTCCATCATATGACCATAACATCAAGTATATAACGTCGAATGCGGATAACAATTTCTCTATCATATATATTTTGCTGCAATTGGCTCACCATACATTACCCGTCGATATGCTTAATTCTACCCGTAAAACAGTTTGCGATTTCAAAAACGTGTACCGGTACGGGTAGCTACCAGTACCCGTACCGGTACCCGTACCCGTTTGAAATCGCAAACTCGCTATTGTCATGAAGTCCGGATTTCTGTCAAATTCCAAGATTGAAACATGTCAAAACCATTTTAATTTCGCAAAATGACTTTCTTCTGCATAAATGTTGCTGTAGTTTGTGAAAAATTACTTGTATTATTTTGCTATTCATTGTCGACCTTGACATTAAACTTTCAGAGCAAAGTCACTCAGGCTACAACCAGTGCAATGCTGCCAACGCCTCAAACTTTCAGAAGTCAAACCACACGGGCATTGTTTAATTAGACTCGTCCCTGGCTCATATGTGAAACACCACGACGCTATCGCTCTGTGACGTGCCCTCACATAATAACGACGTTCAAAGCAGAGCGATGGCAAGGTTTATAGTCCGGGCACCAGTCAATTTGTTAATGTCATGCTATAGACTGAAGAAAGAGAGATATAATAACTACCTACTGTTCTATATTGAATTTTATTTAAGATAGAACAAAAATAAGTCTTAACTTAATTTTTTTTGCAAAAAAAGGCAATGAAAAGGGATCGCCGTTCAATAGTGACGTCATGGTTGACGTTACAGTTCTAAGGGTGCATTTACATTGCTATAGAACTGTACACAGATCTACACGCAGACTGGTGTAAACGGGTTGATATAGAAATGCACACAGAAAGAAAACGGTATCAGTTCTTGTGAGCATAAATTGTGTCCGCTATACGCCACGGTAGATATGGCAAGAAACGTGGTCAAATTTTTTTTGGTACTCGTATTTTTAGGTGCTAACTGCTAAGTGCAACTGAATCAAGAAAAGAGACTTTCAAACTGAATTCTAGCGGTGCTATGCTGCTAAACTGCTAAGAAATGAAAAAAGAGACGTTCAAACTCAATTCTAGCGGTGCTATGCTGCTAAACTGTTGAGAAATGAAAATATTAAAAAAGAGAATTTCAAACTCAATTCTAGCGGTGCTATGCTGCTTAACTGCTGAGAAATGAAAATATTAAAAAAGAGAATTTCAAACTCAATTCTAGCGGTGCTATGCTGCTAAACTGCTGAGAAATGAAAATATTAAAAAAGAGAATTTCAAACTCAATTCTAGCGGTGCTATGCTGCTAAACTGCTGAGAAATGAAAATATTAAAAAAGAGACGTTCAAACTCAATTCTAGCGGTGCTATGCCGCTAAACTGCTGAGAAATGAAAATATTAAAAAAGAGAATTTCAAACTCAATTCTAGCGGTGCTATGCTGCTTAACTGCTGAGAAATGAAAATATTAAAAAAGAGAATTTCAAACTCAATTCTAGCGGTGCTATGCTGCTAAACTGCTGAGAAATGAAAATATTAAAAAAGAGAATTTCAAACTCAATTATAGCGGTGCTATGCTGCTTAACTGCTGAGAAATGAAAATATTAAAAAAGAGACGTTCAAACTCAATTCTAGCGGTGCTATGCTGCTAAACTGCTGAGAAATGAAAATATTAAAAAAGAGAATTTCAAACTCAATTCTAGCGGTGCTATGCTGCTAAACTGCTGAGAAATTAAAAAAGAGAATTTCAAACTCAATTCTAGCGGTGCTATGCTGCTTAACTGCTGAGAAATGAAAATATTAAAAAAGAGAATTTCAAACTCAATTCTAGCGGTGCTATGCTGCTAAACTGCTGAGAAATTAAAAAAGAGAATTTCAAACTCAATTCTAGCGGTGCTATGCTGCTTAACTGCTGAGAAATGAAAATATTAAAAAAGAGAATTTCAAACTCAATTCTAGCGGTGCTATGCTGCTAAACTGCTGAGAAATGAAAATATTAAAAAAGAGACGTTCAAACTCAATTCTAGCGGTGCTATGCTGCTAAACTGCTGAGAAATGAAAATATTAAAAAAGAGAATTTCAAACTCAATTCTAGCGGTGCTATGCTGCTAAACTGCTGAGAAATGAAAATATTAAAAAAGAGAATTTCAAACTCAATTCTAGCGGTGCTATGCTGCTAAACTGCTAAGAAATGAAAAAAGAGACGTTCAAACTCAATTCTAGCGGTGCTATGCTGCTAAACTGCTGAGAAATGAAAAAAGAGACGTTCAAACTCAATTCTAGCGGTGCTATGCTGCTAAACTGCTGAGAAATGAAAATATTAAAAAAGAGAATTTCAAACTCAATTCTAGCGGTGCTATGCTGCTAAACTGCTGAGAAATTAAAAAAGAGAATTTCAAACTCAATTCTAGCGGTGCTATGCTGCTTAACTGCTGAGAAATGAAAATATTAAAAAAGAGAATTTCAAACTCAATTCTAGCGGTGCTATGCTGCTAAACTGCTGAGAAATGAAAATATTAAAAAAGAGAATTTCAAACTCAATTCTAGCGGTGCTATGCTGCTAAACTGCTGAGAAATGAAAATATTAAAAAAGAGAATTTCAAACTCAATTCTAGTGGTGCTATGCTGCTAAACTGCTGAGAAATGAAAATATTAAAAAAGAGAATTTCAAACTCAATTCTAGCGGTGCTATGCTGCTTAACTGCTGAGAAATGAAAATATTAAAAAAGAGAATTTCAAACTCAATTCTAGCGGTGCTATGCTGCTAAACTGCTGAGAAATGAAAATATTAAAAAAGAGAATTTCAAACTCAATTATAGCGGTGCTATGCTGCTTAACTGCTGAGAAATGAAAATATTAAAAAAGAGACGTTCAAACTCAATTCTAGCGGTGCTATGCTGCTAAACTGCTGAGAAATGAAAATATTAAAAAAGAGAATTTCAAACTCAATTCTAGCGGTGCTATGCTGCTAAACTGCTGAGAAATTAAAAAAGAGAATTTCAAACTCAATTCTAGCGGTGCTATGCTGCTTAACTGCTGAGAAATGAAAATATTAAAAAAGAGAATTTCAAACTCAATTCTAGCGGTGCTATGCTGCTAAACTGCTGAGAAATGAAAATATTAAAAAAGAGAATTTCAAACTCAATTCTAGCGGTGCTATGCTGCTAAACTGCTGAGAAATGAAAATATTAAAAAAGAGAATTTCAAACTCAATTCTAGCGGTGCTATGCTGCTTAACTGCTGAGAAATGAAAATATTAAAAAAGAGAATTTCAAACTCAATTCTAGCGGTGCTATGCTGCTAAACTGCTGAGAAATGAAAATATTAAAAAAGAGAATTTCAAACTCAATTATAGCGGTGCTATGCTGCTTAACTGCTGAGAAATGAAAATATTAAAAAAGAGACGTTCAAACTCAATTCTAGCGGTGCTATGCTGCTAAACTGCTGAGAAATGAAAATATTAAAAAAGAGAATTTCAAACTCAATTCTAGCGGTGCTATGCTGCTAAACTGCTGAGAAATGAAAATATTAAAAAAGAGACGTTCAAACTCAATTCTAGCTGTGCTATGCTGCTAAACTGCTGAGAAATGAAAATATTAAAAAAGAGAATTTCAAACTCAATTCTAGCGGTGCTATGCTGCTAAACTGCTGAGAAATGAAAATATTAAAAAAGAGAATTTCAAACTCAATTCTAGCGGTGCTATGCTGCTAAACTGCTGAGAAATGAAAATATTAAAAAAGAGAATTTCAAACTCAATTCTAGCGGTGCTATGCTGCTAAACTGCTGAGAAATGAAAATATTAAAAACGAGAATTTCAAACTCAATTCTAGCGGTGCTATGCTGCTAAACTGCTGAGAAATGAAAATATTAAAAAAGAGAATTTCAAACTCAATTCTAGCGGTGCTATGCTGCTAAACTGCTGAGAAATGAAAATATTAAAAAAGAGAATTTCAAACTCAATTCTAGCGGTGCTATGCTGCTTAACTGCTGAGAAATGAAAATATTAAAAAAGAGAATTTCAAACTCAATTCTAGCGGTGCTATGCTGCTAAACTGCTGAGAAATGAAAATATTAAAAAAGAGAATTTCAAACTCAATTATAGCGGTGCTATGCTGCTTAACTGCTGAGAAATGAAAATATTAAAAAAGAGACGTTCAAACTCAATTCTAGCGGTGCTATGCTGCTAAACTGCTGAGAAATGAAAATATTAAAAAAGAGAATTTCAAACTCAATTCTAGCGGTGCTATGCTGCTAAACTGCTGAGAAATGAAAATATTAAAAAAGAAACGTTCAAACTCAATTCTAGCGGTGCTATGCTGCTAAACTGCTGAGAAATGAAAATATTAAAAAAGAGAATTTCAAACTCAATTCTAGCGGTGCTATGCTGCTAAACTGCTGAGAAATGAAAATATTAAAAAAGAGAATTTCAAACTCAATTCTAGCGGTGCTATGCTGCTAAACTGCTGAGAAATGAAAATATTAAAAAAGAGAATTTCAAACTCAATTCTAGCGGTGCTATGCTGCTAAACTGCTGAGAAATGAAAATATTAAAAAAGAGAATTTCAAACTCAATTCTAGCGGTGCTATGCTGCTAAACTGCTGAGAAATGAAAATATTAAAAAAGAGAATTTCAAACTCAATTCTAGCGGTGCTATGCTGCTTAACTGCTGAGAAATGAAAATATTAAAAAAGAGAATTTCAAACTCAATTCTAGCGGTGCTATGCTGCTAAACTGCTGAGAAATGAAAATATTAAAAAAGAGACGTTCAAACTCAATTCTAGCGGTGCTATGCTGCTAAACTGCTGAGAAATGAAAATATTAAAAAAGAGAATTTCAAACTCAATTCTAGCGGTGCTATGCTGCTAAACTGCTGAGAAATGAAAATATTAAAAAAGAGACGTTCAAACTCAATTCTAGCGGTGCTATGCTGGAGGCCCCCACCCCCCTGGAATGCGGAATACCACTTAACACAGAGGGTGGAATACGGAATACCAGTTAACAGCAATATGGAATTTTCCAGATAAATTTTCTATTGCCGCACGAACGCCGGTCTTACCGCAGTGTCCATGTCTAAAATAATATAAAATGAAGATGATCGACGATCTGTATGTCAAACCGTGAATTTATTGTGACAAAAATCGCATTTATATTAGGAAGTGGCTAAAGAACGGTATACCGCTCTTTAGTACTGAGGGCTAAAGAACGGTATACCGCTCTTTAGTGATGAGGGCTAAAGAGCGGTATACCGCTCTTTAGCGTTTGTCACTAAAGAGCAGTATAGCGTTCTTTAGCACCAAACGCTAAAGAGCGGTATACTGTTAATTAGCGTATCAGGCCCATATAGCTAAAGCGCGGTATACCACTCTTTAGCGTTTGGTACTAAAGAGCGGTTTACCGTTCTTTTAGCCACGGCCTAACAGAGGGGCCGGAATACGGCGTACCTCATAACAGGGCATGGAATACGGCGTAAGAAAAGGGGGTGGGGGCCTCATGCTGCTAAACTGCTAACGAATGAAAATTTTAAAAAAGAGACTTTCAAACTCAATTCTAGCGGTGCTATCACGGGTGCTATGCTGCTAAACTGCTAACGAATAAAAATATTAAAAAAGAGTGTCACAAACTGAATTCTAGCGGTGCTATGATGCTAAACTGCTAATGCCTGCAGCCTGTGCTGACGGATTGTGCAAAAGAGTGTCATACAAAGACTAAAATTCGAGATGGCCTTGTTTTTTTGTCGATTGGCCACATTTCAAAATGATCCGACAAGATATAAGATCTGTATTAAACCCGTGCTAAAGGAAATCGCACTCACAAATGTCACTCGCTCACACACACATGCAAACACGAATGGCGGACATTAACCAGGGACGTGGCTATGGATAAAATGACTCCATTGGGGGGGGTGTCCCATTGGGGGGGGGGGGTGCCCACCTTCAGAAATTCAAACTGCACCCTCCCCCTTGAACAGAATCAGACCAAACACAAGTTTTGCATAATCCCATTTGCACTTCAGTACTGTGCTCAGACCTAGTATCCTATATATTCACAAATTTCAAACCTGATACCCCCCTCTAAGTTTTACCAAATGTAGTAAAATATTGTTTTGTTAAACTAGTTAGCAGTTTTGTATTGGCCATGGGGGAGGGAAAATGACACACCTGGCCGAGCATGGTTCATCCTGCTGTGCGAAATATTTGAAGAAAATCGCAAAATCCTAGCATCTAGACTAGCCTCAAGCCTTCCTAGAGTTGGAAATTTCAAACCTGACACCCCACTTAGGTTGGACAATTTCCAACTGATGACAATGCCAATGACAATGTTGACCAAATGTATGAAAGTATTGCTTTCTTAAATTAACTTAGATTTTGACTGATCACAGGACACAAGCTTTCCAAGTGTTCGAAATTTCCAACATTTCCAATATGCCCCCCTAAGGTTGGAAATTTTTCAACTGATGACCATTTCAGTCCAAAATTTTGACCAAAAATAGGAAAATAGGAAAATATTGGTCCAAAAACAATTAATTCCCCCCAATAAATCGTTTGAAAATCAAACTACAAGAACATTTTCAACTTATTGTTGGTGTGAAATTTCCAACTATTCAATATTTTGACCAAAGTTCGGGGGGGAGGGGGGTTCGGTATACCCCACCCTAGTCTCACCCCGTCGCCACATATCTGACGTCAACCCATGGCACTAGCTCAAACTTTACGAAGTAAATTTGAGCTGAAAAACAAGTTCCTAACTCGATTCTAACATTGCTGTGCTGCTAAAGCCCTAAACAATGACCGAAATATGTGTTTAAAATTTTCAACAGTTTCAAAATCATGTCCTACATAAATTGGACATTTTATGCCTTGTTGTTTTTAGACCATTAGATCAACATCCGTACATATGGAGTATCAGATTGTAGATTTCAAATACATGGAAAGGTTGAGGTGCCAGTTGGAAAGTTCATTGAGGGTGCAAGTGTCATTTCAAAGCAAAGTTTGGTCTGCTGGTATGGGGAGAAGTTGGGTGACTTTATGCCCAAATTGAAGAGTTCAAATGCAGAACGAATGTATCTTTAATTGTTTTATTTCAAAGAAATATGTATAAACACAAATTATATCAAGACAAAAACTTCAAGGTTGATAACAGTACAAAGTACCTTACATTGTTTTTAAGAACAAGACAATAGTCACAAAGATATGTTTTTGTAGAATCCAAAGACAACAAACATTTTATGAGAAAAGCAAATGATCGAGAACTATTTGAGTCATTCCCTAGAAATTTATGCCTTGAATGATAACAAGAAACATGGTAATAAATATTATAAAATTATACACAGAAGATCACGTCAAACGAGATACAAGAAGTAAATGATGATCACGTAATGTAGTTATGAAATAGGTTCAAGATTTGATATACTTTGCAAAGACATTTTTTTTTCTATTACTGGTAGTTTTATTTAGGCCATTACAAAAATTGGTCTAAGGCGATAAGCTCTCAAGTTTGAAATGAGGGAGTAAATCTTGTAAACTCATCATGAGCCGAAAATCTTGATTGTAGACAAAAATATATAAATATCAGTTAACCCTTTCATGACAAAAACCCTGTTCCAATGCATTCCTTATATAGGCAAAATCAAATGCTTTTTGAGCATTGTTTAAAAAAAATATCTATATACAATGAGCACAATCTGAAAAGTATATAAAACAACAAGAGCACAGTAATTAGCACAGTAATA
Source organism: Siphonodentalium dalli (assembly GCA_032622095.1). Taxonomy (NCBI): domain Eukaryota; kingdom Metazoa; phylum Mollusca; class Scaphopoda; order Gadilida; family Siphonodentaliidae; genus Siphonodentalium; species Siphonodentalium dalli. The sequence goes on from CP136061.1 coordinate 68,878,142, forward strand.
ACTTTCTATAAATTAATAACATTAAAAGACAAATGAACATGTTTATAGCCTGAACAGTGCATGAGTTCTGGTATAACGGTATACCCTGGTATAACGGTATACCCCAATTACTGCTGAGTTTATGAATGATGTTCATTTTATTAATTAACTTTTATATCCTTAAATATGTCACTGAGTATTATTTATCTAGGAATATTTCCAGCTGTTAGTTTCCCATCCAAGTTACTGATCTAGGTTTGTTCTGTTAGGTTTTAGATCGAGTAAATGATAGAATCTTCAACTCATCTCCAGTTTAAAATTTACAAAATGCCCAGTAAATTAGCTCAGGACCTCGCCAAAGGCTACACCCAGACCTCATTTACTGGAGTCATTTTGTGAATATAAATTGTGGTCAGTTGCAGATTCTATTGGTCATGAGATTAAAGGGGTACTGTGCACCAAATCCGGCCATTTGTGGGAACATCACATGTTATACCTAACAGAATATATGGAAAAATGAATAAATTTTAGCCATGGATGAGGGAAAAATACACTTGTGTGGTCTTTGAACGATTGAATCAACACAGTAATTTAATGAAAATGGGTTATAAATGGCCAAGTGAAGTGTACTGTACCCCTTTAACACCTAATGAAAGAAATGATCAAATTTACGAACAGTCTACACATTTCCAATCAATATTTGCCTTCCTCTTCCGCAGTCCAACACAATATCTGTGAAATTCTTGCCGACATCCATCACATTGGACTTGAAGTTTGTTCTTTGACTTTTTAATTTTGCATACAGCTGCCGCGCACCCTCCTTCAACAACCTGTACGGGAACTGGCATAGTCACTGCAGAGAAAGAAAAACATTGATTGATAATGTTATAACAATTACATCTTTCATACCTGCATTTCCAATGAATATTCGGCAAATGACAACGGAATCTCATTTCCATGGAATTACAGTAAATAGAGCATAGTGAAGAAAACTGAAGTTATTAACTTATCACAATTGAGTTAAAGGGCAGAATAAATTATTTGCTTATTTCATTGTGAGAATTGATAAAAAATATTGATATTTGATATTGCTATTCCTGGGAAACCGCTATTTATATGGTCAACAAATTTTCACATGTGTTTTATAGAACAATAATTATTAATGTTTTAAATACACACCTTGGGGCCCTTGATTCCTGTCACCATGGGGTGGCGGACTGTTTTCTGCTGAAGATGGGATGATATCTGAAATATAAAAGTAGTATATAAAATGGATATATGTGGAATATGTAATTCAACAGATTATTTGAATAACTTGACAAGGTTCCTTATTTCAACATATGCTCCCATTTCATAATATAATTCTTTAAACACATATTATGGACTTACTTCAGTGACAAAATGGCAAATTAGTATTCAAACACTATCAGCACTGGATTTATATAGCAATAGAATCAGATAATCGGAAAATTCCAGCAAGATCAACAGTACCAATTCAAGAACACCATGTTTGAACTACGCACAGATGTAAATATTTAAACATTATTCCGGTCACATTACTGGACATAAACATTACTACAATGATGCTGTTTTCTGACTATATCAAATGTACGAACAAAAATTATTTTTAATAGCATGATTATTTGTCATTCAGTTCGGACCACACCCATCGAATGTTTAACATGACTTTAAGAAATTAAGGATTTTTTAAGATGTGGCAATTTCTTGACAAATAGAATGGAATGAAGAATAATACAAAAGGGTAGATGTGACACTTACCATCTTCAGTTTGGTGTGGACGGTGAACCACAGCCTCTGTCACCACAACTGAACTGGGTGAGTCAGACATTTCTGAAAAGAAATGTGATATATTTATATAACAAACATATGAATACATCATTATTAGTATGCATAGTTTGTCATTGAAAAATTTCTATGTCAAGGACGATGTAGCATTGCTAACAATCTAGATATGATATACAGAAAGATAAAGATAAAGCTCGGGACATATCAAATATTTCCTTAATAATTTTGTTTTATTTTAATAAGTTTTGTGTTTAAATATGATGAATATGGAAGAATTGTAGATGAATCCAGTGATAAAAGTCTGATGAGTTCAATTTAGTTACTCATTTCTGTACCCTTCTAAGATTTTTTGTAAAGCTTACCTTCATCATCCAAGGTATCCAAAACTGGCTCACTGATGTTGAAAGGCATTATTGGATCTTGGGATTGCTGTTCATCTGAAAAAAAGTGAAGTATGACATGTTATGAACACAATCGACAAAATATAATTGATTTGATATATAAGTGAGGAAAAGCACAAAAGAATTTATTGTAACAGTCCAAAGATTTGTTATAATGCTAGTTTTCAATTGAATTACATCCAATTAAAAACCGGTGATTATATTAAAGACATATAATGGACTAGTGAATAAAATTTACAAGTTAATATCCAAACATTATCACCACTGGAATAATGAAGGAATCAACTAAGATTATCGAAAACAAGATAGACTGTATCAATTCAGAGAAAATCACGGTTGAACTACGCACAAATGTTAATATTTACTACATTATTCAGGTCGTTTTACTGGGCATAATCATGACGACAATGATTGAGCTAATGATATATGTTAAACATATGTAATTAGATTATAACAATGACAGTATTTTCAGACTATTTGAATATAAAATTTATGAAAATAACTTATTTTGGCATGATTTTTTGATATTCCATTGGTGTGTTTCACATAACTTTAAAATTGAACAATATGGTGTTTTATATGAGATTTCAAATATAGTATATACCAACTGTTCAGAGACTAACTGAATCTTATAAGCTGTTTTAATATATAAAATTAGATGTTGGGTTAAAAATAACATACCCTCTATCTGGTGGAAAGGGACAACCCAGGTCCTCAAATTGCTGCTGCCAAATTGGACTTGCTTTGTATCTGCCTTCTTTCTGGTCAATTCTTTTCTAAATCTTTCCTCATTACATCTAGTCAGCTTAACGAATCCTCGTACATGGACTGCATATCCTGTTTCGACTTTCTGCACACAAGTATCTAGCTGTAAATAAAAAATATCAGAAATTTAATTTTCTCCAGTCAGTACTGGCCAAATTCTGGTTAGACTGGGTAAAATATTTAATTGGCCCCTGTACCAGGTTTTGAAAATGTAGAATTACAAGCTAGAAAAAATGCCCAAATTTTCCAAGTCGAAAAGGGGGATAACACAACCCAAAAAGGTCAGACAAAGGTCATCGTTTCAGGTGTAGATGACCATGGTACTAAATATGTGGTCAGTTTCAAACACATTGACCGAAAAATGTAAGAATAAAATCTAGAAAAAATTATGCATTTTGTAAAATAATTCTGAGGAAAATAAAAGGGATAACTTATTAACTTATGCCAAGTTTCAGAAAAGTTGCGTCTACCGATAAGTTGATTCTTATATACCCCCCCCCCATAACTTTACAATAAAAGTCGCGTATATTACGGAATGATTATCAAATTTTGTCAGGACAAAACACAAATCTTGAGATACCCCTATGGGCGATAACTTCAATGTTGAGTTCATAATTTGTTCAATACTCATCCATCAAAGAATACTACCAAACAAAAATCCCACCACCTACATATAAATTTACCTGAGCTTGACTATAGCTTGCCAAAGCATCGGCAAGATAGTCGCTGTCTTTCTTTTGTCTGAGAACCTCTCGATGGTGTTCCACCAGTGGTCCATACACATAGTCCATCACTGGTGGCAACATATGCGATTGACCGAACTCATTGAGGATCTGCAAAAAATAGCACATATTTAGAGACATATTCAACTGCATCAAGACAACAGTAAAAAAAAATGTCTTTAAAACAGGATGGAACAAATCAATTACATTTAGAGGATAATAGCTGTTATTATAAACAGCAAAAGTGTCAATTCACAATATACAACTTTTATGCTTTTATTTGATTTAACCATTTCATCTCTAAAGTTATATTCTGAGTTATCAGTGCACATTGTCAAATATTAACTTGAGAGTTGATGTTCCATTCCAATAAACACATATCGAAAAGGAGAAAATTTTAAGCAATGAACACTCATAGTTTTTCAGTACCCATAAGTCTAATAAGAATTATTATTTCATTTACCTCTTTCGTGACAACAATGGCCATTCCCAAACCTTCTGCGATCCTCATGTCACACTCAGGAAGTTAGTTGCCTCGTTCAGGATGTTGTTCCTCTGAATCTTCTCCAGCTGAGGAGAGAGGGAAAGAAATGGTTACAACTAACATGTAATGGGTTATACTGCAATTGCAGCCACTCAATCCAATTTGGACAACGTTCTTTAAGACATTAACACATCAGGACAAGCCCATAGCTATAGCTATTTAGTTTCCAAAAAACAATTTTAGAGATTCAAATTCGTATTTCTCCTATATACATATATATATATAGATTGCAGTTTTTTAAATTACCGAGAAAACTAAATATACATATATAATTAAAACTACTTTCACATAAATGCATACATTTGATTGGTCAAGGCCCTTAGATATTCTTGGTAACGACAATCATTATCAGTCTAGTAAAGTGTCGTTTCCCATGACAATGCGCAGTGACACTTTAAGAAATTGGGCAAATTTAACCAATGCCCCACATCATGACATCACTTCCATAGTTACCGTAATTGAATAAGACTGATCATAGAAACTGTGATACAGGACTATAATTCCACTATTAGTAATAACATTTCTCCAGATTCATACCAACATGTTACATGATCAGTCCTAAATGCGTCATTTTAGCGTTTGTTTATATTTCGTGTTTTTCTTCGGAGACAGCAAATTTGGTTAAGACGTATCACTTGGGAAGTTTCACGATTTTGTGTTTGTTATTAAAGTCATTTTCGATGAATCTGTCGGCAAGGTGTCTGATGCTGAACTACATACTAAGCTTATATAGTAAGTAATTTCTATACGCCAACAGATGCATCGAAAACGACATTGATTGCATATATATAAAATCTTCAAAAGCAGGAGGATTTAAACATTGAAAATTCCTTACCAGACTGATGAGTGTTGGAAATGCTGCACTGGCTTTTTTGGCCGAATCCATCAAAACCTTCCCATTTCCAAGGGACTTCTTTGGTGTCTTGAAGATAATCAGTAGCAGTCGAGTGTACCACCTGTAAATTATAAGCCATTGTAAATTATAATGTACATTGAGTTTGAAATCAGGCTGATAATACTAATAAAACTGATAAGTCTGGATTAATGCAGCCATTGCAACCATTTCATACCAGAGAACACAATGTTTGAAATAGGCACAAATGTAAATATTGACTACTTTATTTTTATACTTTGTTATTATAAATTTTATCAAAACTGTTTTATGCCTATTTTTATATTATTCCATGAACACCTTTTGGCATGATTTTTTATATATACCGTTCTGAACAACTTATACTTGGTAATTGCCATATGAGGATCTTCAAAATTTACTTTTAAGACATTTTAAAAAGTAAATGTTCAAAGTTTGTTATAGTTTGCTATGGAGTCCATACCCTTAACATATCAGGATAGGATATAACCTGATAAAAATTCTTAAGACATACATGTGCAGACTTGTAACCTTGATATAAAATATTTTGTTGAAATAAGAAAGCTTAATTACCGCTGTTACATGTTGTAAACATACACTCTGATTTACAAATTACCTCATCACATCACGTAGATCAAAGTTTGATGTCACTATGCACCCGGTCACTGGTGGCTTCACATCGCATGCTGCATCAGCATTCCTGCCTCTCGCTGCCCCATTTGCCAGGTCAACTGCGAGTTGACCAACTTCGGCCATATTGCTCGGGTCGTCCCATACAAAGGGCAGATTCTGATTTGTCACACAGTACTGCAAGAATGTCAATGTACATCTGAAAATAAAACAAATCAAAATGTTTTTGAGACTCTTTATTATATATTTGTGTTTATCATTCCCAACAAAAGCAGAGCAAACATTCACTAATTGATTCTAAATGTCTATTATTAGGATAAAAAAGCTCACATTGATAGGTAAAATGGAGACATATATTAGCAATATTGCCATAACTGAAATATCATTAACTATGCAAACCTTCATGGGGCAAACAATATTAAATTTGAGTAATCAGATTATGATGGTTGAAATCATATTTTTAATCACTTACACTACATGGTAGCCATGGACAATTGCCCCCTATATTCTTTTAGAAGTATACGGAGATGTGTGGAAGACATTATGAGAGTTCGAAAGATCACGTAATATGACAGTTTGTTGCGCCGACTAAGGCAATCATTCTGAGTACAATTTCATTTCAATGTATTCTATATGAAAAAGGAGTGAGCTAAAAAGCTTCAATGAACAGTTTTATTCAATTTTGGATTCAATTTACATCGCTCAAAATGTATTTAGATATCAATACCAATATCTTACTTGAGAAAACAACAACAAATTTTACACTGGATTACTTCGATTGATATGTTTTGGGGCTTCCTCACTCCAATGAATCACTCAGGTGATATTAATGAAAAACTTTATATAAATTATAATTGAATACACGTGACCCTTTGAAAGTACAGTATTATGATTCAAGCATATAAAATAAAATGTTTTGAATATGTAATGAAATACAGAGTAAAGATATCTTAGAGAAATATCAGTAACTGTTTTCTTGACAAAGTGTTATAAAATGCAAGTAATATATGTCGCATTCAGGGACGCCAGAAGCACAAAAGGGCAAACAAGTTAATAGAACACCATCTGGGGTTCAATTCCAATCCCCTGAACCAGGGCGAGTGCCCTCCATGCCCCCTTATCCGGCCGCCATTAGTTTTAAGCAGACTATATTGCGGGAGAATAGTAGTGAAAAGATTACTTACCTTGAATATAGGCGCTTCTCATACTTTTTTCTTATCTTAGATATTGTCATTGAACCGGTCAGCAAACCACAACATTCTGCTGTAAGAGTCTTGCCTGTCTCTGGGAGGCCATATAACACTGGGAGATTGTAATGTTGCACCAGATCCATGATGAGGTCATATCTAGAACATAAATAGATTTCCACATGCTAACAACATTACATAAGTTAAGTAGATCAACTTACTAACAAGTTTTGAGTATTGAAAAAAATGGCACTGGTTAAGTCTTTTGCTACAAGAGTGAATCTGACCAACTGAAAATCTAAAGAACTAAGGGTCATCACTCAGTTGAGTGGAAAAGTAACAGATGTAACAGGGTAACAGGGTAACGGCTTTGGTTCAGATCAAATAAACGAAACTGGAGTTATCAGTTGGAAACCGAAATGTTATGAAATTGTTAAATTCTAAGTCGAAAAAGGGCCGTAACTCATGTAAAAATAACTGGACGGAACCCATAATCGAACTTGGTTGGGAAAGACACATACCAACTTTGGTTCAGATAAAATAATCCAAACTGGAGTTTTCAAAAGGGCGTATAAAAAATAGACAACAGAGGACCGTAGCACACAGATCCACAGACCAAATATGATTGATATTGGTTGTTCAAGTTATTGCACTAACTGACATCAAATTTGTATAAATAGAATCAAGTGGCATAACTTTGTGGACAAGTCGAGATTAAGCCAACTTCATGTGTGCAGCTGTCAAACATGACAAGTAACTCCTACTATATTATATAGGTTATTTTCCTCCCACCCAGACACCCACCATCCCTTGGTATATCAACCAAAAATATATACTAATAATAACTTAGGTTAAAGCCACATTGCAATAAAATACACAAATTAATATTCTAATTTGAATTTTTTTCCGATTTCAATATACGCATTCAAATAAATGCCTAAACTACCGTTCTACAATCAAGTATGTCCCAAAAAGATGCATTGAAGTCATGAAAATTACAACAAAATCGTGTTTGGGGGCCCAGACAATGGCGACAAAATATCAAATAAGTGCAAAAATATAACAAATATAAAGCATTTTTAGCGGTATATCAATGAAATGGCTCATGAATAATTCACGAATGCAGATTTTAAGACTTCTCTCAAGGAAATCTTTTATGGTCGATTAAGCCATGTCCGTTTAAACTACAGTAAGAGTCATTAGGCTACAGTTGCCATATATTCTTTTTATACAGCCTTGAAGATATAAACATTTTCAGTGGTTATTTATATCAATAGTCGTGGGAATGAACATGCTTTTTATTATATGAGATACACTTACCTTGAACCCATTATATGAGCACTGACAGCTAGCAAGAAGGCTGGAAAGTTGACACCCATCGTTCATTCCGCTGTTGTTAAGAAGTCGATAAATGGATGTTTGCTGAATGGTTGCAGGAACACTCTAGCGAAGTATTTGACAGGTGGGCAATTGGGTAACTTTTAAGCCATACATATTCACATGTGTCTGGATCAATCTGAATGGAATGATAAGTAAAGTTGAATCACTTATACTGTATAATGTTCATGGCTCAGACAAATGTAATTACATGAGGATAACGGTTTGTACTGAAACATTTCTTAACTACTAGAAAATATTTTTTGAATAATCTTGAGGCATTTAACTGAATCTTAAGTTATAAGGCAGAAACATTTTCAATTTAAGTCAAGGTGGTAATGATAATATCAAATCAACATTCATAGACATGCAACACCTTAAACCATTTATGAATGGAGGTAACTGAAATTATACAAACACCCTGTGCCAATGCCTTCTCTTATATTTGCAAGTCAACCATAGTATGTATCGCATATATAACAGAATACATTGGCCAAACATTATGTACCATCAGCTTGCAAGTCAGTGCATTCTCTTATATATGCGACACTGTGGAGAACTTGCACAGTATGTAGTACATGGTGTCTTTATTGCTGCACACATGCAACTCCCGCCAATAGGGTAAGTAGATGTATTGTCCGACCATTCATTTAAAACATGTCTATTATACTCACAAGTTCACCCTTTGTGTTTATGATAACATCGGGACTGAGAAAGATGATGTCTGTATCTGGCTGTAGACCAGCGACTTCTGCCAATGTCTGTAATCAAGGAGTGCTTCGTTATTATAGTGTGTCAAATATTATCATGGTGGTTTCCATTCTATAATTTTACTAATTTTAGTGTAATTTCAGTGTTATTAGCTTTTACATGTCACTTTTCACACCTACCAATTATTCAGTCATAAATCATTTATAAAATTTTCAATGAAAATGCTATATGCCAACATCTATTTGGGAAAATATGAAGCAGAACATTCCATGTCAATCTACCGAAGAGTCTAGTAATGAAACTGCTGATAAACTAATACTTGGCATGCTTAAAGCTATGACACAATGAGCAGCTGACAGATCTCTTTTTCTCAATTCAATTTGTTTAATCTTTTCTGAACCAGAACATCTAAACTAAATGTGAGAAATTTGCAGTAAACATGACATAAAAATGTCACTATAATTACCTTCATCTTTATTGCTGTTGCACGTTCAGCAAGTTCATCTTGCAGTTGCATTAGCAGACTAATTAGCTGACTGTTGTTGAAATGGCACAGCAATATCGAACCACGTCTGCTGAAGGAATTTGTGAGGGCTTGCGACAGACGATAACCATTCACAGCTTCGGTCATTCTGAAGTGTGCAGTCCTAAAATATAAAATAAATATTTATTACCAACAATGTGGAATGTTCTTTATACCAAAATAACTAGTTGTTTACTATTTATTACATCATTTAGAGTTTTTCGTATCCACATCCTTCAAATAATCTCAAGATCAATATCATTTAAGTCCTTGGAAATGCAATCTCTGTCATGAAAAGACTCTGCCAATGTAAGAGTATTGAATCTTATGAAACTTCTATAAATTTGAGGGAATGGCACTTTATTGATTGTGATAGCTATCAAAACAAGAAATTGATACAGCAAATTATTGGATGAATAAAATATTATAAAATCCTCACCCCACATCTCCATCTGCTGTTGTGACTTCGACAACATAACCTGTGTTGCTGTTGTCCTCGCTGCTGCTAACCACATAGAGTAATTTCATAACGAAATTGCTCTTTTTGTTAAAGGTACCACCACTGATATGGCCCCAACAGTTGTTTTGACGAATGATCTTCATTTCTGGAAAAAAAGATGACATGCTTCAATGCACAATTTTCGAGACCACTATTTTTGGTTACTATGGTAGATGACTCGACTATTATGCTATAATTCGACCAAGCATGATATATTAGTGACAATATGAGCTGAAACCATTTGTATAGAAAATGGATTCTCCAACAAAGTACAAGCTGAAACAAGCTCCCATTATTTTCGATTCGATTCATGTCATACAAATTTGGACCCACAATTTCTGAAATTCCCCATATGGATGTCGCCCCAATAGAGACCGAGCAAGCAGGGCTGTGGAGAGGGTGTTTATTGGGGGACGTCCATCTGGTGACAGTATATGGTTAATTCACTTTTGGTCCCGCCAAATGAGTTGCCTTGTACAGTAGACCGAAAATAAACAAGCATGGTATAGTCTGAAAATAGTAATGTAATTACTGATTTCATAATGGGTTTGCTTGTATTGAATTATTGGATCATGAAGGTTAGTTAGTTCACTGTTAACTAGGAAGGAGTATTTACAAATGTGACAAGAGCTACGCTGGGCGTCCAAAATACACGCGGAAACTTGGGTCGGCGGAAACTGGTAAAAAGGGGCATAACTCTGGTAAAAATTGGCGGACGGAACTCAAATTTGAACTTGACCTGTGTTTTGGTGGGAGAAAGTAATATACCAAATTATCATTGAATCCGATAAGCTCTAGTAAAGTTATCATCCGGACAACAAATTTCAGGGATTTTCTAAGTCAAATTACGTCAAATAAGGGGCATAACTCCGGTGAAAATTGGCGGACGGAACCCGAATTTTTCTCCTAATAAACCCACATACCAAATTTGATTGAAATCGGTTCATCTAACTAAAGTTATCATCCGGACAACAAATTTCAGGGATTTTCTAAGTCAAATTACGTCAAAAATGGGGCCATAACTCTCGCAAAAATTATCGGATTAAAACGAAATTCGGAGCTGTATTTCGATATATGTAATCCACAAAAAAAACGGGTTTTGCGTATAAACATTCCAAAATCGAGTTATCATCCGGAAACCAAAAAACATAAGAAAAACTGAATTTTCTGAGTCGAAAAAGGGGCATAACTCTGCCAAAAATGGTTGGACAGAACCCAAGTTTTGGTGGGAGAAAGTAATATACCAAATTTGGATTCATTCCGATAAACTATACTAAAGTTATCATCCGGACAACAAATTTCAAGGATTTTCTAAGTAAAAAAAACGTCAAATAAGGGGCATAACTCCGGTGAAAATTGGCGGGCGGAACCCAAATTCGAACTTGAACTTACTTTTCGGCTAATAAACCCACATACCACAAATTTTATTAAATTTGGTTCACTCTAACTAAAGTTATCATCCGGACAACAGGTTAACGGACGGACGGACGCCCGCCCGGACCAATACTATAATACGGCGTATAAAAAGTATAAGGTGGCCTCCGGACTATATCTTGATCCCCATGTAAATAGGTGTGATGATAGAGAAATATATTTAAATAATGCCTATATTGCTTTGTCATGGGTGCCTTAGTGAAGTTAGTGCTTTCGGGAGGAATTCACGACTGCAACATATTGGTGGGAAAGTTAATTTGTTCGCCCCAGTGAAGAGGGTTTCCTTTCCGCACATCATTGGAACCACATGGATCATTAATGTTACTGAAGTAGATTAAAGGGGTACTGTACCATAAATCAGGCTATTTATGGGACCATCTCCCATTAAACTCAACAGAATGTATGCAACAAATTAATGAATTTGAAACATGGATGATGCAAAATACGCTTTTTTAATGAACAATGCTAACAATATGTTGATTATAATAAAAATGAGTTGTTAATGACTCGATTAAATAACTCAATTTCATTATAAATTTCATGTTGTTCACATCTTTCATAGAACACACGAATGTATTTTGCACTCCTCCACAGTTTAAATTCATTCATTTGTATAATAGGAGATGGTCCTATAAATGGCCAAATTTAGTATACACTAAAACCCTTCAAACACTTATTTGGTACACATTTTATTTATTAATCCCATTTGAATGCTCCAAAATCTATTCACATGCACATCATATTTATTAAAGCCAGTCAAATATTTCAAATATTTATTTGGCACACATTTTATAATACTGTATGTGACCTCAATTAGGGAAAAATGTTGTCTACAATGAATGATTATGACATTTATTGAAAAAAACTAATAAAACATTTATTATACAACAGTCCAAGACATTTACAAGACTTTCAAAAACAGTGAAAATAATTATCTAGCTAGATAACTAGACTAAAGATTTTAATACGAAAACTTCAGAGATAGAAAAATGGACAGAAATTAATGAAATCTTAATTCATAATTTTAATAAGATTGCTTTTAGATAAACATGCTTAGGGCAAACTATGTTTCTCTTAACCATACACAATTTGTCCCAAGTACCCTAACCCAAACCCTAACCCTAATTAACTATCAGCATGCCTTTAATGAAAAGATTGAGTTAAGACTCCATTTGCACTTTTTTAAATTGAAAAGAAGTTAAGCCGAGTAAGTATTTGTTGCATGGTTAAACAGTTCGGTGCATATTAAACATATTTGGAAAGTCCTCAATAAATTATATCTTAGAATTTAATGATATTATTTACCAACATCAATGAATTTGTCAATTTGATGGTTTGTAAGATAAAATGCACAACATACCTTATAATGCTGATTTTATCCACTACCATTAGAATACTTTATATCAAGATATGACCATAGAGTAATTATCTGAGGCTTATAAGGGGTATGTGTTAAATTAGCCTGTTGTCTGATTGGTCAAAACACATGAGATGTGATTGGCTGGCAATAGCCACACCTTTCACAGGTATTATAGAGTAGCCTGATTGGTCTGAGTGTAATTGGCTGGCTTATAGGGCAATCAAGAATCATTTGAATATGCATAGTTATGAATTCATGAGAAATTAAAAAAAAATAATGCACCAAATGGTTACAAGACTTCAAAATTTTAAAATGCCAAATATTTGATGATACAAAATACAAAAGCATTACATTCACATATTTTGTGATGGCATATGACCAATCAAAATAGTTTTATAATTATTAATATTTGTTTCCATTTAAGCATACTATATTCCCACTATGTGAAAGTTATAGGTCAGATTTCATATCCAAAATTTATCGACATTGTGTAAGATTCAAGTATTATGAACATTCATATTAATAGAAGGCAAAAGTGGTTCAATCCCTCTCTTTCGGCAAAGCATAGTGTAGTTGTTTCGTCGCTTAACGGTCCTATGCAGAAAGAAGAGATGATGGGGTTGAGTCATACTGTTGGCGATCTTTTTAAAGCGTGAGAACCAAGAAAAGGTTTGCTCTGCTGCCATCGTGTTGAAACCTTCAGGCAAAACAAGGTCAGGGTCATATTTCATCTTGCATGTGTCACTTTTATGATTGTTCAAGTGAAGTCGGTCAATAATCTTTCCCATTTTCTTCCACATAGTAGCATATGGGGCTGGCAGAGGAAGATCAACTTTAGCTGCTTTTAAACTGTCCAACTTACATATATTGTCATAGCACAGAATTAAATCTTCTATCTTTTTGTCAACTTTTTCTGTTTCCACAGTTTGTAACTCCAACAAGAGAAGCCGGATAACAAACATGAACACTTGGCTTGGTCCCTCTGATCTGAAATAAACATGTCAATAAGTCATCTAACACACAATGTATATTACAAGCAATTGAATATAAATGTAGAACAAAATTATTCTATGTCATAAAATCATTGTCAAGGATTGCCCTTTGTACACACCTAGCACACCAATTGCCATTTTTTACAAGCAGCTTCTAATGTATTATTGCCCAAAACTCTTATCACAACAGTTGCCCATTTGTACCATTTGACTATTGTACATTCATTCAGCCCTTCATTTGGCCCCAATTATTCAACAATAAGTAATGTGATATATATTTATATCTTTTAATATTAAAGACATATTTCCATATAATTAATGTCAAATTTCCCCAAAATTATTATAAATTGCTTGCATTCAGAGCAATCAAAAACACAATGCCACAACAAAGTAGTACCTGATGCTTTTTTATTAATTGTATGAATTATTTGTCGTAAACATCATGAACATTTTAATGTCAAAATCATACTCGGTGATTACACTGATGTCCCTTAATTAAAAAAGTATTGTCAAATCTTCACACCTGATGAACTTACTGTCGGGGAATCCCAGCATTATCCTTCGGTGTTTGTTTGACAATTATATTAATGTAAACACAAGTTGCCCCACCTGTTTGGCAAGCCTCGTTAGCATGCAGTAAATGTGTGAAACACAGAGCCCCAAGTTTGTGTTTGTTTTACTATTAAGTGTGCCAGCATCGAGTTACACCATCTGTGCTACAAGCCTCGTTAACAATGACTAAATGTGTGAACAGAACTATCAATGAGCATCAAAGACTATCATTATGATTAAAGCTTTTTTAGAAGTATTCTTTGATATGAACATCAAAGACTATCATTATGATTAAAGCTTTTTTAGAAGTATTCTTTGATATTGTACTTAAATTTTATATATATCGCACTGTTGTAATGATGGGGAAAACCATACTAAAGTTTTTGTATTCTATGTTGTAAAATCGTTGTCCAGAATACACAGACCTGTCAGAAGAAATTAAAATTAAGCTTCTTACTTAAATATAGGGTCAAAATATGTGATGTGACCACCACCAGTAACAGACATCGTGTGACCTCGAGCCCTCTGACGAAGTCGAGCTTTTTCACCAGTGTCTTTGTTGCATTCAGTTGTCTGACTAGAATCATGCCAATGTTCAGGGGAGAATTCTCGAACATACTGCTCAGTACCTACAACACATAAAAAAGATACTTATTACTAAAATCAAGATATACAAGCAGGAGACGTCGACTATATACCCGCCGACTTCAAGTCGGGGGCATAATAAAAGTTTGGGTTGCTTTAAAGATTTTGTAGTTAGTATTGATGGGAAATATCTTGGTCATAGAAAGGTAGTTTATTAATTTATTTACGCATTTTGACTTCGGGAAAATTTCAAATGAGAACATTATTTTGTGTATTGTTTCGCGCACAAACCTCCATGTGGCTTTATAGTAAATCTCGAAACAAATCGATTCACAGAAAATCAGAAGTATTTTATTTTCCAAATATGAAAGTGTTCAATAATTTTCTGCCATGGACGACAAAATCGGCCTGACAAGACATAAACAATGCTAATCCTATTGTCATCTAACAACCCCATTTATTCCATGAGGAGAGGACTCTAAAAAAAAGTTTCAGCTTGTTGTCCAATTCTCTTTCAAAATTACTTGATATCAATATTTCTCTTGTGTTTTATGTTTGTTTATTGAAATAAATCTTGTTGATACCAACCCCAGTAGAACGTGAATAACTTTCCAAACAACATTGGTGTGCAGAATGTTATGACCAACGGCTGGGGTACAATGTTTAACCCTTTCATGATGGGAGCTGCACTCGTTCAGCATTTAAGACCATATGGCAGTGCAGTCTCATATATGCGGGTCTCCCATAAGAGAATACATTGGCTTACAAGGTCAAAGTAAATATTTTTAGGCCAATGCATTCTCTTATATATGATTTAAACATATTTTATTATCCCTCAATCAATAAACCAAATACAAATAAAGAAAATACAGTTGGTGAATAAGGATGAGAGGCGATAAAGGGATCGGAGCACAAGTTACAGAACTTAAAGAAGCTCCTATCCCTTATATGAACGGAGAATACTGATTCATTACATATGGGCGACTTGCATATATAAGAGAATGCATTGGCACATGGTTTTCTAAAAATTTCAGTAAGCTCGAGTCATGAAAGGGTTAAAATCCTATTTTATGTGGAGTTTTTCTTTTGGACTTAATAATGAAATAGTTCAAAAGTAAATGTACCTTGATAGGCAATAGCAGACATTCCAAGTGAACTTGCTTTCTTGTCATTTTCATATAGTCGTTTGGCAAATGTTAACAACTTGACATCAACATCAGCAATTTCCGTAGCTGTTTTAGGTTTGCCTGATGAAAAAAAAGGTAAGTATTAATGGCAAATGAACATTATACTTAATTTTAAAATTTGATGTATATCAACAACATAATACAATGATTGTGCATAAAATTGGCTCTCAAGTTTTCAGATTTGTTTGAAATATTGTTGTGAAATATAGCAAATATGATGAATGGAATCTGTTGATGTTTGTTCAAATAATTTCACTAACAGTCTTACAATTGCTAAATGAAGTTAAACAAATGGCCATAACTCAGGTGAAAAAAATGTGATGAAACCGTTTTTTAAAAACACAATATTGATGTCAATGATAAATGTTGTTCTGAGCAAATTTACTCCTACTTGAGCCTTCTAAGTTTTGATTATGGTTTATCCAAATGGGACTTGTTTATCCAAGTTTGAGAATAACAGGAAGTGCCAGTGTAAACATATTGATTTCCAATCCTAATAACATACATTAACATTTAACAAAAATTATTGACAGTAATAAATAGAATATTATAGATGGATTGAATGGAAAGAGAACAAGATGTCGCCAACGGCAGTATACCCCACCTAGATGGCCAAAGCTGAGGATGGGAATTTTCAAAATATGATAAAAAATAATTGAAATAACATAAAAGGCCGCTCGGCCACAGTGTCCCCCGAACCGGTGGCTTCATTTGGAGCGTTGTTTGCGCATAAAAATTGGCATGGCGGAACACAAAATCGAATTTGATCTGTCTTTGGTGCTAGTAAACCAAATTTAATTTCATTCAGTACACATTTACTAAAGTTATCATCCGGAAACCTCAAATTGGCAAAAATTATAAGTAAAAAAGGGACATAATTCTGGTGAAAATTGGCGGGCGGAACCCGAATTCGAACTTGACTTGTGTTTTGCTGGGAGAAAGACACATACCAAATTTGGTTTAAATCTGATTAACTCTACTAAAGTTATCATCCGGACACCAACTTTCGGAGTTTTATATGTCGGGTCGGCGGACAAAAAAGGGCCATAACTCTCGCAAAAATTATCGGATTAAACCGAAATTCGAACTTGAGCTGTATTCTGATATAAGTAATCCACTAAAAAACGTGTTTTGCATATAAACAATCTAAAATCAAGTTATCATCCGGAAACCAAAAAAAAGAAGAAAAAGTGAATTTTCTATGTCGAAAAAGGGGCATAACTCTGCCAAAAATGGTCGGGCAGAACCCAAGTTCGAACTTGACCTGTGTTTTGCTGGGAGAAAGTAATATACCAAATTTGGTTTGAAACGATTAACTCTACTAAAGTTATCATCCGGAAACCAACTTTCAGGGGTTTTCTAAGTCAAAAAAGGGCCATAACTCTCGCAAAAATGGGCGGAGCAAACCCATATTCGAACTTGACCTTTATTTTGGTCTGATAAACTCACCTATGAAATTTGCTTTTGATCTAATAACCGAAACTAAAGTTATCATCCGGAAACCATTTCCGGACACACGGACGGACGCACGGATGGACGGACGGACACCGGCTATTTTTAATAGTCCCCCGAAATTTTTTTTTCGGGGGACAATAAGTTAATATTTGTTTGAGATATCCTTCTATCTGGCTTAAATTTCCCACGGACAACTTTCCATGGGCGCTAAATGCCAAAAAATGACCATCAGATGGCCGTAACTCTGATGAAAATGTCAGACAGGCCTATTTTGCGAGTTGTGGACTCGTATACCAAAAACCTTGGAAATCCGCGAATAATTGTTCAAAATAACTCCCTGACAACTTTTCGAGACAGACGGATGGAACCCATTCCTATATCCTCCATCAAACAAGCTTAAGGGCTTAAGTTAAGTTTGCTCATCAAATTCACATATTGATTACCTTTGCAGCCAACAAACTGCAAAAATTCTTGCTTGGATGTTGGAATTGAATGCCGCTCAAGTAGACTGTGATGAGCTTTGCAGAAAACTGATTTGGCAGCTGGCGCCTCTGTGCATACATTGGGGAAATTCAGAAGAGGGTACCCCTTAACCTATGTGGTTATTACAAACATGCAGTGTGGCATAGCTATTTTCCAGCACCCGTCAATGACGCGAAGTCTCTCACAACCTAGAAGAAAAGAATAATGGACAATGTTATGAAAACCTTAGATGTATGTTAGAATGTAACTTATGCCAGTACTCAATACTGGAATTGTTATCCTCTTTTACACACATAATACCCTCAACAAGAACCCTACTTAAAGGCGCACCCGACATTTACATTAGGGAAAATCATAGTATATTCAAGGCCATACAAGGGCATAACAAATACAAAACAATTTGATTATGTATGTCATATGTCCTCGGCAATAGAATCATAATATACCAAGTCCTAATCAAGAAAGTCTGGCTGCACGCAAACTCAGTGTAGTCTCTATCTATACACCCCTTTGACTATAGTAATGCACATATTGCCATAAATATATCCAACAACCCTTTGTCTACTTTGCCCCCCCCCCCCACCCCACTGACTATCTTCTCTTCCACAACTTTCTTAAATCTATTAAACTACTGTTCTTTAAGTTACTTGATTATCATTAATTGAAATTTAATTCCCACTCCTGTAGTTGAGTGCGATCTGTACTAAATTCACCACTGAAGTTATAATCAACAAGTTTACGCCTAATTCGCCCAGTCGTTTGGGATAATTGAGCGATCTGGGAGAGAACTTACATAAAAAAGCCACAACAGGCTTGTTGTCTAATCCATTCCAATCACTAACATTTTTTGTTAAATTTTATACATTAAAGGTACTCAATTCGATAAAACTCCTCTCAATTACTATTTCAATGGCTTCGGGGGTCAAAAATATTTGATTCGAGTCGAGGAAGTCACCCATCAAAGCTCAGATTTGTTAGATATCGATTTTAGAAATCTATTATTTTTCATTATCGGGAATACTATCTGGCCCAGAACTCAGTCAAAATTGCGTTAAAATTACCACTTGATTTTAGAGTTATCCATCCTTGTCTGTTTGAATAGATTTGGAGTACACATCCAGAGCAGATTACGGCAGTTATTAGTACTCATCTCGAGTTAATAACACATTTCAAAAATCAATATCTAATAACTCTGAGCTTTCTTTGATGGGTTCCTCGACTCGAATCAAATATTTTTTACCCCCAAAGCCAAAGAAATAGTAATATAGGACCCTCTGATCGGATTGTTGTTGTTGGAATCTGTTGAGATGGGGACCCTCTTTACGGATTGAGTACCTTTAAACGTATTGAGAATAAATATTGTTTACACCTTTATAATGAGAAAACTTTTGAGTTTGTGGGCAAGACCGTGCTCATCCAGGAGGATTTGAAAGGGCCATATTTAATATTATACATATATATATAGTTTGTATGTATTGAGGATTCTGCCTGTGTGGACAAGGAGCATGTGTCATCAAAGCGGGAAACAAGCCCCCCCCCCCCCATTCCAAAGTTCGAAGAGGACCAGTTTTAGATCAAGTGATAAATGGAATCTTATCGTCCCCTGTTTATAGTTAAATTTACAAAGAATACCTGCCAAAATAAAAATCGTACCCAAACCTCAAAAGAAATCAACTAAAATGTGAGGAATTGTCTTAAGGTATTCCACACAATAACATTTTTTTCCACTTTACCTTTTGATCGGCATTGTTCGGAACATTCACTATGTTCATAGAGATGTGTCCTTCTGTTGTCGTCAACTTTCTTGAGAATTGCTTCTCTGGAATCAGTTGGTTGTACCACCAAGCTGTCATTGTTCTCTTTTACTTCGTTTACTATTTCCCCATTGAAATACCCATTAGATACATTCTTTCGGGTTAGACACATCTGTATGCCGAATTTCCTGAGTTGTTGCTTCACTAAAAAAAAAGATTGACTGAACTGAAACTTCCACATGAATATAATAAGATACATACAGAACATTTTGTTGCCATCAATTATTCTTATTAAAACAAAATCTGAGTCAGGTGTGCCGCGGTCAGAGGGAGGGCCATAACTCTGGCGAAAATTGGCAGACAGAACCCAAATTCAAACATAATCTGGATTTCAGGCCCGGTAAATTGACATGCCTAATTTCATTCCAATCAGTTTGGACTTACTAAACTTGCATTCTGGAAACGAAAAGAAGCGAAAGAAACCAAATTCGACCTTGACATGTATTTTGGGGTGGTAAACTCACATACCAAATATAGTTCCATTCAGTTCAATCTTACTAAAGTGATCAATCGAAAACAAAGAAAGTGAATCGATGCTGTACTACCTTGAATATAGGCAATTTGAAACCAGATTGAAACAAACTATGATTGCAAACAATAGCCATCGTTGTGTACAGTGATCATGAACACACAATAGTGCAACTCAGCGGCCAATTTGGTATCAATATCAAAACAAATTGCCAAAAATTGGATCAAATCATGTCACCGATATGCTTGTGTGTTCAGATTCCAGGGGTAAATTTTAATTGTTTGGTCATTACACATTTGTTTGCTTTATAGAAGGTCTGGAGAGCATCTATTGGATTGAGAGAATATCAGTTAATATTGTCACTGTATATAGAGTACCTATAGACATGACATGAACAATTACCTAATATATTATCCCTCCTTTCAATTGCTTCGTCGATGTGTGGTTCATCTGAATCAACGCTGTAAATTTCAGCTTCATCTATATCTGAGCTTCTGCCATCAATTGACCCTGAAGATAGATAAGAAAATATTAGGAAATTAATGACAAATCTATTACACGGGAACAATTAACAGTGATAATGCAAACTATCAGTCCTCATATTGAGAATATGAAGATTATTTGCATTCAATTTTGAGTGATGAACAATGCATCTCGTAATGAAAAAAAACAGCACATGAATGCTTTTAGCATGCTGTTAACTATCTTCCGAAGTTAGTTATAGTGTCTCAATATTTTCAATAATCTTAAAGCTTTTTGGAATGATAAGTTTACAAGTAATGCATATATATTTTCATATCCATCTTTAAAGCATATTTATTCTATTATAAAGTATGGTATGATTGGTAGAGAATTTCTTAACGTCTTATCAATCCTTGAAGCACCTTTATAATGAAAATGACATTGTGGCTCAACTCGGAGGGGGATAATTACATGTATTACATTCAATGGAGTTAATAAGAGTTTAAGTAATACTAGATGTCAACATGATGAGATCTATGTAAAGTAAAATCCAAGACAACTGCTGGTGGCCATGTTTTCCAATGAAATCCAAAATATATTTGAGATCCAAGTTATCGCTTCCAGTGGCAATAATTGGGGTCGAATGACCCCAAAAAGACTTGTTTCCCATATACATGTCAATGCTAACAGTCATGACATATTTCATGATGATCAGATGAACAGTATGGCCTGTAGCCTGTGGCAATGGATTGTGCTCAATGTTTTATTCATACAAAGAGTAAAATCCAAGAAGGTTGCTGGGGGCCATGTTGTTTTGCATGATGACTAGTTCCCATCTAGAGTCACTCCGATGATCCGCATGAAGTTTGGAAATATCAGGCGAGAGAGGTGGTCTGTAGGGTGTGCCAAAGGATTTAGTCGTGTAAAGAGTAAAATCCAAGATGGCTGAATGACCCCATAATGACCAGCCAGTTCTTCTCAAAATAACTTTAAGACAAGATATGTTCTAAACAGGGACATAGCTGTAGTTTATCCGATGATAAGTCTTCTCCTCAAATTTTTGAATTGCCCACCACTGACAAATCTCCAATCTCCAATGTAATGCGCGACACGTGACTTCATACAGATCTGTATACAGATCTATAGCAGTGTAAACACAGCCTTAAGTTAAGAGAAGAACTGTTTGGTGGAAAATCATACAACGCAGAGCTAGAAACTGGGCTACTATATAGCAGGTTGAACGTATGTCACTATAATTTCGACCAAAACATACAGTCGAATTACAAAAGAAATAAATACACTGCACATCGGCGTGTATAGTATAATTTGACCACACAGAAATTGATTGTAGGACTCCGCTGCGCGTCGTCCTACAATCAGTTTCTTTGTGGTCAAATTCTACTATTACACGCCGATGGGCAGTGTATTTATTTCTTAAATAACAGAAAAACAAACACATATTACCGCGCTTTATCGACGAATTTGTTCGGAAATCTTCCGCGTAAACCAGGGGGAGGGTGAAAAAAAAGCAATTTTTTACGCAACTAAAAAAAAAATTCCTGCTTGTTTTTTTTAGTGTTTTGGCAATGAGTTGGGCTTCAAAACCACTTTGAATGAGAGAAATAATGTTATTCTAACTGGTAAACTGACTGCAGACAGTTATCCAGTTGTATTTTTTATAAATGGGTGTTAGTCCATGGGAAATTCGAACGTGATCCTGCATGAGCGATTTTTAAAAAGCAAAGTCTGCCTTTTGATGTTAAACCGAGCTAATCAAATATACACACTTGTAATAAAATATACTGACAGTAGAATTATTCAGTTTTGTATTACAGGAGGGTGCAGCTGATAAGTTCTATCTTATACACTGAACAGCACTAAGGGAATTGTCATATAAACAACAACCATTCTCATAACAAAATTATCTTGTTTTAGCATAATCTGCATATCAAACAAACACAAATAACATTTAGCATAAAGGTATAAAAGAAAAATAAGTGGAATGCTCATCACTATAAAACTATGAATCAGCAACTGGGCTCAGCTGGGCTGATTAAAAATAAAACTTTAAAATAAAAAAGTAAACACTGTGATAACAGGACATAGAGTATTTGGCATCACTATTAGACTAGATATCTTCGTTTGATAAAACATAACAATAAGCCATGTAAAACTTCCTTTGATTGTCAACTTTTACCAGTTTGGTTTTCAAAGTTTGATTATACCAATAAAACTTCACTATAGTCATTCTGCCTATATAACTGAACTTGTCATAATTCAAAAGAAGTATTAATGGCGACATTATTTCATGCGAATCCATGGCTTGTTTTATCACAATCTAGACATTGATACCATCATTTCGGGAGAATCTTGATCAAGCTTTCGACCATTTTCTGGTGATGACAAAATGCACTGAAGAAAAGCATATTCCGTTAGAGACTAGTTCCATTTTCATAGTAGTGTGGGCCTAAATTCACTTGAAAGTTATTAACAACTGTTTCCGCCGGTTTTCGCATCTTTATTACTGTTTTAGTGTTTTAAGGGGGGGTGGGTGTCAAAAAATGGTCGAAAAAAAACTGTCGAAAACGGAAAAAAATTTGGCGGTGGGGGTGGGTGGGTACAAAAAATGATCGAAAGGGAAAAAATGCCACACGTGCCTGAATTTTTTTTCCGACCCCCCCCCCCCCGGCGTAAACCTGATTTTTTTAGATACCAACTTATGAATAAATCATTTTGGGGTTCGAACGATTATCGATCTGAGTGATCTAATCCTCCACTAATAAAACAGACAACGTTGTGATATGGCTTGACGGCTGAAACGTCAATAGGACCTCAACGAGCCAAACATACTATACACATCACATGTACTAGTATTCATAATTACTGTTTTACTCAACCATTGTGTACTACAGTAATCCATAATTAAATAGATACCACACCAATTATTAATATTACGCGTACTGGTGTTTCAGAACTACTGGACTGAGGCATATGGTCATCCTATCAACTATGAAATGGCATGTGTGCTTGCATCTGACGTATTCAAAAGAATGGAAGCAGTTGTTGCCGAAGATACTTCACTACCGTAAGATAACAATGTATAATATCGGCATGCTGTTGAATGTTTGGAAGGGATTAGACCTTGTAAACGACACGTCCCTGTGGGTCTTATCAGAATGGCGGTCAATATTTCAAAAGTTTGACAGAAACCACAAAAGTTTGGAATTTTATATACGAATAAGTCAGATCTATATATGTTGCAATATTCGTGTCGTCAGAACTATGTGACCTCACTACTGTTCACGCCGTAACTCGACATTATGTACAGCCCCGCCCATGTAAATCGCTGTCCAAAAAAGATGGGTTCGTCAATTTACTTAAACAGCTTACATTCAGATCCCATTACATCTCACACATGCTGTGGCAAATTTGCAATGTTCTTCTGTGTCAAAATAACTGATATATAATTAAATTGGGAGGTTTACCATGTGTTATTATTATACTTTAATTTCCTCCAATATCATGAAGAGTTACAAACATATATACAGGCTAAACATATACATAAAGGTTTTGGATGTATAGATATACACATAACAATATTCTATATACACGTCAAATAACTTATACACGGTATGTGAACGAGGGAAAAATTATAATGTGACACAAAGGTATATTTCCAATTAATATGGGCACTAGTACCAAAGTGCGCATTATGTGACTTGTGCTAAATGCTATAGTAAGGCCACAATTAAAATAGCATGTTTTGCCCACTCCCTACCTATCCAAGAAAGAGTCCCCTACTATCGGCCTATTGTATCGGCCTGGTAGACATTGAATTTTGTTTTTACTTCAGCCATAGCTTTTAATTTCGAAATCACAAAATTTATGTCATTTTTATTAAAGTTACCATCAGTTTCTACGAAAATACTATTATAAATTGGACTTAAACATAATACCTCTATCGGATATTTAGAGTATATCACTTGGTTTGTTTGATATTAGGCCAGATATCAGTCCGAGGTAACCTCATATCAGCCTGAGAATGAAGATCGAAGGCTGATATGAAGTTACCGAGGGCAGATATCAACCCTATATTATCGAACCAACCAAGTCATATCTTATTTACTCGGTTTGTGATGTCGTAAAATGATATTACTCAGATTGTTGATGTCGGAAAAGATATTACTCGGTTTAAGGGCAATTGAAGCGATATTCACATAGTTCGATAACATGCCGTTCTGGACAAACATGTCATATTAGGTATGAACATGGCTGGCCACTCTTGAAGATTTTATTGTGGGAACACAATGCATAATATAAAAGCTAACTTTGCTGATGACGTATTTCTCAGTTGGAATATAGAATAAAGGTCGTATTGCGAAGTATCGGGCGTGTGTTTAATCCGATTTGTAGATTTTTGGTCCGCATTTAGAGGCTTTCTGGTGTGGTGAATGATAAACTTGCAGTATTAAGCCGAAGTTTTGGTAATAATTTGAAGGATTAGTTGTTTTAACGGAATTCTGAGCTTGTGCATTCACGAAACCAATATATTTTATATTGTAATTTGTATATATGCCTATCATAATATGATCTTGAGGGCGTTGACATTTCTGACTGTGGTTTTCTTGTTATATATGTATGTCTGAAGTTTACTGAGACTGCATTTATGCTTACAGAGCAAAGGCGAAATTTATGTTTGGACATTCCCAAACTTTGTCGTCGCTGATCGCTGCACTTGGATTATACAAAGACGATGAGCCGTTGCGAGCAGACAATATGGCGGACCATGTTCACCGGAAATTCAACTCGAGGAAGATGCTGCCGTTTTCCGCAAATATGGTCTTTATTTTGTACCAGTGTAATGGGGATGTGATCACGAACATTGGGCATAAGTTTTACAGTGATTCTAATCTTGTGAAGTTGATTCACAATGAGCGAGAGATAAGACTTCCCGGGTGTACAGAGAATTACTGCCCTTATAGCTACTTAAGGGAGCAATACTACGACCAGATATTTAACTGTGATATGAAGCAGGTCTGTGGCATGATGGGTACCAGCGGAACCACGATGGTACGGAAGTCATGTGCGGTGCTAACTGTCGCATTTCTCTGTTTACTTGCTCTTGTGCGGAAATAAACAAAGAGTATTCTGTGGTGCCGTGGATAATGTTGATCACTACGTACATATCCCAATCTTTTGTAAAGTTTTATTGTCAATACTGATAATGATTATCATTATTATGACGACGATGATGATGGCGATGATGATGGTGGTGATGATGGTGGTGATTATGATAATAATTATGATGCGGGCTCATGACGATGATGAATATGATGGTGATGATAGTGATGCTTATTACCCCGGTGATGATGATGATCAATGATGACGATTATAATGATGGTGGTTGTAATAATGGGAACGATGCCGATGACGATGATGATGACGATGAGTGATGACGATGAGGACGACAACACTGATGGTGGTGATGGTGACGACGATAATAATAACATTGAACACCTCTCTCCAAGCCACAATACTAATGCAAGTTGTACAATAGTGGCCCTTTTGTGTATAGATGTATACATATGCATCGCTCTGTATTCGCCGCGTACGTGTGGCGTTGAATTGAATAAAACATTCATTCAGCAAGTGTGTGATATATGGAACCACAATGGTGGGATCGTCGTGGTGGTGTTTACATTACTCTGTTTACTTATTCTTGTTCGGAATTAGATACGAAGATTTCAAGTAGCAAGGTGCATCGATATCAAGCCGCCACAAACACACTGTCGATGTACAAGAAACCCGGATGCTCTCCCACAATAAACCAAGAAGAACACATGCAATATAAACATTTGTGACCCGCCATATCAAATCCAGTCGGAAGTCGGGATTGTTTTACCCTGTGCCAATGCATTCTCTTATATATGCGAGTCGACCATATGTCGCCTCGCAATTCAATTGTTTATTCTCGTCACTCAAAATTACATGGGTATAAGAGAATGCATTAGCCTAACAATTTTTTACAATTTTAATAATTTGTTCTTGTATTCTTTAACAATTTTATAATTTCACTCATACAGAGCCCCAGACAAACATGAGCAGACGACACTCTTCTATGTGCTTCTATATATGTGTGGGGCTCCCTGTAGGGTAATGGATGTTTTTTTATTTTATGTCCTAAAAATTGTAAGAAACATTTATTTAAAAAAACATGATAAAAAATTGTTAAGCCAATGCATTCTCTTATATATGCGAGGCGACCTATGGTCGACTCGCATATATAAGAGAATGCATTGGCACAGGGTAAAAAAAATCCCGACTTCCGACTGGATTTGATATGGCGGGTCACATTTATGTTGGGTTTCATGTGCTCTTCTTGGCTTCTTGTAGTCCCGATCCCAGAATATTGTAGACACGACGCACCCGAGTTTGGGTTGGGTCGACCCACCCGAGTTTGGGTTGGGTCTCCATCCCTTGTCAAGTGGTTCTGGTGAGTTGCCAAACTGCTGGTGGGTCTTGCTGGATTGTTATGATGCTGGTAGCTAGGGCAAAGCGATACTGTTTTCGAAAATGTGCCGTTTTTATTGAAAGTTGACGTTTCGCTGATATGAGTTTCATATGTCCATATAAGCAAATCCCAGGTGGCCATCTTATCATTATGATTGTGGTATACTACCACTTTGTTGTTTCCTGCTTGGGTGGACTCAATTCAATTCGTTTAATCTTGTCGACCCATACATAATACATAGGTATTAAGATAACATATAATACATTTATGTACATGGACTAGGCTGAATATCAACAATTATATTCATTGGACTGAACTGTTAGGGGCTGCTGTGTTCTTCGTTGTAATGTATGGGTGTGATGTGTCATGTTACATGTAATTAAAATTAGTCATGCAGCATTATGACACAGACGATATTTCTGTAGTATACTACAATGATTAGGTTCTTCACGAAGAACCAAGGAAATTGGTTTGGAACCAACTGGTTATTGCTAAGAACCAAATAGCTTAGTTGGTTCCGCCATTTGGACAGTTGAGTAATAATTAATCGTAACACGATTGTAGAACCAAATTTTTGTTCTTGTTGACATTTTGGTTCTTCATTTGGTTCTGCAATGAGGACAAATTATGGAACCAAACATGTCTTATTTGGTTCTTCGTCAATCAAGAACCAATTGGTTCTTTATTTGGTTCTCTAATAAATGTGGTGTGGAACCAATTGGTTACACTCTGCTACAGCGAAGAACCAAATGGAACCAATTGGTTGTTTGTCTGAATCCCCGATAAATGGTATAGAACCAATTGTTTATAATTTAGGTTTCACTCTGCATGCTACAGCGAACAGCCAAAGCTATTTTTTATGATCTGTTTGTTTTGACAAAATATTAATTATTCTAGCTGTTCTTCGCGCCCAAAGAGTAACAAAATATTCCATTGATTTTTGTCTTCTCTAAAAGAGTGGTGAAAGTGATAAAGCGATTCGATATATACGCCCCTGATTAAGTGGTCCTGCTAATCTTCTACGCTGTTGGTGTGTCCTGCATGCTGAATTTATATGATGGTGTGGCAAAAATAATACTGTTAACAAACGGTACAATAATTTTTTCTAAATTTTGTCATTTTTTCGAAGTGTTTTGGTTATTCCAAGTGAGCTGAGAAAAATGTTTCATGCGCATTATGGCTCTTCATCGATTCGTTCAGTTTAGCAAAATGCCGGGAAAATTAAATCGTAAGGAAGATAACGGTACCTTTCCTTAAAGGGTTACTGCACACTAAATCCGGCCATTTATGGACACAAAACAACATGGTAGTTATAATGATAATGAGTTTATGACTCAAGTCATACACTAATTTGCATTATAATTACCATGTTGCTTGTTTTGTTCATAGATCACATGAGTGTATTTTGCACCAATCCAAGCATCAATATTATGGTGAGTATACAAACAACATGGTAATGATAATGAAAATGGGTTTATGGATCAAGGCATGAACTCATTTTCATTATACTTACCATGTTGTTTGTATACTGTTGAGTATAAATGGAGATGGTCTCACAAATGTTCGGATTTAGTGTACAGTCCCCGGTTTGACCCACCAATATATCAAATTAGCAGGACCCACCGACAACATAGCAAACTAGCCTGACCATCTTGCCAGGTGTAAACAAATCGACTGGCAGTGTTAAGATCGAACATAGTGATCTAATCAAGAAATTGATCGCTTATCATGTTCTGAACTTCTGGTGATAAAGCACCTCGTCAAATTCATGGAATACTTATAAATTCGTTCTTTAAAATCCCCGAAAAACTCGCCATCCTAAAATCAAGGATCCCCTTTTCAGCGGGTTCAATCTTGATTATTACGCTCTCTGGAGACTATATTCGGTGGTCAAAATTTTATCAAAATTTAATGCTATGGATAGAAATGGAAATGGAGGGAGCTTGTGGTATTGTTTGAAAGAGGGGTCATTTGCCGACACGCCCGTGGCGATATCGATACCATTGCTCGGATAAATGGGGTAAATTCTTTCAATTCTTTCAATTTCCGAGCGATGGTAAATCGGGGGATTTCTATTGTTCACCTTGTCCAATATGCGGTACTCTCAACGAAAAGCAGGCGCGTATATATTATTGGAGTATAGGGGCAGTGCAAAAGAGGGGGCAGCGGAGTGCGTTACAGGCCCCTGTGTATATTCCGAAGCTCCATACTACAAAGGTCCGATATTCCGAAGTATTAATACTCCTATAGGTCCAATAGTCCGAAGGTCTAATACTCCGAAGGCCCAATACTCATAAGATTTATACTCCAGAGATGTTATACTCCGAAGACCGATTACTCCGGATGGGTTCTGATGTAACGACCGTGTGCATCTTAAATGGTATTCTGGATTCATATAAAAGGCTGGTTCGTGACTTTGGTGATGACAAATTGTGATATTTGATGACTAGAACGTTTATTCTTTTTCGGGGCTCGTTCTATTTAATCCGGAACTATATAATTTATTCCTGACAGGCATTCACATATTCGCTGTGTGACATCCGGTCATCACTCTGAACATTGAATAAGACATGTCTGTAGCTATCAGGACTTATCAAAGGGATCTTACACAAAAATGAGACAAAGTGATCGCTCTAGTTTTACCATACCAGGACCATCTAACAAGGAACGCTCTTCGTTGTTACCATACCAGGACCATCTAACAAGGAAAGCTCTTTATTGTTACCATACCAATACCATATAACAAGGAACGCTCTTTATTGTGCCTTGCTGAAGAAAAGTTGTAGGAACGATTTTGCCTAAATTCTATGTCCTGATCTCCGACCAAAAGTATTTAACGTATTCACCGACCTACACGTATAAGGTCCCCAGAACCGGCCGGGATGTAACAAAATGGAGAATAATTCCAGGCTTCAAACCACCGGGCTTCAACTATGGAAAGTGAATGTAAACAATGAATCTACCCCCATTTCAAATATGAAATTTCATAACTATATATAAATAGCTTTTGTATCCACTGCTAAACAGTGATTATAATGTTTGTAGCTGATTTCGTATGTCACTTCCACTTATCGATACCGTGTCCGATACAATATGTAACGAATTTTACCTATTATTATTATGGACTTGGTCGAGTGCGATAAACTTATAAGTTAGTACTCAGGCGATATGCCAACTTGGGGTATGTATCATTCTACTAAGATCACCGAAAATGTCAAATGAATCGACCATACCACTGCATAGAAAACATCGTCTCAACTACGCCCAATTGTAAATATTTACATCTTAATTCGGGACGCCACAATCGGCGATAAACTAACGCAAATGATTTCGCCACCTAGAGTCATTGCATTTAATTAATATATAAGAATGACGGTGTGTGTTGTCAATTGGTATTAATATTCGTAAAAAAATAACTGCGTTGAGCAAGATTATTCTCCATATCTATTTGATCACCCTACCGGAGTGTTTCACATCACTTTAAACACATTACAGATGTGTACGACGAGTAGCACAACGGTTACTGATATAAAAACAATTGGTACATCTATACACTAGTCACCACAATGCAGGGGTGCTAAATTGTTGGCCCACCGGATGCGGCCAGGGTGCTGGTTGGTAGATTATGTGCTCCATATTTAGGGTGGCATTGGAGACCATATATTTACGCTACACTCTCAAATAAAGCAATTGATTTATATATATCTTGAATTCCTCCATAAATAAAGTTATGATATACACATGTAATTTAACACGAACATACAAAAACAATAGAACATAGGAACGAGAACAGAACATATATACATGTACACACTTAATGTGTGTGCAGAACAAAACGAATATAGATGGAAACAGATCGGCCGGGCACACGAACAAGAGAGTGACAGCGCCGGATACAGATAGAGACAGTATGGGAAATAGAATGAAATGAGTTAAGTTAGAGGAAAGTCTGGAGAAACAGAGAGGGGTTAATTGAAACTAGATAATCATAAATTTACGGAGAACTGTGGCACCAATCCGACCCACACGACCGGATGTTCACTCACAACACAGTTGGTACTCCACAGAGGGACAATCGTTGGCCCCAAGCTGATTGGGTGAGACCGTGGGTGTGTCAATATCGAGTGCCGTGTGCAAACGATCAAATTAAAGTGAAAAGATGGCCGCCCGTCGACTCGCGGTCATAGATCTGTCGGATTATTTCATTTAGCACTATGCAAGGGAGTCTTTGTGGTTTTGTACTTAATTCGATGTTTAAACGCGGCAGCATCATTTGGAATATTACATGCCACATTGTTAAATTTTCCGGTATCTGGGCTGTTTTGTTCTCTGGAGTACCAAATTGCTGGAGCTAAGCGTGGTACCTAAATACTTCAGAGTACCTAGCTGTCTTGATGTTTTGGTACTTCAGATAATATAATGGGCGTGTCAATAAAGCATCTATTTCTTGGCAATTCATATCGTGTGCGTCATGGCTTCGGTGTCATAAATGCGGGGTGGCTATTATATGCATAAAGCCCGGATACATATAGGTACTCCACATAACCTAAATATAGGTACTGCAGAGAACCTAAAATATAGGTGCTCCAGAGAACCTAAATATATAGGTACTCCAGAGAACCAAAATATATAGGTACTCCAGAGTACCTAAATATTTATTAGGTACTCTTAGAGTACCAACAAATTGGTACTCCCCCTGGGACAAAGCTTAGTACCTACGTAGGTACTCCAGACTACCTATTGTTTTAAGAGTGTATATTATCTACATACTAAATCGTTTGTGTTCTTTGACGTGTTATACACTGTTACACATTTCCATTCAGTTGAGTTCCGGAAAAATTGCTCCCGACACATAGTAAAGTTAAGGAACATTTAACAGTATATTTACGATCCTACGTATGATTATGGAATGGTACACTTTTCCTGTACTTTGTTCCGTTTCAAAGCGGATTTTTTAAACAGTGGATATTCATCCAATAATTAATGGACACTTATACCTAAAGATATATGACACTTATATATTAATTCATGGTCGAAACTCTTAACCCTTTTATGGCGGGAGTTGCGTTGGTGCAGCATTAAAGATCATATATCAGTGCATACTCGTATATATGCGAGTTCCCCACAAGGAGCCTCGCATATATAAAAAATGCACTGGCTTAAAAAGTGAAGGTAAATAGTGTTAGGCCAATATATAGTCCGGTGTATATGACATGAAAACATTTGCATAGACATATTCCATCATTGTAATGTTTGATTTGTTCAGGTAGTTTGCTGATAAGAAAACATATTTTCTCTCGCGTTAAGAGCTTCACACTCAAAGATGTAATGGAATTCGTCAACTAGTATATTACCGGTCCACACATGCATGTTCGCTCCATTCCAGCGACCTGTTTTCTGTTTTCAAGTTTCCTTCGACGTAAATCAGCCAGTGGTATTTAGGATAAGATTTCATTACGCTCATGATTTTTTTTGCTACGGCATTCTTATTCTCTATTGTCCCTTTGATGACGGGAGCTGCGCTGTCGCAAAATTAAAGAACCTGTGTCAATGAATTCTTTTATATATGCGAGTCGACCATAGGGGCATAGGCATAAACAAATTTATGTCATTTTTTATAATTGTTGAAAAATATATAAAAAAAATTAAAAAAATGAAATGAACGAAAGAATGAAAGAAATAATGATAAAAAAAAAACAATTATAAAAATTATTAAAGAATGTAAGAAAAAATTATAAAAAATTATAAAGAATATATTAAAAAATGATAAACAAATGATAAAATTGCTAAATAATATAAGTAAAAATTATAAAAATTGTTATAGTATGTAAAAAAAAATGATAAAAAAAAATGTTAGGCTATGGTCATAAGAGAATGCATTAGCACAGGGTTTTCATTTAGCTCCCTGATTCCTATAGCTTTATGTATCGATATGCCTGCATGCACACACGTGTCAGTGTGTGAACGCGACCTAACACGACATTAATACTGGCTCAAATGGCATTATCAAGACCTCAGATATCAGATACAATCAGGTTATGCATATATGCTGATGACCATGTATAGAGCACAGCGAAATAGCATCACACAGTCTATCTACATCATGTGGCGGTTGTTGTGAACTGCAATTATATTTTGATGCGGAGAAAATCTATTGAAAACTGCACATGCAGAACGTTTAGTTGAACAATTGGGGTCGACCTAAAAATAACCAAATGTACACAGCACAGAGTATATATTAAGCTGTATACCTGTCAAACAGCACCGCTTTCTCCACAGGCATCAGACACAATTTCAAAAAGTCATGAACGCAAACAAATTAGAGAAGAGGTATAGTATGAATGTACACATACGGACGCATACGCAACAAATGAATCATCGCTGTACGACATACGCTGTTGATAGAGGCATCGAATTACTGGCGATGTCGAATTATCGCTTATAGATTTAATTGGAATACGTTTAGTGAGTGCGCGCCATGTTCAGAAATACTCTTGCAGTTTTGATCGTCGCTCTCGTAGACATTGTGTGTGTCCATGGATCTACGTTGCTGCATTATGGGACCAAAACGCCATATGGGACCGAGGGAATACCACAGGCGATAGCGGATGAATACAGTCAGTTCACGACAGGGGCTGGTGTACAATGTAACCTGAAACAAGTCACGGGGATATACAGGCATGGCGCCCGTTATATGGGAAAAGAATATATGGAAGCTGCAACGATGTTGGCAGGTGTCATAAAGCAAAATCTGACTCAGAATTCCATGTCACTCAAAGACTGGACAAATCCGTTCAACGTCGAAGAGGCAATGGAACTAAGTCAGCTAGGAATTAACGAAACATTTGGACTGGGAGAGCGAATGGCTAAGAAGACGAAGATGGCTTTTGCGAATTTTGGTGACGATGACCTTCTGTTGATGTCCAGTTCATCCAGTCGATCGATTGACAGCGCTAAGTATTTCCAGAAAGGTTTCTTCACAGAACTGGCATTGCCTAAAATCGGCATGCCAGCTTTTTCTAATACAGTTAACAATACATTGACACGTTTTTACGACAAATGTGATAGATATACAAAAACTGTTAAAGCCAACGCCACAGCGATAGAAGAGATAACGAAATTTAAAAACAGCGATGTTATGGGAAAACTCATTCCTCGAATTAAAGAGAAGATAGGAGTCAGTGACAATTTCGTGATTACTTATGGTATGTATTTATCAAGCCTGAAAATAGTGTGTTGGTCATTTGCAGAATGAGGTCCCCAGATGGTGAATTTAGTGATGATATTCCACACAACGGTCTAGCATAACCAAATTCGCCCTCTGGGGACCTCATTATACGTAGGCCTCATCTTCTGGGAAGTATTAACATTGTTTTTATTTACTTTGTCCTTTCTGGGAAGTTTCCATATGCATTAAATGGGTACTGTACACTAAATCCGGACATTTATGGGACCATCTCCTTATATACTCAACAGAATATATGCAACACTTGAATGAATTTGAGCCATGGATTAGTTCAAAATACACTCTTGTGCTATATGAACGATGCAAATAACAAGGTAATTATAATGAAAATGACTTTATGACTCCAGCCATCTTGTTTCCATCGTTCTAGAGTACATGAGTGTATTTTGCAATCCATGGCTCAAATTCATTCATTTGTTGCATGCAGTCTGTTGAGTATAAACAGCTGGTCCAATAAATGGCCGGATTTAGGGTAAAGTCCCCTTTTAATTTTCAGAAGATAAAATGCATAATCCATGTGACTAATCGGTGAACATCAACAACTTGTACTGAGGTATGTTTTGGTCCCAGATATATACCTGGTTTTATTACAGATCAGTCTGTTGCTATATTTTGATTGAATACATGGATCTACTATATACGCCTAAGTGCAGATGTGATAAGTTCAAGTGATGCGACACTGGCGTGCAATAACATTAACATGTCCACACTACTGTGCTGTTCTCTGTTTATTGTAAACACTCTGAAGATTGTACATGTAGCTGGTAATATACTGAACATTAGGTCGATATTGTTTTATTCATTTGAACAAACATGTGCTTTATGTAGAGTATACCTCATAATTTAGTGAACAGATATACATGTTCTGTTGTTGACGTAATCGGTTTGTATTTCAGACAAAAGCAAAATGTTTATTGAACAATTTAAAATCTTCTGCACTTTGCTGTAGTTCGCAAAAACAAGCAAACTAATGGTTGTGCAATAAATACAGAATCAAGCGGCAGCGTGTGAAGGAGGTAAACTTTATCGCACTCGTTTTTATGTCGCAAGTTACAAATCGAGCCTGAATTAAGGCTATTGTTGAAACGTTGCGTCATATCTCCTGCGACAAAGTTCACCATATACACGCAGCAACTTTGTGGTTTTGTCTTTTCCTGATTATTATAATGCATATGCGTATAGGTGTCATTTGTGTCAAACGCGATCGAGAAAATAACGAAATGCCTTCCACGGGGCCACCGCACCGCTTTATATCGAGAAAAGGCGGTCGAGAGGAGCAATGGCTCCAATTTTATTTTTGCGAGTATTCTTGAGAACGATCAAAAACAGCTTGCATATTTTACAGATGATGTCGAGTCCATGTTGTACTTCTGCGCAATTGAGACGGGTCTGTTCGGTTCATCTCCATGGTGTGATCTACTCGAAGATCAAGATCTTGACATTCTTGAGTACCTTGACGATCTTACGGTCAGTGAAAGCAAATTATAATATATGGGGAATATGGTTAACGTTTTAATCTGACCCGATATATTTCGATCATGAGATAACACTCTTATTGTCAATATTGGTTACAATACACCTCAGTGTTAACAAATCCCGCTGGTCCGTATTCGCAGGAAATGGTTGACCCTGCACGAGTATTACCCATTAAAGAACGTCCTTTTAGACACACGAAAATGTGCCCAAAAGTACTTGTCAACGTATTGCGTCATACCGCATCTTGACAAACGTCACACTGCCCTTAAAATTGAGAAAAAAAATTACATCG
Organism: Siphonodentalium dalli; assembly: GCA_032622095.1. Lineage (NCBI taxonomy): Eukaryota > Metazoa > Mollusca > Scaphopoda > Gadilida > Siphonodentaliidae > Siphonodentalium > Siphonodentalium dalli. Next base: position 68,914,475 of record CP136061.1, read on the forward strand.
AAAAAAAAACACCAACCCCTCCCATAAATTATTCGCTAACTGGACAAGCCCTAACCGTTCACCATGCGGCTATATTTGATGTCTCGCGTCGGGAAACACATTTGTGCACTTTTTCGTGCACTTTTCATCCTTGTATCATTGACCATTCAGCTTCCAAGCTTAGGGGTCCCAGGGGAAATCACTCTACTAATTTGTATTTGGTGTATTGTAACCTATTTGCTCCTGAAACCAACATAATCAACAGTATAATACATCATGTAGTAAACTATATTTGTTAATAAGGAAATGCATTTTAAAGGTATATGCAAGGATCTTTTCAATCTGACATTCACCTTCTGTGAAATACATTATCAATGAACGGGTATTATATAATTATTAAATATACTATCCGTGTTATTTATTCGATATTATGAAGTTCCCTGTTAGAACTTATTCATACACATCCCACGTTTTAAACTGGAGGAATGTGATCTCTACGGGCGTATCCAGCGTAGATATTCATCAGCAGGGTTCGCGCTGGACCAAAATATTCTCTTGCCAATTGTTTTGCCAAATTAAATTAATTTTTGCCAAATTTCAAAAAATATTTGCCATATTTAATTGAGGGTATACTTAGGAAAATTGAAGAAAATTCTCGTTTTTATCTTTGTTATGAATCATGCGATGATCTAATAAAACCACAACACAGAATAAAACGAATAAAACATGTATCGCATGTATTGTATTTCATATAACTATCCTAGTTTCCTCTACCGCGTACTAGACTAATGTAGCGTGTGCTAGTAATTCTCAAATAAATGTACTGGGTTACCGTTACCCTTGCACATACAGGTATTAATAATATCATATGTACTGGTATTTCAGAACTACTGGACTGAGGCGTATGGTCATCCCATCAACTATGAAATGGCATGTGTGCTTGTTTCTGACGTATTCAAAAGAATGGAAGCAGTTGTTTCTGAAGATACTTCACTACCGTAAGATCATAGATATAGTCCGCTTCCAGAGAATGTACGCAATGCATGTTGGGATTGTACGTGTGTATCCTTGGTAACATCATATTACGTAGATATTCATGTGTGCCATGCACGTGGACGAGGTTAGAAGTCAATAGGGGTATATATATACTTGGACTACATGTAGAAACCCTATATAGATCCCACTTCCTAAAAAATGTGACTACCTTGAAATTGAGCAGACAGGTGGTCGATAACATTTAGCACGTATGTAAGAAAACTGACAATTTATGGCTCTTATCGTTGCATTTCAATATAAATTTCTCTATGTCTGGTTATTGTAATTATATCTAGCATATATATTCGACGGCCATGGTTCTTCAAATAACCAAAGTGAACTTTGTATTTTCTTGATAAACTTTGCTGTTCGACCAAATTCGCGGACAATTTTGACTTAGCAAAGCCACTTCTCTGACATACGCACATGCGAGCTAATTAACCTGCTATCAACTTGATGTTGGATCCCAAACTGACATCTTGATGCATTTCCAAGGGAGTTTTATGAAGTTGTTGTGGATATATTTGACCCTCAACCAACTTCCAATTAAGTGATATGCTCAATTTGCAACCGGAGTAAAAGTTTGTTTATCTATTATATATTTTGGAACTTCTGTCTGTCTGTCTATGTGTGTATGTGCTCGACCAATCGGACTCAAATTTGGTATCTAGGTCTACTCTGATCCCGGGAACAGCATGGGCGGATCCATTACACGTGCGACCGTGTCCATGACCTTGAACTCACTAATAGTATAAGTTACGGGACGCTTAGTGGTCGGATATGGTGTCGTGTGAGGCGAAGTGAGCTCAATAATACTACGGCCAAGCCTAAAATTGATCTATCTGAGCCTCATATGACACCATATGCGACCACTAAGCGTCCTGTAAGGTATTTATTATGTCCGTGGACAAAATCCTGCTTATCCCTTTAATTAATCGTCGCTGTAATTTATTTTAATTTAGTAAGTTAAATGTGTCGTCTATGGCCATTAACTTTATAAATGTTTACGCATTGAGTCAATGGCTAATCACCAGAAGTAGGACAACTTGTTGAGTTTTATAGTTAATTTATGAGTCTTTAGAATTCCTCGAATATATCGCATGCAGGTTTTGGTACATGGTACTATCTCTTTAAATTCGCCAGACAATTATTTCCGACAGATATCCCCTTTCTTGGCGCCAAAATACACAAAAAATATCCCCGAGGCGACAGAGTTGTTTTATTTCTGAAACACAAGATGGTGGATAAGACCCAATATTGATTTCACATGGGGTCACTGACCTAATATGGATTCATATACCGTCACTTTTTATCGACGCTGATTGGCTAATCGAAAGAGCTGACATAATAATCGCTCATATATAGGCATGTTTCTGGACCTCGACCGATCCTACTCGAGTTTGGTATGTAGCCCTACTTTGATCCCGGGAACAATATATGGGCAGGTCCAATTTCACTATCGATCGTGTCCTTGACCTTGACATCGCTCATATGCGCTCATATAGGCATGTTTCGGTCCACCCGGACGAAGTCGGGCACATCAGCTGGTGTTTTAATAAGTAGGAGTACATTATTCCTCATTACTGGACGCGCTACACTATTGTGGTATTTATTATATGATCCTACCCTTATTCCATTCAATAAACCCATTCTATAAATTGTGATATTATGATATTAAACGTTCGTTTAATAACAGGAAATAGTGCCAGGTGACCTTTGATTTCCGGTTTGTCGTCTGTATACATTCCGTACGCTACGTCTCAAAATAGTATGGCTTCCAATATTTTCCCAACAAACTATAGTGAATGAAGAGTTTGAAAAGTTATGTCATTAAATATACGCCATTAACTCGGCCAAAGAGTCTTTATATATCTGGGACTATTTCTTTACGCGGGCAAACAACGCATTTACGAGAAACGTCACGCCTTAGAGAAGCCGACGTTAGTTTCGCGTCCAATTTGTTAGATTTGTAAATTCCGCTATAAACTGGGGACGAGTTGTAGATTCTCTATTTATCAAACACTAGAAAACTAACCGGTCTTTCACATAACTCAGTCTTAGTCAATGACATATGTCTGGCCAATACAATAGAAAAAAATATGCCTTGAAGTACAGTTATTCGGTGCAAGTCAGCTGATAACTCTAATTTAGATTATTGTTCGATGAAGTTTCGGAATAGAATTGTAATAAAACTGCCAAAGAATACGTAAGTTTGATCACCTACCGTGCGTATTTCGTATATGAAATTGTTCATGTAGGCGGTAACTCGCAGTTTACAAAGACCACGATGTGTCATGCAGGGTGTTATTTCAGATCACCACCTAAGTCCATATCATTTCCAAGAGATATGACTTTGTGTATTGTTGCTGATAAAATATAGCATAAGTATATATCATATGTGCATGACCCCTCAACCCAGTTCCTGGGCCCATTAATTGTGTGGATCTGAAATTCACCAAGATAACATTTATGTTTCCAGACCCAAGGCTAAATTTGTTTTCGGACATTTCCCAACATTGGGACCGCTGGTCGCTGCACTTGGGCTATTCAAAGATAATGAGCAGCTTCGAGCTGACAATATGGCGGATCAAGTTAACCGGAGTTTCAACTCGAGAAAGATGTTGCCGCTCTCTGCAAATATAGTCTTCGTTCTGTATCAGTGCAGTGAGTCTGTGACCACAACCGCTGGTCAAAAGAGTTACAGCGATTCGAACCTTGTAAGGTTAATTCACAACGAGCGAGTGATAACGCTTCCCGGATGTGCAGAGAATTACTGCTCGTATAGTTACTTAAGGGAGAAATTCAATGACCATATCTTCCACTGTGATTTGAAGGAAATGTGTGATATGAGTACCAGCGGAACCAAGATGGTGCAGAAGTCATGGACGGTGCTAATAGTAGCATTTCTCTGGTTACTTGTTCTTGATCGGAAATAAACATGCAGTATTATATACGGTATCATAGACAATGTTGAGCACGTACTACTTACAATAAAACAATGTTTTGTGTATTATTTATCAACAATAAACACTTATTATAATATTAAACATGGCAGCGATATATACAATAAACATAACCAAACTTAAGTGTATTATTTGATCATGCAAATCCATCCATCCACCCGGAATATTTGCCTTCTATAAATTTCTTCTTCGGGGTATGATTTGTATTATTTGTCTAATTTTTATAATACATGATATATAACACATACATTTGTTTATACATGCAATGGGATTCGAGGACAAGTGCTGACGCACTGATAGGAACCCCCTCTCACAATATCTGTTCTATCTACACTATATACGAGCGCGAGAATCGGTGGTAATAGCCAGGTTCAGCCACACGTATTGATATATACATGTAACCTGTGTAACTGTGTTATTGTCATGGATATGCACATGGCGGGAACAGTCACATGATTTTGCGGCGCCAAACCTACATGTTCATAGATATAGGCCAACGTCTAGCGAAACTTGTAAATAATGGTCGGGTTGCGTGAACAAGCGGTCATATAGCGCGATCAGCGATACCCGTAATTGGCTTGATCAAATTAAAGATGGATTATCTCTTCATATACAAATTTGGATATAGTTGCGTGGGTATAAAATAATAAATATGAATTGAAGACCCCTGTCCGGAAACGATTCTATCAATTAATATTGACTTTATTTCGAATATTTTATTATAAAATGAGATGATTAAATGGGACAATTTACTGTTCTATTTTTAGTATAGACCATTCGGGCGATACCATATAGCAATAGAGATAATTAGGGTGTTCCCACAGCTACGTTCCAAACGTCAAATGTCCCATATTGATTGTTTGTATTGTTTTATTGATTGTTTATTTAACTCAATGTCACAATTAAGTGGCGAATACAGAGTATTAAATAATTAACATATATACATATATTTACAAATGGGGGCCACTGTTGTCTGGCTTGCCATTTTCATATGGCAGAGGTGCATATTTGTACTATCATCATCATCATCATCTTCATCATTATCATCATCATCATCATCGTCGTCGTCGTCGTCATCATCATCATCATCATCATCATCATCATCATCATCATCATCATCGTCATCATCATCATCATCATCACCATTATCATCATCATCGTCACCATCATCATCATTCCATAGTTATAAGCCACAATGAGTCTAATTAACGTTTATTTGTGACGAATTACACAATAAAATTTCTGGTCCCTGTTAACAGTAACCACTATTGTTCGTTAGCTAAACAACCACACGTTTTAGACCAGAAAATATTCGAAATATAGTCAATATTAATCGATATAAGCATTTCCGGTCAGGGGTCTTCGATTCATATCTAATATTTTATACCCCGGTAATTATAAAACACATGTTTACAAAGAGATAGACCATCTTTAAGATCTTTCCGCGCAGGAAAATCTCTGCCTGCATACTCTCATTTGGTTGTCGCTACACGTTTCGTATGCACTGATGGTATGCTACACGTTGGACACACAAATAAAACGGGGTGACCATGTACGTGTGAGCGAAATGATCACGCGAGTCAGGTGACCTCCATTTACAATGGCAACACACGTTACACTTAAGATTGGCTGAACCTGGTTAATATATATGTATCGACGCTTGGTGAGCTTTCGTCAAATATAGTGTGATCGTTGAAGCTGACTTTGGATATACGCTGGTCTTGATGTCTGTCGACGCGGAAAAGCCCCAGGAACAACATATCCAAAATGTTGGGGAAACTTTGTTATCCAGGATGGCGTCCAACTTGGTCGTCTATTTAATATCAGTTTTCGAAATGAGTCATTATACGATATATTGTGGCATCGGAAATACGCAGTTATACCAGTTTGTGTGAAATTAAAGTACGAGGGCGAATATAGTGACACCTACAGAAAATAGTACAATCGCGGTCATGACGATTGTTGTCAAAATGGCCGCAACTCCAAGCAAAATCACGAAGAATGCAACATATTGGATAATCACCTACACGTAGGAGTGAAATTACGTTTGGCAATATACAATTATGTTGTTAAATATATTTAAAGGTACACATATCTTTACATCTTTAATGTTTTCTTTTTTGCTTATCCAACATCCAACTGTCGGGCCAAAAATAATAATTTCGGGCATGTAAGACAAGAAATAATGTTTCGCCACACAGTGCATGGTAGATTCATTCAGCATAAAGATTAATTGTTGAATGTAACGCAGAAACTGAAGTGCATACCCTTGTGGTATAAATACTAGTTACATTTCCGAAAATTTCAACATTCTCCATGATAATAAACCATACATATATGTCGCAATGATTATTATACTGCAAAGAAACACTCATGTTTTCAATCGATTAGATTCGTGAGAGTACATATATTTCTGCTTATATAAAAGGTCACAGAATCAAAACATCCATACTAAATCCCATTTAACTGTTTAAGATCGGCCCTAATTTACGGTCTGTAAAATCGGCCTAAGCATGCTATAGCGAATTTAATAACAAACTGGATAAAACCGTAGGGGCATGTTATAACTCAAAACTATCACCAAGTATTCATAGTAATAATTTTGATGCCCATGAAAAACGTAAGATTCCCTGGCACTAAACCTACAAAATAAGTCTGTTAAAGAATACAAGAAAAAATTATCAAAATTGTAAAAAATTGTAAAAAATAATAACAACTGATGAAAAATTGTTAAGCCAATGCATTCTCGTATATATGCGAGGCGACCTATGGTCGACTCGCATATATAAGAGAATGCATTGGCACAGGGTATATGGGTTGATACAAAAATCGGACCTGGCACTGAAAGGGTTAATTATACACTTATGTCACACGATTAAAGCTAAACAGTACAGATAAAACTGCTTTATTTTTCCGTTTCCGGGCGCCCAAAAGTCCGGATGTAATGGTTGTATCAGACCCTGCTTTCGCCTGCACTCTCGTGAGATACATTATGGAGAATTCGTAAATCTCTGATAAAAAGTTTTTCTTATATTCTGCACAATTCGGGCGTTTGTTAACTCTTATAGGACTAACTATTCAATTTTGCACAAAATGTAAATTTCTTTCGATTTTGTCGGTTTTCTCATGACCGATTTTTTGCGGTTTTTGGATATGTTGTTCCTGATGTTTTCCGCGTCGAATGACACCAAAGTCAGCTTGTATCTAATTTCTTCCGGGTTCAACTTTCTCTCGACGACACTAGTAATCGATTTAATTATCATACGTATTAGCAAAAGGTAGTCAAGTTAATTATGATAGTTTCAGATATTTTTGATCCCGACGAAATTACGCCCCCCCAACTGGCATAAGCCGGGGATCCTGTTTTGATTGAGAGCAGAAGAACACCTCTTTCGCCCACCAGTTAGCTTAACTACAAGGCAGAGTTCGGTCCCTCCATACGCTGGTCTGATCACAGCCATCACGTATCTTTTCGTAATTAAATCTAGAGTGTATAAGAGTTTTGTCAGTTACAATTCATTCTGGCATTATCAATAGCCAAATTTCAAATGAATATGGACAGTTTGGTTTCTCAGAGGACGGAGAATGAAGCGTAACCCAGCAAAGTCTTAATTTAAAAAAATGATAGATTTCCTCACATTCTATGTACGTGATGGCAGTGGTCAGACCAGCATAGCAGGGGACTGAACTCTGCCTTGCAGCTTGGACTTTTTCTTTTAAGGTGGCACACTTATGGTGGTACAGTTAATCCTGGGACCAAACCATGATTTTGTATTAATGTTTGTTTGAACGTATACCTTTTTATCTCCGTGGATTCTGGTGGTTTATGGTACCGTTTTGAAGACTCAGTCGGATGCATTGTCGGCAGCCTTGATTTTTAAAAAATCTAGACAAATAAATATGGTGGTCAAAATGGCAGAAATTGTCAAAAGGAAATGCCGGTGATCCCGTATGAGTGGGACAACGGTATACAAACACATACTTGGCACACTGGCAATGGTTACGTTTTCTTGATTAAATTTGATATCTGTTAGCTCAATTTTGATAATGGTTTCAAAGGTGGACACCAAGATGGTGACATAGAAGCGGACTCCTATGTTTAACTAAATTTTCATGAATTACCCTCAGTTTATGGATTGTGATGCCACATTGGATCCAATAACATATTTACCAAACTAAATCTTCATTCTGAAATAAATTATGTTTGAATGAGATATAATAAAGAGAGTTCTCTTCTTATATGAATAACACGATGTCATATCCTGTAAGACAGATAATATACTAATAATAATTTGAAGCAAAACAGGTTTGTTCTGTGAATGGACCCCTCTATATACACATGTATATCAGTGAAGGAACAATGAAGGAACGAAGTTCCAAAGCTGTTTGGTCTATTCAAATTAGAAAGGTATATAAACACTTGCGACTCCGATTTGGACATATAAATTATTTTAGGGCAAATCAGCCAATCCCGCAAAGATTTGTTTCTTTCGCCCATTTGATAGCATAAATGTTCTCTCTCGGATGTGTTTAACTTATGGGCTCATTAACTTATGTCGATAATATCCTCACACCGACGTTATGCAATTAAGCGAAATTGAATGTATTGTATGTGTTTGTCAGGTATGTTGCACAACTCCAAAGAATCGGCAAAATAAAACAATCAGTACGCACATTGCACACTTGTATAACCACGAAATTCTAGATATCAGACAACCGGAGAATCATGCTACCTCTATAATTGGTTGTTATGAAATACATTTAACATTGAGCTCAATTATACTTAGTTTAATCCAACATACATACCCTTTTGTGGTGATGTTGTATTTTTCCCAATTCCACGGGGATGATACCCTTTTCCTTGTGGCAATAATTGCGGCCATTATGACAACCATCCTTGTTTTAACGGGACGTTTTGGTAGATTGTGCAGTGGAAATCCTGTACCATTCTGCTGAGAAGAAATCTTTAAACGCTAAAATTAAGGTTGGCAGATTACTAATGAGAAAAGTGATGAAAATAGATGGTATGAAGTGTGAAATACGTACCCTTCATCACCTATTTTCTTACCTGGCATTCAGTACCCCCCCCCCCCCGTATTAACTGGTCTTCAGGATTCAGGGGGAGGGGTGACACCCTCATATATACAGACCATCATAGTCAATCATGAGTTGTACATGTATACGTATTTGTGGAAAGTAGACATCAGTAATTCTTCCAGAACATAGATATTTATTGTGTTTATGTGGCTGTATTTTGATTCCAGAAACGTGACAAAGACAAGTAACTATAATGATAAATTTGAAGCATGAAGATTATGCGCAATTTCAAACCATTGGCTTTGGAGTTATAAATTTACACGGTCAACGCGCACACCGGCCGACGACTCGTGTGGTGAAAATAATTTTATGCTGATTGCATTATTAATGTTCTCGGTTTATTACCAACCTCTGGGCAAAATACAGCGATTTTAGGTTTAAGTTGAGTTTTGATTCATTTTGAGTACTGTCGGGATATTGTGCCCCTGTGTCGATGTGTATTGCGATTTTGTTATATGGTTACTGGTCATGTCCCTGGTGTATAAACTTATCTGAGGAATCGATACCCGCCAACGCCTTCATCATTCAGTTTCCAGAGGTCAGGTCGATCTTAAAACAACCCTATAGCTGGTTAATCGGTCATACTATGCCGTTGGTTGTTCTTGCTAGAGGCGTGGCGACATGCAGTGTTGGTGTGTCTGGACCCAAACTTTGGCCAAACTTTTCAACAGTTGCAAATTTAATACAACAATAGTTGGAAATTTCAGACCAAAAGTAATTTGATATTTCAACCAGTATTTAGTGCGAAAATTGTTTTCCGAATTTTAGGAATGAAATGGATATCAGTTGGAAATTTCCAAACCATAGAGGGTGTTAGGTTGAAAATTCTCAACAGTTGGAAAGTTTGAAATACCATCTGGAAAAAATGAAAATCTTGAACTTTGAAATTTCTAGTATTGTTATTTTTCATAAATTGTAATATTTTCGCGGGTTTTGACTGCTATGAATTATTCGAAGAATAGTTATCGTTCTGTAAGAAAGTTACCATAACACATAAATGCTAACCCCTGTTATAAATTTATATAATATAGGAATGGTATATTGTCCATTTGGAGGGGTGTTCAAACAGACAAACGAAAAGATAATACAAGTGCAGTAGTATTCCTATTCATTGATGGGAACTGTTCACATAATAATCGTATGCTTATAATCTGAACATTTCCTGAATGAATTACTCATCAATGACTATTTAGTATAGAAAGTCTGCAATAAATTGCAGAGGTATTGTTGAACTATATTATATATCTGCGTACATTTGCCTACAATTTCCCTGCAGACAACGGCCTTATATCCTAAAATTTCCCAAAGACTTTCAAAATGATGTTTACAGAACAATAAAGTTACCTTTTACTTAACAGAATCGTTTTTTTTTGGCCCACCAACATCACAGCGACATCAACTGGACCCACAAACATCATACCATTATATATCAAGACCGCTTGCCCAGTGGTGCCTGCTGATTGTTGAAGGCCCACGGTGGTTTGGAGACTTAAAATTAATCATAGTACATACCAGCAATATCATCATATATGAGATGCACTTCACAAGTAGTCAGTCATATCCTCCCTTTTTCACAGAAGCTATTAAGTAACCATGGCAACTACTATTGAAAATACTAAAAAAAATGGACGTAATTATTTTTTTTATGAAACTGAAAAATGTGCATCTTATCCATTGTATGCAGAAATGACCATTTTGATAGTATTTTCGATAGAAGTTGCTATGGAAACTGCAGTAGTTTCACTGAAGTGACAAACAATAGCCTCGCGAAAAAACGGAAATTAAACACAGGATCAAGTCTTATATATGAAGTCCTATTGTTCAGATGCACAACAAACAATGTTCTTTTCATATAAATAATTAGCATTGGACATCCTCTATTTACGATTATCCATGGAAACAGTTGTCGAATTGACAAGAAAATTGACTCATGGTAGAACATATATTTGAAATCTCTGAAATTTTAGTAGAAAGTACACATTTCGTAGTATTTCAGAAAACGATTGTCATGGTAACCGGGGAACTTTGTATGATATCCACCAAATCGTTTTTGAAAGCATATGACTTATTGAAACCGACATAGTCAGTTCTCCACATTGTAATGTCGTCCGTGATATTTACGTGTCACCCTATGCCAGTCTCCCATTTAGTTACCCCATCCGAATCACCCATTGGTAATGGTATTCGATTATTACCATGGCAACGGGGCTATATATGACCAATCAGTTTGTGTCTTGAATTTCCCCGAGATGTATTGTCGTATTAATTGCAAACTTAGAGATATGCACGAAGTTTTAATAAATCCAGTGCGGAATAAGTAGATCAATATAAGCTTTCAGATTGTCTGGACATCAATAAGTGGCATGTATATTGAAGCCATTTCCATGGCAATCGAGCAACTTCGTGTGGTGTCTACCCAAATTGTTTTGAAAGCATATGATCTACTTATTGAAATGAACTGGTCATATCGCAGTTTTTCGTGCACATACAACTCCTACGGGGGCCCATGGTGGGCCAGTATTATATATAGGAAGCTCTTATATTAATGATTTATTATTATCTAACTCGTGTGTTGAATAGAGGATTTGATTCTCCTTATATGCACCGCGATAGCTAGATATGTCCAATTTTGGTGCAGGAAATATACGTTATGCATTTTGTAACCTGGTTGGAGTTATTCTCTGCTAATCATTTGTAACCGTAACCGCGAAAACACGTCGCATTTTTTAAACGACTTGCAAATGTAACCGTAACCGCGAAAACACGTCGCATTTTTGAAACGATTTCCAAATGTAACTTTGTAACCCGTTTTTAACAAGGATAGGTAAAATATTTTCATTTTTCTAGTTGGAGTTATTCTCTGCCAACCATTTGTAACCGTAACCAGGAAAACACGTCGCATTTTTGAAACGACTTCCAAATGTAACTTTGTAACCAGTTTTTAACAAGGATGGGTGAAATATTTTCATTTTTCTAGTTGGAGTTATTCTCTGCCAACCATTTGTAACCGTAACCGCGAAAACACGTCGCATTTTTGAAACGACTTCCAAATGTAACTTTGTAACCAGTTTTTAACAAGGATGGGTGAAATATTTTCATTTTTCTAGTTGGAGTTATTCTCTGCCAATCATTTGTAACCGTAACCAGGAAAACACGTCGCATTTTTGAAACGACTTCCAAATGTAACCGTAACCGCGAAAACACGTCGCATTTTTGAAACGACTTGCAAATGTAACTTTGTAACCAGTTTTTAACAAGGATGGGTGAAATATTTTCATTTTTCTAGTTGGAATTATTCTCTGCCAATCATTTGTAACCGTAACCAGGAAAACACGTCGCATTTTTGAAACGACTTCCAAATGTAACCGTAACCAGGAAAACACGTCGCATTTTTGAAACGACTTGCAAATGTAACTTTGTAACCAGTTTTTAACAAGGATAGGTGAAATATTTTCATTTTTCTAGTTGGAGTTATTCTCTGCCAATCATTTGTAACCGTAACCGCGAAAACACGTCGCATTTTTTAAACGACTTCCAAATGTAACTTTGTAACCAGTTTTTAACAAGGATAGGTGAAATATTTTCATTTTTCTAGTTGGAGTTATTCTCTGCTAATCATTTGTAACCGTAACCAGGAAAACACGTCGCATTTTTTAAACGACTTCCAAATGTAACCGTAACCGCGAAAACACGTCGCATTTTTGAAACGACTTCCAAATGTAACTTTGTAACCAGTTTTTAACAAGGATGGGTGAAATATTTTCATTTTTCTAGTTGGAGTTATTCTCTGCCAATCATTTGTAACCGTAACCAGGAAAACACGTCGCATTTTTGAAACGACTTCCAAATGTAACCGTAACCGCGAAAACACGTCGCATTTTTGAAACGACTTGCAAATGTAACTTTGTAACCAGTTTTTAACAAGGATAGGTGAAATATTTTCATTTTTCTAGTTGGAGTTATTCTCTGCCAATCATTTGTAACCGTAACCAGGAAAACACGTCGCATTTTTGAAACGACTTCCAAATGTAACCGTAACCGCGAAAACACGTCGCATTTTTGAAACGACTTGCAAATGTAACTTTGTATTTCCTAATGTAAAAAAAAGGGCGCATTTGTAACCGGTTTACTGGTCGCAGCTAACGTACGAGCAAACGTTGAGTCGACTTTGAACAAAATCGACTTGGAAAAAAATGCACGACGTATTTGTAACCCAGTAACTGGTTACAATTGCGTCGTATTTTTTTCTGCACCAAAATCTGCCATATATGGCGATAGCCCAGCTCTGGTATATATACCAAAATAATTACCACGGGCGTCGTCCATTCATTCTTATCGAATTTTATCCGATATAAACATATTTTATTTGTATAATAGAATACAAATATTGAAACACGTTCTTTAAATTTGCACGACATTGTATTACAACGAGAATGATTGATTACAATTTGAATGGTATGACGGGTGGATGAATACAAGATATATAACGAATTTTAAAACAGCATGCCTGTGATATCATGTTGTGTATATGTGGATTTTTTTGAGGTGGGAGTGTCATTTGCGGGGGGGGGTGTATATCGTATATATGCAGGGAAAAATATTACAGACAAAGGGGCTGGATTCGTTATCTCCAGTTTAAACATTCCAGTTAAAAGGGGACTGTACACTAAATCCGACCATTTATGTGATCATCTCCTTTTTACTCAACAAATGAATAAATTTGAGCCATGGATTAGTGCACAAATACACTCATTTGCTGTATAAAATATGCTAATAACATGGTAATTATAATGTAAATGAATTTATGACTCCAGTCATAAATTCATTTTCATTATAATTACCATGTTGTTTGCATAGTTCCCCATAGAGCATGTGAGTGTATTTTTGCTCTAATCCATGGCTCAAATTCATTCATTTGTTGCATGTATTCTGTTTAAAAGATGATCCCATAAATGGCCGTAATTTAGGGTACAGTTCCCCTTTAACCCAGGTTTGAACAGACATTGACGTAATGTGATGGCCCCTTTCATCTTAGAGGTGTGAACGCTTATCGTTTATAAAATTCCAAACAAAATATGCTCGGTATCTTAATTATCGATTAGGCAAGTATATGATTGTTTAGGTCGATGACGTAGAGACACTGCTCATAAACCATGCTCTGGCTGGACAAGATTTAAACTATATGAATGAGTCACTTAGACCTGACGTCTTGAGTTTAAACCGCATTTGTAGCTGTCAAATGGGGGTTTAAAGTGTTCCAGGTTTAAACCGGATATGGCGAATCCGGTCAGGGGGTTAGGATGTTCAGACTTACCTCAACTGACAACTGGAACAGAATTGTATATTAACTTCAGGTTAGAAAAATGATGGTTGAACTTTGGAAACCAGTAGAATAAAGGATTGGGTGAACTTGAAGATTAAGCTCATAGAAACTTTATTAGTTGAATGGCAAGATCTCCTGGATGATTGTACACTTTTCATGTAGGATATTACACATTTACTATCGGATATATGATCCCTGGTCACACCTGGTTAAGTGGTCCTGCTAATTTGTTATGATGCTGGTGGGTCCTGCCGAATTATTATGATGCTGGTAGGGCTAAACGATTCTATTAAGAAAATAGTACCGTTATTTTTATTTCAAAAGTTGTCATGTTTGCGGCGTTTGGTTAATCCGAGCGATTTGAGAAAAAGGCCTGTGTCTGTATGAAATATTCAAGAACATTATCAGTTTAATAATGGTGGCGCTGTTGATTGAGAAAACGACAAAATAGCCATCTAAATTATGACGGTTGCAACATCAAAATGTCTGTGAATGTTTTATACTACAGTGGTTCTTCTTCGATTTGTTCAGATCAACCAAACATCACCAGAAAGGAAAACTTTAAATTGAGGATCGGTAAGGCATTGTCCTACCAGCAGTGGTGTTGTTGGAATTTGTGAATCTCAGTACAAACATTTTACATTGTGACTCCAGTCAACATTTTCGGATTCGAATGCTATATTTGGAATATGTCAGTTTACAGTTTAGAACATAATTGGAGAAAATACACCGGTATATATCGGATTTAGAATATAGACTATGTTTCCCATAAATTCATTGTATGGATGCTAGGATGATACCATAAGCTCAAAAATAGTTGTCAAACATATTAATCGAAACATTCTGCATGTACATATAAATTAATGTGAATCTGAAGGTTGTTTCCCAATCTATATATCCTCTATCTATATATATATCTATGTGTGCGTTCTACCATATTACAAGAACACTGAATAATTCACATACCACCACATTGTATATTTGAGAATTAAACGAGAGGATCCACTCATGTGAGGGGCTGCATGTGGCGGGTTGAGCTAAACATACATTAACGTAAGAGTCGTGACCACAAGAGACGCCACACTGAGTAAGTTCGACGTGAATGAATCGACACTGGACACGGAACACATCTGTTTCTCTGGCATGGCTTTCTTTATTGCGGGGATAAGGTCTCTCCAGAAAGCCACCCTATCAGCGTACATATGGCTTTCCGGAACAATTTCATTGTAAGTTCTTCCGAAGTCAAGGAACTCCTTTGTCTCGTTGTTGTACTCTGGCCAGATGCTAGGACGGAATTCAGTCTCTGGTTCATTTGGGTTGCTAGAAAATAAGATGGTGTTGTGATAGTTTGTACTACATACTATAGCGAATATATTTTTTTAAAGATGATTTATTTCTTCCCTGGACATATATATATATACTGTATCGATTTGGGGATACGAACAATATTAATTCCATATAGTGTCTGCCAAGAGAACGCACTGGCAAACAGGATATTCTATCAATTATATTCTATGAACCTGGACAAACAAAATTGGCTTTTTTTTTAAGAATATGACAGCATTTGTGATTACAATTCTAATTTTGAAATACTTCTAATTGTGACATGTTGCGTCGTCTGGTTATAATATAGTTTAAATGTGCTTTAAAATGAAATTCAGGGATATGTTGTTGTTTCTGTTGTTGTTGTTTTTTGTACGAACGATATGATTATAGTGCAGAATAGACTAGTTCCATGCATTCCCCAAACCTGTAGCTTGAGTAGAACGGCCATTGCTCGCCCCTAATTTACGACCGATTCCGCCATTGCTCGCCCCTAACTTACGACACTTTGTGTTTAGCGTACATGAGCATGCATATAGCGAGTCCGAGCGCAGCGTATAGGGTTAATATATCAACATCCGGATTAGCTAACAACTTGCACAATCACGAAAGCCAATACCCAGCTACAATTTCCCGCCATTGTTTGGACATTGTTTGGGAAACACATATCGTTACATGTCATGGGTATTATATTTCTTGAATTTGTAAATTTAAGTGAAATATTATACACCAATTGCGTGCCACAATTTTTAAAACTCGTATTCGAGATACCCTGTAAACGGAAGGGACGCAATTCTACTTATTTAGTTCCTTCTAACCACAATCTCGTCCTTGCGACCGATTCACTTGCGTGTGTATATATATTTTAATACACTACCGGCATATTTCAGAATCAGTAGAGTTCTCTTTTACTGTTTGCTAAATTTCTCCATTATTGAAGTAATAAGCACAATATATTTTATGTTAAATTCGACACAATTATGGGGTAAATAAACGGAAGAATACTGAAACTCCATATATTTTTTTCTATTTTTCGGTTTGTGAATAAACAGGCAGCATCGGCTTTGACTTGATACATCAGCCATTGAAGCTAGAATTTTAAAAGAGCATTCCCATAACCTTCGATAAACTCACACACACAAAAGGAGAATTTGACTTATATTTGACCAAAAACTCTCTCTCTCCCCTCTCCCTCCCCCTCTCTCTCTTTGTATATATATATCACCCTTCCGATTAACTCAGTATACTTATTTCGAAATGTAATCCCAACCTACTGTGTCACCCGT
The DNA here is from genome assembly GCA_032622095.1 of Siphonodentalium dalli. Classification (NCBI taxonomy): domain Eukaryota; kingdom Metazoa; phylum Mollusca; class Scaphopoda; order Gadilida; family Siphonodentaliidae; genus Siphonodentalium; species Siphonodentalium dalli. The sequence continues at coordinate 68,931,481 of CP136061.1, forward strand.
TACTTCGTTTGAATACAAATTGCTGTCTAATCGATAACCCCGATTAAGTATCTTTCGCTATCTAATCGTGTGCGTATTGTGTGGATCTAGCAAGCCGCTATAAGTACTGCGCGACTGCCTGCAAGCAGTATGGATTCTATGATTTTATGCCAAAGCGGTAAACAGAAATAGAGATGGAAAACTTACTTTTGGTATGCATTGACAACCCACCAATCCCTCACATGTGCCCGGAAATAATGTTGGACCCCCTCCCTGAATATCTGAAAAACATACTCATAAGTGTTATAATACTGGTGCATTCAGATCTGCTGCTACAGTACGGTATGCATGTAGGGAGTATACGGGTTTGCAACATCAAATATGTATGTGATAAGAAAATATGCAGCAAACGAAAACTACCAATGCATGTCACTAGGATGTAGATAGAAAGGTCCAAATCTCTCCAAGAGAATCCCCAGAATGGGTTGGTACCATAATATGAAGGTACACAAAGTCCGGTCGGAATGACCGCCGACCTGGTCGCCAACAGACGGAAATATGACTCTTTTTGTATCGACAACAGCACAGAAGTATTTTACTTACCCTGTCTTTGCGAAGTTGGTCCAGTATGTCATGACCGTTTGGGAATAATTTCTTTCGGATTGAGGAATTGTAGTGAGTGACACATTCATGGCGTCAAGCACGTCCCTAGGGAACCCAAAAACGTAACCAAGCTCCTCTGAATGGCCAGCGCCTGTAATTAGCGGACCCATTTATGATAGGCCTAATGGTTTATGGCCGTATCTGTATACATAAGACTTCCTGCCCAAAGCTGCAGAAATATCGCTCATAATAACAAATGGGTAGGTAAATTGTGAGTCCGTTAATAAGTTGGAAGCCTGGTACAGTCTAGCGATATCGCTGGAACTCTTGTGGTCGGTGTAACGGTATTTGATCAACTCAGCGTTTATTTGCCCTTCGAACTTTATTAGCGAAAGAAATGTACCAATGAGTTGAGTTCGAAAGATCTCTTCGCTCACTCCGTTAGTCCTCCATGTTTTTCCGAGTAAAAAGGAATAAACTAGTCCATCGAAATCGTTTATACCAGACAGATATTCGATATCGAGCATATTTCTAGCACAGTCGCTTGTCTGGTCCACACAACGTTCTGGGTCGAACTTTATGAAATTGTCGTCCCTCTCAGGAGCGAACCGCATTGTTCCGTCTTGTGTGAGTTGTAAACCAGACATATGTAGCTTCATAGCGTCGACTTTGCGCATACAATCAAGCCGGGAATTAAAATTCGGATGGTCATTAGCACACCCCACTTTAGAATACAGCTCATTTGCCAGGTTCCGAGATGCAGTCACATTGGTAGAAGCCCAAACTGCAGCTAACGACCCGCTCTCAGCAATAGCTCGACTAAAGAGTCCCTCGTTGCCACTGAACATCATTTGATACGTCACCGACGCAGCGCCAGCAGACTCGCCAAATATAATATTGTAACTTTGTCCTTTAACCCACCAAAGCTCTCGATGTTTTTGTTTGTCCACTGCAAAGCAAGCTGTTGGTCCCATATTCCGACATTTGAAGGGGCGTCGTCTACCCCAGTATTTAGGAACCCAAGTGGCCCTACACGGTAGTTCATAGTTACAACAATGACGTCACCAAAAAGTGCTAAATGTTCTCCACCGGAAATAGTTGTTGACCCGAGCACGAAACCCCCACCATATATGAAAACCATAACAGCCTTTTTGCCACCTTTTAGTGCGTCAACTGGGGCGAAAACGTTCAATGTCAAGCAGTCCTCGTTTGGAATTATAAGCTTTGAGAAGAAGTCTGCTAATTGATTTGTCACCTGAATGCAAGAATATCCATATTTAGATGCGTTGAAACTTTCAGTAAATCGCTCATTCTGTACCGGCTTGGCAAATCGTAGATTTCCTGTCGGTGGCTCGGCGAACGGAATACCTAGAAACTGGACAGCCTTCTTACCCGGAAACAGAACGGAATCATATTCGTATCCAATAATGTCACCAGCAGGTGAACTGACCGTGTGCTGATTAGCATTTGTCGCAATAAATCCTGTAATTACAATAAGAACTGCAAGCGATAACATGATGAACGATTATTTCTCCACCACAACGTTCCCGTTCCAGATCACTGTATGCGATGTGGGTAGACCGGTAATTATAGCTCTTCGTCGACATATTATTCCCACCTGATTCCCACCTCTTTGTTGATTCTAGCATGTGTAATGCACTAAGCAGTTTGTGTGCATCAGTGCAATACACTGTGACAAGGCAGATATGTAATGGCCAGATGCGCGTACATTTGTATGTGATGAATCTGTTATCTACTTCAGAAACTTGTAAATAGGATGAATGTACCGGTTAACGAGTTCGTATAGGTTACAAGCACTAATTATATAGAGTTACCCTTCTTGGATTTGTGCAGGGAAACCCGAGTCAGCATAAATAAAATGGCTGCATGCTGGTTGGTTGCAATCGCAACTTCTCGGATTATCGTTCTTGGGAAAACAATTATTATTTGCGTACGGAAATCACCGAGGTTTGCTGATTGGGTTGGTTGATGGAAAATTGACCACTTGAAGTTCAAATAAGCTTAACCCATGGCCGGCGGGACATATAGTTAACACTGTCGCCTGTGGAAAATAATTAGTTGTTTGCCTCCTGTACATATATGGCAGATTTTGGTGCAGAAAAAAAATACGACGCAATTGTAACCAGTTACTGGGTTACAAATACGTCGTGTTGTTTTGTTGAGCTATTGTATTTTTACGCCTTATCGACCCATTTTCAGATTATGCGAGACAATTATTAACCCTCTGTCGCCGGAACTTCGACTTTTTCCGGAGGCGTAATTTTCTATATGTTCAAAATAGGACGATCGATGTGATAGAAGTTTCTCTAATAGGAATTAGAGTCAAACTCCTGAAAAGTACTGAAATTTAAAGGGTCATCCGCCTATCATTGAACCAAATCATCGTCGGATGGTGAAATTTTGAGGGGGTCTATTTCAAATCCAATTAAATATGGTATTGTTTAAAATGAGATAAATTTCTTCAGGCGTATGGTAGATATACGTAACTAGTTTCAAAACCTATATATGCCTTTCTACCGTTATGCACGCGAGTCGGATTTTACCAATTAAACTATGATGAAAAACCGTGAATTTTGGGTGATCACATTTTTTGATTATTTTTTTTGGCCCGAGGCTATTGCGGACCACACTTATCGGCTGGAGCACCCCGAAAGAGGTGACTCACCCTTACGAGATGGTCAACTTGCCTGTCGGGGTCAGTCCCCGCTAGAAGCGGAAGTCCGTCAGTCAGTCAGGACCACTCGTCCTCCTCAGGCTACGAACCCATACCGTGGAAGTCCCGTCCGATGGGGTGACCATCGTCGGGGACGTATCTCACAGCACGGGCTCGAGCCAAAAGGCCGAGAAGCGATCGAATGATCACCCATTTCGCAACAGCGAAATAGCGTATGATCTGGGTGATCACATTTGTGGAAATAACATTCCCATTAGATAGTGGATGGACATGGGACATGCTGCACTGTACAGTATATATGTCTATGACATGCATGACATGATTGTCGGTGTTAATTCTTACCAAAAATAATTGGTTCATTTTAATACTGGTATGTGGGCTGAAGGACCACTGGAAGATAATAGGATGTCGAATGACCCCTATATTTCAATTGTACCATGCACAGTAAAGCTTTGTGTGTAAAATTGGCATGGTTTACATGATCAGAGTTCGATTTCATTTACAATTAGAGGTTACAAGCAACTAATTATATTGAGTTACACTTCTTGAATTTGTGTAGGGAAACTCGAGTCAGAATAACAAAATGGCTGCTGATTGGTTGATTATCATTAAGGGAAATTTCCCTAAGCGGGAACAGAAAATCATAGCCCACGTAAATATGGCGATCATTTTTGTTTAGGTGGCCATGAAGAGTCTCGTGGGATTCTTATGTTACAGAATTGTCTGGGTATTTTTAGGCTGCTGATTTTTGTGCAGTAAAGGGGGTAGTTGTGGAAATTCAAGATTATCGTTTGAAAAAGTTTCAGAAAAGGGCGCGTTTGTTGTCACAGACTGGTGTATCGGATGACGTTCTAATGGAAAATTGACCACTTGAAGTTCAAATAGGCTTAACCCATGACCGGCGGGACATATAATTAATAACACTGTCACACGGCACGATCGTTTCGACGATTCTACGACCAATTCCACGATTCTGCGGCTGGACAACCACGGTGCTACGGCAGTTCAACGATTCTGCGGCCTTATTATACGTGATATTTTATGACAAATTAGATAATGGGGCCTTTTACTGAATTGGGACGATAAAAGTGGGCTTATTCTTGTATGCATTGTGCAGAGTAGACTTTGCAGGTCCACCAGGTTGACTCACGGAATACATACGAAGATGCGATCAATACATAAAATGAGTCACAATCGGCTCGGTCAAGTCTGGATAATCCGATCAAACCGCGAACCGATCGCAAAAAATCGTTTCGTGGGCTACAAGGGGACATTAACAGTGCGAAAATTAACATCCAACGTAAGCTTTGATAAGCATAAATGTATTATGTGTCAAATTCGTACCTCCGTTGACGCAATATTCGATTAAACTACACACAGAAATGCAGTAACAGTGTCAACTATTTGACAACGCTCCGCTTCGACCATGACAACAACGATTGTGCGACTCGTTGAACGGTAATTTTCATTTGTATACGACGTATCTGTCACTGCATGATCGGACAGCTTAGTTATGCGTGTAAGCCCATGTATGCTGCATCAATAAATGTTTGGAACAGTACCTTCGTTGTACAATGCACATGTCCTGGATTCAATACAGTACTTTATATTTACTGATCCCCACATGTGAAGGTATAGAGACCAAGTCACATAAGAGATTTGTCGCTAAACGAGCATTCTTTAATTTTTTGAACATGACAAAATGCCCGACTTACATGTACCTGACCATTTTCCTTCTTGGTGCACCTAGCGGCTTTGTAATTTTTGTAAAGTTGACTTGTTCATTCGAAAATGTCACCACTTACCCTACCATAACATGAGTTATTTTAGTCATATTCTGATTGGCAGGTAGGCCCTACATATAAAGATGTCCTCGAAAAATTATTGACCGTTTAGTTACTTTTATAAATGTGTTTGTATGAAAGTATTAGTTAAAATTCTTTATGGTTATCTGAAACTGAAAGTAATGAGCCACACTTTAAAACAAATAAAAATAAAAGGGATGGATGCCAGAAAATTGCAGTAAAAACGTATACATACATAAAATAGTAGAACATTGGGTTGGTTGGTCCCGAAAGTAGCCAAAATAAAAAAATAACCTATAGGGATACGCTGATTTAAGACCCCCTACCCCTGATCCCCCGGTTCGGACGCCAACTTGCCGGTATATTATTAACATGGGGTGTTTTGTTGCGGTAGTATTTTTAATTGGGTAAACTGGTGTGTGCATACTTCAAATGAGTTAAGAATTAATAGGAAATAAATGTCATAGAATTGTAATATCTGGAGGCAAATCTTGACTGCGCGAGGGAATTATATTTTAGATAACTAGATTTTAATCACAAATAAATAAATCATTATAGAATATCATTTTCACCGTTTATAGATATATATATACCTGGATGTCAAAATATGGAATTATACTCAAAACAAAATATTAAGTTTCATGTGTGGAGTTAATTTCTAACATGAAGGCGACCATTCCCCACCATCGATACCACAACGCAACTGAGAATAAGACATGTTGGCCATAAGAAAATACCGAGGCATTGTGAGTCGGCTGCTAGTTAGGCGTACAGACAGACGGAAGGAAAGTTGGATAGGCGGAACATTTAAATCATGTAATGTGTGGTGCACAGATATGGAAATTAAACCTGTACAGTATAGCAATATACGATTCGACATTACTTTATTTTCCACAGCTGGCTCCAAATAAAAGAGTCTTAGTGTACCTTCAGACGACCACGATACAATCGTAAGTGGAAAGATTTCCGTCGTAGGAAGTAACCGTTGGTGGACTGCGCATGCGCACGTCAAAATCGTAGGTCATAAAATAATACCAGACACTGTTTGATTTTAGATGCGAAATCGTGGCGTATCATTGGATACCTCCACTTGCGACGTTATCGCAGCCGTGTGTACGTAAAAATCGTAGCTGGAAATGATCGTATGGTAGTCAATCACATGCTTTAGGAACAACCTACGATATCATAACGTACCTCGACATCGCAATCGTGTGAACAAACTATCCACGATCTCGTTGGGCCCGATTCCTCCACTTACGATTGTATCGTGGTCGTCTGAAGGTACACTTAATCTCGTAGCCTTGAGGTCGTGTGATTCATATGCGTATTCATGTCTATAGCGAGCGTGACATTCATTAGAAAACGACTTCTCGTGAGCACAAGTTAATGAAATTTCAATTGCTGGTCTCACAATCGTCGTTGTCATAGTCGACTACTCGGCGTTGTCAATTGAGTGCGATGATACCCCCCACAAATATGGACACAGCGCCATCAATCACAGAACTGAGGTTAACATCAGTTGTGAAAAATCAACCAAATACGTATGGCTATGTTATTATTTGGTTTCCACTCAATTTTATAGGACATTATATATATTTTCTCAACTCTAAAGACGAATTTCACACAGTGATGTGTGTAAATCCAAAACAACTGGTCTATTTGTGTCAAAGATTATGTATTGTTGTGCTAACTGTCTAGTGCTGAACTCTCTACCGATTATCGAATCGAAGATCGCCGTACCTAATAGAAATATAATATGTTGTACATAACTGTCTATATTTCTGGAATTATTCATTTCTTAATGTTTTTTTCGTGTTTATCGCATCAGCCTGGTCGCAGAATCGTTAAATTGCCGCAGCACCGTGGTTGTCAAGCCGCAGAATCGTGGAATTGGTCGTAGAATCGTCGAAACGATTGTGCCGTGTGACTGTTGCCTATGGAAAATAATTTGTAACCTATACGTATCATGCGCGACAGACCGAGGTCTGACCAAAAGCACTTGTGTTGCGCTGCACATTAAGTGTTATTAATTTAAATCAGACGATGTGCAACTCTTAAGGGTGTGTTTACATTGGTGTAGATCTGTGTACAGAAATATGTGAAGTCATGTGTCACCGATTACTGTCATCACAACATGATTACTGGTAGTGTACGCCCGCTCGTCAGTTCTCTGGTAACGGATCATTCATTACGAGTTCTCGTCAGTTTAGGCCAGGCAAACAAAAATGAATCCACTATCAGCAGACCAATGCGATTTGAGACATGCCGTACAGGGACATGTCGATAGGGTCTCCACGAAAGGGCGGGTTCCAAATTGGAATTTACAACTGCACCTCCTCCCATTGAACCAGACCAATCCCACGAGCTTGCATAATTCCATGTGTACCCCTCCATTTGAGTTTTGATTTTTCCCAACTTTTCCATTCACAGGCCTGGATGGTAGCGGTATCCGTATCCTGTTCTGAATGGATGCGTAGTCCTGTGATTACTAGCCAAATGGAGGAACAGAATCAACTGGGTCTGAGCAAGGTCTAAGCAAATTTTGAGATCCTGGAAATTGCCAAAATCCACCTTTGCACTCGAGCCAACTGGGATTTGTCGCTATTCATACTGACCCCCACCAGAAAACCCCGTAGGGTTCTCAAGTGGAGAACTGATAATATGTACATTCCAACAGGCAGGTTATATGCTTTCAAACAAAATTGGGCCGATTCCACACAAAGTTACTCGGTTGCCATGGCAACCATTTCACGAAAATATCACGAAATGTGTCACTTGTTGCCATATTTTAGACAGTTTTATTTGAACTTAGCGATTTTCTTCAACAAGAACTATATAAAAATCACGTATTGTTTGGAAAATCCCTATTATATACATATCTTGGTCCTGTTGTTCAAATGCACAACAAGCAATGTTCTTCTCATATAAACAATTAGCATTGGACATGGAAACAATCGGACATGGAAACAGTTGTTGAATTGACACGAACATTGACTCATGGTAGAAAATATACCTCTTCCAAGTCTCTGAAATTTTAGTCGAAACTAAAAAAATTCGTAGTATTTTCGAAAACGGTTGTCATGACAACGGGCAACTTTGTGTGATATATCCACAAAATCTAGTTTGAAAGCGTATGCCTGACTTATGGAAACGTACATAGTCTGTTCTCCACATTATAATGTCGTCTGTGATATCTGCCTGTCACCGTGTGACAGACGGCTATTTAGTTACCCCATCCGAACCCCCATAGGTAATAGTATTCGATTGTTAACCTGCAAACGGGGCTATATATGACTATGCATCGTGTGTCTTGCATGTCCCGACATGTGATGTAGTTATAATAACAAACTTAGAGATGTTCACGCATTTTTAGCAAATCTAGTTCGAAATAAGGAAATCAATGTAAGCGTTCAAATTGCCGGGCAAGTCTATTCAAGCCATTTCCATGTCAACCGATCAACTTTTTGTGATGTCCACGCAAATTGTTTTGAAAGTATATGACCTACTTATTGAACTGAACTCGTAGTCAGTTCGTGGTGCACATAAGAATCCCACGGGGTTCTATGGTGGGCCAGTATGATATATAGAAAGCTCGTATATTAATGATTAATTTTTTGTTTAGCTAACTCGTATGTTGAATAGAAAATTTGAACCTCATTATAGGTACCGCGATAGCCCAGCTCTGATATAGATACCAAAATAATTAAAACGGGGGTCGTCCATTCATTCTTATCGAATTTTATCTGATATAAACATATTTTATTTTTATAATATAATACAAATATTGAAACAACGTTCTTTAAATTTACACGAACATTGTATTAAAACGAGAATGATTGATTATAATTTCATTGATATGACGGATGGATGAATACAATATATATGATAAATTCTAAGACAACATGCATGTGTGGTGTGTGGATTTTTGGAGAATTTGGCTGTGTGCTTGGGAAATTGGGGGGGGGGGGGGGTATCGTGTATATATGGAAATATTTCAGACAAACTTAAGGGTTCGGATTCGTTAAGTCCAGTTTGAAGACCACAGCTTAAACCAGGTTTAATCATATACATTGACGCAATGTGACGGTCCAGCCAAACCGGGTCGTTGTGGTCGTTATGGCTAGCTGATTCGGTGAGATGAACGGCGGACCACAAGTAGGCCGGTAGAATCGCTATTGGAACGCCCTCATTTAAAGCGAACTAGTGTACCCTTACAGCAGATATCGTGTGAGAATGAATCAATTGTGATATAATACACCGCTCAAGCCGCCATTATCACCGTTTTCACACAGCGTCAATCGAGTTCATATTCAGCTCAACGTTGAACTGATTGAGTAGCAATATTGTAAACCGCGGTCAACAACATACGGATTTGTCATTGTGGTCTTGCCTTCTTAAACCTAGTTTTGCTAGGTTTTTTGGGGGGGGGGGGGGGGGGTATATCGTATATATGCAGAGAAAGATATTACAGACAAAGGGGCTGGATTCGTTATCTCCAGTTTAAACAAGATCATGTGTCAGATCCACATGAATATTTGCAGCCAAAGCTCAGTAGTCACAGTCGATCGGGAGGAAGTATAATCCGTCTGTTTTGTTGGACTCAATCAAAGAGCGACATGACATGGTACACCAGGCTTGGGAGTTAGTATGATGTGTCAATCACTGATATAGGTTAGAAGGAACTAAATAAGTAGAATTACGTCCCTTTCGTTTTTACATCGTATCTCGAATACGAGTTAAAAACATTCTGTCACGCGATTGGCGTATAATATTTCAATAATATTTACAAATTTAAAAGATATAATACATATGGCATGTATAAATGTGGTTTTCCCTAGTCTGAAATGCGTTCGTGTCCAAACATTGACGGGAGCATAAGGCTGGGTATTTGTTTTCATCAGCAGTTCAAATTTTGTGCAAAAAGTGGGGTAGTGTGGAAAACGCGTGTTGTAAAATTGAAAAAGGTGTGGTCAGGATAGTACGCATACATGGCAAAGATGCGCGAAGGGTTGGGCTTCACGAAAATTACGATTTCGTGCAATTCGTATGTAGCAAATTTAGTGGGCGGGGCCAAACATTAACACTGAGGCCTATGGAAAACATTTGGTTCCTTCTAACCAAAATATAGTTCGCACGAAGATGTGTTGATGTGATTTCTTAAGGAGTCTGTGGCTACTGGAGGTAGAATATGTGTTCCAGTGTTCCGTTATACAACATAAGAACGTATGCATTGATTTGTCGAATAGACGACATTATGGCCCACCATAATATATCCCACATGCAAATTCTTGGTAGGATATAGTGTCATCGTCAACATTAATAGATTACACAAATTGATGCAAATTTAAAGTCGCATCATATCTTACTGCTTTTGACTATTAAGTCAAACGGATTCATTTTATAGGTGTTTGTGAATGTCGTAGCATTTCAACGCGTTAATTATAGGCAAGGTTTCACACATCTCATTGAACAATACTATCCGCAATGTCGTTCACGGAAATGACACATGACCTATTTTTGGATTCAGCATGAAGAATTGTCCTAGCTCCTATACATCGAGAAACATAACATTCTAGTATTTCGACATGTACGTCAGTGGAATAAAAACAATAACTAGCTTCCGACCGGCGACCGAGGCATGCTGCATTGGCTACATGTAACAGTATACCTCTAATCGCGTCCTCGTGGTAACATACTAGCACGAGATCGGGAACTAACTCTAAGCGAACGTCGCCTTTCAGGGACCATACACACGTGACATTTGACCCCGTGGCAAACATATAATTCAGTGTTTTCGAAACACATGTAGATTCTGCAGTCGACCATTCGCGAAAAACATAGAAGCCTGCCAAGGAGTCTTTGTTATCACCACCTGATAAATATTTGGCATATACTGGAACTGTGTCATGGACACAGGATGTGTGAAGTCTTGCTTGAATACCAGGATTGTATTCTCGGGTTGCAGGAAAAAGGTAGCATAATGACTTATTCTGAAAAAGAATTGCAATGTATCATATTATGCAACAACTTCAACAATCTACTAATATCGATAATGACCTACTTACATCCTGTTAATAATTTGTACGAGCTTTATGTGACAAGCCGACTTGTATTCAAGTCGACGAATTACGATAGATTTTCTCCTGTTAAACGAGAACCATAACAAAAATGCAGACTTCTCAAGCAACACTATTTTCGTGCAAACTATCATGCAATTACTTGGCACAATAACTCAACCCATTCTGGAATGCCATTTCCTTATAACCCTATGCAATTTGGGCTCCATATATAGTCCTATGTTGAATGGGATATATAACCATAGCCCTATATATAGTGCACGAGATACATGTTTATGGTTATATGATAACAACACTAGGCATAGTGACATGAGGTGTCCCTAAAGTATGTCCTTTACCGTTATGCCCGTTTTGAGTGTCTTGTAAATCATGTTATCCCCTGGACGCAGTGCGGGAATAGTCAGCACCCAGATGCACATGCATATAAACGAATCTATAACCAATGATGAAGCAAGATTCAGGCGTAATCATGATCGGCCAGTCCACACTCATTGTCCCTTTCACGCCCGTCGACTTCATCGCATAGATCAACACCATGCTACTATTATAATCTTCGGATTATTAACAAACCCAAATGATTTCAGTTGACACAGAATATATACAGACAAGCTGGGCAGAAACATAACAGCTAAACAGAGTGAAATATTTTCCTAAAATCCTGAAGTAGTGAACCTTTTGACATGGAGTGTTTCGGATCGCACCCGGTGGCTCGGTCCGCCCCCCGCGCTAATTTATAATCAAGCCCTGTGAGTTCTGCTTGTCTCCCTCAAGGTTGAAAATAGGTCTGGCTAAAACGACCCCGCAACAGAAGTACCGTGCATGAGATATATGTGTGCATGGGATTATATGGGATTTGTTTTCCTTGACGGTCATCGCATGGTCCTGCGTGAGAGGCCCGGAACTCATGCACGTCAACAACGCATTGATGCCACTTCATCCCTATCCAAATGCAGTTACAGAACTACTGCGATTTGCAACTAGCTACAAAGATTCAGGCGAATTGTTATTTGGCCGGATGTACTGGTATATGAAATGTGAGGATATCTGCATGGGATAACCGAAGTATGCCAATTTTGACTTAACTGGCTACCATGAGGATGAGCAGAATTATTGGGCATTTTTGTCAATCAATTATTCATCACAATAAATGAGTTGGTACAAGATATTAGATTTCTTTAGTTTGTTGATGAGCACCAGTGAATGCATTTCTTAATGAACAATTCCCTTATCCCCATATGACGAACCCAGTTTATTTTGTGTCGGTAAGTTTGAAAATCTTCGATCTTGGCGGCCGTTTTTTATGCCATCTTAAAACAATTATCAAATATCAAGTGTCTAGTGTCACAAAATCAGAAAATTACCTCCCAGTAAAACGTAAGTCTCACTCATCAGCCTTTGCTAGCCATATGTGACCAGTTGAAATATATATATAATATATATATATATTTCAACTGGTCACATATATATTATATATTATATATATATAATCGGCTTTGTACGAAAATTCAAATAAAAATTGAAAAGATATGAAATAGTTGACAAAAAAGTGATCATGTGAGGCTTTATGAATTTAAATTTTCTGGACCAGTATCCTCGTCTGACTTTTCCATACCCCTATCAAAATTTAATCACAATGTTGTAAAATTTTGAGAAGTTAGTAAAAAAAAAAACCATTTTTCTCCAAATTTTCATCAGAACATGTTCGGACAAGGTTGTTTATAATTCCCCTTCATCAATCTCTACACTATTTCATTTTATGCCTCTAAAGCCTTCTTTGCATGCGGCATTCTAAGTGTAAACTATGCAATTAATTTTTCTGAGAAAATTATATTTTAGGGGGTCGGGTTAAGTTTATGCCCACAGCGCATTTTCACATATATATAATTATCAGTCTATCACCCACTCGATGAAATTTTGATTTTATTGAGGGGTAGGAGTTGTCTTCCCTGAAAAAATCTATTTTTGGGACACATTCTGAAGCGGGCAACAAACATAATCGGATGCGTCATATAATGACCTTTAATTTGATATATAAAAACCTTTGTTGGAAGGGGGGGGGGGGGGGTGCAGCCAACTTTTAAACTAGAGGCTTTCTGAGAATTGGCCCACGGACTAAAATAGACTATGTTTCCCATACATTCATTGTATGGATGCTGGGATGATACCATAAGCTCAAAAACAGTTGTCAAACATATTAATCTAAACATTCCTACATATAAATTAATGTGAATCTGGAGGTTGTTTCCCCTCTCTATATATCCTCTCTCTATCTATATATCTATGTGTGCGTCCTCTCATTTTACAGGAACACTGAATAATTCACATACCACCGCATTGTATATTTGAGAATTAAACGAGAGGATCCACTCATGTGAGGGGCTGCACGTAGCGGGTTGAGCTAAACATATATTAACGTAAGAGTCGTGAGCACAAGAGACACCACACTGAGTAAGTTCGACGTGAAGGAATCGACACTGGACACGGAACACATCTGTTTCTCTGGCATGGCTTTCGTTATTGCGGGGATAAGGTCTCTCCAGAAAGCCACCCTATCAGCGTACATATGCCTTCCCGGAATAATGCCATCGTATGTTCTTCCGAAGTCAAGGAACTCCTTTGTCTCGTTATTGTACTCTGGCCAGATGCTAGGACGGAATTCAGTCTCTGGTTCGTTTGGGTTGCTAGAAAATAAGATGGTATTGTGATGATTTGTGCCACATAATATAGCGAATATATTTTTAAATGATGATTTATCTCTTCCCTGGACATATATACTGTATATATTTGAAGATATCAACAATATTAATTTCCACACAGAGCCTGCCGAGAGAACACACAGGCAACATGAGATATTATAAATAGTAAATTATTTTTCCTTCAACTATTTTCTATGAACAGGGACAGAAAGTATTACTATTTTAAGAACATTACAACATGTGTGTTACATTTCTTTTCTTTTTTAAATCAGAAAGTCGATCATGTTTAAACTCTCTTGAATGACGCCATTCATCTATTAGGTTTAAACCTCCGTTCGACAACTAAACCAGTTTAACTAAGTCTAAGTGGCGCATTCGTCATCGTCGAGCTTAACAATCGTACTTTGCCTATTACGGACCGCCGCATTCTATCTACAATTAAGGTAATGAGCGTATTTTAATTTGAAATATATAAGCCAAAAGCGCTCACATCTGTAACCTGTATACACAGGGATAAAAGAAATTTGTCAATTGCAATACTTATTTAGACTTTTTTAACCTTAAAGGCACGGTTGGCCTTGGATGTAGGTTTTTTTTTAGAAATAAAAGTTACCCAATTATGAATTTCCTGAAGAATATACTAATAGTATAGTATAATAATAGTATGAATGCGATATTACCCATAAACACACGGTGTGTGAGCCGAGCATTTGGTTATACACAGCACGTAAACAGCGGGCGATAACGCCGATATGCATAACACTCAACACCGTGCCATTTTTTTTGGGAGAGCGATTCACGTTGACCCCAATCAACACAGAAATCTTGATTGGCGAGGATTTGCGAGCGTTGTATCGGTATCTGTTAAACGGTATGCTGGCAATTTTAACGAAAGTTCATTTCGTGGGTATTCCACGCGGTGTTGAGTGTTTTGCGTATCACACACTCTTTATTTACTGTACTGTATCACAACATGGCTTTGATTTACTAACATGCAAGGCGTACGATCTTGCCAATACCTTGATATTTATGATTGGCATAAAAACACAATCTGGCTATAGATTAATAGTCTTTCTGTTTATGGCGGTTTTAATGGGTGTTACTGTTTTAACAGCAATGCCCATTGCGAAGGCCATCCGTGCCTTTAAACCGGCAACCAAACAAGCAAAACTGGGTTTAGGGAGGCTAGCCCTGAGATGACGAATCAGTCTTTACCGGCCACCTTGTCAATGTATGTTTAAACTCGGTTTAAATTTGGAGGTTTAATCTGGACGAATCCGACACGGAGGTTCCATAACAAAATCAGAGTCGCCATACTCCGTCGAGTCAAGAAAGTTATTTGAAGACCAACAGCACTGTTGTTATAACAATACGTGCAGGTACGTGTGTATGTGCATTGAACAAAAGCACCGTTGTAGATTATGCATGCATTTAATGACGTTAAAATTGGCGTAGAAATTAGATGCACATGTACGACATGGGTGCCATTGTATCTTCCAGTATAGATATTCCAGAATGAGCAGGGGTGAGGTCGGAAACATTGTTAGACAAGCGTGATAATTTTTTTTAATTTTGGCCATTTTTGGGACACACCTCAGGGGGGGGGGGGTCGCGCACAAAAAGTCCATATATAGGGCGGGGTGGGTGGGTCATTTGGACCCGGAAAAAATGCGTAAATGACCAAATATGCTAATTTTTTCCTCCACTTAAAATCACTGTTTTTGTGCTCATGTAATCTGTTATTATCTATAATCAACCATATGGCACACTATGCTATTTAAAACATATTAACCAGAACTAACTACCATTTAGGGGTGTATGTGTGCTGATGTATGTCAAAATTAATGTACCAGATTTCGAAGGATGAAAGATATATTATATATGTTCTTAATCCACATAATGGATATTATTTGTTATCAAGATAAACTTGATGATACAAACAAAAATAACAATTCCACTATATTCCACTGGTTTAAACTATAAAACAAAATAACTCATACAAAAAGTTCATACTATTTGGATAACAATATGAAAGCTTAGCCTTTTGTGATATTAATTCAACCACAGTTATTATTCACAAGTCTAAGCAGTTACGTACTGTACATATACATGTAGTAAGGCAGTATATCTGGAGTTCCAGTTATTTGACTGCCAATACATATGGTATTGTAATTATTAGTTTCTTGTTCATTATTGGTTGCTTTGATATTCAATTTAGGATATAGCAGGATAGAGCAATGTAACAATAAAAGTAGCTTTTGGTATTAAAGTCTCAACTTATTCCATATGCAACATAAAGCTAGAATATAAACATGACTAATATGAACTTTGTTCTTGAAACTAATTACAAATCATACTAACCTGGATCAAACTGCACAGGTAATCTATGCCACTCTCTTCATGCGAACTTTCTCAGAGTCACATATCTTAACTGGACAGTCTGATCCAGGATGCTTGTTCTTATAATCGGTTTCCATGTGATACGTCCAGTAAACCACATTGCACAGGGGGCACCTACATGTATACGGACGGTTTGTACAAGGTGACCGTGGCTTGGATATCTCCGCTGGCTTTAAACTAAACTTTATACTCTGCTAATAAGTTAATAATGTGCAGATATATATCACAGAAATAGGGGAGATGAAATTTGTTCTACCCCTATTACTACAGTATTACTATTGGGCCTTGGGTCTAAAACATCTTACACTATTGTTATATAAAAGAATATGGAGTTATTGAGGATATCAGGACATGTATTACCTTATAATTATTATGTTTTATGGCATTATGCCCAGTTATGCCCAATGTTTTTAAGTGCATGCATTCAGCATTTCCACATTTTATACTAATAGGATTATCTCCCTTTAGAGCAGTTTAGAGGTTTATTAAAATGCTCGAATAGTATTAAATAATAAGAAACGGAACAATTCTTTGCTAGGCTATGATTTGGTTTATATTTTATGTTTTTTGTAAGATTTTGGGGGTGGGTCCCAAAAATTGGGCGGAAAAAAAGAAAAAAATTGAAGGTAGAGGGGTGGTGGGTCCCCAAGAGGGGCATTTTTTTTTTTTCGCCCTATATATATAATTTTTTTCCGCGACCCCCCCCCCCCTGCACACCTACCCAATTTTGTTCCGCTATTGCCAAGTTTTACCGACCATGTTTTGAAACCCACCCGCCCCCTATTATCACGAACACAAACAGTTCAGTGTGACATAATAGTGATTGCTCATGCAATTGTGTCTATGTGTTTTAAGTGCGGAGTTACCTGGAACGAAGGCAATTTACAACAAGTTACTAAGTACTGACTGTCTGCAAGCAGGATGGATTCAAAGCTTTGGTGCCAAAAAGGTAAAAAGAAATACCAATGAAAAAACTACTTTTGGGATGCATTGACCACCCACCGACCCCTCATACGTGCCCGGAAATATTGTTGGACCCCTCCTGAATGGACTAAAAAAAAATACTCATAAGTGTTATAATACTGGTGCATTCAGATCTGCTGCAAAAGTAAGGTATGCATGCAGGGAGTAAATAATGACGGGTTTGCAAAATCAAATATGTATGTGACAAGACAATATGCAGTAAAGGAACACTACCACTGAATGCCATCTGTATGTAGATATAAAGGTTCAAATCTCTGCAGGCGAATCCACAGAATGGGTTGGTACTATCATATGAAGATACCCAAAGTCCAGACCGAGTGATCGCCGACCTGGTCGTCAAAAAACGGAAATATGATGCTTTTTGTATCGATAACAGCACACTAGTATTTTACTCACCCTGTTTTTGCGAAGTTGGTCCAGTATGTCATGACCGTTTGGGAATAATTTCTTTCGGATTGAGGAATTGTTGTGAGTGATACATTCATGACGTCAAGCACGTCTCTAGGGAAACCAAAAACGTACGCAAGCTCCTCTGCATGGCCGGCGCCTGGAATGAGCGGGCCCATTTCTGATAGGCCAAATAGTTTGTGGCCGTATTTGTATACATATGACTTCCTGCCCAAAGCAGCAGCAATATCGCTCACAATAACAAATGGGTAAGTGAATTGTAAGTCCGTTAATAAGTTGGAAGCCTGGTGAAGTCTAACTATATCGCTGGAACTCGTATGGTCGGTGTAACGGTATTTGACCAACTCCGCGTTTATTTGCCCTTCTAAATTTAGCCATGGGAGAAATCCCCCTATGAGTCGAGTTCGAAAATCCTCTTCGCTCATTCCGTCAGTCTTCCATCTTGGTCCAAGAAAAAAGGAAGCAACTACTAGTCCATCGAAATCGTTTATACCAGACATATACTCGATATCGAGCATATTTCTAGCACAATCGCTTGTCTGGTCAATACAACGTTCTGGGTCGAACTTTATGAAATTGTCATCCCTCTCAGGAGCGAACCGCATTGTTCCGTCCTGCATGAGTTGTAAACCAGACAAATGTAGCTTCATAGCGTCGACTTTGCGCATACAAACAATCCGGGAATTAAAATTCGGATGGTTATCAGCACAACCCACTTTAGATGACAGCTCATTTGCCAGGTTCCGAGATGTAGTCGCATTGGTAGACGCCCAGAACGCAGCTAAAGACCCGCTCTCAGCAATAGCTCTACCAAAGAGTCCCTCGTTGCCACTGAACATCATTTGATACGTCACAGATGCAGCGCCAGCAGATTCGCCAAATATTGTAACTTTGTCCTTTAACCCACCAAAGCTCTCGATGTTTTTGTTTGTCCACTGCAAAGCAAGCCGTTGGTCCCACAATCCGACATTTGAAGGGGCGTCGTCTACCCCAGTGTTTAGGAACCCAAGTGGCCCAACACGATAGTTCATAGTGACCACAATGACGTCACCAAAAAGCGCCAAGTGTTCACCGCCGGAAATAGCTGATGACCCGAGCACGAAACCACCACCATATATGAAAACCATAACTGCCTTTTTGTTCCCGTTTAGTGCGTCAACTGGAACGAAAACGTTCAAAGTTAGGCAGTCCTCGTTTGGAATTATAAGCTTTGCGAAGAAGTCTCCTAATTGATTGGCCACCTGAATGCAAGAATATCCATATTTAGAGGCGTTGAAACTTTCAGTAAATCGCTCATTCTGTACCGGCTTGGCAAATCGTAGATTTCCTATCGGTGGCTTGGCGAACGGAATACCTAGAAACTGGACAGCCTTCTTACCCGGAAACAGAACGGAATCATATTCGTATCCAATAATGTCACCAGCAGGTGAACTGACCGTGTGCTGATTAGCATTTGTCGCAATAAATCCTGTAATTATAATAAGAACTACCAGCGATAACATGATGAGCGATTATATCTCCACCAGAACGTCCCCGTTACACCAGAGATACCAGACCACTGTATGCGATGTGGGTAGACCGGTATTTATAGCTCTTCATCGACATAATTATTATTTCCACCTGATTCCCACCTCTTTGTTGATTCTAACACATGTATTGCTCTAAGCAGTTTGTGTGTTTCAGTGCAATTAACTGTGACTGGGCAGATCTGTAATGGCCAGATGCGAGTATCTTTGTATGCGATGAATCTGTTATCTACTTCAGAAACTTCTAAATATAAGGATGAACGTGCCGGTTAACGGGTTCAAGTTCGTGTATGTATCATGCGCGACAGACAGAGGTCTGACCAAAGCACTGGTGTTTAGCTGCACATTAAGTGTTATTAAATCGGACGACCGTGGGATGTGTAATTGTTACGGGTGCTGTTACATTGGTGTAGCTCTGTGTACAGAAATATGTGAAGTTTTGTGTCACGGATTACTGTTATCACAACATGATTACTGGTAGTGTGCATCCGCTCGTCAGTTCTCTGGTAAGGGATAATTCACTACGAGTGCGCGTCAGTTTAGGGCTTTGGGCCAGAAAAATATGAATCCACTATCAGCAAACCAAAGCGATTTCATCTATGCGGTACAGGCCGGATGTTTACGGTATTCGTGAAGGGGGAGTCCACATTGGAACTTCCAACTGCACCTCCTCCCATTGAACCAGACCAGCCTCGCGAGTTTGCATAATTCCATTTGCTCCCCTCCCCTTGAGATTTGAATTTTTCCAACTTTTACATCACGGGCCTGGATGGTAGCGGTATCCGTACCCTGTTCTGGATGGTTAAGTAGTCATGTGGTTACTAGCCAGATGGAGGAACAGAATCAAATGGGTGGACTATATAGTTCGGAGCAAGATCTAAGCAAACTTTGAGATCATGGAAATTGCCAAAATCCACCTTTGCACTCGAGCCAACTGGGATTTGTCGCTATTAATACTGGCCCGGGGCCCCCACCAGAAAACCCCATAGGATTATCAAATGGAGAACTAATTCTACGTCCATTCCAATAGGCAGGCCATTTGCTTTCAAACAAAATTGGGTCGGCATCACAAAGTTGTTCGGTTGCCATGGCAACCATTTTACGAAAATATCACGAAATCTGTTACTTTTTGCTATATTTCAGATATATTTCGTTAAATTTAGCGATTATCTTCACAAGAACTAGATGCAAATCACGTATTGCTGGGAATATACATATATACATATCTTGATCCTGTTGTTCAAATGCCCAACAATGTTCTATTCATATAAATAATTAGCATTCGACATCCTGTTTTACCAACATCCATGGAAACAATTATTGAATTAACAAGAAAATTGATCCATGGTAGAAAATATACTACTTCCAAGTCTCAGAAATTTTAGTCGAAAGCAAAAAGTAGTATTTTCGAAAACGGTTGTCATTGCAACGGGGAACTTTGTGTGATATCCAACAAACCTTGTTTGAAACCGGATGGCTGACTTATTGAAACCGATATAGTCAGTTCTCCACATTATGATGTCTGCGATATCTGCGTGTCACCCTATGCCAGTCGGCAATTTAGTTACCCCATCCGAACCCCCCATAGGTTGTTACCATGGCCATTAAACTTTTGTCTTGAATTTCCGACATGTGTTATAGATTTAATAGCAAACGCAGTTTTAACAAATCCAGTTCGAAATAAGAAGATCAATGTAAGCTTTCAGATTGTCGGGAACATCAATAAGAGGCATGTCTATTCAAGCCAATTCCATGGCAACCGAGCAACTTTGTGTGATGTCCACCCTAATTGTTTTGAAAGTATATGACATACTTAATGAAATGACTTGTAGTCAGTTTTTTCCATGCACAAAAGAATCCCACGGGGGGGGGGGGTCAATGGTGAGCCAGTATTATATACAGGAAGCTCGTATATTAATGATTTATTATTACCTAACTCGTGTGCTGAATAGAGAATTTTCTTCTCCTTATAGGTACCGTGATAGCCCAGCTGTGATATACATATATATATATATATATATATATATATATATACATACCAAAATAATTACCACGGGGTCGTCCATTTATTCTTATCGAATTTTATCCGATCTAAACATATTTTATTTTTATAATATTATACAAATATTGAAAACCCTTCTTTAAATTTACACGAACAATGTATTAAAACGACAATGATTGATACAAATTTGAATGGTATGATGGGTGGATGAATACAAGATATATAATGAATTCTAAAACAGCATGCATGTGTGGTGTATGTGCATTTTTGGAGAAGGTGTGTGTGCTTGGGGGAGATGGGGTGTTTCATCGTATATCACCCCTGGTCAAGTGGTCCTGCAGAAGTGCTATTATGTTGGTGGGTCCTGCTGTTTTGCTATGATGCGGTTATACAAAAGTATACAAAGCGGTGCTGGTGACCACGTGCGCGTTCCGCCTCGTGTTTACGTCGAAACTACGCAATTACAACACGATGTAAACATTCTGATGATCACACGCGAATGCACTAAAACCTCCGGTATGCATACATTCTGCAATTCCGCGGACGACTTAAGAATGACATTATTTGGTGACTACTAACCTAGTTATTGTTGCACCAAACCCCCCCCCCCCCCCAAGTTTTGTCGAGTTACATGACTGAAATCATCCCGTATGAAGGGGAATGATGATTTTAATAACAAAGACACACATTCATTCAAAAGATATATAGCGCACGCTTGAAACAAACCCAATTTGGTATTCTAGGGTCCACACTGATGTTGGTGTGGGACCACGGTGATGCTGGTGAGAATCCACACTGATGTTGATGAGGGTCCACTCTGATGTTGTTGAAATATATTTCTATACTGAACTCAAATCATGAAAACATCGATTTCAAACACTACGAGGACAGAAATACAGTCCACCGTGAAGTCAGAAACATCTTTAGAATCGAGAATAATGACCCAAATATCACAAATTGGATATACCGTGCCATTGGTTACTTATTCCCAGTTAATTATTTCTTATTCGGAAACATACAAACTTCACCAAATAAACGGTGCGGTAGGGTGGCTCACCCCAAGTTATGTTAGAACTACCGAAACCCGAACCCTTCTAGCCCGAGCGGTTGCCACAGAGGTGGTAAAAAGGCAGCCATTGCCATTTCGTTATTTATGGACCTATTTTGAAAAATAAACGGTGCGATAGTGTGGCCCACCCCATGTTATACAACAAAAACAGAAAACCGCACCATCTTGACCACGCAGTTGCCACAGGGGGTGGCAAAAATGGCACCCATTGTCGTTTCGGTATTTGTGGGCCGATTTTGACCAAATAAACCTTGCAGTGGTGTGGCCAACCCCAAACTTTACTACAAAAACTGAAACCGCACCCCTCTAGCCCGTTTGGTTACCAGGTTAGGAGGAACTAAATAAGAAGAATTATACGTCCCTTTCGTTTTTACACCCAATCTCGAATACGAGTTAAAAAAATTCTGGCACGCGATTGGCGTATAATATTTCAAT
Organism: Siphonodentalium dalli; assembly: GCA_032622095.1. Taxonomy (NCBI): domain Eukaryota; kingdom Metazoa; phylum Mollusca; class Scaphopoda; order Gadilida; family Siphonodentaliidae; genus Siphonodentalium; species Siphonodentalium dalli. The sequence continues at coordinate 68,954,160 of CP136061.1, forward strand.
AACACAAGAGGATCATTTGGCTAATTTAAACTAAATGTCCTCAAACCGATCAGAAGGACCCATATTATAAAGATACAACAACAACAACAGGAACAACAACAACAACAACATTTCTTCAAAATAAGCTTTAGTTATCAGAATCGATTAACTGCAAAAAATAATGCTGACCACTGTCAACTATGGCATCAAATTTCCCAAAAACGTGTGATTTATAAACATTTTGTTCAACAAAATATGACCGTATAGTTACTAAAGTATGACGAAAGTTTACCGTATTACCATTTGTGTTCGAGTTATCCATCTTCATGCGCAATTTTGACCGAAACCACCCTTTTGATGGCGTGTTTCTGGGCAGCAATCAGTTGAAATAACAAACTTCAATAATAGATATCTGATCACACTTGAGCTTTGATGGGTTGGTTCCTCGACTCGACTAAAACAGAAGGTAATACTGTCGCGAGTCACCCATTTTAATAAAAGTTAGGCTAGATCCCAATCTCAACGACCCAAAGCAAAGAAAACAAGGAGGTGATATGTCAATATGAGTTCAGGTTTAGTTATCGATACACCTATGTATTCACCAGGGGTAGGCTACATAGTTACATATAACCATGAATTGCGCTTAATCGCAAATAATTATGATTAAGTGCTATTGCTTAACTGCAATTAATTATGAAATGTGAATTTGGCCTCCCATAGAAATGGAAATAAACATTTGCATATTTGATGGCTATGCTATAATATGTAATATTAGCGAAAATTGTCCGAAATATGGGTGGGTGCCAGTAGTTTAAAACATAAAAATAAAGGGGTGTGTACCTGAAAATGTAGCGAAAACATTATACAATCGTAATCAAAACTGGGGTGGTGGCCATAATGAAAAAACAGCCATGGGTCCCAATTTGTTTTTCTGAAATTAATCGAATTTAATTTTTTTTTCCAGTATCAAATTTCACACTAAATACTGGCTGAAACTATTGGAAAATACATATACACCTCCCGCCATCACAACAATCCTGTTGCTACGGCCTTGGTCATGGAGGGCATTGTAATATCCTTGTTCTAAAAATATTTTCATAAATAATTATATGATTAATGACCTTACACGACCTGAACGAAGGTTATGAGAACAAATTGCAAACTGTACTCGGTAACTAAACTTGATCAGTATACAATAATTGCAACAGAAAAGCAGTTGGCCAAAAAAGTGCCACTGTTAAGGAAAGGCACCCAACCAACTAATCCATTTCGACTCTTGATTGAACAACAAAAACTGTCCGCCGGGTCTGGTGGATTGCGACTAAATTCCGGGGAGTACAGGACTAACCGGACAGTATTTTCGAGGTGGGTACCCGCATCAAAAGATGCAATTTGGAATTTTGAGACAGTCCGTGAAAATACTCAAAATATGTATTTGTGGGGGGGGGGGGGGCAGGCCTTTCGATTTGTATATCGGTTGTTGCGACAGATGTCTGCGATGAATGTGAAAAGTATGATTTTCTGGAATATTTTGGGGAAGAAATCGTCTCGCGGCGATGATTAAAGGCACGGTTGGCCTTAGTTGTCGAAAATATTCATATTTGCTCCAAACACCGTAAACAGACAAACATTAAAACGCATACAGTTTCGTTCATATATACCATGACCATCGCGTAAACAGCATGCTATCATAAAGACTTACTATATTTTACATAAGCAAGAGCCTGATTGTGTTACAGAAGACAGCACAGTGTCACTGGCTAATCACACACAAATGATATAAACGCTCTTTATTAGTTCCATATCAGGAATTCAGCAACAAAGAACGCTCTTTGTGTTTACCATCATAATATAAACAACACCAGAAAAGTAACTTTTTATGCTTTTGTTTACATAACAATGGTCAAACAAATGACAATAACATACTGTTTATGCGATATTTCTTATTTGTATACGGACAAAGTATGTCTACATTTTGATGTTCTTTCTGTTTGTGGCGGTTTTTGATGGGTGGAAATATTATCACAGGATACCCACCGCCAAGGCCAACCGTACCTTTAAGGGGGAGGTCAAGTGAAACATTTTGAATGGGCGATTTTCATGTTAATCTCCGGGGCAAAAGTTGAGAATATTCACAAAAAGTGGTAAGACACAGGTCGAACTTTCAAACAGGAAAATGTCGTACCTGGCTGCTCCGCTCAGTTATTTCGTGACCGCACAAGGTGGTCGCGAGCAGATCCGAAATAATTATTTGCACGAAAGACGGAAAGCCTGTGAATGGGTGCAGCCATTTTGAATTATCTCCCCTATCGCGTGAAATCAACAACAAAATTGCGATTATTTGCAACAGAAATAAAATATGAAATAATCAATGACATGTATTGGAAACATATAGTTTGCAGACCCGATCATCTTTTTTCGAAATATGACTGACGTACGTGTTCGATCATATCGTCAAACCATCGATATTCAACTGCAACTTTGAGGATTTTCTCGTAATAGTTTTGTCTAAAATCAAACATTGAATATCGTTGCGCGTGTATGGAGGGAAATAGTTCCGACTGATATGCCGAATTGAACTGCATACAAATGGTCTCAACGATATATGATAGACATTTGTAGATTGAAAAACAAGTATATATGTTGAATTGGGTGGAAGATAGCAACAATGTAGCGATTATTCAACGTTAATTAATTTCCCGGGCTGAGGATGGCGAATTATCAGCTTCACCATTTCACAAAGGTGTGGCAGGGCACATCGTCATTTGTCTGAAAACAAATGAAAAAATACAGGTGAAAAGCTCAGAAAAGGAAATAACAGATACCGATCGGTAAGTAAATCACAAATAAATGTTGCGTGAAACTGTTACTAAGCGTTTGCGGCGTCCGATTTCTTGATTGAAATCCAGGGACTTGCCAATTTGGAGTTGTTTGCTGGGTAATCTGAGTGGCATGCACGATTTGTTTTTGTCAACAAGCCTCTATCTAGTTCAGTTCAGGTCAGTGATACTGATAGTAATATCTATTTTCCGTTACAAACATCGACAATCTTCGTTATTAGATTACCTGTTTACTTCCCACATAATCAGCGACATTCCGCTTACACGTGCTTCTGTTTTCATTAGGTTAGATAAAAAAAAAAAAAAACGTACCTGACGTACAACAAGATAAAACGATTAACCCATGACGGGTGAAATATTTCCCCATTGCACCGGAGACATGTATGTAATATGTATATACCCTATCATAATATTTATATTATCTTCTGTAAATACATGTAAATCTTTGTAATTCTCTATATATTCATATGAATTCGAGAATAAATCATCATCAGGCCATCTTGTACTGATACATCTAGTACTGGTAGTCTTGTTGTTATCGGAGAACCAGATAAAGATATAACAGGTACAATTACAGACGTCATAGATGAACAGAATGAGATATGGATGACATGCACCTCGGATGAGGCAATGGAATCATCAAGACAAGATTGCGGCTTGAAACCTGAACTGCTGGAAAAACAAATGTTGGCTGATGTGTCAGTTCTGCTTAATCGTGTTGCAAATAAAACTGCTTCACTCATATGGAATGTAACAACAAATCTGGCTGAGTCATGGATGTCTACCAGATCAATATTTGATGGGGGTAAGTTCTATAATAGGTGCAACCGAGGATCCTGGCAAGCACGTTGCTTTGGTGCTGGTTTGAGGTCTTTGTTGGGACCATCATGGTCACCAAATGTCTGGGAGAGAGCAACTAATACATCACCTGGTGACCTCTTCCTCAAACTCTACACCTAGCGAACAAAACAGCATGTCTCAGCGAAAGCCAGCAACGCTAAACCCCAGTACAGAGACAGGAAAAGAAAGCTTGCCTTGGCACAAACTGACTCCAGCAAGAAAGCCAGAAGAAAGTACGGCATTGACTGTGTTCAAGCTGAAGAAGATATTTCAACTGAAGATCTTGAGAAGTTGAAACAAACCTTTCTTGAGAAACATATTAACATCTCATATGAGTCTCTGAAGCAGATTGAGTTGAGTACAAGAGATCAAAGTTCCTCTGGTCTTTGGATAAGCGAAAGAAAGAAAAGACTGACATCATCAAACTTCGGGAAAGTAATGAGCAAAGATCCCAACAGATCAGTGGAAGTACTTGTCAGAAATTTGCTTTATCCAACTTTCAGAGGAAATAAATTCACTACTGCTGGTCTCCAAGCTGAACCTGCAACTATCGAAGAATACATTCTGAAACACGCTGAGAAAGGTTACAATGTTAATGTCAAGTGTGTTGGTTTGACTATTAGTCCTGATCATAAGTTTTTGGCTGCAAGTCCTGATGGGTTGGTTGTCCAGATTGATGGTCAAAAAGGTCTTCTGGAGGTAAAAATCTGCTCATGAACAAAACTAACACTTCACTGACATATGCTGCAACACATCAGTCTAGTTTTTGTTTGGAGGAAATTGATGGTCAGTTGTTGTTGAAACGAAATCATGCATATTATTACCAATGTCAGGGTCAGCTTAATATTCTTAACTATGATTGGGTTGATTTCGTGACGAGAACCAAAAATCCATACCAAATGGTTGTTGAGCGCATATATAAAGATCAGGATCTTTGGAATGAAATGGTTCCTAAACTCTCGGCATTTTATCACAAAGCAATGTTACCGGAGCTCGCTGCTCCTCGGTTTAATAAAGAACCTGGTATCCGAGAAAAACAGGAAAGTGGGTATGTGATTTATGGGTTACACACAATAGCTTACTACAGTAATGCCCTAATTAATCAACTCCTTTAACCACAGCAGAATTATGGGTAACTTTTCAGGATTTAGTCGGAAATATGGCTTGTTGCCATTCATCGGAAAGCTCTCGGGGAGAGCTTTCCGATGAATTGCAACAAGCCATATTTCCGACAAAATCCTGAAAAGTTACCCATAATTCTGCAGTGGTTAATGAGTCGATTAATTAGGGCATTACTGTAATTCTATTAACTTCTTTGAAATATATGGATTCAACCCTTCCACTCTATCCACATTGTCACAAGTGGAGTTATCAGAACATGTCTAGCACCCATCATGTAACCTGCTGTTATCACACACTACTAATACATGCAATTTCTAAGAAATTAGCCTAATTTTTTTATACTGATATCCTTTGATCTCTGAAGAAAATTCAATACCTATATTTGTTTACTCAATCCTTGTTCATATACAAGTACTTACATGTAGTAGTGTCAATATTTCAAAACTTTATCTGGAGAGTGGTTCAAAGACAATTATAACATAGTCATAATGTAATTACTAAAGGTAATAGTTACCATGAACGATCAAATACATTTTCAAATGAAATTCATTTACTATTAATAAAGCTTATCATCTGCTATACTTACAATTTATGTTTTTACAGTATGGTGACAAAACAGCAAGAAAGAAATCAATCAAAAAGAGTAAACAAAGAGGACGGCCTAAAAGAGAAGAAACCGATAGTGAGGGCTGGTACTGGATATGCCTTGTTCGGCCGCCCTTGGCATCAGTATTTTTCTTTTGAACTTCATGACATTATGTTGGCTTCTACATCTTTTTCCACAGTATTGTCTTCAGAAGTACTCATTGCGAGGGCTGGTTCATTTCCTCACTCTTATCCACACACATGTTGTACTATTGAACTCTTTCAACAAGGGAGTTGCGCTGGTGCAGCATTACAGATCCTGTGCCAGAGCATTATCTTATCTATGCAAGTCTCCCATAGGGAGTCTCCCATACATGTATATCAGAGTGTACTGGCTTACAAGGTCAATGTCAATATTGTTAGGCCGATGTATTCTTATGGAAGACTTGCATATCGAACAGACTGAACTGGCACAGGGTTTTCGCAAGCTATCAGGAATATCCAGTCATGAACATGTTATTATATGTAGGTGCCACTCTTGCTTTCAAGTTTCTTACTTCAGTAGAAACTTGCATTTTGAATGAAGCATTATTATATGAGTGTTATGATTCCCCTTAATTCATTACTCTGTTTTCAACAAGTTGTTCCATTGTGATCAGACATGTATCTTGCATTTATAATAAGTTTATATTTCCATAGGGAACATTTTACCATATTATTCACTTTATGTCCTATTGCTTTCTTTCTATAGATTCATTACATTTATCTGGAATCAGAACCTGGTTCTTGGGAAAGAAGATCAGGCATCAGTGGATTGATGAAGACACAGGTTTGACATATTTATCTTATTACAATAACAAACAATCATGGATAACTCTTTGTATCAGTAGTTCACTGCTAAAGGTTGACCCTTGGTATCTCACAACAGATATTGTTAATACGACATACAATCTCAATCTAGGATTCATTCTGAGACAAAGCAAGTGTCTGAGAATGAATCATAGATTGAGATTGTCTAACTCCTACATGTACCTTTCGTTCATCAAGGTTTTAGCAACTTGGATAGCAAACACCCCAAATTTCGTGAGAATACAAAAAGTTGCCTAATTTAATCCCAATATTATTCACAATCTTCGACTTAATATACAGTAAGTGTTTGTCAGTTGAACTTTTGACCTCCATCCATTGTGTATAATATTATGTTTCAGTTGTACAAATATCAATTTTAAGATATTCCACCCTTGAATTTGTTGTTAACTGCTTTGCAGGTTATGTCCCTTTTTATACATTGTGTTGCTGGTTCACTTGTGTTTTACATATATTGATAAATCTACTTGCAATTTCAGGAACCACACAGTGGTATGATGGCCATATCATTGCTTTGTTAGATGGCAGTGATGGTGAAGACAACGCATTATACGAAATAACATATCTTGGTGATGATCAAAAATATGAGATGGATCACGGACAACTAATGGAGGACTTTAATGATGATTGCCTCAAAGTTATGTAAAGGTGAGCTCAACAATATTATTTTTTATCATTCTACTGTATGCAACAGATGACAAAGTCATTTACACTCACTGGACTGCATATATCCCATTTGCCACAGCTTTTATGGACTGACTGAATTGGTCCTCCATACCTCATGTAAATAGTTCTTGCAAATGGAGGATAGCAGATTTATGATGTTTACATTTTCGAAAGTTGTGTTTTGTGCTTTCTGGACTAATATTTGTGGAAATTAGTAAGCGCTTCCGCCAGGTGAATTATTTACCAATATTATGAGGCAGTCTATTTGATTTTTCCACACCTGCTAGGTATATAACTTTTGTCCCGGAGATTAACATGAGAATCGCCCATTCAAAATGTTTCACTTGACCTCCCCCTTAAATGGCATTTTTTCCGCGATAGAACACTGACAACTGCCTTACATTGATCGTCGGTGTCCGAACATTAGTGAACAAATATTCACTCACCTTCAGTTGGTCAGATATGGTTTCCAAGCGTTATTTTCCCAAAAACACGTCAAAAAATGTCAACAAATATTTGTCGACTGATATTTCTCCACCTCGAAATCTACGACTTCCGGTTTTGGTTCGTGTCCGTTGATCCACTGTGGTAACTGGTTCGTGACAGACCGACGATTGACGACAGCACTTGTGTTGAGCTGAACAATAAGTGTTATTATAGATTCGATGTATTGCACATAATGCTTGAAATGGTCATGCTTGCCCGGCGTCGATCTCCAACTCAGCAAAATATCCTGCCACATAGATACGCACTTAATTATAACCACATATAACATAGATATAAATCAAATGAAATATATGTCAAAAACTTAATATATCTTAGAAAGATCTAAACATTATTGAAGTATATGCCGTGTGAGTCTGTGTCAATAATAAATGGGAATAAAATAAAGTAACACCATTTAAGACTCATTTGATCTAAACTGAACACGAAAATTAAATATATCACACGTGATGGTGCACACGTGACTGTATATATTTAATTGCATATTATTATTCATAATTTGTCTAACATGACATATATGTATATATGTCAGACAATAAAGATGATGATGATGATGATGATGATGTGAAGAGATTCTGCAACAAACACATTCTCTTTAAAAGGCCGACCACAATCTTGTGTGATAAGATTTATGACTATGAGACCCGAATCAGATATGATTTATGAATCTGGAACCCCGAATCAGATATGGTTTATGACTATAACCCCGAATAAGATTTATGACTATGGAACCCCGAATCAGATATGAATGATGACTATGGAACCACGAATCAGATATGATGAATGACTCTGGAACCCGGAATCATATACAATTTTTTACTCTGGAACCCCGAATCAGATATGATTTATGACTCTAGAACCGTGAATCAGATATGATTTATGACTATGAAACCCCGAATCAGATATGATTTATGTCTCTGGAACCCCGAATCAGATATGGTTTATGACTATGGAACCCCGAATCAGATAAGATTTTTGACTATGGAACCCCGAATAAGATAAGATTTATGACTATGAAACTCCGTATCAGATATGATTTATGACTATGAAACTCCGTATCAGATATGATTTATGACTATGAAACCCCGAATCAGATATGATTTATCCGACGACGGGGCTTTCCTATGATGACGTAATAAATTGTTTCCAAATATGGAGCGAATTTCTGGTGTAGCATTTTGTGATAATCGTAGTATTTAGTTTTATTAATAAAAACAACATGATGCGAACGAATAATCAGTAATAAATATAACTAACTGATAAAAACTGAAGATAATGTCTCCTAGATTGAGAGGAGTATAATGAATTATGAATATGTTGCCTGTATTGTAAACTATCTTTCGCTATGCGTGAGCTAATTATAAAGACGTCATTGACCTCCAATCTCCCAATTTAAATATTACCAATCCCGAAGCTGTGTTTGTAATTGCTATCGACGTTATTAAAGAGCTTATTGCAATGATGCAAGCACAACCATTGAATTAGCGCATATTGTGAGACGTGACTAATGGAATGAAGGGAATCCCATAAAAACAGAAAATAAATATCAGTCTGAGTTCCAGAGACGTCAATCTGATACGATTATCATCTGTTTCAAAGAGACTGGTTGCTGTACTATTCGTTAAAGGCACGGGTTGTCTTTGTTATATTTATAATTTAAAAATAACCGTTTCAAAACAATGAACAATTCCTCAAGAATATAGTAATATTATAGTATAATGATAGCATAAATGCGATATTTCTACCAAACACACTTTGTGTGAGCCGAGCGTTTGTTTATATACAACACATAAAGAGTGAGCGATAAGCAAATCACTCAACACCGTGACGAGTGGAGAGTTATTCACGGCGACCCCATTCAACAATCATGAGCGGGGAGGATCAGCGAACGCTATGCCAGTATCTTGTAAACAACTTGGTGGCAATATTACAAAAGTTAAATTAGATGGGTCTCCCCGGTGTTGCGTGTTTTGCTTATCGCATACTCTTTTCGTATACTGCACTGTAACATATAACATTGCTTTTGTTTACTAACATAGCGTACGAATTTGGAATAACATAGTATTTACGCGATTTTTATGATCGGTATAAGAACAAAGTGTGTCTATATTGTACTATTTGTTCTGTGTATGGTGGTTTCAATGGATGTGGCTATTGTAACAACAATACCCATCGCGAATGCCATCCGTATATTTAATGCACAGTAATCGATCCTCCCAGTAACTATTTCAATATTTTCATTTTAATTGTTGAGAGAAATAAGATTCTGCATGAAATGATCTTCATCATGCACGCTTATTGATACTTACTCTTGTGGTGATAAACTAGAATCTGCATCAAACAGTTTTCATATTATCTGGATTAGAGAAATTATATTAGTTTAATAAGTAATTGTTCGTCGCCGTATATGTCTGTTTGTCAATGACTGTATGGTTATAATTCAATACACAATGCACGTAAAGAGTGCGCGATAAGCAAAACATCAACACCGTGGCGATTGTTTGGGAGAGTGATTCACGGTGACCCATTCTGGCATTCAACACTTTACTCATCAATTGTAATGTATCATATTATGGCTGTTGTTTACTAACAATTAAGGCGTACGACCTTGATCTTGACAATAGCATGATATTTATGCGATATATATGATTGGCATAACTTATAAGAACAAAACATGTATATTATTTTATATTCGTTCGGTTTATGGCGGTTTTAACAGATGTGACTTTTTTAACAGCATGCAATACCCATCGCGAAGGCCATATGTATCTTTAAATAACACAACCTGTCGGCTCTGTACGAACATTACACCGAAAGCTTGCGTTAATAATACACGACTTTAAACATGTCTTTAATAGTGTTAAATTTATAGCCATACGAGAAGTATCAAAATTATAAAAAGCATATGTGGCTCATCTTGTCACAATGTTCATTTCCAGTGGTTTTTTTGGTGCACACCCTCCACATGTTGTTTAATCTTCAGTTCTTTAACAACGGCCTGATCAAATGGTTTGTTCCATCTGATATATAGCTCCACACCATGACCCATTTATTTTACTTTCCAAAAGCTTGTAGGTCACAAAAATGTGTGTATAAAAGTTCATTGGGTGGGGGCCGGGGTCCAAATTTTGGTTTTAATGGCGCTCTTTCCGTTTTTAGTATAATACATGTATGTGTATAGGGCAAAATATGAGGCTGTGCATGGAGACATGCAACGCCGGGGCATAGCCGATTACGTTAGCTTTTCATATGATCAATTAATTAGTTTTACAAATATTAATTTATGTTTTAATAATTTAATCATAAGCGTTACAGCAATTAAGGTTAAACGGTATCGGCTATATATTCTCAAAATAAAAAGGTGCGCGAACTAGCTATATATTTAACAGTAGGGGATGGTCCCAGCTCGAGATTGCATGATTTTTTTCTGACTTTTTTGTGCTGATATCGCAATAAACACTTATTTAATTACCATGGAGAAAGTCCATAAGTGTAAGCCACACAAAGAAAAATTGCACACAAAGTCACTAAAATCGTACAATTTCGAGTTTGGACCTTCACCATACAGTGAAATACATTATTAAACGGACATGGCTCATTCGAACCTCCCAATTGTTTTCTTCGTAATTTGGAGTGATTGATACGATAGGTCCATACATAAACGAACTATTGATAAACCGGTTTCATATGCTCTGAAAAACACTTGCCAATGGCACAGCTAATGTTCAGCCGTTTTCAACTCTTCGTCAGAAGTCAGACAAACGCTCTTTATTGCTACCATATCAGGAATAGACTACCACGGAACGCTCTTTTCTGTTCTATGTCGTGCAAATGGCCGTATTCACAGTTGTATTTTTCATCACTTCAATGCGTCTTTTTGGGTTACATAATGATCATAGAAAGGTTGTTCAGATAATTATTGACCTATTTCGATACTGAGAACAATTCAAAAGCGAATAATATTATGTCCATTTTGGAGCGCAAATCGCCATGTGGCTTTAAAATTAAGGAACATGTATTAACTAAGAATTGTGTTACCTGCACTGATTTTATTCGTTATTATAAACTTCCCTGTCATAACAACAACAAGTTCCCAGGTTGTGTACTGGTGGAGTATGATCTCTACGTACTGGTGGAGTATGATCTCTACGTTGTGTACTGGTGGAGTATGATCTCTACGTTGTGTACTGGTGGAGTATGATCTCTACGTTGTGTACTGGTGGAGTATGATATCTACGTACGTAGCTGAGCGTAGATAGATTCATGGCATGAACTAGTTTTGGGACAGGACCCCCGCGGGTTTATGGAAAGAGGCCAGCCTTGTTGATTATTTTCTTTGGGAGGGGGTGTTACAGCCCCGCGGGTTTACGGAAAGAGGCCATGCAACTTGTTGATTTCAATTGACCGACCAACACAAAAGATGATGTACATGCTTTATTGCTGAACAAAAATTACATTAATAAAAAGTTTCTATTCAACTCTATGAGTGGTTGACATGTCTTGCGGTTGTTCACACGTCATGCATGTATGTGTTGCTCCCAATTGTATGGGAATATATTGGGGATGCTAGAACAGGTGAACAATACTGGGATTGGATTATAATAAACAACTCTTGTTTAGGTTAAGTTTGTGAGCTATAACCTAAAAGTGTGAAATCGAATTAGTCTTCAACCCATTCGGTTATAACTGCATAAACTTAATCTAAAGAAGATTGATTTCTTCGATATATTACAATCATCCTAACATTTCCTATAACATAACTACCTGTCAATGAGTTAGGAATGGGTTAATACGGTAATCACTGAGTTCAATTACAGCCATCATATGTTGTTGTTTTATCTTTATACCTGAATTAATTGGAATCTAAATGATCTTTCTATGCACATCGTCTGCTTTGCAAATTATACTAACATTCGATCTAACGATGAAAAAAATCACTCTAATGTATAGTTTCTGAAATGAAGAATCGGATCAGGGCCAATTGCGTGCAGATGGAATACATCAAATTAAAACGCGTGAGTCATGTATTTATTTCGAAGGTTCTTTATTCCGAACGTATTCATATATAGGGATCTTTATTCGGAAGGTTCATTATTCTGAAAGTATTAAGAGAGTTCTTTATTCCGAAGGTTCGTTATTCCAAAAGTATCAATATCTTTCTTTATTCCGGATATTCGTTATTCCAAAAGTACACACAGGTGTCCCATTAGCTGTTGCTAATGTTCTGCAAGTGTGTCGGTGCATACATACGCTAGTGTTGGTATTATAGACACGAATGCCCATTTGGATGGCGTATGTCGTAAAAATAGTGTTTAACCATGTTATAATTTAGATGCCCATCCATAAATTCTAATAAATTATTATAAACGACATACCCGATTACACCTAACTCCCGTCATAGTCGGATTCCTTATGTCATTTTGCATTTTTGGTTTGTTAAAAGCGATCTGAAAACGGATTATGTATGCCTAGTTGGTGTGTTTTCAGGATTGACTTGTTTCCATTCTTGAATTTTGGCGGGTCGTCCTAAATCGGGGTCAACATAATTTAGAGAGCGTTTCGTATTAACAGAAAACGATAGATGGTGCCATCTGGCGTATGGTGATCGGTGCGACCTGACACTTCTCGAAACTACCAGATATGACCATTTCATATATTTTAGAAAATTTTGATGTGATCGGTTCATTCTTGTTGGCTACAGTTGTGATCAAAATTTAACACTGAACCCTATGGAGATTTTAGTACTTTGAATAAATGGCGCCATTTTGCGTATGATGATATGCGCGTACTGATATTCCTAAAAATTACTAAGTATGCAATATAGACGTAGTTTAAAAAAGAATGGATGTGATCAGATTATTCTTGTTGACTACAGTTGCGATCAAATTTTAACACTGAACCCTATGTAGAATTTCGTGTTATGCTCAAACGTTGATTGTAATATCACTTATTGGCAATCGTGCGCAACTATATATGAAGATTAACACTCGTGTTTGACCCACTCTAACTATCCGTGATTTAATGGATGCAATATATGATATAGTTATGCCTCAAGATACAGTAATTGGCAAAAGTTAGTGTCGAATGGTTTTGTAATTTCGATAATATGCAGTATGTTGAATCAAACGAAAATATTCCCAACAAGACTGAAGTTTCACGATGTGATTACATATTAAGTTATTGTTTTATTTGATACTTGTCTGTCTTGTTGTCAACTGACGCCACATCGTTGACCATAACGGGATGTAGTGTCACAAATACACATGCATATATGGTAGAGGTATATATGGTAGTTGTTCATCCTCATTAACTCAATCGTTGTCATCGGAGTCTGTCCCACATACACTGGGAGAATCTGTGTTTTCGCAGGATTTATGCTACTGATAAATGGACATTTCGGTGCAGCTGAGATTTTTACTGCAGCGGTATAGGCGTTGCTTTCACACTTCCAATGCCAATTACATTTGGCGAACTTAGGTACAGCGACTGAAACCCAACATTCACCAACACTATTCTAACCACACTTAATCTCCACGCTTCGTGTATAGCTGTTTTAAATCAAGTAAATTCGAATTTCAAATAAAATAGATCGTAATGAGTAAAATAGATATCAACTAGAGTAGGTGCTTGGTAACCGTTACTGATGAGCTATCGGGTGACAAAGTCTCCCGATCTTATAATGACCAGCGGCCTATGCAGAACATGGCTGCATAGTTTTAGACATACATTTGCCCAACTTTGAACAAAACCAGCACCGTGTGATTAGACACTGACTAAATTAAGGCAATACCAATGAATTATTAGTACACCATTGTGGTATTTGATTAGCAACCGTTGCTAACCTTAATTAAGACATTTGGTTCAATCTGACGGCCAGGTATGTTTCAAATTTCACATGTGGGTATTAACTTCAACACATCACCACGCGCCGACCAACAAATGGGACACCATAGACCTAGCCATCGCCACTCCATCCATCGCAACGAAAGGACGCCTGTATAGGCGACGTCTCCAGTGACCACATACCCGTACACATAAGATCCAGCAATGCCTCAACCGACCGCCACCCAAAACAAAACCCTCCGCCGCAACCTAAATAAAGCCAACTGGGACAGTTTCCGACAGCAAATCACCAACATCATAGACAACTCACCCATCACATCAATCAGCGACATAGACGCGTCATACCAGCACCTATCCCAAACCCTCGAATCAGCCCTAGACACAGCATGTCCGAAACAACCAGTCAACACCACAGCATGGCGAGTCTCACCCGAAACTCTGAAAATGATCCGACTTAAACGCAAGCTAAGACGACTCCAGCAGAAAAACCCAAACGACATATACTACAGAAATCTATACAACAACATGAACAGACAAGTTAAAGCGGTAGTCAAAAAAGAAAAACAAGCATCATGGCAGCGGGCGACAATCGAACTAGGCGAAAAAAGTATGAACAGAAACTTCTGGAGCACCTTCAAATCCCTTACCGGCACAGGCAAAAACAACAACAGCACAGAAAAACCCCTCAAAAACACCCGACGGCAGTCTGACCTAAGGAGACAAAGAAAAAGCCGAAGCCTTCGCCGACAACCTTCAAAAATCCATAACACCCACAAGGCCCAGCCTACGACGACGCATCCAAAGCAACAGGAGAAAAACAATACAGACTATCAACATCAAGATAGACAACGAGACCGTCCAAGCATCCAACCAAGCCATCCTACTAGGAATCACCCTAGACCAACGAATGACCCTCGCGGCGCACATGAAAAAGGTCGCCGACAAAGCCAGAAAAAGAACAAACCTGCTAAGTTGTCTCAGAGGTACCGACTGGGGAACCAACAGCCAGACCATCATCAACCTCTTCAAACTATACGTCCGCCCAGTAATGGAGTACGGCGCACCCATAATCGCAGCAGCCTCCAACAGCTCCATCGACAACCTGCAGAAAGTTCCCCAAAAAACCCTCCGCATCGCCTTTCATCAGCCATTCTTCACACCAAACCAAGCCCTCCACGATGCAGCAGACTTACCTACGATGAAACAACAACTAACCGAATACAGGAACCAGACCCTCGCCAGAATAGACAACAGCCCACTCATCCAAGAACTCCACCTGCGAAACCAGCTGCTCACCACCAAAAAGACCAAGTCCATCCTAGAAATCGACAACACCGATAGACCCATCTAAGATCCCAAGCAACCGTCAACCAAGCCAACCAACAGCCCAACCACCAGCCAGCCAAGAACCTCATCAGCCCAACGCCAAGACAGCCTCCAACCACTCCAGCTCATCGCCAGCAACACCTCCATCCAAGCGCACAAGACACACGCCAGCAGTACCCCATCCAAACATCAACCAACGCATCAGCCTTATAGCCAACCAACCAACAGCCACACCAACCAGACATCCAGCCCAAGCCCCACATCAGCCACATCCCAAGCCAACCCACAAGCCTCATCCTCAGCGAGAGTTTTGACAACAGCCATTCCAAACAAGACAATTCAAGTAAGGGTGAAGGGAATTGCACAATGCGTTCCGACCATCCTATCCGGCCTGTGGCCGGAAACTACCCAATCGACAGGTATTAACTTAATCGGAATTTCGACCCTATATATAAGCTATAATTGCAATTTCCATTGAGTTCCCGGCAGTTGCCTAGACTAAGTTTCTCGATCTTATAATGATCAATGGCCCATGGGGACAAACATGTACAGTTTCATATCTATGTCACCATTTGAACATAACCAAATTAACCAATACCACCCGACTATAGACACTATCTAATTTACGGGGAAATACCACGTCACAGGGTGGTGATCGGTTCAAAGCCAAGTTTATTATTGGGGCAGAATCCGCAGAACGATCCATTAAGCCTAAGTCGATGGTTTGTTCACAACAGATGGAGTCATGATACATTGTGAAGGATGATGGAATGGTCATCTAAACTATGTTCTTCGACACATTATTGTCCCCACACTGTGTCACTTGCATCTTAATGTGTTGTACAATATATAAGACCAACTACATAATGCACATATATGTCTTCTTATAAATAAATTATCTCTTAGAAAGTGTCCAGAGATGTCTTGCCTATTTATACTGACAATTTGTGTCTATTCTTGTGGCAAAGGATTTGAGGGCGTGAATTGTTATGTTGACTAAGATGTTAATTTAGTATGTGAAACATGAATCCCGCGGGATGTATCGAGTGGACGGAGAAATTGTCTTCTTTATCATCAGATGAACATAATTTAAACTCCCAATTTGGATGAACCCGATCAGGACTTGTAGAACAACCATCTATGCCGCAATAAATATGAAAATTCTACCAGCCTATTCACATGTATAGCTAAACATATCATTGGCATAGATGAGTTGTTGTAGTTGTTATATTGATGTTGGTCGGGTTTCTCCAAATGTATTACTAAAACAAAATGATCCATAAGCACCATAGCTTGGCATGAAAATAAAAAAAAAAACCCTACATGACCGAACAATTTTAACAGACAGTGGCTTACACTTACATAGATATGACTCGCAAATGTGTTAGCACACAACTCCGTATTATGCAGTACTTCATCCTGGCAATAAACATCAATGTTGTCAATTGATGAAAAAACACCATAAATCAATTTACAGCGACATCCTGAAACTTTAGTCTTGATAAACATTACATTTGTAGAACAGTGGACATTATCACTGAAGCAAATGGTTTTATATGATTGATGTGAACCAAATTTTGATAAAATACTGCATCTTGTCGCCTGACTGTATTGCAAGTTACTTTTGTAAAATCACATGTAGTTACAGTGGATTACATGTAAGAGCTATGCTATATGATAGCCATTACATTCCATCACTGTGAACATTTGAGTAAATTGTCAAACTCTCTTTAGGGTCCAACGTCAAATTTTGATCGCAACTGTAGTACTGTACCCACGGAGACTTATCTGACAACACCAATATTCTCAAAAATACATTTCAGAGTCACAATTGATATATGTGCATAATTTAAACTCGCACAATTCATGATAAGACTAATCATGTTAGTTAATGTGTGTATAATCAGGATTAATATGTTGTGTATAATCAGGAAACGCTCTTTAAATACTTAAAATCTTAAAACCGTCCAAACAATTTGTTTCCACTAACATGTCAGACTGGAAATAAGTCAACTCTGAAAGTAGACCGCCATATTTGAAACTTTTGTTAATTTCAGCTCGTACAGTCCACCAGACGGTCAGTTATGAGGATTAATATTTGCATAATAAGTAAACGCTCTTTAAATTCTTAAAACAGTCCAAAAACACATTTTTTCCAATAAAATTTCAACTGGACACAGGCAAACTCTGAAAGTAGACACGCTATTTATAAATAAACCGTTCGCATGTCGTCTTTGACATTCCGAAATTGCGCGACCGATTTTTTCGACCAAAGGAATCTGACTTGTGAAATTAGCGAGTGTGGGGGTAGGGTTAGCTTTTCTGTAATATCTTTACCAAAAATTGATGTAACGAAGTTTTGTTTGTGAC
The DNA here is from genome assembly GCA_032622095.1 of Siphonodentalium dalli. NCBI lineage: Eukaryota > Metazoa > Mollusca > Scaphopoda > Gadilida > Siphonodentaliidae > Siphonodentalium > Siphonodentalium dalli. The sequence continues at coordinate 68,972,102 of CP136061.1, forward strand.
ATATGATCAACATATCCTTGTAGATTGTTCATGTTCGTCTATATGTGATGTAGCTGATTTTAAGAATATACAATACCTTAATATTTGGGAAAGATCATTGAAAATGCAGTCATAAATACAATTCATCTGATGATTTTATGATAAAATTTCACATTAAGATATGTAATTATGAAATTTATGGCAAGATCTGTCCATGTTTTTCGATTTCCGGCAACAAAGAAAGCCACTTACCGAACTTGCTATGCGTAATAGCATGTTTTTATTACCAGGTGGACGGGGCAAAATAGAAGGGTACACAAACAAAAGCCCCACACAATCCTGTTTCCACTAAAATATCAAGCTGGAAACAGGTAGATTCTGAAAATAGACACACTGGTGGTATAGAAACCGTTCTCATACCGCTTTTAACATTCCGAAAACGCGCGACCACTTTTTTCGACATAAGGAATCCGACTATCAGTACCGAGTATAAACTCTATACATTGTATATGGCTGTCAACTCTTGGTAAACTCATTTCTTCTCACACCTGCCATGAATGGATCGATAGGTTTGAAATCACGTTTTTGTGTGGTCTCCAATCTGATTGGGGCATTTTGAATGGTTTCTTTCGGATGGATCGGATTCGAAAAGAAACACTTTTGCAATAAAGAACATTCGGATAAAGACACGATGGAATAAAGAACTTCCAGAATAAGAAACCATCGGAAAAAGAACCCTACCACAGTAGCACAAGTACAATGGACATCACGCTGATTAGGGGTGGTGTAAGGAAATCAACACCAGACACAGGACATTTCTGTTCCTCTCCCTTGGCTTTCTGGATGTCCCGTATTGCGGGGATGAGATCTCTCCACAACGCCACCCTATCAGCGTACATATGGTTGTCCGGAACGATGTCATCGCTTGTTCTGCCAAAGTCGAGGAATTCCATTGTCTCATTGTTGTACTCTGGCCAAATGCTAGGGCGGAAGGTAGTTTCTGGGTCGTTAGGGTTGCTGAAACAAGAAGGAATTTATTTATATGTCTAATGTGAATTGTCGATATTATTTAGAGCAAGTCAATAGGCAGGTTGCGGACAACAAGTTCCCGTTTAAACGAATAACTCCAAGCTGTAAATTTGGCCAAAACGTCACACATATGGTGGTTCGATTTCACAGTCAGTGACTTGCAGTTCGCGTTCGATAGATACGAGGTTAATTCTAATCTCTGTTTTCTTCTATGTTCGTGAACAGGGTCAACCTAATTTGTTTCTCCGATTCTGGGATACATTGAGGTGCACCTCCTACTTTATTTATTTATCCTGATCGTATCAGATATATGTTCCGTGTCATGATTATAGAAGCATTCCTACTTTTTATTTACCAGAAAGGACTTGTTCCTATTAGATAATATTCATTCCGAATTCGAATCCCACGCTGTAAGTGATTATGCGATGCGCTTACCCTTTCAGCGAGGTCGGCCTAGGGGAGGCGTGGGCCTTATTTGGAACAAATCAAAGTTTTCTGGTCGCATAAAAAGGCTTGTCATCGATGACGACCGCATAGTCGGTATACAACTGAAAATATCCAGTTCCAACTTCATCTATGTCTTTCAAGTTTATCTCCCTACAACTAACAACTCTGTCCAGTACTACAAAGAATATCTTGACAAACTATCCGATCTTTATGATAAGTACTTTTGTCTTGGAAAAGTTATCTTCATGGGAGACTTCAATGCGGACCTTTCTAGACATGACTCAAGATCAAATGCATTCAAAAATTTCCTAGGGAGAAAGACATTATTCTCTGTCAACGAATGTCCATCACATGCGCATATTCCGACATTTGTAGCGACAACAGGTCACAATTCCACGATTGATCATATTATTATGTCTTGCAATGATAAACGCAATATAATACACACCCATGTTTTCGACGAGGATGTCTATAATGTATCCAACCATCGCCCTCTTCTTGTCGATGCCGACATACAATTTAGTCACCAGAACTCAAATAATGTTCAAAACACTCATTTGAGGTACAACTGGAAAAAATTTCAAAATAACCCAAACTTGATATCTAATTATGTAACTCGCTTAGAATCGTACCTGCTTCCGTTGGATACATATAACGCATTCCCGTCGAAAATAGATGATTTATACAATTCCATTGTTACTGCTATAAATAGAGCAGCTAGAGAAAGTATCCCTACAAAATCCTTCAAAAGACACCTGAAGCCCTTCTGGAATGATATGCTCAGTGCGTTGCACCGGGAGATGACCGATGCCAGAAATAATTGGATTCAACATGGTCGGTCAGCTGACCCCAGCAACGCACTGCACATTACTTACAAAAGGACTAAATCTGACTTCCGCAGGGAATATCGTAAATGCTCGCAAAATTTTCTTGACGAATGTGTTAACAAGATAGATTCTTATGTAGAAATAGATCAAACTTCGTTCTTCAAACTCCTTAATGCAAAACGCGCGCGCCTTGGTACTCAATCGCAGTCATATTTTGTATCTAACGATCGTGTCATCAGAGATGACCAGGATATCGCCGACGAATGGATACATTACTACGAATCCATATATTCAACTCAAATACACGATACCTCATTCAACGAAGACCATTATTCAAAAGTATCCCAATTCGTATCAAATGAACTTTCCCACAATAATGCATCGGAATTTGATGAACTGTTGTGCTATCCGGTATCGGTATCTGAAGTGATATCCGCATACAAATCTCTAAGCAGAAATAAAGCTGCAGGGCATGACTCTTTGAACTATGAACACCTTATCTTTGGAGGTGAACATCTAGCCGGCTCGCTCGCTCACCTGTTTTCATTGATGTTTGAGTCAAGTTACGTTCCGCGCAATGCGAAGGTTGGAATCATATTTTCGCTATATAAAGGCGCACCGAAGCCCAAAGAGTCTTTTGATAGTTACAGGGCGATAACTCTACTCCCTGTACTGTACAAGCTTTTTGAAAGGATTGTATTATCACGTTTGAAGCAAAACGCACCAAATAGTATTGCGGTCCATCCCCTGCAAAATGGATTTCAACAAAATATCAATTGCATGGCAACATCATACTTAGTACAAGAATGTGTCTCCTATACATCCAATAACCACAGCAAACTATTTTCTTGCTTCTTGGATGTATGGAAGGCATTTGACACCGTGTGGATCGACGGCCTACTATTCAAATTACACGAACGGAGCATCCGGGGAAAAAGCCTAAAAATAATTCATAACCTCCTTACTGGAATGAAATGTTCACTGTTATACAATGGTTACAAATCAAAATGGATTGATGTATTGCACGGAACCAGACAAGGAGGTACATTATCTCCGATTTTCTACACCATTTACATTGATCAATTACTGTATGATCTTGAGCGCTCGGCATTTGGGCTAAAAATTGGTGGAATAATTGTATGTTGCCCAACTCATGCGGATGATATGTTGTTAATGTCATTAACAGCATCAGGGTTGCAGTCACTCTGCTCGATCTGCAGCTCTTACAGCTCTCTTTGGCGTTACAAATACAATGCCACAAAAAGTTATGTTATCGTTTTCAATGAATCAAAATCTGATTACTCTAGTTCCCAGCGAAAATGGACTTTTGGCAAACAAGAAATGTCTGAAGTCACCTCTCTCACTCATTTAGGAATACCCATACAAAAGTTTAAATTCACATCTTCCTTTGTAGACGAGATATGTACCAAAATAAGAGGTACATTTTTCATGCTATCAAATGCAGGTATTTACGCAGGTGGCCTAACTCCAATGAGTTCACTAAAGATTTACAAATCGGTTATATTACCAAGAGGTCTTTATGGATCAGAACTTCTCACCAATCTTACGAACACTGATACTCTCAAACTGGAACGCATTCACCGTTTTTGTTTGAAACGTATTCAGGGATTGCACTTTCAAACCCGTACGGCTATGGTGGAGGGATTGCTTGGTATCCCGTCACTCGGTATTTTCATTGTAAAACGTAGGCTCTCATTGTATCATTCTTTGTGCAGCATGAATGATGACAAGGCTACCAAGCAACTCTTCCTGTATCGTACAGCTGAATCTCAATTCGGCCAAGGAGGCCCTTTCATAAGGACAGTTGAATCGGATCTCGAAGATCTCAGAATTGGTTCGTTTTATTTGGAATTTTCATCGGAAGCAATCATACCTGTTAAGAACCATTGGAAAACCATAGTTAATGAGGCGATCGGAGTTAATTCAAATAACCAATGGCAACAACTAGTATCAATGCAGAGTGATTTCGATCGTTTTTCCATTGTCCAGGAAAAACTTCAAATGTCCCATATTTGGAAAGCATGTCACAAATTTCCCAAACACAAGAAATGTTATTTTTTCATTGTCCAACTACTGTGTATGTTGAAATTTAAGGAAGATGTTTTGTGCACAAGATGTGGTCAAGTTTATAATGACACAGTCAAACATGTTTTTCACGACTGTGACTTTCTTAGCAACTCAAGAAATGACGCTTGGTATCGTTTTTTGTCCCATTTTCATATAGACTGTTTTATGTGTATTGATAGAATTCCTCCCTCCAATCAAATGCTCATTTCGACATAGCTGAAGATGCCCTCGCCATAGTCGATTTTTTCGTGCTAGAGGCCACGCAAATATGGCATTATTGGATAACTGGAACTCCCGGCTGTGCATCAGAGATCGTCCTGAGAGACGTGATGTGAAATAAATACATGTATGCAAGCGATGTTTTCATGTTGAATAAGAATTAAGGCAATATCTTTAATTTAGTTTTGTATTCTTCTTATGCGTAAAAGCATTAGTCTCTTTTCCTCTATGTTTACATTTTGTTTTCTGATATCGCGGTTTTCCCACGTTTTTCAGTCAATTTAAGTTGCCATGATGTAATTATGCATTCCTGTATAAAATCTGTTTTTGCCTGTGGCAATTCATGTATTTGTATATATGTTTACAATTTATTGTAAGTTTGTATCGAACTCTTCAAATATGGAGGATAATAAAGATATATATTTGTTTCTCCGATTCTGGGATACATTGAGGTGCACCTCCTACTTTATTTATTTATCCTGATCGTATCAGATATATGTTCCGTGTCATGATTATAGAAGCATTCCTACTTTTTATTTACCAACAAGCAGCAACAAGGGAAATAATTACACAACATAAATAATATTCGTCATGTGATTGTCTGAAATTTACAGTGAACATGTTTTTGTTCTGTAAACAATGAACTAGAAATGAATGAGTCTGCGTCTAGATGTACCCCTCATTGCGAGAAAAAATATTTTAGCAATGGCAATTCTATTAAAATGAATAGACATGTCTCCACTTGTCGAAAAAGACATTCACCACAGAGCAAGTTGATGACAGCTTCCTCAACTATGGCCCAACCTCCAGTAAACAACAGAGGTGTGAAGATGACATTGGTGATACCCATTGTGAGGAATATACGGATTCTACACCTGAACAGATACATCAACAGAAAAATATGATTTCGTGTCTTTCAGTGGTTCCATATATTCAAAGCGATGTGTAAGGAAGAATTTCATTCTCACAAATGGGACTGAGTCTGAGAATAACATGTGCGATGGCTGTTCGAAGTTGATATATGAAAATAAGCTAAAACGATTAAGGAACGAAGTGACTGAACAGCCAACAGAAGTATGTCAATAGCATTCATTTGAACTCTTCTAATCAGCTCTCTGAAAACACTGAACTAAAATATGAAGCTATAAATAAGAAAAGCCCCAGAGGATGGCATCATCTAGACTGATAATGTACATACAAACAAGAGAAGTTTGGACTATAGTTGAGTTTATTACTCTATAGGCAGATGGCGATATTCCTCGTCTGAAGCAAGTACTTGCTGTTTGTGTTAGATAGAAATGCAGATTTGGCCATATTCTTTCTGAGCTGACTAAAGGCCTAAAGGGTCTTTATTCTCCAAAAGGATATTCAGCTCGTGACTTCAATATTGCTGGGATAGTACTTCTCATCGGTGGACCTCGACGTCTGCATGTGGTCCACCAAACATCAGGACTACCTAGTCTTTCGCATACATATCGGCTATTAGCATGGGAATATGGTATCCATGAACTGAATTTGAATCGGAATATGTCTCTGACATGAAGTATCAACTTGAAATCAGCATGAGGAATGTTACAGCAAATTCACAATATCCGACTGGGTGGTCATTGAAGGTTGATGAAATCGCTATTGAAAAGAGATAGATATCTTCCAGCGACAAATGAGATTACTGGATTATGTGTGAGCCACACACCTAAAGACGATGATGTGCTTAATAGTCAACACACCATCCAATCCATTGAAGAACAATTAGAGATGCAATAAGTATACCTTGCAACAGAAGCATGTGTTTTTGCAATGACACGTGTTGGGGACCAACAATACCGTGGGAGGCCATTAGTGCATGGTGCTGCCTATATGCAACCATTCTACATCTATTGAACACGCTGCTGTGTTCGATACCGTTCTAGCGAAATGGAACATTGACTGAGTCATTCTAAATAGCTGGACCAATGGTGATGGAGTAAGGCGCAAGGTATTAAAACTTTCATGAGCCACCAAGGACTCTTAACGTTATCGTCGTTTAAATTTTGGGGTTAACTCGGCACCAGAACAGTACAACAAAATAATGCGTCAAATTCTAGAGTTGTGTCCTGGCACATGCAGTACATACGATAATATAGTCATACATGCAGCTACTTAAGCAGAACACGATTCAAGAGTGGAAACTGTAATTAAGGTTCTACAAAATAGAGGACTAATACTGAATATTGATAAATGTCAATTCGGGATGAAGAAAATAGTGTTCGTTGAATGCGTGTTTTCAGCGCATGGAAATAGGGATGACCGAAACTAAAGTACAATCAATTCTGGGGGCACGTGAACCAGAAAATGTAAATGAAATCTGGAGTTTTCTCGACTGGTAAATTTGTTGGTCGATTCATTCCAGACTTAGCAACTGTCTCCAAGCCAATGAGACGTCTTACTAAACATGGTGTGAAATTTGAGTAGGGACAAGAACAGTCAGGTTCTTTTAAAAAAAACTGAAAAACACTATTTCTAATTCCGAAACACTTGGGATATTTCGAACAAAACAAAAATTAAAAGACTAAAGTGATCACCGATGCTAGCCAGGTTGGGATCGCAGCAGTGTTGGTTTCGCAAGCCGTACGCTGACAGACATGGGAACGTGATTATTCAGTTATCGGAAAAGAGGCGTTAGCAATCGTATGGGCATGTGAACGATTCCACATGTGGTTGTTCGGACTTGAACAGTTTGAAATTCTGACTGATCACAAAGCATTGGAATTTATTTTTCGAAGAAATCAAAGAATTGTGCTCGAGTGGAACGGTGGGTGTTGATGCTACAGGCTTACAATTATGTTCTTTGGCACATCTCAAGACATTCAAACATAGCAGACGCTCTGATTAGGCTTGTCACAGGAAACAAAGGAAGCCATGGAAATATTAGCAGTACAGAACATTATGTGCGACAAATCAGACATGAGCCGACACCTTCAGCATTGAGCACACATGATATCGAAAAGTTTTCGTGTGAAGATGATGAATTTACACAGAGAAGGAAATGCCTATTTAATAACCGGTGGCACGAACTTTCATCAAAATCCTTCATGTTAGGTCGCAGTGAGTTATGCGCTGTTGGTGACATTGTGCTTCGTGGAACGACAATTTTGATTCCAGTACCATTACGCGAACATGTGCTTTCGCTAGCCCATGAAGGACACCCAGATATGGTGTTCACGAAAGAGAATCAGATAAAAACGGTGGTGGCCCGGAATGAATAGAGACATTGAAAACCATTGTAAATGTTGTTATGGGTGTCAAAAACCGGAACCAATGAAGCGGGCAGCTCTTCCTTCAGCGCCATGGAAATATTTGGCATGTGATGTTTTGGGATCACTACCCTCTGGTGACTACATATTCGCAGTAATTGACTACTACAACAGCAGAGTAGAAAACTATAGTGAGATACTTCAAGTCTTTATATTGCCATTACTGATTGTATTCTGTCAGTCAGGGGTGCCGGGTAGACGACCATCATAGGCCGCGACACTCCACACAATACGTATACAAATTGACATGTATTATAATGTATTAATGTATAATGTATTGTATTGTGGAATAAAATATTATCCTATCCTAAAAGAAAAAGTCATTTCAATTCTAACAGATATTTTTGTGACACATGGGTTGCCAGAATCCTTGAGAACTGATAATGCGACGAATTTCACCAGTGAGGCTGCTTTCGGTAAATTCCTGAGCAAAAATGGGATTAGACATGTGAAATCGACACCCCTATGACCACAGTCCAATGGAGAAATTGAAATTCAGAATATGGATTTCATGAAGAGGATTCGTATAGCACAGTCACAGGGGCTAAGACTGTAAGCAGGAACTTAAACATTATCTTGTTATGTACAGAAGTACCCCACATTCTGTAACAGGGAAGTCTCCTGCAGAGATGCTTTTTGGGCGGAAAATAAGAACTAAGATTCCAGAATAAGAAATGGTAACCGGCGAAGATATGGACATAGAGGTGTGTGATCGTGATTCACAGGAAAATAAGGGAGACTATATGCGATAACAAGCGAGGTGCTGCCAAATGTAACTTGTATATTGGTGATTTGGTTTTGATGAAACAAGACCGTGTTAATAAATTTCCCACAAATTTCCAGAAGGAGCCAATGAGAGTTGTAGAGATGATAGGGAATAGTGTTACTGTGGAAACGAGAGACAGTGTGAGACATGAACGTAATGTAACAGGCGTTAAAGCGTTTCATTCCAAGAATTCAGGAAATCAAATAACGGACTTTCAAAGCAGTGAGTATGGTAACAGTGTTCACAATGAGAGTGTTCTTGAACAAGAACGTGAGAATGCAGAATATAATGAACCTATACCAAGGAGCCACATGCACACATTAGCAGTAGACCAGCCAGGGATCAACGTTTACTGGAGAACATTAAAGGCTTCGTGTTGAGCAAATAATTCAGTGTGTGCAAATCAGAGAGTTTGCATAAAGGAGGAGAGATATGTAGTATATCAGTCAAAGAGACATAACTCTATTATGTTAGTCAAGGTAAAAGTATTGCCCCTTCGTTGTTTTGAAAAGCGTTACTTCCGTCGTGGAATTGAGACTGAAATAAATCATTAAAGGGGTACTGTACGCCATTTTCATTAAATTTCCGGTGATAACAACGATCTAATATCGATAATATATAGAAACATAAGTAATTTGAGTCGAAGATGTATTCTGTAAATGCTCAGGTTAATAGGCTATCTTAAAATTTAATAATTTAAAAGTTAATAATTTGATATAAATTGAATTTATGACTGGAGCCATAAAATGGCGTCGACTAAATTACGAATTTCCGTGTACACGAAGTAATCAAATAAAGTAATTGAGGGATACTGGATTGTTAAACCGATCGCACACACGATCGTTTAAACATTATGGTGATATGGGGAGAAAACTCAAGCTACTCACTGACTAGTAACGATACAATAACTTAAATGAGAATATGGGACTAGTATGCATATAATATAACTTTAATTTGATTCATTTGGTTGAAAACTGTACAAAAATTACTCGACAACGACAATTTGTATTTTTGCATTCCGGTAAATTTGCCATCCGTAACACTACTTCGTACTCAACAGACTTTCAAATAATGGAAAAATTGTTACCTTATTCTCCGACTCGGAGACTATAGAAACCAACAACAACATGTTGGGTACAGTATCCCTTTAAAGTATCGTTTAAATACGGGTAATATTTGAGCTGGTAAGTTGTAACCAGTCACAACTTGGAACAGCATATAGTACAGATCTGATTGACAATTTTTTATTCACTGCTGTAAGTTTGGTTTGTTAGTCGAATTATCAGTGACTCTTTTAATTATACGCTCAACGGTGATTTATCAAGCAAATATTTGCCATGATCACAGTCATTTACATCAGATTAAAAAAAATTCGCACATATGTTAAAACGCTCTTTATTTCTACCATATCAGGAATAGACTGACACGAAACGCTCTTTTCTGTGCCATGCCGATCACACTGTCGGGAAGTACGAATAATTATCGAGAAGATCGAAGGAGTCGGACAAGTGAGAGTACTGCATATAACACACCTTTATTCTGAACTTCATTATTGCCACTGACTTCAATATCACAAGCGCACAAAATCACATTCACAGTTCACTTCTCTTGATCACTCAGCCACAGTCGTCACCACAGATGACCGTCCGATATATACAGGGGGTATCTAATCCTCGGGCACCATACAGTAGTCCAAATTCAGAAACAGAGAAGAGGTCAGTTTTGCGTTGACATATCCATTCAAAGTTAGACACGCTGTAGACTTCTTGAAAGTAGGTACAAAATCTAACTGAATCGGGATTGCCAAGCATCTGATAACATGAATGCACGGTACATGTAATGCTCACTCAAATACAGAACACACGTCTAGAAAACCTAAAGCTACATATACAAATACGTCACACGAATCAACTATCAAGTTCGAATATCCAAGAGACAGAAGACTGTCCAGTGCCTGTGAGGCTGTGAACCGTGTAGCACATCAATCACATATTCACACGCATCGCTCTCTTGTTGTTCACAGAATGATGAATTCCGAGTATCGAGATCGGTCGAGTTCTCTCTGACGAGGGGAATACATTTAGAAGCTGCCATCAATATATCCGGTGCCGTCGGGGTATACATGGGTGAAGTTGGTTGGTCATCTGGTGATATCGAACTACTAGTTATATAGTATGTGCACCAGAAGCAAGCACACCCGACTGAGGATATATCTGACAAGGAATCAAATTGGTGGGAGTTTACGAAACTGAAACCGACGAGTCCACATAGTTCAGAGTGTCACTAACAGGTGAAGCACAGTCAGCTGTAAATGGCTCTGTCTTACTGGATTCAGAACTGGTCAGCGGAACGTCGGCTGAACTTATGTCACCAAACGAAGCTAGTTCTGTACACCCCTGGTGGACTGTGGAAATATCGAATTACACACGTAGCTGTGTCGTGCACGGTTCTCGTACATAAAGATGTCCATCACGATACTGCCCAATCACGGAACACCTGTCTCGCACATATCGCAATTTCACAAAGCGTCCTCTATAATATCAGCTTCAATGAGATAAGCATCACCATTATCTATGTGTCACCATTTGACCACATGGTGATAGACCAACGGTTTTAACATTATAAGTCTGATCAGCTCTTGAATATCTTAAGAGTTTACTCCAGAGATTTTAAGTCCATGAGACTGTCGGCCTTGCGAACTAACTATAATGTGTCATTGAAGATATGTGTCCATATCATTATATGCGTGCGTTACTTTGTCGAATTCATGTTGAGTCAAGGGATCCGGTTCGAGGGAGAAACTGTCGGGAAGTACGAATACATATCGGGAAGAACGAAGGAGTCGGACAAGCGAACCACTGCATGCGTAGAACATTTACTCTGAACTACATTATTGCCAAACGATTTTACAAGCGCACATATAGTCATATTCACAGTTCACTCGTCGTATATGTAATAAATACTAGTACATGTACATGTAGTTCGATATGATAACGCACGCGCTATTATATTATAATAGCGCGTGCGTTATTACATGAATTGTATGTTGATCACTCAGTCACAGTCGTCACCACGAGCCCTACTAAAAGCCGAGCGCACCCGTCCGCATCGCCACCCGGGAACCGACTGAGATGGGGCATGCCCTATCGTGCAGAAAATACCTATATACCAAACTTTCAATGCCCAACTTGCGGCCGATTCCGTCAGGTACGCAAAATCCAAAAGGGCACCGACCGCACATCCCCTAGCTGCGTGACCACGGAAATGGACAACATATCACGCAGCGAATACCCCTATACATCCATGGGCGATCAGGCAAGTCGCCAGATGCAGCGGAAGTGAATAAATTAAGTTAACAGTGCCGTGCCGCTCGAGCTATCGACTTTGGGATTGACACTTTGGTACATTCAGGTCTATTCTGCACGATATGGCATATCCATTCTCGGTCGGTCTCATAGGGGGCGGTGCGGTCGGCGGGTGTTATTTTCGGCGTTTTAGCGAATTCGGCAGCAGCATATGGTTATCTTATTCACTTCCGCTGCACCTAGCGACTTGCCTGATCGCCCATGGATGCAAGTGAGGGGTTGACAGTACCGTGTCCGCTCGAGCTATCGACTTAGGGATTGGAATTTTGGTATATACAGATATATTCTGCACGATAGTGCAAATCCCATCACGCTCGGATCCCTGGTGGGGGTGCGAACGGGTGCGGTCGTCTTTTAGTAGGACCGCTCACCACAGTTCAGCATCCGATATATACAGTGGCGTATCTAATCTCCTACACACATGGTTGCTGTTGTTGTTTAGGATCCAAACACTATGTTCAAAGTTGTATTTTTTTATGACTTCAACGCATCTTTCTGTGACATTTAATGCCAGTAGAATGGTAGTTCAAGTATGCATCGACAAAAGTGAATATATAATTATGTGCATTTGGGAACGCAAACCGCCATGTTGCTTTAAATAAATTTCGATATCTACCGTTATATGTAAGCTTTCAATTTCGCTCTATTGCTCGCGCGGCCGTACGACCGATTCAGTTTCAACATACGTCTTACAAATAAGTTTATAACAATTCAAATTGGCATTGGGATTGAAGGTCATGTACGATCCACTTATGCAAAACATCCTCTCCCAATTGCCTTTTTACACTGATATAAATTTCGATTGCCAACGCAATAGGTTAAACATAATGTATAACATATTTACAAGTGTACATATATCATTGTATCTACACGATAAATAATTTAAATTGACAATTTTATTGAAAAACTCTTGAATTTATGTAAATTTGTTCAAAATCATTTCTTCTGTAATTTGTAAGACAAATCTCAATGATTATATTAATTTTTTTTTCAATAACAATTATTTAAAACAAACTGCGCTCGAGAAATAGCCAGCCCTTGAAGACTGAAGTTAAGGGAAACTACAGATCTAAACCTGTCTGTTTCCACGAGCTGACATTATGTTGTCTAGAATGGCATACTCTTACTTACCCTGCCTTTGCGAAATTACTCCAATAGGTCATGACAGTTTTAGAATAATTCACTTCCGAATGAGAAATGTCGGTGAGCGGTATATCCAGTAAGTCATACAGTTCTCTGTGGTGCCCGAATACGTAACTAAGTTCATCCGCATGACCTGCTCCGGGGATGTTTGGTCCATTATCTGACAAGAGCCACTTGTGACCGTATCTGTAAACATACGTCCTCCTGTTTAGAGCTGTGCTGATATCACTTAATATGAACGACGGGTATGTGAAATAGAAATCAGTTAATAAGTTTGACGCCTGATACAGTCTTGCAATATTACCAGAGTTTGCATGGTCTGTATACCGATATTTCACCAATTCGACAATATTTTCTCCCAACCTTGGAAGTAGGTAAGCCAATATCCGGTTCTGGAAAACATCTTCGGTCACGCCTTCAGTCTTCCAATCGGGTCCAAACATATTGGAAGCAGCCAACCCATCGAAATCGTTTATGCCTATCATAAAGTCAATGTCTAGCATACTGTTAGCACATTCACTCGTCTGGTCTCGGCAGAGTTCCGGATCGAATTTAATGAATTGGTCGTCCCGGACTGGGACAAACATCAGAGTTCCTTCTTGGAAGAGTTCTAAACCAGACGTGTGTATCTTCATAGCGTCCACTTTTCGCATGCAGTCAAGCCTAGACTTGGGGCTGTCCGAATCACAATCGACTTTAACCGCAAGCTCTTTAGCCATGTAACGTGAAACACTCGCATCTATTGACGCCCACTCCGCGGCTAAGGATCCACTCTCAGCGATAGCTCGACGAAAGAGTCCCTTGTTGCCACTGAACATCATTTGATACGTCACGGATTCGGCGCCAGCAGATTCACCAAATATAGTTACGGTGTCCTTCAATCCACCAAAGCTCTCGATGTTTTTATTTACCCACTGTAAGGCAAGTTGTTGATCCCATAATCCGACATTCCCTGGAGCTTCGTCTACCCCAGTGTCCATGAACCCGAGGGGGCCGACACGATAGTTCACTGTGACCACAATGACGTCACCAAAAAGTGCTAAGTGTTCTCCACCGGAAATCGTTGTTGCTCCGGATACGAAGCCTCCTCCATATATGTAAACCATAACTGCTTTTCTGGTCACCTGAAATGCGTCAGCCGGAACGAACACATTCAATGTTAGACAGTTTTCGTTTGGAATTATAAGCGGTGCCTTTATGCCGGTCCGGTTCTGAATGCACGAATATCCATAATCAGAAGCGTTGAAAGCCTCATACAACTTGCCTATCGGTTTCGGCTTGGCAAATCGAAGATTTTCTATTGGTGGTTCGGCGTAAGGGATGCCTAGAAACTGGAAAGCCGTTTTGGATGGATACAGCACTGAATTGTATTCGTATCCATAAATTTCACCAGCGGGTGCAATGACCGTGTGCTGGTTGGCAATTGTCCCTATTGTCCTCATAAAAACAAAAAGAACCACACACGGTAACATCCTGGCAGTAACGTGGTGTGATGACGCCTGTGGTATGAACTTATGATGGACCTCTTTTATTCGCTAAATAGAAAGAGCCAACTTTGGTCTACTTATATAAGGTCAACAAACGTGTTCTTCTCAATGGATGAGATTTATTGTGTAGAATTAGGTGATGTGGTACGACTTGTTCGCGCTATACGCTTATTTAAACATCAACTCGAACTCGATAGGCAATAATTTATTCTCCTGTCAACACAGTATATAGACGTGTGCAATGTCCGCTCTGCGTTAGGAATTGACTCATTTATGTGTACTCAGAGCGCTCTTTGGTAGTCCAGAGCACCAAATTGAAGCTGCGCTGGTGTCCCAGGGTCCCACAGATGTCTGTAATACCAACAGAGCTGTGCAGTTAGCATAATTCGACTGGCAGTGTGTGCCAGAGAGAGACATACACGTGTATACTGCTATGTTATAATTTGAGATATGGAAGCATCTGGCTCACTGCTCAGAGAACATGTGTGGAGCTACAGTTCTGATCGTAATTACAGTTTCTGCGATCGCAGCGCCATTCGCGCTTCTTTCTTTGTTTTCAAATCATCCGGACGAAAAATAATACCATCAATGGCGGTTTTTGTGGACAAATGGACTTTGGCGGATGTGTGTAATTGGCTCACTGACAGCGGTTTGGAGGAATTAGTTGATTCATTTAAAGGTTTGTCTTATATCATTATTTCCTTTCGCCAATTTCGGGCAGTTTTTAATTTTACTATGATTTCACTGTTTTCAGACTCGGCGAGCAGAGGAGTGTGTTCGACACTCAGACACAGAGATGTGGCGAGAGGGGGGGGGGGGGGGGGTTGGGGTGGTGAGACCCCCCAACTTTGGTCAAAATTTTCAACAGTTGGAAAGTTCATACCTGCCAAAACATTAGTTGGAAATTTCACACCAACACAATAACTTGAAAATGTTTTTGTAGTTTGATTTTCAAACAATTTATTGTGGGAATTAATTCTTTTTGGACCAATATTTGCATATTTTCCTATTTTTTGTCAAAATATTGGACTGAAATGGTCATCCGTTTGAAATTTTCCAACTTTAAGGGGGGTGACAGGTTGGAAATTTCCAACACTTGGAAAGCTTGTGTCCTTGTCCCTCCCCCATGGCCAGTAAAAAACTGCTAGTAAATTTAAGGAAACAATATTGCCATACATTTGTTCAAAATTGTCATTGGAATTGTCATCAGTTGGAAATTTTCCAACCAAAGTGGGGGTGTCAGGTTTGAAATTTCCAACTCTAGGAAGACTTGAGGCTAGTCTAGATGCTAGGATTTTGCGACTTTCTTGTTCAGATTTCAAAATGTTCTCACACCGGGCCGAACAACAATGGTGGGCCCGGTGTGTCCTGGTCTCTTGTCCGTAGGCGTGTGTATTTGTCTGGAGGTAGACCACTAGATGTTAGGATTTATCCAATTTTCAGGTTAAAATATCTCAACGGTCTCATACTGGGAATATAGAACCATGGTTTATGAATATATAGGATATTAGGCCTGAGCCACTGATGTGCAATGGGGGGGGGGGGGGGGGGGTGCAAATGGAATTATGAAAAACTTGTGTTTGATCTGATTCTGATTCAAGGGGGATGGGTGCAGTTAGAATTTCCCAAGGTGGACAGCCCCCCCAACGGAGATCCTCTAGCCACGTCCCTGCTCAGACAACAGTTCTTGGAGATCCACTAACCGATGTAAATTAGATCGTTCGAGCTAAAATAGATAAATCGGTCTATTTCCTAGTCAGATTGTGACTTCGAATTCTTTTGATCGAAGTCAGATTTCGCCCCAGTATTAGATCGAGACATCTGAAATTATCAGGTCACCTCCGTGTTTATTCATATTCAACAAAATTTATGAATCAAATTGAATCTGCAATTTGTCAGATTGGTAAAGTACTAAAGACTACTAAAGTAATAATATGTGAATCCGTAGACGTTTTGGTCATGCCATAGGTGTTGGAATATGACAAATACGGCCTTTAAAATATCGCTCAGAAAAGAGATAAAACTTTAAATGACAAGGTGTGAAGGCTACCGCGACAAGACGCCATTCGAGTGTGCAACGTCACTAACGCGAATGGCATCTCGTCGTTTAAAAAAGTCGTAATGTATGCGAACTACTGTCATAAATGGCGAATACAAGAACGTCTGTAAAAAGTGATCTGGGCAAGTTTATAGAAGGTACAAGTATACGGTATCAAGCAATGAAAGGGTGAGATTATCTTAATATAATTGTTGTGAAATGGGTGTTGTACGTGTAGTGGACCTGGTAACGAGAATGGGAAATACCCAGCCTTCGTACCTTTTCATTTTCTCTCATTTCTTTAGTGATATTTTGTCAGAAAAGCTATATTTGTCACAAATTCCAACACGGTTACACCTGGGCAATACCACGGGAAGTGAAACCTCGGCAAAAACAGGGTTTTGTGGCACATCTGTTGCCAGATAAAACAATCTAGGCTATTAATTCCTATAATTTTATGTTTTATATGCTACTCAGTAACTGAGTTTCATCACAGGTATTGGGATTTGTGAAAAAAATAGCTTTTATGATCATATAGCCCTCCGAATAAGGAGAGAACGAAAGGGTATGTAGGCTGGGTTTTCCCAAATTCTCGTTACATGTCAACTTCAACACCCACTTCACAACAAATATCAGATAATCTCACGCCCTTTTCGTTTGATACTTGTAAAATAGTCCTTCGTCTATAACTTTGCTCAGATAACTTTTTGTATAACCTCTTTTAATCGCCGTTTATGACTATTCCACTATTCAAAAACGACAGGACTTCATTCGAGATAGTGACGTTGCACACTCGAATGAAGGTGTGTCGTTTTTATCGGCGGTAGCATTCACACCTTGTCATTTTATCTCTTTTCTGAGTGATATTTTGTCAGAAAGGCAGTATTTGTCATAAATTCCAACACCTGTGGTTTCATCTTACGAAAATATTTTCATTCTAACAACCCTGGAGTTACCAAATTACCCAAATCGCGAGTTACATGTATATCAGAAAATGTCAAATTTGACAACCTGAAAAGTTAATAATTTATCGTAGATATAACCACAAGGCTTCATATAATAGGTTATCTTTGAATGGCAAATAAAAAAAATCGCACCCACTGACTTATATGTACGGTCTGTCTCTTCAGGTATATAACCCATCCACGTGTAAGTATACCACATTATATGTGTTAGCGAAAAACAAGTCGTCATGCAGTTATGATGCATACTCAAATTATGCCAAAACCTTTGGCCAAACTACACCTTTCTGGGGTGTCTGTCATCCAATATTTGCGAGTATGTCTTATTTTAAGTTTCAAGTCATTAAAATGGCATCGTGTCAAGAGCCGTGCCGCACTCAGATTGCAATGTAGTATATCATGTGATGACTGGCCATAATTTTGGCAGCGGAGTAGTACATTTCCTATCTTATATTGGATACATGCACATTATACCGAAGTGGAACATGGGCAGAAGATGCCAACTGGGATGACAGCACAAACTAGGAAATTCTATATCATACATCTATATAGTTGAACTTTTAAAAGTCGAACATAATTTCACACATGGGTTGGAATCTGAGATTACTTATCAGCAAACAGATGTATACAGGCAGTAGTTAAATTATCCCTGGCAGGGAGTAGGAATTTTCCTATCTTATATTGAATCTGTTCAAGTGTCTCAAGAAAGGATTTGTTTGCTATAAAGTTAATTGAATTAAAATGAATGGTGCCAAACAGTGAGTGGTCTGCTAGTCGGTGTCACAAATTTCGCCTCAAAATCATGATATTAAACACAAGCGGGAGACCTCAGCCTCATTCAATGTGTGATTTAATAACCTATGAGCTAAAAACTTGATGCATAACAATGTCTGCTAGTCAAGGATTTATATGTTCATATTGTTCTGTGAGGAAAATTTCCTTCAACAAATTTGTTTGGCATTTACAGTTGATTCATGAGCATCAGTCAAACTTTGAAATAACTTGCAACATCAATGGCTGCCCACGGACTTATAGAAACTGTGCATCCTTCAAGAAACATTTATCCAGAAACCATGAACTTTTAAACCCTGATTCTAATATTCTTGTTAATGTTGAGGATGAATCACTGCTTACACCGGAGACGACGGAAGAAGCTACACGTGTGAATTTTGTGGAAAATGATGTTTCTTCTATGGATATTGATGGAGATGAACTGTCAGAATATGGTGACGATCGGCCAATGACATTGAACGAACTAACTCAATCAATGAAAAATCAAATAACTCTATTCATTCTGAAATTACGGGAAAAAACACATTTTACCAAGAAAAGTTCAGGAAACCGTTGCTGATGAATGTGTTTTCTTGACAGAACATTTCATGGATAACATCAAGGATATTGTTGAAAATCATCTTATTGAGCGTGGCTACAATTTCGAAGATCTTCACATTTAATGCAACTTCTGGACAGCAAAGGTATTATGACCTCAACTTTGAAGGACTTGAAATCGGACTACAAGTTGAGGAAATTCTGTGTGGAGAACTTGAATCTAATTGAACCACAAGAGGAGTTCCTAGGATATGAAAGTGGGAAACGGGATGTTTCTTATTATGTGCCTATCAGAGATTTACTCAAAGTACTAGTGGAACATAAATCTGTTGGCCCACACTTACTTCATAATCTGTCTACACTTGGAACCGATGAAGCTACATGTAGTGACAAATTAGAACAATACAGCGATGGAGTAAGAGTAACATTGGAAACAATACACTACATTTATTCTTGTACAGTGATGAATTTGAGGTTGTTAACCCATTGGGATCAAAGAAAACAAAGCATAAGCTCTGTGGTTTTTATTTCACCATTGGAAATATATCCCCGAAATATAGATCACAGTTGCGAAATATCTATACGGTGCTTCTTGTAAAAAAAATCAATATCTGAAAAGGTATAAATATTCAGCTATTTTGAAGCCTTTGATTGAGGATTTGCAGAAACTTCATTCTGAAGGAATTACTGTTTGTATTGAAGGCAGGGTCCATCAAATGTTCGGAGTTCTATCAGCAGTATCAGGTGACAACCTATCTGCACATGGGATGGCCGGATTCACTGCCGGCTTCAATGCAGGGCGTATTTGTCGTTTTTGCATGTGTTTATGGTGACATTGAGACAAAAATACATGAACATTCTTGCGACATCAGAAACGAAGAGGCACATAAGGTACATCTGGGTTCTCTTGACCAAGATCCGAATAACAGTAAAGTATATGGTGTTCAAGGAAAAAGTGCATTTTCCAGCTTGCCTTATTTGTTGGCAACACAGTGCTTCCAACTGACATTATGCATGCTATACTAGAAGGTGTTGTTCCGTTGCTTCTAAAACTGCTAATTAGAAGTCTCCACGCAGACAGAATTATCACTCTCACACAAGTGAATAATGCTCTAGAAGAATTCAATTTTGGAAGGAATTAGAAGTCTAATTAGAAGTCTCCACGCAGACAGAATTGTCACTCTCACACAAGTGAATAATGCTCTAGAAGAATTCAATTTTGGAAGGAACGACAAAAAGAATAAACCGGTAACAATAAACCAAAAAATTCTTCGGGATGAAGGACAAATAGCGGGTAAAGCTTCTGAAAAATGGGTACTGATGCGGCTGTTCGGTCTTGTTGTTGGAGATTTCGTACCGACAGACAATGCTGAATGGAAGTTATATACGCAGTTGAGAGACATAATGGACATTATTTTTGCATCTGTCATTAAGCGTGAATGGTTGCCGTATTTAGAACTATTGATTACAGATATTTTGGTGAGTTTCAGCTGTATTTATCCTGGGAGAATGACACCAAAGTGGCACTACATGATTCACTATCCAAGACTGATGGTAGAGTATGGACCACTCAAGCATCTCTACAGTGTAATGGAGCTTCATACTCAACGAGAGATGTATTCGTTATCGACATGGTTCATGAAGGAGAAATACCAGTTTTTCTGTAAATATTACAGATCATTAAATTCAGATCTGATTTCATGTTATTCGGGAGGATACTCAAAAGTGTTGGCATCAGTTCACATTATGGAGCATATGAAGTTGAAGACATAAATGAAAACATTATAATCAGAGCGGGGCAGGAGACCGATATGTATGCACTAGATCTTTACGAAAAAGATGATGGGAAGATGTTTGTCGTACTTCATCATTCTCCTGTTGCAACAGTTGACTCCTGTTGAATTATTATTGTTATATGGTAAGTTGAACATGTACTGGTACCGGTGTGCAGACTTGGCATAGCACTTCTACTTGAAAAGTAGCTTCATTGACAGATGGTCCAAATATAATTATTAGTAGTACATGGTGAAAAATTTCCCCAGTTTAAATAATCATACACTGTACTCTCGGGATCAAAATAAAAGTGCAGACCCGAATAATAGTGCAGTAGGGAAATTTTGCTGGAAATTAATAAAAGTGCAGGGGGTATTTCCGATAAAAAAAAATATATAAATACTGATGGGTAAAATGACAGTAGATGTAAGAAAACCATGAAATAGTAGTCATTATGTGAGCAAGTTGACCATATAATCAAGAGTTGTGCTTACATGTACCTATGACCACTAACAGAAAGATGATTTGACCATAATTTTGACAAAAAGTGATGTGACAGTGTCTAAGTGCACATATTTCTGCTGATGTGAAAAATGTTAATGATCCATACACAGAACGACACGTGTGCGAAGGCTTTGTTGGATATGGCACAAGTCGATGACGTCATGAAAGCATGAGAGGAACATGTGTGTCATACAGATTTTTAATTATGGCACGGTCCTACTCCAGGTTTTCTATCTTTTATTAGGAACAGGTGTGTAATAAAAATAATTATATAGGGTGGTCATGGCAGGTTAAAAATGCATTGTCCTCTTTCAGAAAATGATGTTGACAGTCCAACGTTGCTTCATGTGGCTGTGACAGATAGGATGATCGAACGGCTCTCAAAAACCATGAAGATGGAGGTTAAGCTGAGGCGTGAGCTCGAGACGTTGACCCGGCCTCAAATATCAAGTACCAGTCCCAAGTCAAAACCTGTACCAGAAGTGACACAGATACCAGTACATGAGGATGCACCATCTTCTTCAGCTTCTTCATCGTTCACACAAGACACCACTACTAACTCAACACATCCCATGCATGTACCACATTCAGCCGCAGGGGAAGTAGCAGGCCCATCTTTAAAACACAAGTGAGTTTATCTGATAACTAGAGGATATTTATTTGATCTGTTAATTTAACAAGAAGGGAAATTAGGCCTAAAATATTTGTAAATACTTATTTTCTCCAAGCAGCAAATAACCTTTTTCTGAATATACTTTCTTTTGTTTGTATTATCTTAAATCAAGAAGCACATACATGTATATCTCTATTTACTGATAATACTACATTTAAATCCCTACCTACATGTACCTACCTGGATTTGTTCAGCCAACAAAAAATTGGAAAGCGATATTGTTTTTTTGTTGTTGGCCATAGCAACTTTTTTTTACAAAGTTTACTTATTGACAAAATATTTTAGAAGCTTGAGAGAGTTTGGAAAGCGATATTGTTTTTTTGTTGTTGGCCGTAGCAACTTTTTGTTTACAAAGTTTACTTACTGACAAAATATTTTAGAAGCTTGAGAGAGTTGTGACACAATAGATATAACAATGAAATATTAATAATATTGTCTTTTTCAGGAATAACCCTTGACTCACAATTAAACCAATATGTACTCATTTATGTTTTAGGCCAAAGGCTGCCCGCAGAAAATTTGCAGGGATGTGGTCCAGAGGTTACCAGGTTCCAACACTGCCGCCCACAATACTCGATGCTCTGAATGACAAAGATGACATCTTCTTTTGCCCAACACGAATTGGGATTCGAACTCGGCTGGTAGAAATGTTAACTGATGATATGCAGCTGATAACAAGGTAGGTTTACACATGTATTTCTCTGTATGACTTACATCTAATAAGGCTCAAATAGAATTTAGTGGACGAGGTTTATAAATTACCTATAAAATAGAATAAGTATGAGATCATTTTACACATAATCAAAATTTCCAAATAGACAATACTTAAAGCGATAGTATCGTGGCAAAAATTATGAATGACTTTGGCGAATCGAAGGTCAGTGTTGAAAATGTGAAATGCATCATATTGTATACATACTAATAAGGCTATTTGAATCGATTCCCGGTGTGAATTCGCCCATTCTGTCGTTTTATAGCTCAAGTTCCTCCGGCGTTCCCCGAATAAAATCGGCCTAAATGGCCGTGGGCGCATGTAATTGGGGTATGGGTGCAAAATATAGTTTCAGGGGCTTCTACTTGACAGATAAGAAGTAAAATCTCACACAAAAATTAAAATCTAAATTTTATGAAAATAACGATACTATCGCTGTAACTGCCTGGATTAGCGTACAATTTTTATCCTAGAGTGGGATGCGAAGGATTATTTTCACGACGAGCTAGCGGAGTGAAAATAATACTGGCACCCCACGACAGGATAAAAATCGTACCGTACTCCAGGCAGTTAAGTATTGTGTTTATTTAATTTTCTTTGTTAACACTAAAATTGTCTGGTTTTGGTGTATGCTGGGGTATGTTTGAAAACAATCTGAGAAGTAGTGTCTTAATTGCCACGTCGATTTTCCTCACTCTCGGTAGCTGGGAGTGCAGAACGATTTTTATTTGACTGCAAAAAATAGCTGAAAATTAAATAAACGCCAATTATTCATGGAAAACAACAAACATAAACTGCAGCGATCGCTAGTCATTTAAAGACAGGTATGAAGTCATCGCATATGATGTGCTGATATTACTTATCAATAATTAGGAAACTGGTTTTATGGGATTATCGCCAATTATGTGATAAATACTGTATTTGTTTGATTTCTTCCATCTGTTCAGTAAAATAGGAATGTTTTTATTTTATTTTCAGGCTCCCATCTACAGAGGACATACGAAATGTGGTGTCTAGACTTGTAGCACTCCCCAGGTTCTAACCATTAAGTTGGAATTCTCGGAAACACGTTGATGAATTTTATTGTACAAATATTTACAATAGTCACATCAGGTGACCACGGAGAAATGTGTAATAACATGGTTTCTCGCTAATGCGTTCGAGTCGAGAGTCTGAGCAAGAGTCTTTTCAAGAGTTTGGCTCTCCTAGTATATATCCGCTGAAAAGGACAACGCCCTTAGCCGCCAAATGTCGTGATCTGACTGGGACACGTGTCGCTTACATCAAACCAGATGGACAATTAATAATCCGCTTTGACAAAGCATTTAACTCTAAAAGTCAATGACCCATAATTATAGGTCATCAACTCAGAGTTATAATTCCCAGAAGATTAGGACACCGGCATTTCAGCTAAAGACATTGAACTTTCAGCTACGATTAACCCTACTTACATACGTCGACGTCGTCGTCTGAAAGTATTACATAACTCTCATCACCTTTTTCAAGATTTTTGTCCTAAGACAAAAAACTTGATAATTCCGTGAGTGGAGATCCAAACTATCCCATTTGGAATATACATGTAACACAGTAAAACATAAGTTTTAACACATGAATGTCATAATCCGAATCGTCGATAGCAGGAATTGTTCCGAACAGGAGAATGGCACCATCCTGGAATATTAGCTTCTCATTCGTGTTGGGAGTTAATAGTGGCCTCCCTATTAACTCCGTTCGTCCTGGCTCCATTCCGAATACCCAGCGGATCCAGATCCAAACGATAGAGGCGTCGATCCCATCGTCATAGCTATGTTAAAATAATCGCCTTGTGTCGGTACGAAAATTGGAATGAATTTCAATTTGACCTTGAATTCGGGCGACATTTGACAAAGGATCAATATGGTTTAATATCCAGAATTTGACTTCCTGTGGAGGGTTATATTTGCCTTGTTTCGATACGAAAGATGAATAAAGTTCAACTCGATCTTGAATTTGGGCATAAATAAAGGTTCAATACTGTCTAGTGGAAAGGACTTCATATACGTTGTGTAAGAACTTAAATGAATTATCTGGGTAATGTCAATAACGTTACAACACGCTTATACGTGTAGAACACGATTTCAACCTTTCAAAATGACAATCTAACCAATTCACATTTTAATTTGGCTCCAAGCTTCTACAAATACGAGCATGGTACAAAACGATCTTGCACAAATGCTCTATCAACTGAGATTTTAGAATTCTTTGGCACTGCGTGTCGAATCACGCATGTCACGTAAAAATCGCTATCAATTAACCTGGAATGCCAAACTAAACATCTCCATGTATACCAGCATGTAACTTAATGCTCTATTACATAAACGTTTTACAACATCATTAGCGCCGACAAGTCAAATCTCGTCATTTGTGTCAAAGCACGATTCCATAAACTGGGAACGCCAAATCAAATATCACGGGCCCCGTATTTGGGCATACCCGTCGAGTAATCTATAGCTTGTCAGCTAGTAATTCTAACAACTATCATGTAACACCCACACCAATTATGGACATTTTACATAAATGTCAAATATTTCATATATAGTTATTCCTTGTGAAACAACGGAATAAAATGTACAACCCCTGAGACAATTTGCTTGGCTAATTGGTTCACATAGCTAATTATATACGGGATTTTTATACAACCTACATTACATTATTATATATGTTATGTCCCTTTAACACAATTCAATGGTTCACTATACAACTTTTATTTTCCTGACATCAGCTAATTCTTTAAATGTATTTCCAGTTCATCATTATATGTCCCTTTAAACTTAAAATCTACAGACAACTCCTAACTTATAATTTCAGGAACTCAGACAACTCCTAATTTGAAAATATGCAAATTTGTTTTGGTAACGCTCGATGTGACACAACGGATGTCGTACTATTTATAAACAGGCTCAGGCCTACACGTTCATCTTAATACCGGTATTGAGATAGGCTTCACAACACTAATTATCTCGAGACTGGTCAATTGATGGCCATGAGAAATGTTTTGTTCACGCCAAATTGGTCATACACGCATGCAGCTTTAACGGGCCTGCATCCTCGACCACTGTGGGTGGACAACGACTTAATTAAGTTAGCATGCATGAATAATCTTCAAAGGTCAACTCAGTCCCCTGTCCGATAGCTAGCCTCAATAATTGATGCCCTAAGGCAAGATTTGAATCTGGTGTTTTGAATAGACGAGCACCTCATTGCGGAATTTCATTAATTTTGACCACAACAATTTGTATGGATCTTACAAAGAGGGTGGATTTATCTCAAAATCACCAAATCATGCACATGGACTATACGTTCCTAATATTGTCTCGTTGGTGCTGTACATCCGTTGTATACAAATTTTCTGTGGGAACGGATATATTTCTTAATGACAAAGTTCCCAACATAGTTATGGTTCAATTTGTGTCTTTAATCCGTATATCTTCCATGGAATTAATAGGACTATTTTCGGATCCATTTATATTCCGTTAAAGGTAAGTTCCTTTGTTTCTATTCTATTCTGTGTATTCGGTGCCGTCAACAAACATTTTAGACATGCTGGTAGCATGTTAGTCTGGTTTATTACTTACAGACACTCTCAGAATACCCGGAACAGATTTTAGTATGGCATAATCAATTTGCTAGCCATTCTTTTCGTGTATGGGCATACCATAATTGATTATTCAGTTACATTTCTGACTTTCGACTTGTCAACTCTGATCAACTTTGGTTTGTTCGAAACTTGAACACATTAAAACCATTTTGATAATGCCTATATACAATGGCGATACATGTACAGTGATCTATCTATTTTTAAAATCGACATTTTAACCCAATCCGGGTGTGTCATAACACAAAATACCACTGACCATCCGTGTAGATATTCTTGCAAAACATTGGAATCATTTGGCTAAATTGAACATTCCCAAACCATACTTCAAACTTCAAGTGACTATAATGTCTGTAATTTAAAATTTTCCGAATTACTTCAACTAATTTCTTTTATTTAAAGATATATCTCGCTGGACGCAACCAGTTTTCTTGACAAACTCATAAATGACCAATGTTTTCGAATTGATAATCTGAGCACAATAAACTTAATATTATACGCTCAATTGACCGACAGAACAGCCTTAACAGAAATTGCACCCACAATTCGTTCAAAACCAGAACTCACTAAAATCATACTGATTAACTTGACAACATCCTAAAATCATCAGTAATTTTAATACCTATGTAACCTGGATAAGGTGTGACAATTTAGTACTTGTATAACCAGAATTTCCTAGATCATTTTTGTTTAGTGACTCACATTATTCAAAAATAATTTATTCAACCTCAAACAAGTTTACCAAAGGTGCGGTAATACTATATGTAAAAGCCTTCAACTTGCTCAGAACAAACTAAATGATGTATCAAGTTCTTTTCTCAAAACCAAAACTTATATCAAACCGATCTACTTTTGCATTTTGACAAACTCCTACTATATAGACCATAATAGGCATTAAAGACACTGTTTAAATTATTTAACAATAACCTTGTGACAGATTTCTTTGCTCTGAAAATGTTCAACCAAACTCGCTTGTTTAAAATCAAACAGACACACAACTGCGGTATATTCACTACCTCTGTATATATATGCCTCATTGAATAATTCACTGGAATCTTCACGTGTAGATTGTAAAATCAATCTTATCAATTTGGATACCATATAACGATGGACACACATTATATTCCAGCGACTATTTCCTATATAGTTGATAAATAACAACTCGACATAGAAAAACGCCAACCATAACGGTAATTTCCTAGCATACCTTGTATAGAAAAAAATCTCTAACTTGCATAATTTAATAATTTACTGCGACTGATCTGTGTAGAATGTGACATCAATTCTTATCCAATTCTTGGATACCATAGCCTGGACCTAAAATTGTTATCCCAGTAATTAATATTATATATAGCAAAATGTGTCATACATGTATTTAGACTATTCACTAATAGCTCAAGAAAAAATAACCCAATCTTTATTTCAAATCGGCACAACGATTTTTGAAACAACTCGAAATAAGCATACTGTAGCAACAGTAGTTTCTAAGAATACCTTATATGGAAGTTTTAAACCATGATAACTCGACTCCTGAAGAGTTCAGCCAATTTACACAAAAATTAAGACTAGATATCATTTATTCTAATCGGCGCAACGATTATTGAAACAACTTGAAATAAACATATTGCCACAACAGTAGTTTCTAAGTATACTTTATATGACAAAATTGGCACAATAATTTTAAACCAAAGATAAATGACCTAATAGCTATACGGGTTGTGAACCAGGTGAACCAGCAAATGAATTGCAAATTGCCTCATATATACCTTATTTCGTCCATTTAATTTCCTCCATATTTTTCTTCCGTGACCACTTGTCCAAGAATTCCAAGAAATGTCCTAGCTCACGGCATCATCTCGGGAATGTAGCACTCCCCAGGTTCTAACCATTAAGTTGGAATTCTCGGAAACACGTTGATGAATTTTATTGTACAAATATTTACAATAGTCACATCAGGTGGCCACGGAGAAATGTGTAATAACATGGTTTCTCGCTAATGCGTTCGAGTCGAGAGTCTGAGCAAGAGTCTTTTCAAGAGTTTGGCTCTACTAGTATATATCCGCTGAAAAGGACAACGCCCTTATCCGCCAAATGTCGTGATCTGACTGGGACACGTGTCGCTTACATCAAACCAGATGGACAATTAATAATCCGCTTTATAGGTCATCCACTCAAGAGTTATAATTCCCAGAAGATTAGGACACCGGCATTTCAGCTAAAGACATTGAACTTTCAGCTACGATTAACCCTACTTACATACGTCGACGTCGTCTGAAAGTATTACAGACTGTGGCAGTTACATCCTTACCTGACGGATATAAATTCTGACAACAATGTGAGTTGGTCTTAGCCTGAATACATATAAATGACAATTTGTTTCATATAAATTATGCTACCCCGTATTTATATCAATGATACATGCAGGTCAATTTTTATTTGGGCTGCACTGATAGCTACACTAATGAAGTGGGTGTGTGGAAGGTTACTCTTTGAAATGTAGAATTATGTCATGCCCGCAGCATGCACATTGATAAATTATTGCAAACAAGCTGCTGGAATTATACTAGTAGCCTACATGTAATGGTTAATTTTTCTAATGGCTTATCATAATCATGTACTTGTGAATTTAATTAACTGTTTTTGTGATCAGCAGGACTTCCTGCCTGTCACTAATTATATATACAAAAATATCATACAATTTTTATCGCGATATAATGGTAGTTTAATGGCATATTTTTAAATTTAATTTTCAGTCAGATTTAGTTTCCAGTATAAAAGAGAAATTCAAACGAATACGATCAAAAAGGCCCCGTGAATCTCTTACAAGTGATGAAGAGTTAGATAAAGTCAGGGAGAAATTTACAAGAGTCTGCGGAGGGTATAAAAAACCAGATGACCAGGAGATGGTCAAAAAGAAATATCAAAGTAATGTGAGTATCACTATACATCAAATAGTAAATTATAGTATTAGTTAGAAGGTTATGCTTTGGAAAAATGGTTGTGTCCGTTGTACGAATGCCAATATTTGTACATGCATATTATGTCTCATGATTCGCGCAATTTAGGGGCTAAAAAAGCCAACACTCACGATTTCCATATTCCTGACATTCGTACGGTCATTTTTATATAAGACATACCTATACCGAATATATCGGAAAGTCAAATATCACGATTCCAATAGACTGGTATGACTCTATTCACTTAATGGACTATGGCCTTAATTACTATATTAATAATGTGTATTTATTAATGATATTTAAAATAATGTTGGTTCAATTACAGCGACGACATATTACATTACCGATTATATTGACCTACCCACACCCGAACTCTACTAGTACATGTATATGAATGTCACATGAATCTTCAAATGTAGATGATATACCTAAACATCTCATCACTTTTATTTCATTAAGGCGGCTAATACAACTCTGGTGACTGAAGATGAACCAGTCTTAAGAAACACGAGGATACAATGGATACTGAGGTTAAGAGATTAAGGCCATCCATCATCGTTCTCATGGATAAGATGGCTCGGACCAGGCCGACCCGTAATGAGTTCATCAGCAACGATAAGACATCTGAAATCATAAACAAATACCCGGCATTGAAGTTTCGAGAGATAGTAAGTTTTCCTGATCATAATTATACAGAATATATATTTTTTGGTTGCCATTTTGGCAACACATTAATGTGTTTACAATATATATAGGTATATAACTTGGTAACATCTTAATTTTGAAAAATAATCCAGCTGTGATCCCACTATTGTACACTTTCATTGAAATTCACTCCATGATATTAGTACGACATTGGGCACAACTCTAGATGCATGCATATTTTCCTCTTTGTTAAGGGAGATAATCCTACAGGCAGGAAATGTGATAACTTATACCCATAGTCCCATAACTTACACTTTGTTTAGGAGGCTTTGCTTATACTCGTGGCAATGTAACAAACCTCACAGTAATACTGTTAAATTTGTTACATTGCCATTAATTCAATTATATTTACACTCACAAGTGCATTCCTATTGTGGAACATGAATGCAGGACGTTGGTTGGTCGAAATTACGTCACATGACGTCGCGCGCTGACCCCAACTTGCATCCATTTTTGTGTAGACGCAACTTGCTCCGAGCCACGATAATAACGTTGGAAATTGACGCTTATAACTCTTTCAATCTGCCAGTTGACTCGGTTGAGTGTAAATATAAGTAATGAATGTTGATTTTGTTGCTTTCCATAGAGTATGGATGCAAGTTGGTCTGACATTTTCATGTCAAGCAAATCAACATCCATTTCTTAAATAGTAAGCGCTATAGCAAAAAAAATGTTTGGTTCACAGGCAATTTTTTTTCTCAAAACGATGAGGGAGGGAGGGTTTTATTTATATATACCGAAAGAAGCTTTGGTAAGAAATTTAAACATTGGCTTAAAACTATCATTATAAATTAACAGCTCTTACATGAAATGCGAGTTCAGAGGGCTTGCGATGTGGATGATAACGTGAGAAAGTCAATGGATGTCGTTTCATCGAGAATTTTGATGAAGGCGAAATGTGAAAAAAGTCGAAAGGTGAAGGACATACTCAATTCCTTATCTGGTGCGAAGAATTCTGTCATAGAATTGGATCTTCAAGAAGGTACGGATATATCCTCATCTTTGACACATCTGAATATCCTGCCTTTCCCTGGCTTCTACGCGCTAAGCCATTTGCGTATTGCCGAAGCCAAAAAATCTTAATTGAGAGAGCTGGGGCCTATGGGAGTGATCTCTACTTATTTAATAAGAAATTTTACAATAATGCTCACTTGCATTCACATACATATTCAACTTATGTATAACAAAAACCTTGCAAATCTTTAAAATTTCTCCATATGAATCTCCTCATATCAAGTTAAGCAGATGAACTATGAACCTCCTGTCTGCTCCTGTGTCCAATTTGACTAGTCTGAACATGTGACATCTCAATTGTTCTCTACATTACTCTGCCAACCAGATAACACATATTCTAAATTGCTCTGTTGCTCAGTGTCTATAATATGAGTCAAGATGTATATGTGGTTCTTCACCAATACAATTCAAATTCAATCCATGATCAAACTAATAATCTATACTTTCAGATGTTTCACAGAATACATTTTGTCCGAGATCCGTTCTTTAAACAAAATCTCGTTATGAAGGCGCCCCTAGGGGCCACGAAAGTCGTCACCTTGAAGAGATTTAAGGGCAAGAATCTGGTTTCTCTCAACAGTAATAATTCCTCGTCCTTCATGCCCCTCACGCATAATGAATTCGAGCACCTTGTCAACAACAAGGACGAAATTTGGGCACACTTCAACGAAATAACACACGTTGAAGAGGAGATGGAGAATGAGGTAAGTCTATACTAGTCAAATAATTTCAATTATGGAAGGTTTTATGCTACTCAATCCAATCAGATGCTTCTAAAATAATACAGCTTTGAAGGAAAAAAATAATTGAGTCGAACATCAAAACTCGGAGTGATATCGATTTTTGAAGTTTGTTATTTCTCGAAGATCTCGGACAAAATTGTAGAACGAAACTGGATATCTCAATAATTAATACAGCCAAATTTTGTGATAATTAAGTAATAAAGTCATATTTTAAACAAAATATTGATAATTAATAGATTTGGGAAATTTGATAAATAGTTGGTATTATTGAGTTGCAATAAATCAATTCTGATAAATAAAGCATGTTATGAAGAAGACTGTCTGATCGGATAGATTACCGTTATCTACTCACCTTGATCAATTATCATGGTGAATACTTATCAGGAGGATTAATATATCTTCCAGATTTTCTTACGGGTGTTGATGATGTTGCTTCAGTCGCATTATACTCCGAAATAGAGGATATAACAATGTGGGCTGAGCGGACAAAGTTATATCCAATAAATCGGAGGATGGTACGACCGACTCACCCTCTGTTATAGAAGAAAACGAGATCTGATCTATAGAACTGGGAACATCATACTCAGTGCTAGAGAATGTAACTGAGGTGGAAGCACCCACACCAGTTACGTCCTCTAAATCTGATGATGGTCCCATTTCTATTGAAGTCATCTCGACCCTCTCTATGTCAGTGGGTGAATCAGATGCTGAAAATGTTGTAGTAGTAAAGTAATATCAGATAGTAGCAGCCTCCAATGCTGTCTGTGTACTCTGCTCCTACACCAACATGCTATCAACCCCATCACCACACCAGCCACCAGCTGTCAAACCAATATACTTAATTAAAGATTCTGTTGCTGAAAAAGATTTTAAATTTCGATCGCTACAAAGAATATTATAATTGAAAGAAATTTAGACAGAACACAAATCTTTCCAATGAACTTTTAATCCAGAATTGAATACAAATCTAACTAGGAACTCAATTCAAACTTATTTAACTAGTTAATTATTATATAGATAAGATTCAACTTACCAGAATATATGTTTTCCCTATTTCCTCCTCTTTCTGAAATTGAGAATATTATGGGTAAATTTTCCAAACTCTCGCAAGGTGTTTAAAGAATTCAACAAAAGGGTTGTAATTATTGGTAAATGCTGAGGTGGTTGTTGGTATTATAAATGTTTGTGGCTAAAAAAAATTATATATAATTATATTATATAGAAGGGTGTAACCACCCCCCCCCCTTTTTTTTAAAACAAAACCAACCTATATATTACACAGACAATTGTGTCTAACTAAAAAAACTAAATATATTTTCTTAAAGGGGTACTGTACCCCAATTTCAATAAATTCCCGGTAACAATTGCGATCTAATATCAATATTATATTTTTAAATAACTTATTTGAGTCGACGATGTCTACTGAAAACGTTCCGGTTAACAGGCTATCATAAAAGTCAAATTGAATTATTTAATATATATAGGATCTCACATGAGTTTCTATTTTATACGGAATTTATCAACCGAGTTCACTAAATTCGATTTGAGCCGAGGTTTACCGAGGCTCAAATAGAATTTAGTGGACGAGGTTGATAAATTACGTATAAAATATAACGAGTTTGATATACCTTTTATCACATTATCAAATAAACGCGAAGCAACGCGAAGTATTCATCGAAAACAACAATCATAAACTTCAGCAATCGCAAGTCATTTAAATAATGGCGTGACGTCATCGCACGCGCTAATATTACATGAGTGTCTTACCAATAATTATGAAGCTGGTTTGGTGGGCTAATTATGTGATAAAAATGAATTCATGGCTGGAGTAATAAAATGGCGAATTATGCCATTACGAGTTACCGTTCTTGAAATCTCACCTGTTGGGTGTCTTTTATCGACGGCCGTTTACGACGAGCATTATTGAGTTGCGAACGAAACATGTTACATGCAAAAGGAAGTCCCACTATAACCGATTCGGAAAAAAGAGAAGAAACAAGATTCATAAAGCGTCAAGTATTTTTATAGGGAGAGAGATTGTTCGACGGAAGAGATTGCAGGCATCAATTGAACTTCCGGTTCATCCTGCAACCTGCGTCTTCTCCGGTGAATGTCAAAAACATGGCGCGTAGATTGAAGTCGTAATATTTTTATTTCCAATTAGGTTTATACGAAACTCATATTTACACACTAAGTGTTGTCATCACTAAATCCAGCATGCTGATTGGTCGGCGCCCACGTGGCTAGTTGCAGTTATTTCTCGGTGAATGCGTAACGCCTCATAACACCAAGCTAATAACACCATCGATACGTCATTAGGTTTGGAAAGACGAACGCGTAATGTTTTGGGCGCATTTGGACTCGCGCAGGACTGACTTAATACATCATCGGGTTTCAATATGAAGAGAAATTGTTCCTATTAACTTTTGCCAAGGGTGCTATTGGGTATTTTGGGCTGATCTTGTCACGATACACTTTTCGATTTAAATAAATTTACAAAAGTGGCTTTTTCGCTAAATGTATATAAATATAAGGATTAACTGTCATGTGGACTATTTTTATGGAGATGTAACGGTGAGGTAAGTGGTCATAACTTGTATGTAAAACCCTTCGGGTTTTACACAAGTTATGTCCACCTACCTCACCGTTACATCTCCATAAAAACAGTCCACATGACAGTTAATCCTTATATAACACAAACACAATCTAACTTGAAAGTTATGTCAATGGGAGTAAATAAACTCTCAAGTTCTCAACAGAAATCAAAATTTGTTCAATGGAAGGGGGGCAACTCTATCTTTAATATAGAGTTATCACCCTCTACATTGAAAATAATACCGTTTTTTACTAATGATAAAACTCAACAAAAGATAGGTTCATTTTATAACACAATTGTCCAGCGTGGTAACTGAATAGTTGTTGTGTTATATAGAGGATCTCATACGAGTTACTATTTTATACGGAATTTACCAACCGAGTTCACTAAATAATTCTTATCTGTAATACATAGCATTTCTGGTCTGCTGCATTGTGGACAGTTATAAATGTTTCTTTTGGAATTTGGTAAATGTTTTTTGGTTTTAATTTAAATTCATTGAAATAAAGTTGTTATACGATAGGTCTTGACATTCCTTTATATGACTATAGTAATAACCCATATCTTTAGTCTTTCTGTTTGCATGCATGTCAAATCCTTCATAAACTTTGTCAGCTTGTATTCTGTGATTTTCTGGTCATATTTAAAAAAAACTTGTCATATTTGCCAACCATCATTGTAACTGGTTTAACTGATATTTAGACCCGACTTATTTTGAGTGAGTTATTGCCCTTTTTCGATATGATTATCAGCAGATTACTTGCATAAGCTTAGGCGCAATTTGAGAGTATTTTAAACAGATTGTGTTCATATTTGAAATTAGGTTTATGATAACACATGCCTCACCTGCTTCTTAAACTTTATAATGATTGTGGGTACATATAGGAAAATATCCCTTATTCATTTGCATTGGACTAATTGGTGATTGGATACATATATGATATGGTTATCCTTGAACTATGATTTGATTTGAACTTCTTATCCCCATCCTATATCACTAGATATTGTGGTGGGATATATCATCTTCGACCAATGACATATATTTGATTACCCTTCTGACCTATCAGTTTTACCTACATGTATATGTAGATAAGAGGATTTCTTGACTTTAATCCTGTTTTGACCGATATTTGAAAAAAGGTGGTCCTCACAGTTTACGATAGGATTGCATGGGCTTATTTGCCGTTTGACCTATTAGCATAGGTCAGCTTGGGTGTGGGAACCATATCATCTGCTTATCAGATAACGTTATCTTTTTACCCCTGACCTAGATTTTGATCCCCTTTTGACCGATATTTGAAAAAATTTAAGTGATCCCCATACTTTACTATGGGATTTATGGGCGTTGGCTGCCTGTATTTTACACTACTACTGCCCACCTCAACTTATGTTAGAAAAACAGAATACCGCACCCTTCTATAGTCCGTGCTGTTGCCCTAAATACCGAAACGGCAATGGGTGTCATTTTTGCCACCTGATGTGGCAACCGTACGGGCTAGAAGTGTGCGGTTTTCGGTTTTGATAGTATAATTTGGGGTGGGCCATCCTACTGTGCCGTTTATTTGGTAAAAAATGGTCCATAAATACCGAAACGGTATTGGATATCCATTTTGCCACCTGCTGTGGCAACCGTACATCATATAAAAGTGGTATTTGAAGAAGAATTGCATTGATATTCTAATGCATTCACTGTATTCACATTCTATTTCAATTCGACATCTTTTCACTTTGAACATCCAAATATTTGACCGAGTTTCATTTCTGAATGAATTAAAACCCTATAGCGTACTTGCGCCCTATATAATACGGCATATATATGCCGCAATTAAGTCCAGCACGACGTACTTACGCCCTAATGTGGTGTATATTCTATGTATAATATGCGTTATTACATCTCAGTACGACGTATGTTCGCCGTTGTACGGCATAATTACGCCCTCTTGTACGGCGTAATAACACAATATAGTAAGACATACGCGCAATAGTACGGCATATATCCAACGCCATAATACTGAGTACATGTATATTCGCCTTAATATGGCATAATTATGATCTAGTACGACGCTTATAATACGTATATTCGCCGCGAATACGGTTATACGTATATAGCGTATCGCGGTTCTCATATTCGACGCAGATGTTTGCCACATATACCAACACAACATTTGGAACCCCAATGCATTGGAATGAGAAATGGATGAGCAAGTTGTGTGGTGGATACTGTTTTAGTTGGTATTGTCGTATTTCTGTATATATAGGTGTTACAAGACAGAAAATATATTATGTTATTGGTTTAGCTATAGCTGGCGCGGCTAGTAATTGCGGCGAATATACATGTACACCGTAAAACGATTTTGTTCATGCATGTTCCGTATTGTACAGTGTTACGTATAGTTTGTTGTCTATATTCCAGAACACAATAGCCCCGTGCACCGAGTCGCCTGTAAATAGTATACCCAAATGCATGGGAAACTTTTTTCAGTGGTTAAATGTATATGCGCTATACCACAATATGTTTCGAATCAGGAGGACATGTCTGTACTGTGTTACATGTTAAACTGACCCCCAATATGCCTACATATATATAAATATATTTAGGGATACCATTTCCAGAAAATGCACGGAAACGATAATTAGTCTGTTTTTTTTACCAGACATTTGAGCGTGAAGAAGAGAGATGAGTAGAGATGTTTAATTCGTTGTTGAATATTTGTCACACGACATTGAGATGGGCATAACTAACCTAAATCGCGACAGAAACTATGGCATGATATTTCACAAACAACATCATTTTGTACCCTCACCAACATCTGTTTGTAAATTTAACAGCTTCAGCGGGGATCCCCAACAATATCGCTTTGGACCCATCAATTTATTTGTCACCTGCTTGTGTCGAATATATGCCATGTCCAAACGCTTTCAAAGCATTCAATATGTTTGTTTGAACCTCTCTAGATGTCCTGTTTATAAACTATTCCCATTAGATTGATATAAATGGTGAAATAACAGGAATGTCACGCATTTGATTAAAATGACCGCCTGTGTCTTCTATTTCCCATTTAAGCCAACAAAAATTGTAGTGTGATTGCAGAAGCATACCAGCAGACGATTGCACCACTTTAATCAACAACACGCCATTTGATATTAATCAAATTACGTCTAAACTCTCGATATGAGTTTTGAAGTATCACGCGGTCACCAGCATCGCTTTGTACTAACCGCATCATAGCAAAACAACAGGACCCACCAACATAATAGCACGTCTGCTGGACCACTTGGCCAGGGGTGTATATATAGGGAAATATATTACAGACAAAGGGGCCGGATTCGCTAACTCCAGTTTAAACATCCCAGTTTAAACGAGGTTTGAACAAACATTTACTAAATTTGACGGTCCAGCTAAACCGGGTCGTTGTGGTCGTCATGTCGGGCTGATTCGGTGAGACGAGCGGTGAACCATAGAATCGCTATTGGCACGCCCTCAATTAAAGAGAACTAGTCTACCCTTACAGCAGATATCGTGTGCGAATTAATCAATTGTGATATAATAACTCCATTCAAGCGCCGTTCTCACCGTTTTCACACAGCGTCGATCGAGTTTATTTTCAGTTCCGCGTTGAACTGACTGAGTAGCAATATTGTAAACCGCAGTCAACAACATATAGCTTCGTCATTTTGGTCTTGCCTTCTTAAACCTAGTTTTGATAAACCGTCGAATGGTATGGCTTTGTTGTCGAATTAAGGTTATAAAATTCTAAAAATTATGACAATTAACAACAAAATTATCCCCATTCACCTTAGAGGTGTGAGCGCTATATCGCTTATACATTTCCAATAATAATATCCTTGGTATCTTAATTATCGACTATAGGCAAGTATACGATTGTTTATCTCGACGGTGTAGAGACACTACTGCAAAACCATGGACTAGTTACACAAGGTTTAAACTAGAAATGATGACGAAATCGTCACTTAGACCTGTCGTCTTGAGTTTAAACCACAATTGTAGCTGTCAAATGGGGGTTTAAACATGGAGGTCCGAATCGGCATCTACAGTGTAGACCTAGTTTAAACTATCAGTTTAAACTGGGTTTTAGTAGTAAAACCAAGTTTTTCTCCACCGCTGGGACGACATAGATTTGGTCGATTGCGTTTCCTGTGGGCCACACTTGTCCAGTTGCAAGGATAGGAGGCGTGGTCTGTCTGTTTATTATCGCTACTTGTCAATGCATTGTCCGGTCACGCGACCTGTTGTCGCTATATAATCTCCTAATCATGGGAATAACCCGAACGATTTGAGAAATCACGACGAATGCACGGTCTGTTGTATAGCGGTTAGATATTATCTAATATCATGGACGAACATGACTTTTGGAACTCAAAAATATCGCTTGAGGGCATGGGTGGGGGCCCGCCACAAATACCACATAGAAACACCACCACCCCGGGGGTACCATCCGGACGGGTGACAATGGGGTATGGACCATTTTTGAGAACGGGAAGGATTTCGGCGAATTTGACGGCATGAATGGGTGACTCGCCCAAAATACCCGATAGAAACATCACCCCTCACCCCGGGATAACAGGGATATGGACCATTTTCGAGAACGGTGAGGATTTAGGCTAATAAATTTGGCAGCAGGAGTGGGTGGCACGATCAAAATACACCATAGAACCACCCCCTACCCCCGGCGGGGGGGGGGGTGCCACCCGAGGAGGTGGAAATTGGGTACGCCCAAATACCGAATAGAAACACCCCAACCCTCACCCGGTGTAGGGTACATCAAATAATCCATATAAACACCACACCCCTCACACCCGGGCGGGGTGGGGTGGGTTACCACCCGAGGGGTGAAGATGGGATATGAACCATGTTCGAGAACGGTAAGGATTCGGCAAATTTGACGACAGGGGTGTGTGGCCCGCTCCAAATATCCCCTATATATAGACACCCTACTCTCATCCCTACAGGGTACCACCCTGCTGGGGTGATAATGGGGTATGGAGCATTTTATTCATTCGCAAAAACATGCCTCTGTCCGGCATGTGTAGGTGGCCCGCCCCAAATATCCCATAGAAACACCCCCACCCCTCACCCGGGTGTCGGAATGGGGTATGGACCGTTATCGAGAACGGTAAGGATTTCGGCCAATATGACGTCATTGGTGGGCGGCCCGCCCTCAAATATAGTCCATAGAAACACCCCACCCTCACCGCGGGTGGTTCTACCCGAGCGGGTGAAAATGGGGTCCGGTGGGGGGTTGGGGTGTTTCTATAGGGGCATTTGGGATGTGCCACCCACCGTTCTCGAAAATTGTCCATACCACATTTCACCCCCTCGGGGTGGTACCCCCGGGTGAGGGTGTTTCTAGGGGGTAGTTGGAGCGGGATACCCACACTGCTGACGTCAAATTGACCGAAATCCTTACCGTTCTCGAAAATGGTCCATACCCCAGTTCCACCTCATGGGGTGGTTCCCCAGCGTTCAGGGGTGGGATGTTTCTATGGGACATTTGAGCGGGCCATCCATCCATGCCGTCAATTGGCCGAAATCCTTACCAGTCTCGAAAATGGTCCATATCCCACGTTCACCCCCTCGCGTGGTACCCCCCCCCCGGGTGTGAGGGTTGGGGTGTTTCTATGGGTTATTTGGGGCGAGCCACCCACCCATATCATCAAATTGGCCGAAATCCTTACAGTTCTCCAAAATAGTCCATACTCCACCCCCTCAGGGTGACCGTTATCCTCCCCCGGGTGAAGGCTGGGGTGTCTCTGATGGGTATTTGGGCGGGCCACCAACCCATGCGTCAAATTGAAAGAGACCTTTTTGTGAATAAGGAATCAGTTTCAAAAGTCATGTTCGTGTCTAAATTGTCAATCTGATCAGTCCGATCCCGCCATGCACTCAGCTATGGAATCCTATTACGGCCACTTGCTAATGGCGCGATCGGCGCATCGCGCCGAAAGCGACAAAATGTGCGCCGATCGGCGCACTTTTTGTCGCTTTCGGCGCTTTCGGCGCTTTCGGCGCGCGCGCCGAAAGCGACAAAATGTGCGCCATTAGCGTTGTTTCGGCGCGCGCCGAAAGCGCCGAAAGCGACAAAATATGCGCCATTAGTGCAATCGGCGCGGTGCGCCATTAGTGCATTCGGCGCGGTGCGCCATTAGCGCGGTGCGCCGAAAGCGACAAAATATGCGCCATTAGCGCATGTACAATTAAGTATGTGATCACCCCAGCAGGGGTGCCGGAAGAGGGGGCAGAGTGGGCAGCTGACCCAAGCTTCAGTTGAGGCCAGTCTAGATGCTAGGATTTGTGATTTTCTTGTACAGTTTTCAAAAACATTTCTCACACTGCGTTGAACAACAATGGTCAGCCCGGTGTGTCCTGGTCTCTTGTCCATAGCCGTGTCCATTTGTCTGGATTTAGACCACTAGATGTTAGGATATTAGGCATGAGCACTAAGGTGCAAGGGGGGGATGCAAATGGAATTATGTAAATTTGTGTTTTGTCTGATTCTGATTCAAGGAGGTGCAGTTGGAATTTCACAAGGTGGACACCCCCAACGGAGACCCTCTAGCCACATCCCTGGGACCGTCTGATCGGATTGAGTACCTTTAACTACCCACAAAGGAGGGACCAGGACCACACGGCCACAATAATTTTAAATCTAAATAATGACAAATTATAGCATTTGGAGGTCTATCTACAGCAAAATTCAGCCCCTCCCTTTTAAAATTGATACATAGGCCTATACATTGTACATATGGCCATGCCCGATCTGTGCAGGGGCACCGGAAGCATCCAAGGGCAGGGGGGCAGAGCCTACAAAAAGGGCACTTTTCTGCAAAAAAAGGGCATTTTCTCCGCAAACTCGGAAAAATAACCATAAATTAATTGTGGCAAAAATCCCTATTTTAAAGGTATTTGTCGGTTTTTATGGCCGTTTTGTGACAACATTGACAAAAAAATTATATTCCTTGTGAAATTGGTGGTATTTGGACAAAAAAAGTCACATTTTACAGTAAAAACATGAGATTAAACACACAAAAAGCATTTTCTTTCTCCAGAAAAAGGGCAAGTCCTGCCCCCGCTCGCCCCCTTGGTCAAGGGCAGGGGGTCAGCTGCCCCATCTGCCCCCTCTTCCGGCACCCCTGCTGGGGTGATCACATACTTAATTGTACATGCGCTAATGGCGCATATTTTGTCGCTTTCGGCGCACCGCGCTAATGGCGCACCGCGCCGAATGCACTAATGGCGCACCGCGCCGATTGCACTAATGGCGCATATTTTGTCGCTTTCGGCGCTTTCGGCGCGCGCCGAAACAACGCTAATGGCGCACATTTTGTCGCTTTCGGCGCATCGCGCCAAAAGCGACAAAAAGTGCGCCGAAAGCGCCATTAGCAAGTGGCCGTAATAGGATTCCATACATACCTCAGCCAAATTTGATCAGGAAAAACCCAGAACTACAGCAGCTAGTTAAATAAATTTCCCACTCACAAATATCCATTCCCCCATTCATTCGCCAGTTTAAGTTATTCAGATATTATGTACGAATCAAATAAACGCGATGTCATCCTTTAATAACGTGTCGCATGTATCAGGTGAAGGTCATTCTTCAGTTACCTTCACCTTTAGCATTCCACGGTGTACTCGCTCCCCGACTCTAGAACACATTTAGCTCCCTGATTCCACTAAGACTCTCCTGCATGTACATTGAGTGACAATCGCCCGCGCATAAACGCCTCCCCCAATTCAAAATAAACACTCCCATATACGCGAAGAAACAACATCAATACTGGGCGGAAAAAATCGGCCTAATAATTAAACCCAAAAAACTAGGTTTTAGTAAAACCTGGGGTAGGGTGGTTTAACTTTGATTTTTTTTCAAAGTATATTTAAAGGTATATTTTCGAGACGAGACGTATGGTACGTATAAATCATATATGCCTAAGCTTATACTGATGGTTATATAGCCAATTCGCCACTAACAATTAGTAATATTACCATATCTTTATCACGTCAATAAAACCTAGTTTCAATTGAGATCGAATTCCACAAACTTAAACTGAGTTTATCACAAAACTGGGTTTAACTACACTAAAACCCAGTTTCACTCCCATAAAACCTAGTTTAACTACAGTAAAACCAAGTTTAAATCCTAATTAAAACTAGTTTAAACTGAAGTTAAACCTGGTCTAGAATAAAACCTAGTCTAAACCAGAGATGCCGATTCGGACCAGACGGTTCAGTAAACCAGGTTTAAATACGAAAAGACGAGCCCGGTCGGGGTGGGGGGGGGGGGTAGGATGTCCAGGCTTACATAAACTGACAACTGGAACAGAATGGTATATTAACTTCAGGTTAGGAAAATGATAGTTAACCCTTTCAGTGCCAGGTCCGATTTTTGTATCAACCCATACACCCTGTGCCAATGCGTTCTCTTATATATGCGAGTCGATCATAGGTCGCCTCGCATATATAAGAGAATGCATTGGCCTAACAATTTTTCATCATTTGTTATTATTTTTTACAATTTTAATAATGTTTTCTTATATTCTTTAACAGACTTATTTTGTAGGTTTAGTGCCAGGGAATCTTACGTTTTCCATGGGCATCAAAATTATTACTATGAATACTTGGTGATAGTTTTGAGTTATAACATGCCCCTAAGGTTTTATCCAGTTTGTTTTTAAATTCGCTATAGAATGCTTCAGCATACCCAAAACAAATTCAACCCAAAAAAATCTTTTTAAAAAAAAAAAATATATATTTTGTTTTAATTTTTTTAGGGCCGATTTTACAGACCGTATATTAGGGCCGATGAGGTTTTCGTGAAGATTAAGCTCATAGAAAATGTATTAGGTGCATGGAGAGATCTCCTGGATGATTGTACACATTTAATATCGGATATATGATACTTGTTCACACCTGGTTAAGTGGTCCTGCTAATATGCTATGATGATGGTGTGTCCTGCCGAATTATTATGATGCTGGTAGGGAAAAACCATGCAGTTAAGAAAAGATGCAGTTAAGAAAAGAGTACCGTTATTTATTTAAATTTTTCATGTTTTTGTCGTTTGGTCAATTTGAGCGATTTGAGAAAAAGGCCTGTGTCTGTATGAAACATTCAAGAACATGCATAATTTTAAATAGTTTAATAATGGTGGCGCTGTTGATTGAGAAAACGACAAAAATAGCCATCTAAAATATGACCGTTTACAAAAACAACGAAATGTCTGTGAATGTGTTTTACTGCAGCGGTTCTTCTTCGATTTGATCAGATCAGACAAACATCACCAGAAAGAACAACCTTAAATAACTTATTGGTAATTTTGCTTAACAACATAGCTTTGGCCTACCAGCGTCATGGCAATTTAGCAGGACCCACCAACACCAAAAAGCAAACTAGCAGGACAACAAAAGAATTGGTGTTCTTGGAGTTTGTGAGGTCTCAGTATAAAACAATTACATTGTTACTCGAATCAACATTTTCGAATTTGAATGCCATGTTTGGAATGTGTCAATTTACAGTTTAAAACATAATTTGGAGAAAGTACACCGGTAGATATTGGAATTAGTATATAGACTCTGTTTCCCATACATTCATTGTATGGATGCTGGGATGATACCATAAGCTCAAAAACAGTTGTCACACATATTAATCTAAACACCCCTACATGTACATACAAATTAATGTGAATCTGAAGGTTGTTGCCCTCTATATCCTATATCTCTATATCTCTCTATGTCTGCGTCCTCCTATATTACATGGACACTGAATAATATATACACCACCACATGGTATACTTGAGAATTAAACGAGAGGATCCACTCGTGTGAGGGCTGCTTGTGGCGGGTTGAGCTAAACATTCATTAACGTAAAAGTCGTGAGCACAAGAGACACCACACTGAGGAAGGAAGTTCGACGTGAAGGAATCGACACTGGACACGGAGCACGTCTGTTTCTCTGGCATGGCTTTCTTTATTTCGGGGATAGCTCTCTCCAGAATGCCACCCTATCAGCGTACATATGACTTCCCGGAATAATGCCATCGTATGTTCTTCCAAAGTCAAGGAACTCCTTTGTCTCGCTGTTGTACTCTGGCCAGATGCTATGACGGAATTCAGTCTCTGGTTCGTTTGGGTTGCTAGAAAATAATATGGTATTATGATAATTTGTACTACATAATACAGCGAATATATTTTTTTAAAGATGATTTATCTCTTCCCTGGACATACATACTGTGTTCCATGTGTGACAAACAATGTGTTGAATCTGAAATGCATTTTATCATTGAATGTAACGCATACGATGATTTAAGATCTAATTTATTCAGCGAAATTGAGAAACAGGATAGTGAATTCAATAATTTGAATGACGAAGATAAATTTGCACTGACCATGAGA
This sequence comes from Siphonodentalium dalli, assembly GCA_032622095.1. Taxonomy (NCBI): domain Eukaryota; kingdom Metazoa; phylum Mollusca; class Scaphopoda; order Gadilida; family Siphonodentaliidae; genus Siphonodentalium; species Siphonodentalium dalli. Next base: position 69,016,793 of record CP136061.1, read on the forward strand.
AATGATAATATTAAATTAATTAACAAGGTTTGCAACATAGTCCGGCTAGTCTTCCTTTTCGGCGGAATAATAAAACTTGAAGAAATTGTTGAGGGAATTGTTTTAAGAACTTTACAGCACTTATGTTTTATTTCTTTTTTTTAAATCCGAGCGTCGATCATGTTTAAACTCTCTTCAATGACGCCATTCATCTACAACATCTCAGCTATATGGTAAACAACAGAAAGAATACCTGTTGTAGTTAGTACAGTCGGTTGAATTATAATACGGAAAATTCCGCAGATGGTATTATACAAAATATTGTGTCACTGTAGTGAACTGATCATGGTAACAAACACCACGGATCGTCGACCCAGGGGCCGGATACGTCATTTCCAGTTTAAACCCGATTTAAAAAAAGTTTAGGTTTAAACCTCCATTCGACAGCTAGACCATAGTTTAAACTAAGTCTAAGTGGCGCATTCGTAACATCTGGGTTAAACCTGGTCCAGCGAGATCTTGGTCAAACAGTAGTGTCTCTATATTGTCGAGCTTAACAATCGTATTTTGCCTATTACGGACCGCCGCATTCTATCGATAGCGAAAAGAGACAATTAAGGTAACGAGCGTAGTTTGATTGGAAATATATAAGCCAAAAGTGCTCACATCTGTAACGTGTATATATATAGGGATACAAGAAATTTGTCAATTACGATAATTTTTTTTAGTTTTTTAATTTTAAAGGCACGGATGGCTTTGGATGTAGGTTAAATTTAGAAATAAAAGTTACCCAATTATGAATTTCCTGAAGAATATAACTAATAGTATAGTACAATAATAGTATGAATGCGTTATTATCAATAAAAACACGTTGTTCGTGAGCCAGTCATTTGTTTATATACAGCACGTAAAGAGTGTGCGATAAGCAAAACACTCAACACCGTGGCAATTTTTTTCGGGAAGGTGACTCACGGTGACCAATTTAACACCGAAATCTTGAGTGTCGAGAACTTGCGAGCGTTATATCGGTATGTGTTTAACAGTATAGTGGCAATTTTATCGAAAGTTCAATAGTGGGGTCTCCCCGGTGTTGAGTGTTTGGCGTACGATCTTGCCAATAACATGCTATTTATGCGATATTTATATTGGGCATCAGAACTCAATCTGTCTATTTTTTAGCCTTTCTGTTTATGGCTGTTTCGATGGGTGGGACTATTTTAACTGCAATCCGTGACTGGGTTTAGAGAGGCTAGCCCTGAGATGACGAATCCGTCATAAGGTGAGGGTGGCGCCTTGTTTTTATCATGTCATAATTGATTTTATCCTCACAAGCGTGTCAATAACCATCATACCGGCCTGCTTGTCAATGTATGTTTAAACTGGGTTGAAATTTTGATGTTTAACCCTTTCAGTGCCTAGTCCGATTTTTTTATCAACCCATATACCCTGTGCCAATGCATTACCTTATATATACGATTCGACCATAGGTCGCCTCGCATATATAAGAGAATGCATTGGCCTAACAATTTTTCATCATTTGTTATTATTTTTCCCAATTTTGTTTAGAATTTTAATAATTTTTTCTTATATTCTTTAGCAGACATATTTTGTAGGTTTAGTTCCAGGGTATCTTACGTTTTTCATGGGCATCAAAATTATTACTATGAATACTTGGTGATAGTTTTGAGTTATAACATGCCCCTAAGATTTTATCCAGTTTGTTTTTAAAATTCGCTATAGCATGCTTAAGCATACCCAAAACATTCAACCCAAAAAACATAAACAAAATCTATAAAAAAAAAAAAAAAAATTACATTTTTTAGGGCCGATTTTACAGACCGTAAATTAGGGCTGATAAGATCGGCCCCTGGCACTGAAAGGGTTAAACTGAAGATGACGCATCCAATATGATGGTTCCATACTAAAATCAGAGTCACCGTAGTGACTCCGTCGAGTTTAGAATGTTATTTGAAGACAAAGAGCACTGTAGTTATAATAATACGTGTAGGTATGTATATATGTCACCCCCGTGTACGTGGTATCGCCAAACCCGAGGGTATCGCCAAACCCGAGAAAATAGGAAAGTCATTTTCACGTATATGATATGGGGATATGTTGGTTTCTCATCGTTAACAGACAACGAACAAAGTATGTGTATGTCCACACGAAGCAGGAGTATTTATCCACCCGCTGTCAATCAGTTTTCACAGATCAAACCATTTAATATATTTTTGCGAATTTTTTCAATAGTGTTTTTGCTCTCTCAAATTGTCGAGAACATCCACCCACTAGTATAGTTCCTGGACTTCCACACTGCCAACATCCTGACCTGGACATCTCCCCCCCCCCTCCCCCCAAACCCTGACTCAAAAAACTTTTTCTCAGAAGAAGTTAATTTCTCGCTGTTTCATTACTATATAAAGCAAAGGGGGGGGTGGAATATCCAAGCCTGGACGTTTGAAAGAAAAGAAAAAAATTGAATTAAAAAAAAAAAAAATCTGGTCAATGAACAGACAATCAAATTCGTGAAAACAATAATTTTGTCACTTTTTTTTTTTAAATAAAAAAAAAATTAATATATATTTTTTTTAATCTCAAAAAACATTTTTCTGGCCATTTCAGAACAAAACGATATCATATGAGTGAAATTATTTTTTAGTCGTACATGGGGGAGATATCCAGGGTGGGGGGAGATATCCTAGGACATCCCCCCCCCCAGGGGGAGATATCCTGGGGGGGGGGGGGAGATGACGTGTTACACCGGTATTTGTTGATTATAGCATGTGTAGTGCACTAAGAGGTTTGTGTGTTTCAGTGCAATTTACTGTGACTGGGCACATATGTAATGGCCAGATGCGCGTACATTTGCATGTGATGAAACTGTTATCTACTTCAGAAACTTGTAAATCGGATGAATGTGCCGGTTAACGGATTCGTATAAGTATCATGCGCGACAGACCGAGGTCTGACCAAAGCACTTGTTGAGCTGCAAATTAAGTGCTATTAAACCGGACGACCGAGGGATGTTCAATTGTTAAGGGTTGTTTACATTAGTGTATGGTCCATTCTCAGCAAAACCGTGCATGCGTGTCGCCGGTGGTTTTCCGTTAGAATACCGACGACAGAGATACAAAAATGCCGTATGCGGGAAGACCTTATCCCCACGCAACTGGAACACTACACACGTAAACAGGTTGTGGATTATTTCTGCCGGGAGCTGCTCCTATGTATGCGCAAATGTAACATACGTTACTGTCGCCGAGCCAATATTCTACGAAGAATCGCTCACAAAAGGTATAATGTCGGACGACCGAGGCCAGTATTCCTGTTGGAGCTGAGCGAGTGTTTGTTGTCTTCGTTGTACGTCATTTAGACCATTTGCGATCATGACCAAGAAAAATATAGCACCAGAAGCAGCTGTCGCCAGATCCGTGTAACATACGTTACCGAATATAAAAATGATTCCACACGAATACTATTTGGTTTATAACATGCATAAAACGCACTAATTGTTAGCTGTCCATCGACTTTATACGAACGATATATGAGTTTCTCGAAATGCATAAGCGATGATGCACTGGAACGTCTGAATGTCGCCGAATATGATGGTTTGTTTTAAGCCTGTAACATACGTTACCATATGTTTTGAATATCTCACTGAGGTCGAGTGAGATTAGTTATTTGTTATAGATGGCTGCCTTCTATATGATCGGAAAAATATCAAAATTTCGTTCTAAAACAGTATGTAACTGGTGTTAGCCTCTGCTACATATGTGGATGTAACGTATGTTACTGTAACATACGTTACCGGCTAAAATATATATATTTTTTTAAACCAAGATATCTCACTGTATGGTAATAATAACGCGAGTTTAGAACACCGGTGATCCAAATATGTGGGTAACTGTCTGCTAGTATGATAATTAATGAGGTTATGATGAATCGTGTGCGATACACGTGATTCTTTGAAAATATCCCCTTTGATTATCGCGATGTGTAGGGATCTTTACATTTCCGTGAACATATTGAGCCGCTCTTACTAGAAAATACGAATGGGATATATTTGCCGTATTGTAATGTCTGCAAAGCAAAATAGCAGGTTGCTAACCAATAAAGGTTTTCGGGGGACGTACGATTAAAGTTAAACAATATATTCCATAATTATGTTGAATTTTAAACTCCACTGAGAATGCGCCAGGTGACCATGTGATCTGAGTAATCACCCTTGTTCAACTATAACTTTGACTTCCATTATTATGACCATTACCCCCTATATAACTGTCTTCAATATATAATGGTTCTGATAATTTAAAGCCGATAATTAAATATGTCTGCAGTAAATACACGGACCACTCACTGGCACTAACTGAAATTATATGCATGACTCATGTCTTGATCGAAGTTAACGGGCATAATTTGGAGATGCATACATGTAAAGGCACCAGGCTGGGAATAATATATATGGAAGGGCAAATTGGCCATGGGCATTTGTGGTAACCATCAATATATTACCAGTGACTTCACTCAATCGAAAATATATGTTTTGACATTTAAGTTTGGTATAATATTTAAAAAAATATCAGCTGCAATATGTTTGGTTTGCATACTGTATATAATATTCGCAAACATCGAAATGGACGGATGTCTAGATTTCTAATTGCTTACTGTAGATATATGGCAACAACAAAAGTGTCTGCTCGCCATTCTTCTCTACATATATATAACTAATGTGATATCCCACCGCAGATATCATGTACCTGGAAACCCGACAGCCACCGTCGAAAACGAACCATTGAAAACGTTACTTTAATCATTGACAAGCACATAATTATTCCGCTGTACTGTCGGTCATAGCTAGGCATAACTATACTTGGCAGTATACGTAAGCCATGCACGTGTTTAAAACACGAGGCCGTGTAACTGTATGCATGCAGGTCAGACATAGGGTAGCACTCAATTCGCACTCAATATACCAGTGCAATCATTCTCGATAGCAATATATACAGGATTTCCTACAGAGATATGATACAGTGCTAATCTTAATACAAATTAATTTATATGCTGCATTTGTCGACGTTTGCCATAAAACTGAATATGTTATTTGCTTCTGGTATTGTATTATAGTGATGTTTCAGTTCGTAACATACGTTACCATGGTATGTGTGTGACGGCAGCTTAATTTTGGAAGAAGAATCCGCGAATAATCGATTTCTCATTGTTACTTGAAAGAATGAATCTTCGAATATACCGTGGAAGAAAACATTTGGCACAAATCATACATATGATCAAATGAAAGGAAACGAATTATGAAGAAATAAAATAGGCTACGTAATTATTAGAAAATGTATGCAATTATTACTTTGTATAGCGTTTTGATCCTAACCATGTGTAACCGTGTATGCTTGTCGCTTAATTATGTTTTGATTTTCTGGCTGCTGCCCATCTTACAAAATTGTTATGAGGGAAATGTGATACCATTAAATGGTTCAATATCGATATAAACCACCCCAACCGATGTGTGTTCACCGGTAACGTATGTTACAATATGCAAAACACACGATTTTTCATCCATACTTACCAGGTACCATAGCAATGTACTCGAAAGAGTAATGATGCCAATATTACACATTTAGTTTCAGCATAACTCTTGTTTGAATAAACGAACAATATTGAACGATACTGTTGATTTTGAATTTTCTCGATTTTCGTTCCTCAAAGCACCGATTTGGTGAGAATGGACCGTATATCTGTGTACAGAAGTATGTGAGGTCTTTTGTCACGGATTACCACAACATGATTACTGGTAGTGTGCGCCCGGTCGTCAGTTCTCTAAAGGGATAATTCACTACGAGTGCGCGTCAGTTTAGGACTTTATGCCAGAAAAATATGAATAAACTCTCAGCAAACCAAAGCGATTTCATCTACGCGGTACAGGCCGGATGTGCCTTTAGGGTATTCGTGAATGGGTCCACATTGGAATTTCCAACTGCACCACCCCCCCCCCCCCCCATTTAACCAGACCAATCTCACGAGTTTGCATAATTCTATTTGTTCCCCTCCCCGTGAGTTTTGATTTTTACCTCACATGCCTGAATGGTAGGGGTATCCGTATCCTGTTCTGAATGGATACGCAGTCCTGTGGTTACTACCCAGATGGAGGAACAGAATCAACTGGGTCGACTAAACAGTTCTGAGCAAGATCTAAGCAAACGTTGAGATCATGGACATTGCTAAAATCTACCTTTGCACTCGAGCCAACTGGGATTTGTCGCTATTAATACTGGCCCCCAAAAGAAAACCCCCTTGGATTCTCAAAGAACTGATTATACGTCCATTCCAATAAGCAGCCAATTTGCTTTCAAACAACATTTGGCAAATCACAAAGTTCTTTGGATGCCATGGCAACCATTTTACAGAATCAACGTTACTTGTTGCCATATTTCAGATATATTTCAACAAACAATGTTCTTTTCATATAAATAATTAACATTGGACATCCTGTTTTACCAATATCCATGGAAACAATTGTTGAATTGACAAGAAAATTGACCCATGGTAGAAAAAATACCACTTCCAAGTCTCTGAAATTTTAGTCGAAAGTAAAAAGTTCGTAGTATTTTCGAAAACGGTTGTCAGTTCTCGACATTATAATGTCGTTTGTGATATCTGCATGTCATCGTATGCCAGTCGGCTATTTAATTACCCCATCCGACCCCATAGGTAATGGTATTCGATTGTTACCATGCCATTTAATTTTGTCTTGAATTTCCCCGACATGTGTTATAGTTTTAATAGCAAACGTAGATATGTGCGCGCAGTTTCAATAAATCCAGTTCGAAATACAAGTGCATCAATGTAAGCTTTCAGATTGTCGGGAACATCAATAAGAGGCATGTTTACTCAAGCCATTTCCATGGCAACCGAGCAACTTTGTGTGATGTTTGCCCAAATTGTTTTGAAAGTATATGAAATACTTATTGTAATGAACTTGTAGTCAGTTTTCCGTGCACATAAGAATTCCACGGGGGTCTATGGTGGGCCAGTATTATATACAGGAAGCTCGTATATTAATAATTTATTATTACCTATCTCAGGCGTTGAATAGAGAATTTGATTCTCCTTATAGGTACCGTGATAGCCCAGCTGTGATATATATATACCAAACTAATTACCACGGGCGTTGTCCATTCATTCTTATCGAATGTTATCCGATATAAATATATTTTATTTTTATAATATAATACAAATATTGAAACACTTTCTTTAAATTTACACGAACATTGTATTAAAACGAGAATGATTGATATAATTTCATTGATATGACGGATGGATGAATACAAGATATATAATGAATTCTAAGACAACATGATTGTGTGGATTTTTGAAGAAGGTGGGTGTGTGATTGGGAAATGGGGGGGGGGGTATAGTGTATATAGGAAAAGATTTCAGACAATGGGTTCGGATTCGTTAAGTCCAGTTTAAACACCGCACCTTAAACCAGGTTTAAACATATATACATTGCCGCAATTTGACGGTCCAGCCAAACCGGGTCGTTGTGGTCGTTATGGCAACTGATTCTGTGAGATGAGCGGCGGACCACAAGCATGCCGGTAGAATAGCAATTGGCACGCACTCAGTAGATATCGTGTGAGAATGAATCAATTGTGATATGATAACACCATTCAAGCCGCCACTCTCACAATTTTCACACACCGTCAATCGAGTTCATATTCAGCTCCACGTTGAACTTATTAAGTAGCAATTGTAAACCGTGGTTAAGAACATACTGATTCGTCATTTTGGTATTGCCTTCTTAAACCCCGGTTATGGGGGTTTAAACATAGAGGCCGGATTCGTCATATCAGGTTTAAACCTGGCCTACATAAACCTCTATGTTTAAATCGGCGTGAGTCAGCTAAATCCGTGGCTTAAACCGAGACCGCAGGTCTAAGTGACGCATTCGTCATCTCTGGTTTAAGCCTGGTCCAGCCAGACCAGTGGTTTAGCTGTAATGTATCTGTATCGTCGAAATAATTAATCGTACTTTCCTAATGCGGACCGCCTCGTTTTATTGATTGCGAAAATCAATAATTACGACAGCGACCATATTTTGATTGGAAATTTATAAGCGAGAAGCACTCACACATATAAAGTGTGCGGGGGTTAGATTTTGTAAAATTCGATATTTATTTGTGCTTTATAAGCTTCAACTGGCAACTAAACCATCTAATTCGGCGGTCCAGCTAAATCATCGTTATCGGGGGTAAACCGGAATCCGTATTTTCTTCATCGCGGTTTAGAATTTGTCGAACAAAGGGTGGATATGTAAATAATCTCGAGCAAGGGCGTATGTAAGTGGCGACTGCAGACTAGTGTTATCATGTCACAGTTGATTCATTCGCACGTGATAAATGAGGACGTGTCATTAAGCATAACATGAGCCTGCCCTTTGTTCCGCTTGGTAACAGGGTAGTTTGACTGCATGCTCATATCACCGACTGGAGTTGTCAATCAGCTGGCCACTAAACGACAAAAACGCCCACTTTGACCCGGTTTGGCTGGGCCGCCAATGGAGGTTTAAACCAGGTTTAAACTCGGAGATGACGAATCGGGCCAGAGGTTTCAGTAAACCAGGTTTAAATTGGAGAAGACAAATCCGGTCGGGGGGGGGGGGGGGTAGGATGTTCAGGCTTACCTAAACTGACAACTGGATCAGAATGGTATATTAACTTCAGGTTAGGAAAATGATGGTTGAACTTTCGAAACCAATAGAATAAGGGTGTTGGTGAAGATTAAGCTCATAGAAACTTTATTAGTTGCATGGCGAGATCTCCTGGATGATTGTACACATTTAACATCGGATATATGATCCTTCTTCACACCTGGTTAAGTGGTCCTGCTATTTTGCTATGATGCTGGTGGGTCCTGCCGAATTAAAAAGATGATGGTAGGAAAAACTGATGTTGTTAAGAAAAGAGTGCCGTTATGTATTCCTAATGTTGTCATGTTTGCGTCGTTTGGTCAATTCGAGTGATTTGAGAAAAAAGTTTAATAATGGTGGCGCTGTTGATTGAGAAAACTACAAAAATAGCCATCTAAATTATGACCGGTTTGCAAAAACAACGAAATGTCTGTGAATATGTTTTACTGCAGCGATTCTTCTTCGATTTGATCAGATCAGACAAACATCACAAGAAAGCACAACTTTAAATAAATTATCGGTAATTTTGCTTAACAACATATCTTTGCCCTACCAGCGTCATGGCAATTCAGCAGCATCCACCAACACTATACCGCAAACAAGCAGGACAACTTGAGCATTGGTGTTCTAGGAATTTGTGAAGTCTCAGTACAAAAAGTGTACATTGTGACTCGAGTCAACATTTTCGGATTCGAATGTTATATATGTGGAATGTGTCAATTTACAGTTTACAACATAATTTGGAGAAAGTACACCAGTAGATATTGGATTTAGTATATAGACTCTGTTTCCCATACATTCATTGTATGGATGCTGGGGTGATACCATAAGCCCAAAAACAGTTGTCACACATATTAATCTAAACACCCCTACATGTACATACACATTAATGTGAATCTGAAGGTTGTCCCCCTCTATATCCTATCTCTCTATATATCTTTCTATGTCTGCGTCATCATATATTACATGAACACTGAATAATATATACACCACCACATCGTATATTTGAGAATTAAACGAGAGGATCCACTCATGTGAGAGGCCGCACGTAGCGGGTTGAGCTAAACATATATTAACGTAAGAGTCGTGAGCACAAGAGACACCACACTGAGGAAGTTCGACGTGAAGGAATCGACACTGGACACGGAACACGTCTGTTTTTCTGGCATGGCTTTCTTTATTGCGGGGATAAGGTCTCTCCAGAAAGCCACCCTATCAGCGTACATATGGCTTCCCGGAATAATGCCATCGTATGTTCTTCCGAAGTCGAGGAACTCCTTTGTCTCGTTGTTGTACTCTGGCCAGATGCTAGGACGGAAATCAGTCTCTGGTTCGTTTGGGTTGCTAGAAAATAAGATGGTATTGTGATAGTTTGCACTACATAATAGAGCGAATATATTTTTTTTTTAAATTCTCTCTTCCCTGGACATATATACTGTATATATTTGAGGATATGAACAATATTAATTTCCACAGAGAGCCTGTCGAGAGAACACACAGGCAACAGGATATTCTATAAATAGGAAATTATTTTCTATGAACCAGTACATAAATTATAGCTATTTTAAGAACATTACAGCATTTATGTTACATTTCTTTTTTTAATCCGAGCGTCGATCATGTGTAAACTCTCTCAATGACGCCATTCATCTACAACATTTCATCTATGGTAAAACAAAAACATTTTCTGTTGCAGTTAGTACAGTCCATTGAATTATAATACTGACAATTCAGGTTAGTTTTAAACCGCCGTTCGACAGACATATCATAGTTTAAGCTAAACACCACATGCCTAAGTGGCGCATTTGTCACCTCTGGTTTAAACATGGTCCAGCGAGACCTTAGTTCAACAGTAGTATCTCTATATCGTCGAGCTAAACAGTCGTATACTTGCCCATTACGGACCGCCGCATTCTATCGACAGTGAAACGCGACAATTAATGTAACGAGCGTATTTTGATTGGAAATATATAAGCCAAAAGCGCTCACATTTGTAACGTGTATATACAGGGATAAAACAAATTTGTCATTTACGATAATTTTTTTTAGTTTTTTAATCTTAAAGGCACGGATAGCCTTGGATGTAGGTTAAATTTAGAAATAAAAGTTACCCAATTATGAATTTCCTGAAGAATATTACTAATAGTATAGTATAATAATAGTATGAATGCGATATTATCAATAAAAACACACTGTGTGTGAGCCGATCATTTGTTTATATAAAGCACGTAAAGAGTGTGCGATAAGCAAACACCGTGGCGATTATATCGGTATGTGTTTAACAGTATGGTGGCAATTTTAACGAAAGTTCAATAGTGGGGTCTCCCCGGTGTTGAGTGTTTGTCGTACGATCTTGCCAATAACATGCTATTTATGCGATATTTATAATGGGCATCAGAACACAATCTGTCTATATCTTAGCCTTTCTGTTTGTGGCTGTTTCGATGGGTGGGACTATTTTAACTGCAATCCGTGCCTGGGTTTAGAGAGGCTAGCCCTGATATGACGAATCCGTCATAAGGTGAGGGTGGCGCTTGTTTTTATCATGTCACAATTGATTTTATCCTCACAATCGTATCAATAACCATCATACCGGCCTGCTTGTCAATGTATGTTTAAACTGGGTTTAATTTTTTATGTTTAACCCTTTCAGTGCCAAGTCCGATTTTTGTATCAACCCATATACCCTGTTGTAACAGAACGATGTGCGCCCCTGCGTGATCACGCCCCTGTGAACTATTGCATCAGTTCCAACTATTACGATGCATGAATAACAAGCGTGGGATTGTTAGTGGACAGCCGTACTTAGCATGATGACGAGATCACGCGATGCTGATTCTAGCTAGTTCTCAGGAAAGTTTCCAGTCGAACCAGTGCAGAGGTCTAAAAGTTATTAGTTGTTTTGATACACTGCACTGGTCATGATATACGAAAGCTATACTAAAGCTAACTTTAGTGACGAGCCGTTGACAACTATTTGTCAAGCCTGGCCAGTAACATCGTCACATGATTTTGAAAAGTAGGTTACCACTTTTACATATAAGCACTGAGGTTTTACCCATCAGTGTTCAGTTGACTGAGTCCTCCTATGAGTACCGCCCTGGGAAAGACTTACTGATCCAGAAGAGCCTGAGAATGCTAGCATCAGCTAACCTATCTTGAGAAGCGAAGTTATGCTCTAGAAATAAACAGATATCTACGGTTCCATGAGTTGTCGTCACACCAAAAAAATACACAACGTGAAGTCCGGTCGGAACGTCGTATCTCCAACGTACGGGGTTCTGCCACACCTGTGCCAATGCATTCTCTTATATATGCGAGTCGACCATATGTCGCCTCGCATATATAAGAGAATGCATTGGCCTAACAAATTTTCATCATTTGTTATTATTTTTTCCAATTTTTTTACAATTTTAATAATTTTTTCTTATATTCTTTAGCAGACATATTTTGTAGGTTTAGTGTCAGGGTATCTTACGTTTTTCATGGGCATCAAAATTATTACTATGAATACTTGGTGATAGTTTTGAGTTATAACATGCCCCTAAGGTTATATCCAGTTTGTTTTTAAAATTCGCTATAGCATGCTTAAGCATACCCAAAAAATTCAACCCAAAAAAAAAAAAAAAAATCTAAAAAAAAAATAAAATATATATATATTTTTAAGCATTTTTTAGGGCCGATTTTACAGACCGTAAATTAGGGCCGATAAGATCGGCCACTGGCACTGAAAGGGTTAAACTGAAGCTGACGAATCCAATATGATGGTTCCATACTAAAGTCAGAGTCGACGTACTCCGTCGAGTTAAGAATGTTATTTGAAGACAAAGAGCACTGTAGTTATAATAATACGTGTAGGTATGTATATATATCACCCCGTGTACGTGGTATCGCCAAACCCGAGGGTATCGCCAAACCCGAGAAAATAGGAAAGTCATTTTCACGTATATGATATGGGGATATGTTGGTTTCTCATCGTTAACAGACAACGAACACAGTATGTGTATGTCCACACTAAGCAGGAGTATTTATCCACCCGCTGTCAATCACTTTTCACAGATCAAACCATTTAATATATTTTTGCGACTTTTTTCAATAATGTTTTTGCTTTTGCTCACTCAAATTGTCGAGAACATCCACCCACTAGTATAGTTCCTGGACTTCCACGCTGCCAACACAAATGCCGGTATATATAGTTGAATCTGAATACGTAAGGAGTTCTGATGAGTTTTCGAGTGTTTTTATGTGTATCTGAGACTGATCAATTGGACTGCGAATATCATCTGAAATATGAATGCATAACATATTCGAAATATTGTGTACATATATATTATGAATGTATTTCAATTGAAATTAATTGAATATCCATCTCAGCATTCAGATTTGCGATCTCAAAAAGGTGAATGAATGATAACGCGATGTCTTAATCACACGCACGTGGATGCTGTCGTCCGCATGCATGCAGCTAACCGGATATTCTGTTCAATCCTATACTTCATTGACAGATTCAACTCTATACCGGCATTTGTTTTGGCAGCGTGGAAGTCCAGGAACTATACTAGTGGGTGGTTGTTCTCGAAAATTTGAGTGAGCAAAAGCAAAAACATTATTGAAGAAATTCGCAAAAAAATATTAAATGGTTTGATCTGGGAAAACTGATTGACAGCGGGTGGATAAATTCTCCTGCTTCATGTGGACATACATTGTCTGTTTTACGATGAGAAACCAACATATCCCCATATCACATACGTGAAAATGACTTTCCTATTTTCTCGGGTTTGGTGATACCCTCGGGTTTGGCGATACCACGTACACGGGGTGTATATGCATTAAACAAAAGCACTGTTGTAGGTTGTGTATGCACGTAATGAAGTTAACTATACATATGCGTAGAAATTAGATGCACAGGGACGGCAAGTGTACCATTGTATATTCCCGTAGATATTCCAGAATGAGCAGGGAGTGGAGTCGGAAACATTGTTCAGACACGTATGATAATTGTTTTTTCCTTTTGCCGTTTTAGGACACACCTACCAAATTTTTTTCCACTTTTGCCAAGTTTTACCGACCATGTTTTGACACCCATTCGCCCCTATTACCTCGAAAACAAACACGTTTGAAATAATGAATGTATTTCCCTACATTAAATAATTATATAAGTTCAGTATAAGTTCAGGGTGACATGATAGCGATTGCTCATGTAATTGTGTCCATGTGTTTAAGTGCAAGCAGTATGGATTATAAGCTTTGATGCAAAAAAGGTAAAAAGAAATATTGATGGAACAATTACTTTTGGGACGCCTTGACCACCCACTGACCCCTCATACGTGCCCGGGAATAATGTTGGACCCCTCCATAATTGAACTGAAAAACATACTCATAAGTGTAAAATTACTGGTGCATTCAGATCACCTGCTGTAGTAAGGTATGCATGCATTGAGTATACAATGACGTGCTTGCAAAATCAAATATGTATGTGATAAACAATATGCAGTAAAGGAACACTGCCACTACATAACATCTGTATGTAGATATAGGTCCAAATATATGCAGGAGAATCCCCAGAATGGGTTTGTACCGGTCGGGTGATCGTCAACAGACGGAAATGTGTTGCTTTTTGTATCGATAAAAGCACACTAGTATTTTACTCACCCTGTCTTTGCGAAGTTGGTCCAGTATGTCATGACCGTTTGGGAATAATTTCTTTCGGATTGAGGAATTGTTGTGAGTGATACATGCATGGCATCAAGCACGTCTCTAGGGAACCCAAAAACGTAACCAAGCTCCTCTGTATGGCCAGCGCCTGGAATGAGCGGGCCCATTTGTGATAGGCCTAATGGTTTGTGGCCGTATCTGTATACATATGACTTCCTGCCCAAAGCAGCAGCAATGTCGCTCACAATAACAAATGGGTAAGTGAAATATAAGTCCGTTAATAAGTTGGTAGCCTGGTACAGTCTAGCTATATCGCTGGAACTCGTATGGTCGGTGTAACGGTATTTAACCAATTCCGCGTTTATTTTCCCTTCTAGATTTAGCAGTGGGAGAAATACACCTATGAGTCGAGTTCGAAAAACCTCTTCGCTTATTCCGCCAGTCTTCCATGTTGGTCCAAGAAAAAAGGAAGCAACTAGTCCATCAAAATCGTTTATACCAGACAGATATTCGATATCGAGCATATTTCTAGCACAATCGCTTGTCTGGTCAATACAACGTTCTGGGTCGAACTTTATGAAATTGTCATCCCTCTCAGGGGCGAACCGCATTGTTCCGTCCTGTGTGAGTTGTAAACCAGACAAATGTAGCTTCATAGCGTCGACTTTGCGCATACACTCAAGCCGGGAATTAAAATTCGGATGGTCATCAGCACACCCCACTTTAGAATACAGCTCATTTGCCAGGTTCCGAGAAGTAGTCGCATTGGTAGACGCCCAAGCCGCAGCTAACGACCCGCTCTCAGCAATAGCTCTACCAAAGAGTCCCTCGTTGCCACTGAACATCATTTGATACGTCACCGATGCTGCGCCAGCAGATTCGCCAAATATTGTAACTTTGTCCTTTAACCCACCAAAGCTCTCGATGTTTTTGTTTGTCCACTGCAAAGCAAGCTGTTGGTCCCACATTCCGACATTTGGAGGGGCGTCGTCTATCCCAGTGTTTAGGAACCCAAGTGGCCCAACACGGTAGTTCATAGTTACAACAATGACGTCACCAAAAAGTGCTAGATGTTCTCCACCGGAAACAGTTGTTGACCCGAACACGAAACTTCCACCATATATGAAAACCATAACTGCCTTTTTATCCCCGCTTAGTGCGTTAACTGGAACGAAAACGTTCAATGTCAGGCAGTCCTCGTTTGGAATTATAAGCTTTGATAAAAATTCTCCTAATTGATTGGGCACCTGAATGCAAGAATATCCATATTTAGAGGCGTTGAAACTTTCAGTAAATCGCTCCTGCGGTATCGGCTTGGCAAATCGTAGATTTCCTATAGGTGGCTCGGCGTACGGAATACCTAGAAACTGGACAGCCTTCTTACCCGGAAACAGAACGGAATCATATTCGTATCCAATAATGTCACCAGCAGGTGAACTGACCGTGTACTGATTAGCATTTGTCGCAATAAATCCTGTAATTATAATAAGAACTACCAGCGATAACATGATGAACGATTATATCTCCACCAGAACGTCCCCGTTACACCAGAGATACCAGATCACTGTATGCGATGTGGGTATAGCGGTATTTATAGCTCTTCGTCGTCATAGATTCCCACCCACATATTTGTTGATTCTAGCATGTGTAGTGCACTAAGCAGTTTGTGTGTATCAGTGCAATTCACTGTGACTAGGCAGATATGTAATGGCCAGATGCGCGTACATTTGTATGTGATGAATCTGTTATCTACTTCAGAAACTTGTAAATAGGATGAATGTACCGGTTAACGGTTTAGTTTTGGTTACAAGCACTAAGTATATAGAGTTACCTTCTTGGATTTGTGCAGGGAAACCCGAGTCAGCATAAAAAAATGGCTGCTGATTGGTTGATGGACAATTGACCACTTGAAGTTCAAATAAGCTTAACCCATGGCCAGCGGGACATATAGTTAACACTGTCGCCTGTGGAAAATAATTAGTTGTTTGCAACCTGTAGGTAGAAAATTCACATTTTTCAAATATCGTCCAGGGCATAGAATTTGAAAGCACTGATAAACACAGTCTGTGTTGTTTTGTTGAGTTATTGTATTTTAACGCCTTATCGACCCATTTTCAGATTATGCGAGACAATTATTAACCCTCTGGGGAACTTCGACTTTTTTGGAGGCGTAATTTTCTAAAAAATCATCAATTTTGTGCATATGGTTGGACCTTTTATGTTCAAAATAGGACGATCGATGTGATAGAAGTTTCTCTAATAGGAATTAGAGTCAAACTCCTGAAAAGTACTGAAATTTAAAGGGTCATCCGCCTATCATTGAACCAAATCATCGTCGGATGGTGAAATTTTGAGGGGGTTATTTCAAATCCAATTAAATATGGTATTGTTCAAAATGAGATAAATTTGGTTGATATACGTAACTAGTTTTCAAAACCTATATATATATGCCTTTCTATCGTGTGCGTTATGCACGCGAGTCGGATTTCACCAATTAAACTATGATGAAAAACCGTGAATTTTGGGTGCTCACATTTGTGGAAATAATATTCCCATTATATAATGGATGGACATGGAACATGCGACATTGTGCAGTATATATAAGGATTAACTGTCATGTGGACTGTTTTTATGGAGATGTAACGGTGAGGTGAGTGCTCATAACTTGTGTAAAACCCGAAGGGTTTTACATACAAGTTATGACCACTCACCTCGCGGTTACATCTCCATAAAAACAGTCCACATGACAGTTAATCCTTATATTTATATACATTTAGCGAAAAAGACACTTTTGTAAATGTATTTAAATCGAAAAGTGTATCGTGACAAAACCAGCCCAAAATATCCCATAGCACCCTTGGCAAAAGTTAACAGAAACAATTTCTCTTTATATTGAAACCCGATGATTTATTAAGTCAATCCTGCGCGAGTCAAAATGCGCCCAAAACATTACGCGTTCGTCTTTCCCAAACCTATGACGCGTCGATGTAATTATGAGGCTGCAGTTATGAGCTGTTGCGCGTTCACCGAGTAATAATTGCAACTAGCCACGTGGGCGCCGACCAATCAGAATGCTGGAATTAGTGATAATCACACTTAGTATGTAAATATACGTCTATGACATGCATGACATGAGACATTGCATGGTATCTGTTCAGCTAAACAGTGCTTCCAGAGTTATCAGGACGCGATTGTCGGTGTTATTTCTTACCAAAAATAATTGGTTCATTTTAATACGGGGTATGTGGGCTGAAGGACCACTGGGAGATAATAGGATGTCCAATGACCCCCTATATTTCAATTGTATCACAGTAAAGCTTTTTGTGTAAAATTGGCGTGGTTTACACGATCAGAGTTCGATTTCATTTACAGTTGTAGGTTACAAGCAACTAATTATACAGCGTTAGGCTTCTTTAATTTGTTTTGGGAAACTGGAGTCGGCATAACAAATGGCTGCTGATTAGTTGATTATCATTAAGGGAAATTTCCCTAAGCTGGAACAGAAAATGATAGCCTACGTAATTATGGCGATCATTTTTGTTTATGTGGCCATGAATAGTCTTGTGGGGTTCCTAAGTTATGGAAGTGGTCTGGGTATTTTTATACTGCTGATTTTTGTGCAGTAATTGTGGTAGTTGTGGAAATGCAAGATTATCGTTTGAAAAAAATACCGAAAAGGGCGCGTTTGTTGTCACAGACTGGTGTATCGGATGACGTTCTAATGGAAAATTGACCACTTGAAGTTCAAATAGGCTTAACCCATGACCGACAGGACAGAGAGTTAACGCTGTCCCCTATGGAAAATAATAAGTTGTTATATATATATAGGCAGAAAATTCACATTTTTCAAATATCGTTCAAGGCATGGAATTTGAAAGCATTGATAAACACAGTCTGTGTTGTTTTGTTGAGCTATTGTATTTTTACGCCCTATTGACTCATTTTAAGATTATGCGAGACAATTATTAACCTTCTGTCGCCGGAACTTCAACTTTTTCCAGAGGCGTAATTTTCTGAAAATCATCAATTTTGTACATATGGCATGGACTTTTAATGCTCAAAATAGGACGATGAAGGTGATAGAAGTTTCTCTAATGGGAATTCGACTCAAACTCCTGAAAAGCACTGAAATTTAAAGGGCATCCGCATATCATTGAACCAGATTTTCGTATCTGCCATGATTTATGTTAGGGAATAATTGTTTATGTTCAAATGAACATTAAAATGAACTGAAAACAAACTCCTGATAGGTGACAAACTTTCAGAAACACAGTTTAAGTAACCGTGTTAGTGCCGATCACAAACCCTGTGTACCCTGTACAGAACATTTCTAAACCCTGTGTACCCTTCAACACTTTTTTTGTGAGAGTGGCCCGTTCAGCATTAGTGCCCCTGAGGTAAACTGCACCTATCCCATGACACTCCCCGGTTAATAGACATCTGTGTTCAACTCTGATGGTCTAGCCGTTTGATTGCCAATAGCCAACAAATTCCCAACCTCACGACCCCCACCACCGGTAGGAAAATTCCAACAAATTACCTAGTAGATTCTGCTCTTGTATTTTCTGTTGTTATGTCCACCCTCTGCTAGTATTACCGGAATACCACTCTAAATGAATAATGCTAAATAAAATAATTCATGTGTTTAGGGTATCGGGAGCAAAAGTAATTGGTCGTAATGTCATTTTTTTATATTTTTTTTTGCTCAACATTATTAAACCAAAAGCTTATTCTGGTCGCTACCGCTGTGTCACATTTTTGTATATTATAATGAAAAAAGAATGAGTTGGAGGAAAATTGGAAAAAAAAAACCTTAAAATGGTGAGGATTCGGTCCATTTTGGGGGGGGGTGTGTGTGTTTACCCTAAACATAGGTGTTATATTATTTAGCATAATAACACTCCAGTGTTTACTTTTTTAACTCAAAGAATGGAAGAAGCCATAGTATATATATCTGTATTAACTATTTGATCATATTAAAATCAGTTTCACAAAGAATTGAAAGATGGTACATGCAGATAAGTAGACAGCATAGCCGCCCAAGAAGCCATTCTGACAATAGTTCAGTCGTGAACGTAATTCGTACTCTTCTTGTGGAACTTGAAAGCAGAAATCTGCGAAAGCAGTCACGTATCCCATGTATTATCAACAATAGGTTGAAAGTATTTCAAAGTTCATGTGGACCTATTCTGACAGTGAACATACGAACCTCGTCCAAATATGTACGCATTAATTTTACTCTCGAGCTGTTGGCCACGCGAATAAATTCATGTCGTATTATTCAATATTTTATTACACATATAAACCCGCATTCACGATTTCAAACGAAAACGAAACATGTTTGTGAAATAAAACAAAACAATGAGGCACCCAATTTCGACAACGCAATGTCAACAGAGTGTGCGAAGGTACAATGTGACGTCACGGGCCAAAAATAAAATACAACCAATTCGTTGTTTACGTTTCCAGCTGTGCACGCCACGGGGATTTCCTGGAATGTGAATCGATAGCGGATAAACTTCGGGCGATTCATTTCGTTCTCAGGGCAACTCTGTGGGTCTAATAAGCGGGGAAATAAGTAAAATATGAACTTTGCGACGGCGACTTTAAACTAGATATGACGAAATCGTCACTTTGACCTGCCGTCTTGAGTTTAAACCACAATTTTAGCTGTCAAATGGGAGTTTAAACATAGAGGGTTCAGTAAACCAGGTTTAAATCGGAGAAGACGAATCCGGCCGGGGGGGGGGGGTATGATGTTCAGGCTTACCTAAACTGACAACTGGAACAGAATGGTATGTTAACTTCAGGTTAGGAAAATGATGGTTGATCTTTGGAAACCAGTAGAATAAGGGTTTTGGTGAAGATTAAGCTCATAGAAAATTTATTAGTTGCGTGGCGAGATCTCCTGTATGATTGTACACATTTAATATCGGATATATGATCCTTCTTCACACCTGGTTAAGTGGTCCTGCCACTTTGCTATGCTGCTGGTGGGTCCTGCCGAATTAGTATGATGCTGGTAGGGAAAAACGATGCTGTTATGAAAAGAGTACCGTTATTTATAATGTTGTCATGTTTGCGTCGTTTGGTCAATTTGAGCGATTTGAGAAAAAGGCCTGTGTCTGTATGAAACATTCAAGAACATACATTATGTTAAATAGTTTAATAATGGTGGCGCTGTTGGTTGAGAAATAATAGCCATCTAAATTTCAAAAGCAACAAAATGTCTGTGAATGTGTTTTACTGCAGCGGCTCTTTTTCGATTTGATCAGGTCAGTCAAACATCACCAGAAAGGACAACTTTAAATAAATTATCGGTAATTTTGCTTTTCAAAAAGATTTGCTCTACCAGCGTCATGGCAATTCAACATGACCCACCAACAATGTATAGCAAACTGGCAGGACAACTTAAGCATTGGTTTTCTTGGAATTTGTGAAGTCCCAGTACAAACATTTAACATTCTGACTCGAGTCAACATTTTCGGAATCGAATGTTATATTTGGAATGTGTCAATTTACAGTTTACAACATAATTTGGAGAAAGTACACCGGTAGATATTGGATTTAGTATATAGACTCTGTTTCCCATACATTCATTGTATGGATGCTGGGCTGATACCATTAGTTCAAAAACAGTTGTCAAACATATTAATCTAAACATTCCTACATATAAATTAATGTGATTCTGAAGGTTGTTTCACTCTATATCCTATCTATCTCTATGTCTGCGTCCTCCTATATTACATGAACACTGAATAATATATACACTACCACATGGTATATTTGAGAATTAAACGAGAGGATCCACTCATGTGAGGGGCTGCACGTAGCGGGTTGAGCTAAACATATATTAACGTAAGAGTCGTGAGCACAAGAGACACCACACTGAGTAAGTTCGACGTGAAGGAATCGACACTGGAAACGGAACACGTCTGTTTTTCTGGCATGGCTTTCTTTATTGCGGGGATAAGGTCTCTCCAGAAAGCCACCCTATCAGCGTACATATGGCTTCCCGGAATAATGCCATCGTATGTTCTTCCGAAGTCAAGGAACTCCTTTGTCTCGTTGTTGTACTCTGGCCAGATGCTAGGTCGGAATTCAGTCTCTGGTTCGTTTGGGTTGCTAGAAAATAAGATGGTATTGTGATAATTTTTACTACATAATATAGCGAATATATTTTTTAAAAGATGATTTGTCTCTTCCCTGGACATATATACTGTATAGATTTGAGGATATGAACAATATTAATTTCCACACAGAGTGTGCAGAGAGAACACGCAGGCAACAGGAGATTCTATAAATATGAAATTATTTTTTTTCAATTATTTTCTATGAATCGGGACAGAAATTATGGCTATTTTAAGAACATTACAGCACTTATGTTACATTTCCTTTTTTTTAAATCAGAAAGTCGATCATGTTTAAACTCTCTTCAATGACGTCATTCATCTGCAACATCTCAACTATGGTAAAAAAGAAAAGAATTTCTGTTGCAGTTAATACAGTCGGTTGAATTATTTCGGAAAATTCCGCAGATGGTATTATACAAAATATTGTGTCACTGTAGTGAAGTGATCGTGGTAACAAACAACACGGATCATCGACTCAGAAGCGTGATTCGTCATTTCCAGTTTAAACCTGGTTTACGGAAAGGCTTATACTTAAACCTCATTTCGACAGCTAAACCATAGTTTAAACTAAGTCTAAGTGGCGCATTCGTCACCTCTGGTTCAAACCTGGTCCAGTGAGACCTTGGTTCAATAGTAGCATCTCTATATCTTCGAGCTAAACAATCGTACTTGCCCATTACGGACCGCCGCATTCTAACAAAGACAACGAAACGCGACAATTAAGGTAACGAGCGTATTTTGATTGGAAATATATAAGCCAAAAGTGCTCACATCTGTATATATATAGGGATACAAGACATTTGTAAATTTCGATAATATTTTTGAGTTTTTTAATCTTAAAGGCACGGATGGCTTTGGATGTAGGTTTTAATTTACAGTACGTAAAAAGTGTGCGATAATCATAACACTCAACACCGTGGTTATTTGTTCTGGGAGAGTGATTCACGGTGACCCATTCGACACAGAAATCTTGGGTGGCGAGGATTTGCGAGCGTTATATCGGTATGTGTTAAACAGTATGGTGGCGATTTTAATTTAAACGAACGTTCAGTTAGCGGTGTCTCCAGGTGTTGAGTGTTTTTCGTATCACACGCTCTTTATTTACTGTACTGTATCACAACATGGCTTTTGTTTATTAATGAGTCGTATATACGATCTTGCCAATAACATGCTATGTATGCGATATTTATGATTGGCATATATTTATGGCAGTTTTAATGGGTAAGATATAAGATATAAGATAGTTTATTACAATACACCAGTGCAGGCAGTTGCAAATAACATAAAGTACAAGTAAATGAAACATAATACATAATATATGTGCATATAACAGTAAACAAACCTATAACTACATCATACATACGATTCTTAATGAAATATAAATTTCCCATAATTTTCATTTCCCCATATTTATATTTGTTCTCCTTTGGAAGAATAACCGGATAATGTTGCACACGGAATTCATAATTACTTCGTCTTCATTTTTCATTATAAAAATGAATTTATCATCATCGTTCATGTTTGTAAAGTGTATGTTATTAGTGTTAGCAACATCAAATAATTCTTTCCTGAGGTCAGTGTACGCACTGCATTCCATTATGAAATGTTTGTCAGTTTCAACTTTTTTCCCATCACACATGAGACAAATTCTGTCTTTTAATAACGTCTTTGGTTGTGTGTGTCGGCCTTTTTCTATAGCTAATATATTATTGCTAACACGCAGTCGGGTGAACATTTCTCTTGCCGTTGGTGATCGGACGTGTTTGAGGTATGGTTCTATTTCATATTTGTCTTTGAACGTTCTATATGTTCGTAGTTTATTAGCACCATTCTTGTTGTCGTCATCGAATATATCTTTTTTGAAATTATTTACATGTTCTGATTTTAGTCTCTCAATTATAAGTTTGTCGGTGAATCCTATCGTTTTATTAGACTGTGATATATTGATACCTCTTTTTGCAAGATGTGTGTCCCACGTTGGAAGATTACATAATAGAGATTCTGTGAACGAATCATGTATTATATTTCCCGGTTGTGCAAAACGAAGTTTATTTAGATATTTGAACATATTCCCGATGGCATTAACTGCTATGTGGTATCGACCTAGTTCAGCCCTCGAAGCATGATTAGACGCTTTTCTATTGAGTTGTAGTATATTTTTACAGAACTTTAAATGTGTCTGCTCAAGAGGGTAGTTATCAACAAACGGAAATTTCAATTCAGCAGCCCATATTTCGCAACCATACAACAGAATAGGCATTATTAATTTGTCAAACAATTTACATTTAGTACTGAGAGACAATTATGTCTGTGAATTCAATGAATTCGTCATGAAATACATAGCCTTTGAAGCTCGCCCGCTCAAGTTTTCACAAGCTCTCTCCATTTTACCGTCAAAACTGAAAATGAGACCCAAGTATTTATATTCTTCAACTACTTCTAACGACTCACCATTTATATAAAACTTATTATCCATATGCAACTTCCGTTTATTTGGCTTAAATATCATGCATTTCGTTTTGTCTAAATTAACCGTTAGATTATTATTATAAGTATATTTTTGCAATTCATTCAAAGAATTTTGCAAACCCTCGGCTGTTTCAGACAGTAAAACGAGATCATCAGCAAAAAGTAAGTGACTAATCGGGCGATTGTTTATGTAGCACGGATGGCCCATGTTATTGAATTGTCTGCCAATATCGTCAATGAATATTTTGAAACGGGTAGGCGACAACCGTATCCTTGCCGTACTCCTATTTTCGATAGCAAAGGGGGACCAAATCCTGCTGACGTTTTAACGGAATAAAAACTCGACTTATAAATGGACTGTAGAATCGAGAATACCGACCCGTTAACACCAATACCTTGAAGTTTAGTAAATAAAATAGATCTATCAACGGAATCGAATGCTTTCTTGAAGTCTACAAAAGCAGTATATAGAGGTAGTTTCTGCTCTTTTTTCTTATTCACTAACGTACGCAAGACGAACGCACTGTCGATTGTACTGCGATTTTTTCTAAATCCGAATTGATTATCGCTTATAAGTTTGTTTGTTTCTAAAAAGTTGTCGATTCTAGAGTTAATAATTTTATTGAACAGTTTCCAACATTACTACTCAGGGCAATTGGCCTGTAATTGTTTGGATCATGTCTGTTTCCTTTCTTATACAATGTTTTGATGAATGAATGACTCCAGCATAATGGATAATGTCCTGACTTCAAGACATGGTTGAAAAGTCTTGTCACGTCATCTATTACAAACGGAATTATTGTCTTTAGTAACTCATTCGGAATATTATCTAAGCCTGTCGCTTTCCTGTTTTTCAATTGCCTTAATGCCTCAAGTACTTCCGTGGCAGTTATGTCACTATTATTAAGATCTATCAGTAATTCACTCTGACGTTCAGCGAGATATTGAAAATTTGTTTCAGGTGTATCGCGACAGAGTAATTGGTCGAAAAAATCAACAGCTTCATCAGGGTGAACAGATTTTTCTTGTGCTTTGTTCATTCGCCAGCTTTTGATTATATCCCAATACACCGATGGGTCGCTACTTGCTAGCCTATCTATTTTTTCAGACATTTGTAACCGAAATAATTTAGATTTCAGTTTCGTTTCTCTTTTGTATAATTTCTTTGCATTGAAAAACTTTAATTGTAGAGTTTTATCCCGGGGATTCTTTTTCATTTGACTAACCACATTTCCCATACTTGTTTTCAAATCTTTACAACGTTGATCAAACCAGATACGTTTTCGTTGCTGTCGTTTCCTATGTGTTATTTTAACAACTTTTGTCGAAGCTTGATTAATGCATTTGAATATTTCGCTTAGGTGATGAGTTGCGCTTTCGGTGCCTTCAGGATTTTCCCGATAGGTAGTCATTCTGAAATTCATCAGACTTTTTTGAATATGTGGCTCGTATAAAAAACCTTTCGCTTTATCAGAACTATCATCGCACCATTTCACCTTGACACTTCGATGGGTGTATTTATATTTAAGTTTTTGTGTTTCAAATTTACATACTTTGAAGTTTAGATGCACCGAGAGCTGACTGTGGTCTGAGAATTCTGTTGGCGGTTTTACACAAAAGTACGTAACATCGTATAAATACTTTTCATTTGTTATTACATAATCAACTATGCTGGCTCCATTGTATTGGTAGCTGGTTAAATTACCTAGAGAATCGCCAATTTTTCTGCCGTTGACTATTCTTAGGCCACTTGCTTTACAAATACGGAGGAGCTGTTTCCCAAAATCATTGCAGACTTTATCGAGACTAGCCCTTTCTTTTACGGAATCAAGCATATAATTGTCATGCACTAAAATGTGTCCGTCGTCATCGTGTGCAACAAAATCCGGTTTGCCTCCGGTTCTAGCATTGAAATCCCCCCCAAGAATAATCAACTGGTCCGATTTCAACTTCGCAAGATCATTCGCGAGATCACTAAAAATGTTCTCACGTTTGTCGCCTGTTTTCCAAATACTTGAATTGATTGGAGGTATATACACAGAAATGAACACGATGTTTGTTTCTAATCCGAACATTTTACCTTCAAATTCAACCCACAAAGTTGTGCCATGCATGCGCTTAACTTTCTTGATATATTTGTTATATACGGAACGACAATAAAATGCAATCCCCCCTCTCGCATTCTTTTCTTTTCTGCAAAAGTCTAAACAATGATATTCTGGAATTTGGATGTTCGCGATGTCGTTATGCCAGGTTTCTGTTAAAGTAATAAAATCATAACGATTTATGAGCTTAATAAAAATCATGTTCATTCACCTTCTTTGTGAGTCCCTGAATATTCCAAACAGTATAGCAAATATTTTTCGAATCGTGTAGTTCGCTTTCTAAATTCATTTTGTTTTAAATATAGGATCGGAGGTCATCGGATACAAATCCAGGAACACGTAGTACCGGTACATGCGCAAAGAGCCGAGAACAATGGAGTATGTTCTCGCAAACCCAATAACATATATCTGTATATAGCCTTATAGGCATACATGCATCATTATATATCTGTCTATTAAACCCAGAATAATTAATATACAATCCCGGATATACAAAATGATGTATCTGATCAATATGACAAATTGAAACCGCTGGATTTTTCTATTAGCTAGAATTTACACAAAAACTACTTTGAAATTAAAGAAATATTTTTTGTGCAAATACAGTAGCACGATGTCTAGGCCTAGTTAAAGACAACATTAAAAGTAGCTCAATGGTCATTAGTATTATTTTTAAATATCTCAGCGTTGATCGCTTATATAGCATTTTCATTACATATCTGAAATTGTTCTACTAATAACACCTGAAAATTGCAAGAGATGCTCACTTAACATAATCAAACCACTACGTAAAGAACTTGTGTCCGTTGAGTTTCTGCATATCTTCGTCGCTGTGTTAATGGCATCTAACTGAGTCTCAGAACGTTCGTACTGATTTGTTGTCTGTGTCATAAAATTGTCACATCTTTTGTCGTTGGTCATCATTTGTCTCGTTGGTCTGCTACTGCTATAAGGACCCCGTCTCCCTGCATGTCCGAATCGTTGGGTATTCATTTCTGATCGCTGATACCAGCTGAACTTTGTATTCTCGGCATATTTAATATTCTTGGCTAGCACCCTCACACCACTGAAATTTGGGTGCCAATTGTCACGATAAAGATCCTGTCGAACTTCATAAGAATGCCGATCAACAAAACTCGATGTGTTGTCCACAAATATGCAGCCCTGCTCGGAGCAAACATCGCTGTATACGTGATTAGCCTCTTCCACAAGCATATTGATATGGTTAGAATGCAAAGTATGCAAAACTGACGAGATTCGTATTCCGGCATTTGGGAGTTTATCGCGAATTTTCGCGATTAACTGTCGTGTATCTTTCTTGGTTGTTTGTAAGTTATTCCTGCAGCTGTTTATTCCTACATGGACAGTGACTTTATGAACATTTTCGAATTTTGAAGTGTGACCATCATCCAACCATCTCATTAAGCCACCGACCCGTTGTCCCGGTTGCATGACACATTCGACATTTTCATCACCAACAGCCATTCGCATTGGATCAATTTTCCTCAGAACGGAGTCTCCCAACATCAAGTGTATTGGCGTGTTGTTTAACGACGACAGTTTTGCATCGATGGCTTCCACTTGATTTATAATACAATCGCTGTTTTCTGTTGATATTTCACAGTCGCCGGGAATTGACACAAGCGATTCATCTTGTTCCGCCAATGTTTCAAACTTATTGGAAATGGGAACATTTGGTACCACAGTCATGTCTAGTTCAGTCATGAACGTAGTGCGTATCCTTCTACGTTCAATGTAGTGTCGTTATAAAGTACTGGGGGTTTGCGCCCGGTCACCTGGCGCAACGAATAACGTAAATTATACGACCGCTAGAATGAAATTTCTGTGTTCCGTGGGTAGCTCTTAACTTTATTCTGTTACAGAACCCGGATTTTCATCCAATAGGAAATTTATTTAGTTATTTCATCGTGTTTTATTAGAAAAATACTTCCTCGAGATTGTAAAGTATTAAATTGTACGGTCTGCGCATGCGTATCGTCTGCAACAGATGGTAATGTAAAATGGCGGAATCAATAAATTCCGGAACGAAATGTCCGTAAATCGGGTCTTTTGATAAATTGTCACATATATTAGGGGCAAAATAAATTATTTCTCTTCAGAATATTGAGCTTACAATATATTTCACAGGATAAAGTGAGCACCAAATGTCACTGTTTCGATTGAGTTCAACCTTTTGTTCCGCTTCCGGTTCCTATCAGAGAATTGTTTTATTACTAAAATGGTGGCCGTCTTTGATTTTCTCGCTTCGGTGGCAATCTTTTAATACAATGAGCTAATGTGTACAAGTTGTCACTCACTGTGATGAAATATTCTTGTTTACAATGTTATTCACTTATTAAAGTTGAGAAACTATTCTCTATGTCCCTCATTGCAAACACCCAGTCAATCTATACAGAGCGACTTGGCCGCTGAAAGCAGCAATCTGCGAAAGCGGTCATGTTGACCTAAGTCATGTCTAGATCGTGAACGTCAGAGTTCATCCTTACTAGTAGGTGTAGATGTCCGGTTTGGTTCGATGTCTTGTGAGTTTTCGGTAGCTGTGTCTTTCCTCGCATTTATGTCAATTTCGGTTTTTGTTACCTGTTCATATTTCTTCAAGGAATTTTTCATAGATGCAACTTGATTTGAGAGTCTACCGTTTTGCCGTCGCAAGTCCTTACATTCACCATCGAGTTTCCCAATTCGCTCTTCCAACGAAGCTGTCTTCTTATTCACTGTCTCTTCAATAAGATGTATTGTGGCTTGATTGTTTTGGAGACGCTCGTTCGTTTCCTTATAATCGAGTTTGGTCTCTTCCAGCATCACATTTAATTCTTCTACAGATCGTTTAAGGGTGGTCGTTGAAATGTAATCTCCTTTGGCTGTTAAATTTGATTTCTTGAATCTCTGACTCACACTTCTACCTGGTCTTCTTTTTGGTGTAACGAATAATACCGATCTCTCTTTAACAATTTCATCGGAATAAGGATCATTTATAAAGTTTCCAACTACGCCACATTCATCGTGATGATCATCATCGACCACATCATCGGTTACGGTACTCAGTTCGGTTGTTTGGTTTTGTTCCGAGAAAGTATTGTCAATAATTTCAAGCATGTCGCCAGGAATTTCATAATTGAATCCTCGATTATAAACATCAGGTAGAACGTTCGTCAGCCACCAGGAAATATTATATTTTGTTCCCTGTAACATAATTTTGTTTTGAGTTCTTATAAGATGAATGGTAACTCTCCTGGCTTTGGTTTTAGCTGGAACATTTATAATATCTTCTACTAGATGTTGTTCATTGTCACTAGCACATCTCCATACTGCTCCCGCCTTTTCGATACATTTCTTACTGTCCCAATACTTTGAAGTCACTCCTTTCTTATAACATTCGAATTTATTTGTGTCCAAGTCTATGACTAAACATTTACCTTTATTTTTTAGATCAAATTTCTCTATGTTTCCGGACTTGCCTTCCTCTTTCCTTTTGATGACTTTCTCCACGTCTAGTGAATACTCCCTCTCTTCTGTCACAATAAAACGATCTTCGTTGGAATCCATCGTAGCTTTGATGTCCTTTAATGTCCAAGATTTAATGTCCAAGATTCACATCCGATGACCTCAAAAATATAAGTTAGCGGGTGCTATTCATTTGATTTCCAGTTTATCGAAAATAGGTAACGTAAAAACATTTGTCCCGGGAGCAAATTCCAGTTGCGTCCTCACGGTTACGTCGCGTTACGTATGACTATTTTAACAGCAAAACCCATCGCGAAGGTCATCCGTGCCTTTAAACAGGCGACTAAACCAGCAAAACTGATCCGTCTTTTCTGGACTGCGGTTTATAATTATTACACAATGACGATAAAGATACATGTGCATACGCATATAATTTAGATGTACATGCACGGCATGATTGTGTATCATTGTGTCTTCCTGTAGATATTTCAGACACGTATCAGCACGTATGCTATTATTTTTGCCTTTGGCCATTTTTGGGACACATCCACCCCTCTACCCAGTTTTTTAGGTTTTTGCTAAGTTGTTCCGACCATGTTTTGACAACATAACAATGAGTTTTAGACATGCGGATTGTCCATGTGTTAGGTATGTGTAGCATAAGTGATTAGTTCAGCGTGACCTGATAGTGATTGCTCGTGCAATTGTGTCCATGAGTTTTAAGTGCCGAGTTATCTGGAATGATGGCAATTTACAACAAGATACCAAGTACTGCCTGCTAGCAGTATGGATTCTAAGCTTTTATGCTAAAAAGGTAAAAAGAAATAAAGATGGAAAAATTACTTTTGGCATGCCTTGACACCCACCGACCACTCGTATACGTGCCCGGAAATAATGGTGGACCCCACTCCCTGAATGAACAGAAAAACATATTCATAAGTGTTACAATACTGGTGCAATCAGATCTACTGCTATAGTATAAGCTATGCATGCATGGAGTATACAACGACGGGTTTGTAAAATCAAATATGTATGTGATAAGACAATATGCAGTAAACACTGCATGGCATCAATATGTAGATTTAAAGGTCCAAATTTCGGCACGAGAAACACCATGCAGAATGGGTTGGTACCATCGTATGACCGGACGGACTGATCGCCGACCTGGTCGCCAACATACGGAAATGTGATGCTTTCTATATCGTTAACAGCACAGTAGTATTTTACTCACCCTGTCTTTGCGAAGTTGGTCCAGTATGTCATGACCGTTTGGGAATAATTTCTTTCGGATTGAGGAATTGTTGTGAGTGATATATTCATGACGTCAAGCACGTCTCTGGGGAACCCAAAAACGTATGCAAGCTCCTCTGCATGACCGGCGCCTGGAATGAGCGGGCCCATTTCTGATAGGCCTAATGGTTTGTGGCCGTACCTGTATACATATGACTTCCTGCCCAAAGCAGCAGCAATATCGCTCACAATAGCAAATGGGTAAGTGAATTGTAAGTCCGTTAAAAAGTTGGAAGCCTGGTACAGTCTAGCTATATCGCTGGAACTCGTATGGTCGGTGTAACGGTATTTCACCAACTCCGCGTTTATTTTCCCTTCTAAATTTAGCCGTGGGAGAAATCCACCTATGAGTCGAGTTCGAAAGACATCTTCGCTCATTCCGTCAGTCTTCCATGTTGGTCCAAGAAAAAAGGAAGCAACTAGTCCATCGAAATCGTTTATACCAGA
The DNA here is from genome assembly GCA_032622095.1 of Siphonodentalium dalli. Lineage (NCBI taxonomy): Eukaryota > Metazoa > Mollusca > Scaphopoda > Gadilida > Siphonodentaliidae > Siphonodentalium > Siphonodentalium dalli. The sequence continues at coordinate 69,048,037 of CP136061.1, forward strand.
CAGATATTCGATATCGAGCATATTTCTAGCACAATCGCTTGTCTGGTCAATACAACGTTCTGGGTCGAACTTTATGAAATTGTCATCCCTCTCAGGAGCGAACCGCATTGTTCCGTCCTGCATGAGTTGTAAACCAGACAAATGTAGCTTCATAGCGTCGACTTTTGCGCATACAAACAATCCGGGAATTAAAATTCGGATGGCCATCAGCACAACCCACTTTAGATGACAGCTCATTTGCCAGGTTCCGAGATGTAGTCGCATTGGTAGACGCCCAGAACGCAGCTAAAGACCCGCTCTCAGCAATAGCTCGACCAAAGAGTCCCTCGTTGCCACTGAACATCATTTGATACGTCACCGATGCAGCGCCAGCAGATTCGCCAAATATTGTAACTTTGTCCTTTAACCCACCAAAGCTCTCGATGTTTTTGTTTGTCCACTGCAAAGCAAGCTGCTGGTCCCACATTCCGACATTTGAAGGGGCGTCGTCTACCCCAGTGTTTAGGAACCCAAGTGGCCCAACACGGTAGTTCATAGTGACGACAATGACGTCACCAAAAAGCGCCAAGTGTTCACCGCCGGAAATAGCTGATGACCCGAGCACGAAAGCGCCACCATATATGAAAACCATAACTGCCTTTTTGTCCCCGTTTAGTGCGTCAACTGGAACGAAAACGTTCAAAGACAAGCAGTCCTCGTTTGGAATTATAAGCTTTGCGAAGTAGTCTGACCATTGATTGGCCACCTGAATGCAAGAATATCCATATTTAGAGGCGTTGAAACTTTCAGTAAATCGCTCATTCTGTACCGGCTTGGCAAATCGTAGATTTCCTATCGGTGGCTCGGCGTACGGAATACCTAGAAACTGGACAGCCTTCTTACCCGGAAACAGAACGGAATCATATTCGTATCCAATAATGTCACCAGCAGGTGATCTGACCGTGTGCTGATTAGCATTTGTCGCAATAAATCCTGTAATTATAATAAGAACTACCAGCGATAACATGATGAACGATTATATCTCCACCACAACGTTCCCGTTATACCAGAGATACCAGATCACTGTTTGCGATGTGGATATACCGGTATTTATAGCTCTTCGTCAACATATTATTCCCTGATTCCCGCCTCTTTGTTATTCTAGCATGTGTATTGCACTAAGATGTTTGTGTTTGACAGTGCAATTCACAGTGACTGGACAGATCTATGAACGTACATGTGTATGTGATTAATCTGTGTTCCACTTCAGAAACTTGTAAATAGGATGAATGGACCGGTTAGCGGGTTCGTGTAAGTATCATAAGTGACAGGCCGAGGTCTGACGACAGCGCTTGTGTTCAGCTGAACAATAAGTGTTATTAAACCAGTCACCCGCTGCTGTGGCATTGCTAGAGGCTCGTAATGTACGTAGTCGCGCGATGCTCACAGAAACAAGATCAACGGGTTTAGTAGGCTTCTTTGCACTTCACAGCCAACTCATTAGGTATTAAATGGCAATTATAGATTCGATAGTGCTTGAACTTGTCATGCTCGCCCAGCGTCAATATCCAGCTCAGCAAAATGTCCTGCCATATAAATACGCGCTTAATTATAACAACATATATGCTAGATATAAATAAAATGAAATAAATGTCTAAAACTGAATACATCTTAGCAAGATCTAAACTGAACACGAAAATTAATTACATGTATCATGCTTATATCGCGTGATGGTGCACACGTGACTGTATATATTTAAGTGTATATAATTATTCATAATTTGTCTAAACTGACATATATGTATATATGTCAGACAATAAAGATGATGATGATGTGAAGAGAAACTAGATTCTGCATCAAACACATTCTCTTTGAAATGCCGGCGATAATATTGTGTGATAAGATTTATGACTATGGAACCACGAATCAGATATGATTTATGACTATGGAACCCCGAATCAGATATGATTTATGACTCCGGAACCCCCAATCAGATATGATTTATGACTATGGAAACACGAATCAGATATGATTTATGACTATGGAACCCCGAATCAGATATGATTTATGACCATGGAACCTCGAATCAGATATGATTTATGACTATGGAACCCCGAATCAGATATGATTTATGACTATGGAACCCGGAATCAGATATGATTTATGACTCCGGAACCCCGAATCAGATATGATTTATGACTATGGAACTACGAATCAGATATGATTTATGACTATGGAACCCCGAATCAGATATGATTTATGACCATGGAACCTCGAATCAGATATGATTTATGACTATGGAACCTCGAATCAGATATGATTTATGACTCTGGAACCTCGAATCAGATTTGATTTATGACTGGAACCCCGAATCAGATCAGATTTATGACTATGGATCCCCGAATCAGATATGATTTATGACTATGGAACCCCGAATCAGATATAATTTATGACTCGGGAACCCCGAATCAGATAAGATTTATGACTGGAACCCCGAATCAGATATGATTTATGACTCTGGAACACCGAATCAGATATGATTTATGACTATGAAACTCCTTATCAGATATGATTTATGACTATGGAACCCCGAATCTGATATAATTTATGACTCTGGAACCCCGAATCAGATAAGATTTATGACTGGAACCCCGAATCAGATGTGATTTATGACTCTGGAACACCGAATCAGATATGATTTATGACTATGAAACTCCGTATCAGATATGATTTATGACTATGGAACCCCGAATCAGATATAATTTATGACTCTGGAACCCCGAATCAGATAAGATTTATGACTCGAACCCCGAATCAGATATGATTTATGACTCTGGAACCCCGAATAAGATAAGATTTATGACTATGAAACTCCGTATCAGATATGATTTATGACTATGGAACCCCGAATCAGATATGATTTATGTCTCTGGAACCCCGTATCAGATATGGTTTATGACTATGGAACCCCGAATAAGATCAGATTTATGACTATGAAACTCCGTATCAGATATGATTTATCGGACAGGGCTTTCCTATGATGACGTAATAAATTGTTTCCAAATATGGAGCGAATTTCTGGTGTAGCAATTTTGTGATAATCGTAGTATTTAGTATTATTAATAAAAACAACATGATGCGAACGAATAATCAGTAATAAATATAACTAACTGATAAAAACTTAAGATAATGTCTCCTAGATTGCGAGGAGTATAATGAATTATGAATACAGTAATGCTCTAATTAATCGACCTCTTAACCACAGCAGAATTATGAGTAACTTTTCAGGATTTAGTCGGAAATATGGCTTGCTGCCATTCATCGGAAAGCTCTCGGTAATCCTGAACAGTTACCCATAATTCTGCTGTGGTTAAGAGGTCGATTAATTAGAGCATTACTGTATGTCGCCTGTATTGTAAACTATTTTTCGCTATGCGTGAGCTAATTATAAAGACGTCATTGACCTCCGATCTCCCAATTTAAATATTACCAATCCCAAAGCTGTGTTTGCAATTATTGCTATCGACGTTATTAAAGAGCTTATTGCAATGATGCAAGCACAACCATTGAATTAGCGCACATTCTGAGAAGTGACTAATGGAATGAAGGCAATCCCATAAAAACAGAAAATAAATATCAGTCTGAGTTCCAGAGACGTCATTCTGACACGATTATCATCTGTTTTTTAAAGAGACTGGTTGTTGTACTATTCTTTAAAGGCACGGATTGTCTTTGTTATAGTTAAAATTTATAAATAACCGTTTCAAAACAATGAACAATTCCTCAAGAATATAGTAATATTATAGTATAATGATAGTATAAATGCGATATTTCTACCAAACACACTTTGTGTGAGCCGAGCGTTTGTTTATATACAACACGTAAAGAGTGAGCGATAAGCAAATCACTCAACACCGTGACGAGTGGAGAGTTATTCACGGCGACCCATTCAACACTGAAATCATGAGTGGGGAGGATTAGCGAACGCTATGCCAGTATCTTGTAAACAACTTGGTGGCAATATTACACCAGTTAAATTAAATGGTTCTCCTCGGCGTTGCGTGTTTTGCTTATCGCATACTCTTCTCGTATACTGCACTGTACATAACATTGCTTTTGTTTACTAACATAGCGTACGAACTTGTAATAACATAGTATTTACGCGATTGTTATGATCGGTATAAGAACAAGGTGTGTCTATATTGTACTATTTGTTCTGTGTATGGTGGTTTTAATGGATGTGGCTATTATAACAGCAATACCCATCGCGAATGCCATCCGTATATTTAATGGACAGTAATCGATCCTCCCAGTAACTATTTCAATATTTTCATTTTAATTGTTGAGAGAAATAAGATTCTGCATCAAATGGTCTTCATCATGCACGCTTCTTGATACTTACTCTTGTGGTGATAAACTAGAATCTGCATCAAACAGTTTTCATATTATCTGGATTAGAGAAATTATATTAGTTTAATAAGTACAGTAATGCCATAATTAATCGACTCCTTAACCACAGCAGAATTATGGGTAACTTTTCAGGATTTTGTCGGAAATATGGCTAGTTGCCATTCATCGGAAAGCTCTCATTGAGAGCTTTCGGATTAATGCAACAAGCCACATTTCCGACTAAATCCTGAAAAGTTACCCAGCTTTCCGATGAATGGCAACAAGCCATATTTCCGACTATATCCTGAAAAGTTACCCATAATTCTGCTGTGGTTAAGGAGTCGATTATTTAGGGCATTACTGTAATTGTTCGTCGCCGTATATGTCTGTTTGTCAATGATTGTATGGTTATAATTTAATACACCATGCACGTAAAGAGTGCGCGGTAAGCAAAACAGTCAACACCGTGGCGATTGTTTGGGAGAGTGATTCACGGTGACCCATTCTGGCATTCAACACCGACATCTTGAATGGCGATGTCAATGTTAACCAAAGTTCCATTAATGGGGGTCTTGTTGATTGTTTTGCCTATCGCACATCTTTACTCATTGTACTGTATCATATTATGGCTGTTGTTTACTAACAAACAATTAAGGCGTACGATCTTGACAATAGCATGATATTTATGCGATATATATAATTGGCCTAACTTATAAGAACAAAATCTGTCTATTATTTTATATTCTTTCTGTTTATGGCGGTTTTAACGGATGTGACTTTTTAACAGCATACATTGCCCATCGCGAAAGCCATACGTATCTTTAAATAACACAACCTGTCGGCTCTGTACGAACATTATACCGAAAGCTTGCGTTAATAAAACACGACTATAAACATGTCTTTAATATATAGTGTTAAATTTATAGCCATACGAGAAGTATCAAAATTATAAAAAGCATATGTGGCTCATCTTGTCACAATGTTCATTTCCAGTGGTTTTTTGGTGCACACCCTCCACATGTTGTTTAGTCTTCAGTTCTTTAACAACGGCCTGATCAAATGATTTGTTCCATCTGATATATAGCTCCACGCCATGACCCATTTATTTTACTTTCCCAAAGTTCGTAGGTCACAAAAATTTTCATTGGGGGGGGTCCACATTTTGGTTTTAACGGCGCTCTTTCCGTTTTAGTATAATACATGTATATTTGTATATGGCAAAATATGAGGCTGTGCATGGAGACATGCATCGCCGCGGCATAGCCGTTTACGTTAGCTTTTCATATGATCAATTAATTAGTCTTAAAAATATTAATTTATGTTTTAATAATTTAATCATAAGCGTTACAGCAATTAAGGTTAAACGGTATCGGCTATATATTCTTCGGACTAGCTTTCGGATTGATCATAGCATGAATCTACAATATAGCTACGCTCGTGGAGATCATATGCCACCAGTACAAAACCTGGGAACTTTCTGATGTTATGATTCGTTCTGACAGGGAACTGTAATACATTGAACGAACAAGGCAGGGCATATATTTCTATGTTAATACCTGTTCCTTAATAAGCTATATATTTCACAGTAGGGAGTGGTCCCAGCTCTAGATTGCATGATTTTTTGGTGACTTTTGTGTGCTGGTATCGCAATAAACACTGCTTTAATTACCAGGGAGAAAGTCCATAATTGTGAGCGACACAAAGAAAAATTGCATACAAAGTCACTAAAATCGTACAATTTCGAGTTTGGACCTTCACCATAGAGTGAAATACATTATTAACAGACATGACTCATTCGAACATCCGATTTTTTTTCTTCGTAATTTGGAGCGATGGATACGATAGGTCCATAAATAAACGAACTATTGATAAACCGGTTTCATATGCTCTGAAAAACACTTGCAAATGTCACAGCCATTTTTCAGCCGTTTTCAACTCTTCGCCAGAAGTCAGACAAATGCTATTTATTGCTACCATATCAGGAATAGACTACCACGGAACGCTCTTTTCTGTTCTTTGTCGTGCAAATGGCTGTTTTGTGTTTGGGACCAAAACACCATATTCACAGTTGTATTTTTCATTACTTTAATGCGTCTTTTTGGGTTAGTTAATGCTCGTGGAAAGGTAGTTCAGATATTTATCAACCTATTTCGATACTGAGAACAATTCAAAAGCGAATAATATTATGTCCATATTGGAGCGCAAGCCGTCATGTGACTTTAAGGAACATGTATTAACTAAGAAATGTGTTACCTGCACTGATTTTTTTCGATATTATAAACTTCCCTGTCATAACATAAAAAAGTTCCCAGGTTATGTACTGGTGGAGTATGATCTCTACGTACGTATCTAAGCGTATATAGATTCATGGCATGAACTATAGTTTTGGGACAGCAACGCCGCGGGTGTAGGGAAAGAAGCCAGCCTTGTTGATTACTTCCACTGGGAGGGGTGTTACAGACCAGCGGATGTACGGAAAGAGGCCAACTTGTTTATTTCAATTGACCGACCAACAAAAATGATGATGTACATGCTTTATTGCTGAAAAATAATTACATTAATAAAAAGTTTCTATTCAACTCTATGAGCGATTGACATGTCTTGCGTTTGTTCACATGTCATGCATGTATGTGTTGCTCACAAAGAACGTATCCAATTGTATGGGAATATATTGGGGATGTTAGAACAGGTGAACAATACTGGGATTGGATTATAATAAACAACTCCTGTTTAGGTTAATTTTGTGAGTTATAACCTAAAAGTGTGAAATCGAATTAGTCTTCAAAGCATTCGGTTATAACTGCATATACTTAATCTAAACAAGATTGATTTCTTCGATATATTACAATCATCCTAACATTTCCTATAACAGAACTACCTGTCAATGAGTTAGGAATGGGTTAATACGCTAATCAGTTCAATTACAGCCATCATATGTTGTTTCTTATCTGTATACATGAATGAATTGGAATCTAAATGATCTTTCTATGCACGTCGTCTGCTTTGCATATTATACTAACATTCGATCTAACTATGAAAAGATCACTCCAATGTATAGTTTCTGAATGGAAGAATCGGATCAGAGCTAATGGACCTATCCGTAGGTACCGCCTCAATTTTAATTATAGCCAATGAGCCGATAGCTTAATCGCCGAAGCGACATGTGCCTGCCTAGTGATATGAAAGACAACACAAGCGGCTCCTTAACAACCATTGTAAGCCATAGAAATTTTACGAACACGAGAGCAAAATATGTGTTAAAAAGCTACAATGGTGTTGAAATGTGCATGGGGAACATGTCCGGTCGACGAACGATATTTATACACATGTTTAGTTCGGTTTCCTAAATCAAAAAGTAACTGAGACATCTGTTTACGCTGGATTAAACAATGCCAACGACCACACTCGGATCCTAATGTTATTTAAATTCCAATATTTGCCACATGGCAACATGTAACTGACTCCATGATATTCGGCGTTTTCTTTAATGTACTTTAGTTACAGCAAAATAGAATGTGGAATTTTAAAAGACCATTATTTGATAATCCTTTGCATCCGGTCTGATGTCACCGGGGCTCACGCAGGACGCTCGAGGTATGGGAAACTGATATCGTTATATTTATTTCGACAAAAGAGGGATTATAGATTAATTACCACATCTACACCTCCGTTTGGTTTATTTCATCAAGGTGTGAACTATTAGCATAGCTTCGATATTAAATTTGCTATTGATATTGAAGTTATATAAAGGCTTCATTTACACAGTTTGATTCAACGTAAACATCGATCTTTGTTGGTTATCGGAAATGGCCTAACAATCACACCTGGGTTTTTTGTTTAAATCTGGTTCTATTTTTGTTTATATCTACCGACAGTCACTTTTACAAGATGCACATATACACACATAGGTATCTTAAAAATCGTGAAACTCAGAAAGAAGCCATATTATAGTGTTACATGGCGTTTAACAACACAGTCCGTTCTCATCGGAAGCCATTTTAGTAATGAATATGTAGCGAGATTGAGATGGCTTGTGGTGCTTAGTAACAGTAACCACGTAGCCTATTGGTGGGCGGTACGGACAGATAGGTCCACTGCGTGCAGATGGAATACATCAAATTAAGAAGCGTGGGTCATGTATTTAAAGAGATCTTTATTCCGAAGGTTCTTTATTCCGAAGGTTCTTTATTCCGAAAGTATCAATATGTTTCTGTATTCGTTATTCCAAAAGTACACACAAGTGTCCCATTAGCTATTGATAATGTGCTGCATGTGTATAGGTCCAAACATACGCTGGTTTTGGTTTTATAGACACGAATGCCAATGTGGACGGTGTATGTCGTGAAAATAGTGTTTAACCATGTTGTAGTTTAGATGCCCATCCGTAATACTAATAAATGGTTACAAGCGACATACTCGATAATATTGGACAACTCATTTCTTCTCAAACCTGCCATGAATGGATCGATAGGTTTGAAATCACGTTTTTTGTGGTCTCCAATCGGAATGGGGCATTTATAATGGTGTCTTTCGGGTGGATCAGAGTAAACATGTATATACATTTCGTCATAGTATATTCATAAAAAAGTACCTTCGGAACAGAATCCCTCGTGGTACTCTCTGAACAAAGTACCTTCGGAACAGAACCCTCGTGATACTCTCTTAACAAAGAACCTTCGGAACAGAATCCCTCGTGATACTCTCTGAACAAAGAACCTTCGGAACGGAATCCATCGTGATACTCTCTGAACAAAGAACCTTCGGAATAAAACAAATGTTCGAAAAGAAACACTTTCGCAATAAAGAACATTCGGACTAAAGAAACGATGAAACAAAGAACTTCCAGCATAAGAAACCTTCGGGAAAAAACCCTACCACAGTAGCACAAGTACAATGGACATCACGCTAACTATGGATTGTGTAAGGGAATCAACACCAGACACAGGACATTTCTGTTCCTCTCCCTTGGCTTTCCGGATGTCCCGTATTGCGGGGATGAGATCTCTCCACAACGCCACCCTATCAGCGTACATATGGTTGTCCGGAACGATGTCATCGCTTGTCCTGCCGAAGTCGAGGAACTCCATTGTCTTATTGTTGTACTCTGGCCAGAGGCTAGGACGGAAGGTAGTTTCTGGGTCGTTTGGGTTGCTAAAAACAAGAAGGTATTTATTTATACGTCTAATGTGAATTGTCGATATTATTTAGAGCAAGCCAATAGGCAGGTTGCGGACAAGTTCCCGTTTAAACGAATAACACCAAGCTGTAAATTTGGCCAAAACGTCACACATATGGTAGTTCGATTTCATAGTCAGTGACTTGCAGTTCGCGTTCGATACATACGAGGTTAATTCGAATCTCTGTTTTCTTCTATGTTCGTGAACAGGGTCAACCTAATTTGTTTCTCCGATTCTGGGATACATAGAGGTGCACCCCCTACTTTATTTATTTATCCTGATCGTATCCGATATATGTTCCGTGTCATGATTATAGAAGCATTCCTACTTTTTATTTACCAACATGCAGCAACAAGGGAAATAATTACACAACATAAATAATATTCATCATGTGATTGTCTGAAATTTAGAGTGAACATGTTTTTATTCTGTAAACATGAACTAGAAATGAATGAGTCTGCGTCTAGATGTTACCATCATTGCAAAGACTTTAGCAATGACAATGCTATTAAAATGAATAGTCGAAAAAGACATTCACCACAGAGCAAGTTGATGACAGACTTCCTCAAATATGGCCCAACCTCCAGTAATCAACAGAGGTGTGAAGATGACATTGGTGATACCCATTGTGAGGAATATACGGATTCTACACCTGAACAGATACATGTACTAATTCCACCCAACGCGCTCCATTATGAAGGACTGAAACTTTATTCTGAAAAATATATATATATATTGTCGATATCAATTCCAGGAGCACACAAACACAAAAAAATATGATTTCGTGCCTTTCAATGGTTCCCTATATTCAAAGCGATGTGTAAGGAAGAATCCCATCCAAACAAATGGGACTGAGTCTGAGAATAACATGTGCGATGACCGTTCGAAGTTGAGATATGAAAATAAGCTAAAACGATTAAGGAACGAAGTGACTGAACAGCCAACAGAAGAACTGAGGTGTGTCAATAACATTCAGTTGAACTCTTCTAGTCAGCTCTCTGTAAAACTGAACTAAAACGATGAAGCTACAAATAAGGAAAAGCCCCAGATTATGGTTTCATCTATACTGATTATTCACATGCTGGAGAAGTATGGACTATACAAAAAGTTGATTACTGTGTTAGCAGATAGCGATATATCTAGTCTGAAGCAGGCACTACTGCTGTTTGCGTTAGATTGAAACGCAGATTTGGACATATTCTTTCTCAGCTGACGAAAGCCATAAATGGTCTGTATTCAGCTCGCGACTTCAAAATTGCTGGGATGGTACTTCTCATCTGTGTACCTCGACTTCTGCATGTGCTCCACCAAACACCATGACTACCTGGTCTTTCACATACATATCGGCTATTAGCATGGGAATATGGTATCCATGAACTGAAGTTGAATCGGCATATGTCTCTGACATGAATTGTCGACTTGAAATCAGCATGAGGAAAGTTACAGCAAATTCACAATATCCGACTGTGTGGTCATTGAAGGTTGGTGAAATCGCTATTGAAAAGAGACAGATATCTTCCAGCAACAAATGAGATTACTGGATTATGTGTGAGCCACACACATAAGGACGATGTTGTGCTTAATAGTCAACACACCATCCAATCCATTGCAGAAACATCAGAGATGGAACAAGTATACCTTGCAACAGAAGCATGTGTTTTTGCAATGACACGTGTTGGTGACCAACAATACCGTAGGAGGCCATTAGTGGTGCTGCCTATATGCAACCATTCCACATCTATTGAACACGCTGCTGTGGGAGGCCAGTAGTGGTACTGCCTATATGCAACCATTCCACTGCTGTGTTCGATACCATTCTAGAGAAATGGAAGATTGACTGAATCATTCTAAATGTCTGGACCGATGGTGATGGAGTATTAAATCATGTTTGTGACAAACTACTTGCAGTGACTTCGCCTATTTACGAGGACGTGTAAAAGCTCAGTGCGATGGATTTTGATATGGTAATATGGACTTCACCATAAACTTCGACCCGAAACACCTCACTAAGAGACTAAGAAATACTCTCATTTCCGGTGGTATCAGGATTTTAAATATGAATTTCGACTCAACACTTCTTGTGCTCCTTTTTTGACTAACATTTTGGTAAATTTGGCTATCTGAAACAGAACTTGCTTAATCCAAAGGATAAGCAGAAATTGCCCGCAACTGTCCGGCTTCTACAAATATTCTGATTTTAATAAATGGGACACCAAAAAAAAGCCCTTGAATGATTGATATGTTACCAAGCTTTAAGGCATGTTAATTCGAGGGTATTGACACCATTCGTGAGACCAAATTTGACCACACATGCTCTAAAACCTGTACAGATATGATGCGAAACTTATACCAAATATACTGTATCATGATCTACAGTAAATGAACCAAGTACATGGGTGTCACCCATTGTTATAGTTCCGAAACCGTCTGGAGACATAAGACTGTGGAGTCTCGACACATCACAACTTTCATGAGCCACAAATGACTCTATCGTTATCGTCTTTTATATTTTGGGGTCAACTCGGCACCAGAACAGTATAACAAAATAATGCGTCAAATTCTGGAGTTGTGTCCTGGCGCATGCAGTATACACGATGATATAGTCATACATACAGCTACTGAAGCAGAACACGATTCAAGAGTGGAAAATGTAGTTAAGGTTCTACAGAATAGAGGACTAATACTGAATATTGATAAATGTCAATTTGGGATGAAGAAAATAGTGTTCGTTGGATGCGTGTTTTCAGCGCATGGAATAGGGATGACCGAAACTAAAGTACAATCAATTCTGGAGGCACGTGAACCGGAAAATGTAAATGAAATCTGGAGTTTTCTCGACTGTTAAATTTTGTTTCCAGACTTAGCAACTATCTCCAAGCCAATGAGACGTCTTAGGCCCGTTCCAAACGACGGATTTTTGTCGACTCGAATCTAATTGTATTAAATCCGTCGGTGATGCGACTGCGGTCAATTTTGTTTCAGACGGAAACATCTTCGTCGCGTCGAATCTAATACATAGGCCCGTTCCAAACGACGGATTTTTGTCGGTGATGCGTCTGAAATCCGTCTTGGTTACAAACGACGGATTTTTGACGACTCGAATCTAATACATGTTACGAGAAGAGCCGAAAGCTGCCGACTACCGAATGCAAATGATATGATAATGATATGATAATGATATAATAATGAGGGAGTTCCCCTTATCTGCGGAAATACCCACATGACGTCATTTGTCGCACGCTCTCTTTGTTATAAAGAAAGATATCAATAAGTATTGCTCAGGTAACATTGTGCAAATTGTAATTATTATGGTAGTTTGATTTTCAACGAACATGACATGTCACTGACACATCTTATAATGGATATAGTATCAATGGTTTATAATAATTCATATATACCTATATTCCTTATTGTAGGGGATAGGGGTGGTAGTCTCTGATGTATAATAATTAATATATACCGGTATTACTTATTATAAGGAGTAGGGGTGGTACCACTGATTTGTAATAATTCATATATACCGGCATTACTTATTATGATGTGTATAGGGGTGGTAACCTCTTATTTATAATAATTCATATAATCCGGTATTACTTATAATAAGGGGCAGGGTGGTAGCCTATGATTTATAATAATTAATATATATCGATATTCCTTATTATAAGTGGTAGGGGTTGTAGCACTGATTTATAATAATTCATATATACCTATATTCCTTATTGTAAGGGATAGGGGTGTTAGTCTCTGATGTATAATAATTAATATATACCGGTATTACTTATTATATGGGGTAGGGATGGTACCACTGATTTATAATAATTCATATATACCGGCATTATTTAGTATGAGGGGTATAGGGGTAGTAACCTCTTATTTATAATAATTCATATATTCCGGTATTACATATTATAAGGGGCAGGGTGGTAGCCTATGATTTATAATAATTTATATATATCGGTATTCCTATATTATAAGGGGTAGGGGTGGTAGCATCAGATTTATAATAATTCATATAAACCGGTATTACTTATTACGAGGGGTAGGGGTGGTAGCTTATGATTTATAATAATTCATTGATACCGGTATTCCTTATTATAAGGAGTATTATCTGATTTATAATAATTCTTGTATACCGGTATTTACATGCATGGTATACACATACATGTCAATTGGTTGCACAATATAACATTTATTTGTAGCGCCTATTATAGTATATTATATATATATATATATATATATATATATATATATATATATGTATGTACTGTATACATCCTCATATACATGTGCACATATATTCGCGCTGCAATCGCGCATATATATATACATAATTTATACTGCATTTTAGTTTATATATGTATAACATACCTATATATAGGCCTCTATATCTACGCGTGACCATTTTGTGACGGTAACCGGGAATCCACCTTTAAATAAATCGACCGATGTATTAGATTCGACGCGACAAAGATGCGTCCGTCTGAAACAAAATTGACCGCAGTCGCATCACCGACGGATTTAATACAATTAGATTCGAGTCGACAGAAATCCGTCGTTTGGAACGGGCCTACTAAACATGGTGTGAAATTTGAGTGGGGACAAGAACAGTCAGGTGCTTTTAAAAAACTGAAAAACGCTATTTCTAATTCCGAAACACTTGGATATTTCGAACAAAACAAAAATTAAAAGACTAAAGTGATCACCGATGCTAGCCAGGTTGGGATCGCAGCAGTGTTGGTTCAGGACCAGAAGGGAGATAATCGCGCTAATTGTTTCGCAAGCCGTACGCTGACAGACATGGGAACGTGATTATTCAGTTATCGGAAAAGAGGCGTTAGCAATCGTATGGGCATGTGAACGATTCCACATGTGGTTGTTCGGACTTGAACAGCTTGAAATTCTGACTGATCACAAAGCATTGGAATTTATTTTTCGAAGAAATCAAAGAATTGTGCTCGAGTGGAACGGTGGGTGTTGATGCTACAGGCTTACAATTATGTTCTTTGGCACATCTGAGGACATTCTAACATAGCGGACGCTCTATGTGGGCTTGTCACAGGAAACAAAGGAAGCCATGGTAATATTAGCAGTACAGAACAGTATGTGCGACAAATCAGACAGGATCCGATACCTTCAGCATTGAGCACACATGATATTGAAAAGTTTTCGCGTAAAAATGATGAATTGACACAGATAAATGCCCGAACTTTCATCAAAATCCTCCATGTTAGTTCGCAGTGAGTTGTGCGCTGTTTTGGTGACATCGTGCTTCGTGGAACGAGAATTGTGATTCCAGTAGCATTACGTGAACATGGGCTTTCGCTAGCCCATCAATGACACGCATATATGGTGTTCACCGAAGAGACTCAGATAAAAACTGTGGTGGCCCGGAATGGATAGAGACATTGAAACCCATTGTATATGTTGTTACGGGTGTCAAAAACCGGAACCAATGAAGCGGACAGCTCTTCCTTCAGCGCCATGGAAATATTTGGCATGTGATGTTTTGAGACCACTACCCTTGCATGGGTGACTACATATTCGCAGTAATTGACTACTACAGCAGATTTTTCGAATAGCTGTGACGAGAATCATTACATCAGAGAAAGTAATTTCGATTCTAATAGATATTTGTGTGACACGTGGGTTGCCCGAATCCTTGAGAACTGATAATGAGACGAATTTCACCAGTGAGGCTTTCGATAAATTCCTGAGCAATACTGGGATTAGACGTGTGAAATCGACACCCTTATGTCCACAGGCCAATGGAGAAATTGAAATTCAGAATTGGGGTTTCATGAAGAGGATTCGTATAGCACAGGTACAGGGAACTCAAACATTATCTTATTATGTACAACGGTACCCCACATTCTGTAACAGGGAAGTCTCCTGCAGAGATACTTCTTGGACGGAAAATAAGAACTAAGGTTCCAGAATAAGAAATGGTAACGGGCGATGATAAGGACATAGAGGTGCGTGATCGTGATCAAGAGGGAAAAGAAGAAGTGAGACTGTATGCGGATAATAAGCGAGGTGCTGCCAAATGTAACTTGGATATTGGTGATTTGGTTTTGACCGTGTTAATAAAATTTCCACAAATTTCCAGAATGAGGCGATGAGAGTTGTAGAGAGGATAGGGAATAGTGTGACCGTGGAAACGAGAGACAGTGTGGGATAGAAACGTAATGTAACAGGCGTTGAAGCGTTTCATTCCAAGAATTCAGGAAATCATATAACGGACATTTAAAACATTGGTAGTGGAAATAACCAATTAAATTCATTTGAAATGTTGGATTCAGAGACCGCATGGTAACAGTGTTCACAAAGAACGTGAGAATGCAGAACATAATTAACATACCAAGGAGCCACATGCACACATTAGCAGTAGACAAGTGAGGGATCATCGTTTACCGGAGAAACTTAAAAGGCTTCGTGTTGAGCAAATAATTCACTGTGTGCAAATTAGAGAGTTTGACATAAAGGAGGACAGAGATGTAGTGTATCAGTCAAAGAGACATAACTCTATTATGTTAGTCAAGGTAAAAGTATTGCCCCTTGGTTGTTTTGAAAAGCGTGACTTCAGGCGTGGAATTGAGATTGAAATAAATCATTAAAGTAGCGAGTTTGCTATTTCAAACCGGTACGGGTACGGGTACGCGTACGGGTAGCTACCCGTACCGGTACACGTTTTGTAATCGCAAACTGTTTTACGGGTAGAATTCATCACATCGACTGGTAATGTATGGTGAGCCAACTGCAACAAAAAAGATATTATAATATAGATATATTGTTATTCGCATTCGCTTTATTGGCCGATGTTATACTTACCGTTATTTATTGTTGGAAATTTGTATTTAGATTAGATGGGCGGGCCTCAGGATAATCAGTTGCTTTCATCAAGGGCGCGGCGGCAGTTGGAAGGGGTTGGTGCTTTTCTTTCACTAATCTTGATAACATTTCAAACAATTGGATTCTACAAGTCATAGACCGTACGAGTGTTTACTATAAATCGGTTGGAATTTTCAGACATAGAAAATAGATTATGATAGCTCAAATTTACAATTACGTTATTTTTCCCAACCAATAATCGGTATAAAATGTATTGTTTTAGACCCAGGACCTAATAATGTCGTGCATGTACTTTCAGTCAGATATAAGACCGAATGTGTCCCTTTTTTTAGTTAGGGAATATTTAGTCATATTAAGAAATCTTTGGTTTGGAATCTCTCAACAGATCGAAGGGTCGGGACAAGGGAATATTTATCCCAAGAATTGGGATTTTTGTCGGGATCTAAACCCGGAGGTAGGTTTGAAAAATTAAACTTGGAAGCATAAAAGGTGTTAAAATGTAGTCTGTTTATTTTAATGTATTGAATAAAGAGCGTTTGCTTCACTTCTGTGCGAAACACAGAAAACAACTGAAACTCGTTATGATTATACTTAGATTTTGTAGAGTATGTATAGGTATTTCGTGTCTTTAGCGACCTACTGTATATTATCCCCGCTACAATATACGCAAGTACTGTGGTTCAAATGCGTCATGTCCGTTCAGATGGTAAATATAAATTAAAATGAGAAATCAGTCCCCAATTATATACGATAAAGTAACTAAACGGTTGTATTCAAATGTACAATGCATTGATAAATCCACGATATATTGATTTCCTTGTACAAAGGTTTGACACAGGGACTTGACGACAGGGGTGTCTCGCCCCCCAACTTTGGTCAAATGTTCAACTGTTGGAAATGTGATATACCTGACTCAACATTTGTTGGAAATTTCACACCAACAATAGGTTGAAATTGTTCTCGTAGTTTGATTTTCCAAAAAATTATTACTGGAGAATTTGTAGTTTTTAAACAAACATTTGCATATTTTCCTACTATTAGTAAACAAATTGGACTGAAATGGCTATCAGAAACTGTTGGACATTTTCCAACCTTGGGGGGGGTGTCAGGTCTAAAAATTTACAACAATTGGTAAGCTTGATGCCAGTCTGGATGCTAGGATTTAGCAAATTTCATGTTCAGATTTCAAAAATTTCTCACACCGGGCCGAACCTTGGTCGATCCGGTGTGTCCCGGTCCCTCCCCAGTGGCCAGTCAGAAACTGATAATTAATTTAAGAAAAAACAATTATGGGTGAATTTGCATGGCGTTAGACCACTAGATATTAGGATTTTCAGGCTCAGATCTACACATTTTTTTGTACTGAATGGTCGACCCAGTTGATTCCCCCCCCCACCCCCCCCCCCACGATTAGTGACAAAAAGACTACTGATTTATTTAGAAGATGCTAACCATCCAGGCGATTGTGAGGGACCAGTTGGGAAAAATCAAAGCCCAATCGGGGGGGTGGGTGCAAATGGAATTACGCGCAAACTTGTGAATTTGATATGGTTCAAGGGGTGTAGTTAGAAATTCGAAGGTGGACACCCCTCCTTACGCGGAGACCATATATGATCGGCCTTCCGTATTTATCCAAGTGCTAGATGCCGCCTCGAGAATTTGAACATAAAACCTGGCTTAAAATGACAACTTTATCAATGATGTTTGCTCATGACATCTTGCAATAAATAGGTTAACGCATAGTTGACTGGAATTTCATGTAATTCATGAACCTTTGAGTGAGGAAATCGTAGTGAAAGGTTACCGGTCAACAGGACACATCTACCCGTTCCAAATCGATATCGCTTTATGAGCTGCTTTGAAAGTACACAAGATACCGTGACGATATTCACCGATTAACCCGTACACGTTCCCGTCGGACGGGTATCGCAAACTCGCTACTGTCGTTTAAATACGGGTAATCTTTGAGCTAGTAAGTTTTAAACAGTCACAACTTGGAACAGCACGTAGTACCGATCTGATGGACAATTTCTTATTCACTGCTGTGCGGTTGGTTTGCTAGTCGAATCAGTGACTCTTTTTATTATACGCTCAACCAGCTCAACTGTGATTTATCGAACAAATACCTGCCATGATCACAGCCATTTCCCAGCAGATTTGTAAGGGAGAAGTGACTTCTCTCTCATTTACCAGTATGAATATGTCCAAACAGTATATTTAACCCTTTGAGTGCCAGGGGCCGATCTCATCGGCCCTAAACCGACAAAATAAGTATGTTAAAGAATATAAGAATAAATTATTAAAATTGTTAAAAATTGTAAAAAAAAAAAAAAATTGTTAGGCCAATGCATTCTCTTATATATGCGAGGCGACCTATGGTCGATTCGCATATATAAGAGAATGCATTGGCACAGGGTATATGGGTGATAAAACGCTGTTTATTTCTACCATATCGGGAATAGACTAACACGAAACGCTCTTTTCTGTTCCATGCCGATCACAATGTCGGGAAATGCGAATAAATATCGAGAAGATCTGAGGAGTCGAACAAGTGAAGTGCTGCACACCTTTATTCTGAACTTCATTATTTCGCTAATGTAGATATTCTTGTTTCGCCTTGGCGCTGGGGGTTTTATTTATAGAAATGGGAATTTTTGGGACGGTTTAAAAAGTCTTTTAAAGCTAGGTGAAAGTATACTCGCTTCTCAAAACAATCAATGCGTGAATGGGGATTATTTACAGAAGCCAACATCTCCACCATGTAATATACAACCCCAAGTCAACGGCATAATGAAAATATGTCTCTTAAAGCTGGTCAAAAAGTGGTAAGATTGATTTTCGGCCTCCTACAAAATTCTTGATTACCCGACCCGAACCATAGTTCGGATCATGATACTCTACTTATACGCAATAAGCTAACGATTCGGTAGACACCAAACTCGGCTCCAATTCCTGTCATCTCGAAAAAGGATACGTGACGAGTAAGTGACGTACGGTGAGGAAACCCGTGCAAAAATTGCGAGACATTCTATAGACAGCGGTGTTGCATTATTGAACCGGAAGGTTAGTTGAACAACTGTGATAAGTATGTGCTACGAGTATCGAAAACAACGGTGTGTGTGAACCCATATCATTGCCAAAGTCACCACGTGGAAACACCCACTCATGCTCGGTAATGTAGATGTGAAAGTTAGAAATTGGATCGTAGCAACTCTTCTTAATATACTCCCAGATTGATAGAGTTACCTCCATGTGATTTGAATGCGCATTGGGTCAATAGAGTTACCTCCCGCATGACATTTCTTATTTCTCAAAATCGATCTAGTTTCGAAGATTATTTTTTCGTGGGGTTTTTAATTTCGTGGTTATCAGCAACCACAAAAATTGGACCACCACGAATAAATGTAATTTTACAGTAAATAATAGTACATTTACATGTAGTTCGATGTGATAACGCAAGGGCTATTATATTATAATAATAGCGCGTGGGTTATCACATGAATTGTATGTTGATCACCAGCCACAGTCGTCACCACAGCTGACCATCCAATATATACAGTGGCGTATCTAATCCCCGACACACATGGCTGTTGTTGTTTGGGATCCAAACACCGTGTTCAAAGTTGCATTTTTTTATGACTTCAGTGCCTCTTTCTGTGACATTT
The DNA here is from genome assembly GCA_032622095.1 of Siphonodentalium dalli. NCBI lineage: Eukaryota > Metazoa > Mollusca > Scaphopoda > Gadilida > Siphonodentaliidae > Siphonodentalium > Siphonodentalium dalli. Next base: position 69,068,096 of record CP136061.1, read on the forward strand.
AACCCTTTACCCAACAAAACGACCAAAAACGCCCAAATAAAGCTTCAACAGCCTAAAATATCTTCGGTCTGTCTCAATAACACCATACAAATATGGGTATCATAGGAACCGGTTCATTGACTACATTGTGTTATGCCCTGTGCCAATGCATTATATTATATATGCGAGTCGACCATAGGTCGCCTCGCATATATAAGAGAATGCATTGGCCTAAAAAAAAATTACTTACATTTTTTAACAATTTTTATAATATTTTTCTACATTCTTTGACAATTTTATCATTTTAATATGTGTTAAGCCAATGCATTCTCTTATATATGTGAGGCGACCTATGGTCGACTCGCATATATAAGAGAAAGCATTGGCACAGGGCCGTTATGTTGGGTAAAGGGTTAATGCCCATAGAAAGGTAGTTCAAGTATGCATCGACCTATTTCGATATTAAATAGTTAATATATTATTAGGTGCATTTTGGAGCGGAAACCGCCATGTTGCTTTAAATAAATTTCGATATCTAACGGTACGGAATATAGAAGTTTTCAATTCGCTCTATAGCTCGCGCGTGTGTGCGACCGATTCAGTTTCAACATATTTCTTACCAATAAGTTTATTACAATTCAAATTGGGATTGGATCATTGGAGGACAAGTACGATCCAATTATGCATAACATCCTCTCATAGTTGCCTTTTTACACTGATATAAAGTTGTCAACGCAATAGGTAAAACAAAATGTACAACATATTTACAAGTGTACATATATCATTGTATATAGATTTTTTGTAGATAATTTGTATATCAAACGAGACTTAGGCTGACTGGTTCCTGTCCCCATTGATTGAAGACAGGTATGTGGTTGTCATTTATATACACGCATAAACCAAATGAACCCCGAAATCTACACGATAAATAATTTAAATTGACAATTTTAAAATTAAAACTTTATGTAATTTTTTCAAAATCATTTCTTCTGTCATTTGTAAGAGAAATCTCAATGATTATATATATATTTTTCTCAATAACAATTTTTTTTTTTAAACTGCGCTAGAGAAATAGCCAGCCCTTGAAGACTGAAGTTACGGGAAACTATCGATCTAAACATGTCTGATTCCACGAGCGGACATTATGTTGTCTAGAATGGCATACTCTGACTTACCCTGCCTTTGCGAAATTACTCCAGTAGGTCATGACAGTTTTAGAATAATTCATTTCCGAATCAGAAATGTCAGTGAGTGGTATATCCAGTAAGTCATACAGTTCTCTGTGGTGCCCGAATACGTAACTAAGTTCATCCGCGTGATCTGCTCCGGGGATGTTTGGTCCATTATCTGACAAGAGCCACTTGTGACCGTATCTGTAAACATACGTCCTCCTGTTTAGAGCTGCGCTTATATCACTTAATATGAAAGACGGGTATGTGAAACTTAAATCAGTTAATAAGTTTGACGCCTGATACAGTCTTGCAATATTACCAGAGTTTGCATGGTCTGTATACAGATATTTCACCAATTCGACAATATTTTCTCCCAACCTTGGAAGTAGGTAAGCCAATATCCGGTTCTGGAAAACATCTTCGGTCACGCCTTCAGTCTTCCAATCGGGTCCAAACATATTGGAAGCAACCAACCCATCGAAATCGTTTATGCCTGTCATAAAGTCAATGTCTAGCATACTGCTAGCACATTCACTCGTCTGGTCTCGGCAGAGTTCCGGATCGAATTTAATGAATTGGTCGTCCCGGACTGGGACAAAGATCAGAGTTCCATCTTGAGTGAGTTCTGAACCAGACGTGTGTATCTTCATAGCGTCCACTTTTCGCATGCAGTCAAGCCTAGACTTGGGGCTGTCCGAATCACAATCGACTTTAACCGCAAGCTCTTTAGCCATGTTACGCGAAACACTCGCATCTATTGACGCCCACTCCGCGGCTAAGGATCCACTCTCAGCGATAGCTCGACGAAAGAGTCCCTTGTTGCCACTAAACATCATTTGATACGTCACGGATGCGGCGCCAGCAGATTCGCCAAATATAGTTACGGTGTCCTTTAAGCCACCAAAGCTCTCGATGTTTTTATTTACCCACTGTAAGGCAAGTTGTTGATCCCATAATCCGACATTCCCAGGAGCTTCGTCTACCCCAGTGTCCATGAACCCAAGGGGGCCGACACGATAGTTCATTGTGACCACAATGACGTCACCAAAAAGTGCTAAGTGTTCTCCACCGGAAATCGTTGTTGCTCCGGATACGAAGGCTCCTCCATATATGAAAACCATAACTGCTTTTCTGGTCACCTGAAATGCGTCAGACGGAACGAACACATTCAATGTTAGACAGTTTTCGTTTGGAATTATAAGCGGTGCCAATATGCCGGTCCGGTTCTGAATGCACGAATATCCATACTCAGAAGCGTTGAAAGCCTCATTCAACTTGCCTATCGGTTTCGGTTTGGCAAATCGAAGATTTTCTATTGGTGGTTTGGCGTAAGGGATGCCTAGAAACTGGAAAGCCGCTTTGGATGGATACAGCACTGAATTGTATTCGTATCCATAAATTTCACCAGCGGGTGCAATGACCGTGTGCTGGTTAGCAATTGTCCCTATTGTCCTCATAAAAACAAAAAGAACCACCCACGGTAACATCCTGGCAGTAACGTGGTGTGATGACGCCTGTGGTATGAACTTATGATGGACCTCTTTTATTCGCTAAATAGAAAGAGCCAACTTTGGTCTACTTATATAAGGTCAACAAACGTGTTCTTCTCAATGGATGAGATTTTTTGTGTAGAATTAGGTGATGTGGTACGACTTGTTCGCGCTATACCCTTATTTAAACATCAACTCGAACTCGATAGGCAATAATTTCTTCTCCTGTCAACACAGTATATAGACGTGTGCAATGTCCGCTCTGCGTTAGGAATTGACTATTTATATTTAATTTCAAATCACCTTAGGCATTGGTACAAATGAGTATCTGTATCTACATATATCAATACAGCAATAGTATGCATGTTTATTCAACACATGCATGTGTGGGTGCAGGTGCGTATGTTTATTGAATGTGGGGGAACACAAATACACGCAATGGCATTGGCATACTTTTAGGGAGTCCATGTGTAAATGTAGAATATAATTGTCAGACAGAGGGTACGTGGGGAATGGTTCGGAGTACAATGGGACTGGTGCATATTGTGATATATCACATGAAACTCCTATTAGATCATTTAAAAAGCCATTACATATTGCCTTATCTCTCACTAGTTAGATATCATTTGGAATCGCGCCAACAAAATGACCGCGCGTCTTTACATTGATTCAAGCGGATTAATACTATTTCGAAAATCCGCCCATGATACAAACACCAGACAATGCAAAATGGTGACACAAAACAAAGCGGCTAATTTGGTGACTATATTTTCCGTCGCCAGCCCAAGAGCGCACAATACTGTCGTATACATCTGTGAAGCGTCTCATCCAACGCTGTACATGTATGCATTTTGCAGCTTCTTGTTAGAAAGGCATAAAGATCTAGTTTGTTGATGTGATATACACGATCTTTAACTCGTTGTGTTGGGATATAAGATTTTATGAAACTCGTTTGATAAATTTGATTCACAACACGTCTACGACTCGTTGGGAGTCAAATTTAAATTTACCAAACTGGTTTCATAAAAAATAATATCCCAACATAACTCGTTGGAGATCCCTTCCATATAACATGAAAGTCCATCGTCATTGAATTGGGGTGGAATAACATATATATTGCGACATTTTTAATAATGGTCGCCTTAGTTGCAGATCGACACCAGCGCAGCCATTATATAACAATAAATTTGTTCTTGAATGTTTCATACAGATACTGTTTTTTGTTCTGAAATCGCTCGGATTAGCCAAACACTGCGAAAATGACAACTTTAGATAAATAACGGCACGTTTTCGTAACGCCATAAGTTTGCCCTACCAGCATCATAACAATTCAGCAGGACCCATCAACATAATAGCAGCCTAGCAGGACCACTTGATCGTGGGTGCGTTAGCTCATTGTCGAGGTTGGCCAATACACACTATGTGAGATAAGAAAACATTATATTGCAATTTCATACATTGGGGAAATTGGAGAAGAGGCCTGGTTAAATGAAACTGTTGATATGCTGAGGAATAATGACTTCCAAACCCAATTATTAGATTCACTGGCTTTCATATGACAAATACTATAATAGTATATACCATTTGAAAGAGGAAGCTCCAAAAACATTGTATTATCAACTTACCCGGTGTAATGTGTAATAAAATGTGGACATGTTGTTTTTGTTGAGTTGCCATCGCGTTTTGTCATCAAGATTGAAGTAAAAATCAGTATTATTTTCAATGCAGGGGGAATAACTCTATATATTAAAGATAGAGTTCTACCCCTTCCATTGAAAAAGTTTGAATTCTGTTGCATGCTGGGTGCCAAAAGGGGGAAGTCATTCTATGATTTCAGCAGTTTTCTATTTCTCTGTGGGCATCTTCTGAGACACATATGTTTCAAATAGTGATGAATTATAGTATTTTAATCATATTTTATGGCATATATTGTTATTAAAACCGTATATAAGATAAGTCACTATACAAAAAATAATCGGCGACTCGAAAATTAAGTGGGCCTTTAATCAATTACATACATAACCGACTTGTATGAGTTAAAAGACGATCCCGAAATTAACCCTTTACCCAACAGAACGGCCCTGTGCCAATGCATTCTCTTATATATGCGAGTCGACCATAGGTCGCCTCGCATATATAAGAGAATGCATTGGCCTAACAATTGTTTACAATTTTAATAAAAAAAAATTGTATTCTTTAACAATTTTATAATTTCACCCATACAGAGCCCCATACAAACATGAGCAGACGACACTCTTCTATATGCTTCTATATATGTGTGGGGCTCCCTTCAGGGTAATGGATGTTTTTTATTTTATGTCCTAAAGATTGTAAGAAACATTTATTTAAAAAAAAATGATAAAAAATTGTTAGGCCAATGCATTCTCTTATATATGCGAGGCGACCTATGGTCGACTCGCATATATAAGAGAATGCATTGGCACAGGGTATTTTAGGCTGTTGAAGCTTTATTTGGGCGTTTTTGGCCGTTTTGTTGGGTAAAGGGTTAAAGGATGTCGGGCTAGCATATGGGCCACGTTGCTTCACCAAGCTCATAAAGCCAGTTTTCTCATTCTTTCGGCTAAATGGAATTCGCTGTTATTATTTTAATAAGTGTTTCCTTAATATTGAAGCAAGTCGCAGATGTACTTGTCAATGTGAATTCCTTTTCCATATTCTTACAGAAGAAAGCACTAAGATATAATGCGATGGCTTCAAGGTGCAACAAACTAAAGACCTAATTATTAGAACTAAAAGAATACTTATCATCTACCACGTATTTTTCTCAAGATATGAAAGTGTATTTATTCAGCGAAATGTAACTATGCGCCATTAGTGTGGTCGTCGGAGGGTTAGACACAGAAGAAATTGGTAAAGAAGCGGTTTTTGTGTCATTCGACGCGGGAGAATCTCGTGTATAACATATCCAAAATCCGCTAAAATCCGCTTTGGGCAAACTTCAGGATCCAAGATGGCGTCCAACATGGCTGCCATTAGTCAAAAGATACTCTGACTGAGATTAATTCGATAATAGTGAGAACAAATGTTGTCATATGTATACAAATGTATACATTGTTGCAAAGGTAAAATATTGTGCCACCTGTTTATGGCAAAAATGGAACCCCTCGTCCCAGATGGCCGCCAAAATGGCGGCCTAACCTCGAACATTTGAAGTTTTTGCCTAATATCATAAAGATCAATTCCTGTTGTTTGATAATGGTTCAGACTGGCGACTTTGATTAGGCTTATTCGTGTTAATTCAGATAAAGATACCGTAAATGGGCCCCCAGACTCATCTACACCCTCAAAAATTCGATTTTACAGAACGCGGTATAAAATTCCACAAAACTCGCCATTGTGATTACAGTCATATATCAACAAGAAATGGACAGAACTGTACAATGTAAGTTGGGCATACCAATATCTATGAATACTCCAATTCAATGAAACCATAATTGGAGCTTTGTCTCAAAATGGCTGCCAAAATATGGAAAATGGCGGATATTGATCACAGTGTCATTCAATCCATTATAAGTAGTGGTTGATGAAAAAAATTGACTAAATAAATACGAATGTATACCTCTTTATGATGCCATTATGCTAGCTCTATGTAAAAACAGTACCAAAAATGGCTGGCAAAATGGCCACCCGATGTGAAAAATACTATTTTCTATTACTTCTGTTTATCACTTGTTGCTCTCTGAACTGGGAAACAATGGATATATTCTTTCAATGATCGTGTCAACTGATCATTACCGCAATGACATGTCTAATCGATTAAATCATAGTTTACTCCGGTCCTTCACTAATAAGTTATAACGAATGCGGTATGAAATTTAACCAAAATCGACTTTGGGGTTCTGGTCACATTTGGTATTTAGGGATGAGCAGATCTTGTCTACAAAATAATTGATCGTTTCTTTTATTTGTGAACATTCCATCTCAAATAGACCAAAATAAACAATAAATTTTATCTAATATGGCTTCCAAAACGAAAATGGTAGACTCTGCCCAGCTTATCATCCCGATTGCTGACTTGCCCAATATATTCAGCACATTTTTCGAAGACAAGATCTCTCGAATTCGGGCAAATCTTGACCAACACAATATTCCCACGGAGTTTTCGACATTCTCCGGCACAGAATTGATCTCTTTCAAGCCAGTGTCATCGGATTCTGTAAGGAAAACCATATTATCATCGCCGCCTAAATCATGCGCTCTTGATCCGCTACCTACTAACTTACTAATTAAATTCTTAGACCTTCTTATCGAACCTATCACTGACATCATGAACTTCTGCCTAAAACATGGAACCGTTCCTGAATGTTTCAAACAAGCAGTCATCACACCTCTCATCAAAAAGAAAGGACTTAAACGGAATGACTTGAAAAATTATCGGCCTGTGTCTGGACTGCCATTCTTGTCTAAGATTCTCGAGAAACTCGTTCTCCAGCAACTAAAGGAAAATCTGGCGACAAACAACCTCATGGAAATATTTCAATCGGCATATCGCCAGTTCCATAGCACAGAAACCGCATTAGTTAGGATATCATCCGACCTCCTGAACGCTAAAGACAACCGTCTAGTTTCCGTCGTCACGCTGTTGGACCTATCTGCAGCTTTTGATACATTAGACCACTCTGTCATGCTTAAGCGCCTGGAAGAGACCTTCGGAATCAGCGCAACAGCACTGTCCTGGTTCCAGTCTTACCTTACTGGGCGTGTCCAGATGGTACGAATCAAAGATTTATTTTCTGACAGAAAGTCTCTTAAGTTTGGAGTTCCTCAAGGCTCCGCATTAGGACCGGTTCTATACACATTGTACACTCTACCTCTGGGAAACTTGATTCGGAAACATGGACTCAACGTACATATGTACGCGGACGACACGCAAATTTACGGTTCTGTCCCTCCATATGGCCTGTCGTCTTTAATAAGAAAAGTGGAATTTTGTGTCTCTGACGTCAAGAGGTGGATGTTGTCTAATAAGCTTAAATTAAATGATGACAACACTGAAGTAATTGTGTGTCCCCCAGCCGGTAAGCACGAACCATTCACAATCAGAAGTTTGAACATCGGCGGATGTGAAATTGAGCCTACAATGTGCGCGAAAAATCTCGGTGTCAACATTTCTAATTCTTTATCCATGGACGCTCAAGTACAACACATTTCCCGTACCATACTAATTGAACTTATGCGCCTTAGTCGTCTTCGTCCATACTTAACAATGCCTGCGGCGAAAAAGGTTGCTTCTTGTAATATTATGTCAAGATTGGACTATTGCAATGCGCTTTTCGTGGGAAGTTCACAAGAACAATTAAGTCGTCTGCAACGTCTACAAAACTCAGCCGCGAGGATTGTAGTGCGTGTTCCGAAATCAACCCATGTCTCTCCAATTTTTAAAAACCTACATTGGCTCCCAGTGCGCGCGCGAATTGATTTCAAGTTAGCAACGTTCTGCTATCGTTACTTTAATTCATCTGCACCAGCATATATCTCGGACATTCTTACGTTGTATGTACCAGGCCGTGATAACCTCCGTTCAAAGGAAAAACAGCTTCTGGCTGTTCACATGGGTAAATATAAGAAAATTGAACGTCGTCTGTTTACACACGCCGCACCAAGTGTCTGGAACTCCATCCCTCTCGACATTCGTCGTTCGCACTCTATCGACATCTTCAAGCAACGACTCAAGACGCACCTGTTCAATATTTACCCGCACACAACTAGCCGTAGATAGCAACATTGCATCTTTCTCCGTATCCATTGATAGTAAATATTCTAATGTCTGTACATGTATATAACCTGCATATATATAGAGTCCCAAGCGCTTCGAGCTACACCAGGGATGAAGCGCTATACAAATGCTATATATTATTATTATTATCATATAATGGGAGTTGTGAGTGGTGGATGCAGTTGATAGTTGGCTAATATACATGTATGTGGCTCATATACATCAACACTATTTATTTTCAATCTTTTGGTGGCTTCCCGCGGGTTGACAAAATCTGGACGCATCAGTGCTATAATGTCGGAACTCCATTATGGCGGGAAATGAGTATTTGATACCATTCGAATCGTGAGAAAAAATCCAACCCGATGGGCCAAACTGTCTTTGTATTGGATGACAAATATTCGCACAAACCAGTGCGTATCTTCGGCGATCTTTACAATTATTCCTGCTATGAGGTCGTATGTCCAACAGCAGCCAATCGGACGCTTCAGGTTGTCCACGTGACTTCTGTTTTGTGTTTGTGAATTATAAAATGTGTGATATATGGTAGTATCTCCATGTTAGTCACGTGATCATTTGGTGATTTAAATTTTGTGATTGTTCCACACATTTCTGTATGATGATGCACATGGGTGAATTTTCATAGTGTAGAATAGGCACTTTTTAATTCATAGACACATGCGATTACCACCATATTTAGCTTAATCTGCATTTATTAGCACAACTTCATTATAGCATGGAAACGAATCGTCGCTGGCATACGCAAAATCTCATATCTCCAAACAAGCTATTGCTTTTTAAAAGAAAACGAGGGAGTAAACAGAAAACAATATGTGGTTCAATGAACAGCTAATGTTTTCATTCGGATAAATACAACAATACGTCATGCTTTGTCAACATTCGGAGAAATGTTGTCTAAAAACTTCAACCTTCATTTTCTCGGAAAGTTGAAAATGTGGGTTACATTATAGCACTGATGCGACGAAATATTAACTATTCGGGCTCGGCCATCATTTTCAAGTTTCAAGCTGGAACTAAACGTAGCCCATGGATTCCCCATTTCGACATGTAAGAAAAGTAGTTTTACTCTGATCTCTTCCCAGATATCAACTCTCCGGTAAATGGTGATATCTTATGTTCTAGAAAATACGTGTGCCAAATACATATATGTATGAAGAAACTATCCCCGTACATTGTTTAAACATCGACTCCGTAAGTATGTGAAGGTTTTCTTGGACAAGCGGGATTTTCAAACCTCGAAACCGTCCGTACAAACAATAAAAGTTAATAGGATATGACGTTGGATGTAGGTCTAGAGTACGTCGTCCGCATGAAATAGTTTTCGTGTCATTAATTTGCACATATTTCGTGCTCTGATGAGCATGGATGAACGCCTTATGTGGCAGTTTGATTGTCTAGCATCCGGAAAATAACATGTTCATTGTTCACATTTCTTAGACAAACATGTTGTTAATCACCATGTCCATGTGTCATTTCTATCCAATGACAACCTTGAAATACCAGTTCATCAAGCTAAATGGTTGATACCTTTACGCCTACGGGTCAGATCCATCCGTGGCGCACATTGTGTCTACATATCATTGATGAAATTCACTAAATGTGTAGAAGATATCGGTGCGTCTATATATTTACTAGAATGTTTATATCCACATGTATATACCCACAATCGCATGACACGGAATTGTCACATGGAGTGTGAAGGGTATACAAAGTACGTGCGAATTTTCATTTTTCCTCTTGATATTGAAGAAAATAATTTTACTTTGATACTCCCCAGCTCCGATAACCAACTTGCCCACCAATTAAGTAAACCCCAGATTATTCGCTTTTCCCTCCTGTCCTTTTCACTTTCGCCATCACTGGAAAACCCATTATAGCCTGATGCTTCCGGACTAGACCACCGATGCCCATATATTTGATGTTCCGGATAGTCGTTATAAGTATAAATATTGACACTGTGTAAATAATCCAGATTCGTAGCAATTTAATTTCTTTTTAATTAATTACCAGATAGTCCCTCGTAATAAGTGAACATCGTGTTGGATCCTGCAGTAGATACTGCTTAGTTGGAACATTACGGGCTGAACTGATTGTGGTAGTAGATTGTTGGCAACATGTTTAATAGGTCTGTCATTGTTAGCTCACAACCGAAGTGTTGTTTCGGCTTTCCTCTGAGCAGAACTTAAATTTCGACAATTTTCGGTGGCCATTTTGGTAGCCATCTTAGCATTTTGAATCGTGATTGGCTACTCATACCCACAAAAACATTGATTTCAATAAATGATGTGTATTGGTGCCGAATTGGCGTTTTGTCGAATGGGTTTTCGTGAATAACTAAATATTTGCCATTTTCATTATTATTGGCGACCATGTTGGACGCCATCTTGAATTCTGTATTTTCCCCAAAGCGGATTTTAGCGGATTTTGGATATGTTATACACGAGATTCTCCCGCGTCGAATGACAACAAAACCGCTTCTTTACCAATTCCTTCTGGGTCTAACCCTCTGACGACCATTCTAAATATCTGCCATTTTCCATATTTTGACCGCCATTTTGGCAGCCATTTTAAGACAAAGCGCCAATTTGGGTTTCATTGAATTGGAGTATTTATAGATAATGGTAAGCCCAACTTACATTGTACAGTTCTGTCCATTTCTTGTTGATATATGACTGGAATCCAAATGGCGATTTTTGTGGAATTTTATACTGCGTTCTGTAAAATCAAATTTTTGAGGGTGTAGATGAGTCTGGGACCCCATTTATGGTATCTTTCATTGCTCCAATGCTGAATTAACATGAATATGACTAATCAATGTCGACAGTCTGAACCATTATCAAACAACAGGAATTGATCTTTAAGATATTAGTCAAATACTTCAAATTTTCGAGTTTAGGCCGCCATTTTGGCAGCCATCTGGGGTAAGGGGTTCCATTTTTTCTATAGATATGTGGCATAATACTTTACCTTCACAAAAATGTTTACATTTGTATAAATATGGCAACATTTGTTCTCATTATGTCGAATTAATCTCAGTCAGAATCTCTTTTGACTAAAGGCGGCCATGTTGGACGCCATCTTGGATCCTGGATTTTGCCCAAAGCTGATTTTAGCGGATTTTGGATATGTTGTAGCAGAGATTCTCCCGCGTTGAATGACACCGAGATCGCTTCTTTACCAATTTCTTCTGGGTCAATCCCTTTTTTTGCGTACCACGACCACACTACATCCGCAACGAGTTCAATAACATATGATGCAAGTTGTGTTCTGCATTTAGTCTACATAGTTGTGTCAGATAAGTTCAACACATGACTCATCTTCATTGATACTATATATTTACCTTTATTGTGATTTAAGTCTGATTATTAACCAGTAATGATCGGGGCATCACCCGAAGCGGGTCGTTGACTTTATGTGCGTCATTTTTCTTGGCGACAACGTCAACAAGAATAGTTCCGTATTGCATTCCCAAGATGTATAGAATAATATGTATCCAATTGTTGGGATACTGTTGAATATATGTGCCTTGTGGCAATGGGTGTGGAATAACGGTAGCTGTATATTGTAGCATCAATTGTGGTCACATTCATGGTTACTTATCCAACACAATGGGTGTTGTATAAATACAGAACACAACTTGCATTATAATCTAGAATCCTTTATCGAACTGGCTACGTATACGGACGGCGCATAGTCACATTGCACTCAAGTTCCACTTTCGCGAAATATATCCTTGCGCCGTCCTCAACTCAATCGATAAAAGATTCTCGATTCAAATGCGAGTTATGTTCTGTCTATGAGTCCTTTAGAAAGCGTATGGGATTGGCACATAGCTTGCGAGGACCCAATGATATTAGCTGTCATGACCCCGTCGATATCATTTGCCACATTTGATGAGGAAACAGCCAAATAATTTATGGATGCACTCATTACTGTACTTGAGGATATATAAATGACACACTTTTCGGTGCTCTTACCTTTTCTCTTGAAACGTTGAATGACATAATTAAGAATGTGGAGGTTTCGGTGTATTTCTACCGACACAATGGGATGAAATTGTATTTTCTTACCTCTAATTAACAAGGAGTATGTCTTAACCGAGATTATTGAATTATAAATCAGCAACTAGACTCTGTAGATTCATCCAACGTTTATTAGAAAGCACCGTTTATGTGCCACCTACATCTACAATGTTTCCTCATATTCTCGGATTTACCTTGCTCTACATACAATGTACATCTCTTTCCAATTTATGTATACAATATTCTTCCTTGTAAATAGCTGCTCGTGTATAGTCCAGATACAATGGTCGCGTTACCACATACTTTCTGTAACTGATATGTGTATATGCTCTTCATACTTAATTGGAGGTCAATAAACAATAACAGTTATTAGAAAGCAAATGCAAATGGTTGCGAAAATGAACCGTGTTTGAAGTTGTTTTAGTTGCTTTTACTAACCCCACACTCTAATGACAATGTATTGTCGATGATGAACCCTAATTGTGTTAAGCTGAGAACAAACTTCAATCAAATAGAATATCTTAATACTCTGTTTTGTATGGACAAAGATTTCATAAGACATATGATACTAATGACATTCTTCCCCTTGCTAGGGAACGTTGTTTCTTTAAATAATGCGATGTAATTTTATTTCTCACAAATAATGCCAGTTAATTATTGTATTAAGCACTGCTATCTTGGAACACTTTAAACTCATTGTGTGATGTGTGGCACAATCCACTTGATAATATTGAAAGTAGGTTCTTTTGATTAACCATAATTCAATACAATGTCATAGCCGTAGCCGCCATTTATGATGTATTTCATATTCGTTATAGTCAACGCCATAAAACGAATCTTGATAACATCAATGGATGTTTTATAATACATGCCAGACAAGATTGGGGCCAACCAATTCACTGATATTTACATTTTCTTTATTATTTTACTTAACTTTCAGGTGTGCTCTAGAACTCACCACAAAGTCTCCATTTTAGGCTTATTTTAAAACACAAAATTTCGGAGGCCCAATGACCCCCATCGGCAATAGGTGGTGCCTCCTCCCTCTCCCTCCCCAATAATGTGCCAAAAAACTCAAATCCAAGATCAGTCCCTTCAATGTCACCCCACGTGGCCCACACAGACCACGCGTTCGGTTTTATAGTTGTGGATACCACACATTATATTATCTTCACTACCACACGCCAAGGCACCAGGGAAGATCTCATCTACCATATAGATACACAAGGTCCATGTTTGTATCTATGTTGTATCTATGAGTGGGGGTTCCAGGTAACTGTGACACACGCAGTGGCTGCGGAAGAAGTACTGTATATATAGGGCACACAACCTCAGAAAGACACATTTTGTAATGTAAGTACATTTTGCCAAAATTTCCTGATATTTCAAAATGGATTTTCTGTGCCACACGCAGGGGTTATGGCAGAAGTACTGTAGGACACACAACCTTCAGAAAGACACACTTGTAATGTAATTATATGCATTTATACACTCACTACGGCGCATGGACTAACGACCGACGCGCGATATATATACGCCAGTACCAGTAAACGTATGGCCAAATATATTGCATTCTGATGATCCAATATATTGGTAGATCCGTTCTGTGTCAATATTCGAACGCATGTTCAGACTGATAAGCTTTCCAACTCTCAGTGAAAGGGTTTCCTTCAAGGATGTCCCAGTAGCCGAGGTGGTTAGGTCGTGGATACGATCATCGCAGTCTGGGCTAGACGAGGTTGGCGCGAAATTCTGGATAGATTTTCAAGCTTGATCTGAGTAAAGGGACATTTTGAGAAGAAATGAGAAACTGTTCACACTCACTGAAACAAGCACGCTTGAGGAAATGAACACTCTTTTATCAGATATATGTGCCTCCATAAATTTGATATATATGAATGGAACACTAATCCTGGACCAGACAATTAGCTGCGTCTTTGACGCTTCAACGCTATGATATGTTCGCTAACTTCGCCACATGACGGAGTGAAGCGACGTGTAGTCTCACAGAGACAGTGTCCACTCGACATAAATTCGTGACAATCCCTGCTCAACACCAAGTGACATATCTCTAGCGATCGTCTTTTATAAGGAATCAAACTCAAGTGTGTTCACACAATATTCTCCCATGCTATTGGGGAATGCTTTTGCCGTCAGCATTAGAATATTGAGCTCTGCCGACTTTATCGATCAGCTAATAGAGTGGCACCCCTTACTCCACTACAGTGGCAAACTCGATGAAGCCCGCCGAATTTAACCACGTGAAAACATCTTCGTTTACTTTCACGACTGGAGCTTCCTGACATTTTACGAAAACCCCGTGCCAATGCATTCTCTTTTATATGGCAGTATATAGGGAGTCTCGCATAAAAGAGAATGCATTGGCCTAACAATATTTACCCTGACCTTGTAATCCAGTGCATTCTCGTATACATGCGAGGATCCCTATGGGAGACTCGCATATATAAGAGAATGCACTGGCACGGGTTCTTTGCACCAGCACAGACAGCTACCGTCATGAACCTCGCGAAAGGGTTAAGGGCCAGCAGCACATTATTTACTACACTTATATGGCATGAAAGTATTTATAGCATTTCGCTGTTTTACCAAGAACTTCTGTAAGATAGAACTTTTTTCTTTCAAAAGTGCATATATCCATGATATCATATATCTGAAGATCGTGAGAGGAGACTTAATTTGTCTTGAATCATAATTATTTTTATTTAGAAAGACATCATATAAAAGTTTCTATATTTGAGAATATTCGTGTCATGCCTGCTGATCAATACAACTTTGGGATGAGCTGAATTTTAGAACTTATGTCCATCACCAAATTCCCATTAGACTAGATATCTCTAATACTGTGGCCTATTTCCAGTTGATTGCTCCCTGTTTGAGTGGGGTAGCCTGCATACACACATTTGTTTTCATTGTCCTAAAATATAATAATATAAAATATAATATAAATATATATAATATATAACTAGCTGAAACAGGGTCACTTCGGGAGCCTTTATTCGGCCCCTTTGTGCGATAGGGGCCTGCGGTCCCTGTGTGCACTTCGCGCGCATGACAGACACAGCACTGTGTTATATATAGATAATATTTATGCTGTTTCAATATATATTATCGTGCAAATAGGTTCATATTGGACCTAACTATTGGCATTGGTTCATATTGGACTTATATATTTGATTCTGAAATCAACCATAGTGTACTTATACCCGTTATTCCGTTGGATGGCGCGGTACACAGTGAAAACACATATATAAAGTGCGTACATCTGATGCTACAACATATCCTCGTGCAAATATCGGACCTAAATATTCACATAGTTCACATTGGACTTATTTGATTCTGAAATAAGCCCATGTTGAGCTTATTTAAAAAATAAAAACTGTTCAATTAAATTTTTTTATATCAAAATTTTGAAAAACTAACGCCGTTATAATCTCCGCCCGAGTCACCACACCAAATTTGGTTGAATCGGTCGAGCGGTATGGGAGAAAAATCCGGACAAACAGACAGACTGATAGACAGACAGACAGACAGATCCTACTCTTTATATATATATATATATATATATATATATACTAGCCGATGAGCCCGACGTTGTCCGGGCTATTCAAAAACCAAATTTCAAGTCGATAGCTCCACCCGTTTCCGAGATCTCGTCTGCGCATGTGCGAAGCGGGCGCCGCACGGGCTCACCAATAGGACAACGTCGACCGCCTGGTCAAACTACACACACGTACCAAGTTTCGTCCCGATCGGTCGAGAATCGTAGATTTGTATAAATGACAGACATACAGACAAACATACAGAGGTCTTCAAAATATATATGAGACTAGCCGATGAGCCCGACGTTGTCCGGGCTATTCAAAAACCAAATTATATATTTTGGAAGATCTGTGTGTGTGTCTGTGTGTGGTCTGTGTGTGTATCTGTCTGTAATCGATGGACTCGAAAACGGCCAAACCGATTTCGATGAAACTTGGTATGTGGGGGTATTATCGGCCGGGGGGTGACATAGGCATATCAATTTTCAGATCCGAGGTCAACTTTTCACGTGCCGAGGTCAAATCTGTTTTTACGCTATGTTACGGGACTTTCATTTGAGTTCGGTGCTTACAAATCGATTCGAAACAGCGCGAATAATAAAATGCCATTCATAATAATGACACTGTGAGAATCTTTCGTGTTTCCTCTTTCCAACGATATATAATGCGTATGTATCCGTTTTAGTTATCTGCCTCAATTATCAAGAAGAAGTGGTACTATCTTCCATCAGGATAAAAACAATGCGTAACTTCTATGACGCTGTTAGAGGTCATAACGTTAGATCACGTTAACGCTTAACCGGCCGATGCATTTGACTGTTTCAGACGTCTTGGCGATATCTCGGGCACCGATGGTAATTTATCTTTGCGTTGAAACTTGATAATTAATGAGCGTGTGTATATGAGGCGCGTTTATATACTTGAGTGGAAATCAAATCGGGTTAAACTGGCGGATTTTTACGAACGAAATTTGATGCATAGGGTATCTCGGTATCCGCTGGGCCGATTTCCCGGTATCCGCTGGGCCGATTTCCACCATTTTTGGGGTGTTGGTGTTTGACCCCACCTGACCTTGACCTTCAAAATGGTCAATTCAAGGTCAAAGCCCGGACGAAGTCGGGTCACCTTCTAGTTCTATATATAACTGACTGACATCTATTATATATTTTGGAAGATCTGTCTGTGTGTGTGTGTGTCTGTCTGTAATCGATGGACTCGAAAACGGCCGAGCCGATTTCGATGAAACTTGGCATGTGGGGGTGTTTTCAGCCGGGGAGTGACATGGGCCTATTAATTTGCCCGTGCGACGTGACCTTGACCTTGAAATCGGGTAATTTCAAGGTCAAACCCCCGAATATCACGGAATTTCGATGAAACTTGGTATGTGGGATACCTTCGGCCGGGGAGTGGCATAAACCTATTAATTTGCCCGTGCGACGTGACCTTGACCTTGAAATCGTGTCATTTCAAGGTCAAACGCCCGAATATCACGGGATTTTGATGAAACTTGGTATGTGGGGGTATTTTTGGCCGGGAAGTGGCATAGGCCTATTAATTTGCCCGTGCGACGTGACCTTGACCTTGAAATCGGGTCAATTCAAGGTCAAATCGCGAATTTTTATGGGATTTCGACGAAATTTGATACGTAGGGTTACTTTTGTCCACTGAGTGTATTGGACGTGTCGAGGCGTGACCTGACATTGACCTTCAAAATGATCAATTCGAGGTCAAATCTGGTAAAACCGAATGGATTTCGACGGGTACTTTTGTCGGGTACTTTTGTCCGGGCAGTGTTTTGGACGGGTCAAATCGTTACCCCACCTGACCTTGACCTTCAAAATGGTCAATTCATGGTCAAAGCCCGGACGAAGTCGGGTCACCTTCTAGTTCTATATATAAATGACATGTCATTCTATATATAACCGACTGACATCTATTATATATTTTGGAAGATCTTTGTGTGTGTCTGTGTGTGATCTGTGCGTGTATCTGTCTGTAATCGATGGACTCGAAAACGGCCAAACCGATTTCGATGAAACTTGGTATGTGGGGGTATTATCGGCCGGGGGGTGACATAGGCATATTAATTTTCAGATCCGAGGTCAACTTTTCACGTGCCGAGGTCAAATCTGTTTTTACGCTATGTTACGGGACTTTCATTTGAGTTCGGTGCTTACAAATCGATTCGAAACAGCGCGAATAATAAAATGCCAGTCATAATAATGACACTGTGAGAATCTTTCGTGTTTCCTCTTTCCAACGATATATAATGCGTATGTATCCGTTTTAGTTATCTGCCTCAATTATCAAGAAGAAGTGGTACTATCTTCCATCAGGATAAAAACAATGCGTAACTTCTATGACGTCGTTAGAGGTCATAACGTTAGATCACGTTAACGCTTAACCGGCCGATGCATTTGACTGTTTCAGACGTCTTGGCGATATCTCGGGCACCGATGGTAATTTATCTTTGCGTTGAAACTTGATAATTAATGAGCGTGTGTATATGATGCGCGTTTATATACTTGAGTGGAAATCAAATCGGGTTAAACTGGCGGATTTTTAAGAACGAAATTTGATGCATAGGGTATCTCGGTATCCGCTGGGCCGATTTCCCGGTATCCGCTGGGCCGATTTCCACCATTTTTGGGGTGTTGGTGTTTGACCCCACCTGACCTTGACCTTCAAAATGGTCAATTCAAGGTCAAAGCCCGGATGAAGTCGGGTCACCTTCTAGTATATATATATATTTAAGAAATAAATACACGGTGTAGAGGTGTGTATGGTCAAGTTGTACCACACAAAAACTGATTGCTACGCGTCGTCCTACAATCAGTTTTTGTGGTAAAACTTTCGCTAGAAAATTCGCAAGATTGTCAAGATGTAGCAAAATTCAAAGGGTTGCGGGTGCGGGTGTACTCCGTTGATGCCCCGTTTGCGCGGAGTTAGAAAAGACGGGAAAAGTCGCGTGCGGCGATCTGAATAGCCATGGTAACTCGGGCCACTGGCCAATCAGGACATGGCTTTTAAGCATAGTTAGGCAGGGTCGTATTACAAATATATAAAGATAAAATTAAAAAAAAATGCATGGATAGATGAGCGGCAACTTTTGGCGATAGTCAGTCAGTTATATATAGAACTAGAAGGTGACCCGACTTCGTCCGGGCTCTGACCTTGAATTGACCATTTTGAAGGTCAAGGTCAGGTGGGGTCAAACACCAACACCCCAAAAATGGTGGAAATCGACCCAGCGGATACCGGGAAATCGGCCCAGCGGATACCGAGATACCCTATGCATCAAATTTCGTCCGTAAAAATCCGCCAGTTTAACCCGATTTGATTTCCACTCAAGTATATAAACGCGCCTCATATACACACGCTTATTAATTATCAAGTTTCAACGCAAAGATAAATTACCATCGGTGCCCGAGATATCGCCAAGACGTCTGAAACAGTCAAATGCATCGGCCGGTTAAGCGTTAACGTGATCTAACGTTATGACCTCTAACGACGTCATAGAAGTTACGCATTGTTTTTATCCTGATGGAAGATAGTACCACTTCTTCTTGATAATTGAGGCAGATAACTAAAACGGATACATACATCGTTATATATCGTTGGAAAGAGGAAACACGAAAGATTCTCACAGTGTCATTATTATGACTGGCATTTTATTATTCGCGCTGTTTCGAATCGATTTGTAAGCACCGAACTCAAATGAAAGTCCCGTAACACAGCGTAAAAACATATTTGACCTCGGCACGTGAAAAGTTGACCTCTGATCTGAAAATTAATATGCCTATGTCACCCCCCGGCTGATAATACCCCCACATACCAAGTTTTATCGAAATCGGTTTGGCTGTTTTCGAGTCCATCGATTACAGACAGATACACACACAGACCACACACAGACACACACACATATCTTCCAAAATATATAATAGATGTCAAGTCAGTTATATATATAGAATGTCAGTCAGTTATATATAGAATGTCAGTCAGTTATATATAGAACTAGAAGGTGACCTGACATCGTCCGGGCCTTGTCCATTTTGAAGGTCAAGGTCAAGTGGGGTCACGATTTAACGAGTCCAAAAACACTGCCCGGACAAAAGTACCCGACAAACGTGCCCGTCGAAATCCATCCGGTTTTACCCGATTTGACCTTGAAATGATAATTTTGAAGGTCAAGGTCTGGTCGGGGTCACGATTGGACCCGTCCAAAACAATCAGTGGACAAAAGTAACCCCACGTATCAAATTTCGTCGAAATCCCATCAAAATTGGCGATTTGACCTTGAAGTTACCCGATTTCAAGGTCAAGGTCACGTCGCACGGGCAAATGAATATGCTTATGAGACTCGCCATAAGAAAGTACCCCCACATACCAAGTTTCTTCGAAATCCCGTGATATTCGGGCGTTTGACCTAGAAATGACCCGATTTCAAGGTCAAGGTGACGTCGCATGGACAAATTAATATGCCTATGTTCGTCCCCGGCCGAAAATACCCCCACATACCAAGTTTCATCGAAATCGGGTGGGCCGTTTTCGAGTTCATCGCGAACACACAGACACACAGACAGACACACAGATCTTCCAAAATATATAATAGACTAGAAGATGACCCGACTTCGTCCGGGCTTTGACCTTGAATTGTCCATTTTGAAGGTCAAGGTCAAGTGGGGTCACGATTTGACCAGTCCAAAACACTGCCCGGACAAAAGTACCTGACAAACGGGCCCGTCGAAATCCATCCGGTTTTACCAGATTTTACCTTGAATTGATCATTTTGAAGGTGAAGGTCATGTCGGGGTCACAATTTTACCCGTCCAAAGCACTCAGTGGACAAAAGTAACCCTATGTATAAAATTTCGTCGAAATCCCATCAAAATTGGCGATTTCAAGGTCAAGGTCACGTCGTACGGGCAAATGAATATGCTTATGAGACTCCCCATACGAAGGTACCCCCACATACCAAGTTTCATCGAAATCCCGTGATATTCGGGCGTTTGACCTTGGAATGACCCGATTTCAAGGTCAAGGTCACGTCGCACGGGCAAATTAATATGCCCACGCCACCCCGGCCGAAAGTACCCCCACATACCGAGATTCATCGAAATACCGTGATATTCGGGCGTTTGACCTTGAAATGACCCGATTTCAAGGTCAATGTCACGTTGCACGTACAAATTAATATGCCCATGCCACCCCCGGCCGAAAATATCCCCACACACCAAGTTTCATCGAAATCGGCTAGGCCGTTTTCGAGTTCATCGCGAACACACACACACACACACACACAGACATATCTTCCAAAATATATAATAGACTAGAAGGTGACCCGACTTCGTCCGGGCTTTGACCTTGAATTGTCCATTTTGAAGGTCAAGGTCAAGTGGGGTCACGATTTGACCAGTCCAAAAACACTGCCCGGACAAAAGTACCCGACAAACGTGCCCGTCGAAATCCATCCGGTTTTACCCGATTTGACCTTGAATTGATCATTTTGAAGGTCAAGGTCAGGTCGGGGTCACGATTTGACCCGTCCAAAACACCCAGTAACCCCACGTATCAAATTTCGTCGAAATCCCATCAAAATTGGCGATTTGACCTTGAAGTTACCCGATTTCAAGGTCAAGGTCACGTCGCACGGGTAAATGAATATGCTTATGAGACTCGCCATAAGAATGTACCCCCACATACCAAGTTTCATCGAAATCCCGTGATATTCGGGCGTTTGACCTTGAAATGACCCGATTTCAAGGTCAAGGTCAAGTCGCACGGACAAATGAATATGCTTATGAGACTCGCCATAAGAAAGTACCCCCACATACCAAGTTTCATCGAAATCCCGTGATATTCGGGCGTTTGACCTTGAAATGACCCGATTTCAAGGTCAAGGTCATGTCGCACGGACAAATTAATATGCCTATGTTCGTCCCCGGCCGAAAATACCCCCACATACGAAGTTTCATCGAAATCGGGTGTGACGTTTTCGAGTTCATCGCGAACACACACACAGACAGACAGACAGACAGATCTTCCAAAATATATAATAGATGTCAGTCAGTTATATATAGAATGTCAGTCAGTTATATATAGAATGTCAGTCATTTATATATAAAATGTCAGTCAGTTATTATAGAATGTCAGTCAGTTATATATAGAATGTCAGCCAGTTATATATAGAACTAGAAGGTGACCCGACTTCGTCCGGGCTTTGACCTTGAATTGTCTATTTTGAAGGCCAAGGTCAAGTGGGGTCACGATTTGACCCGTCCAAAACACTGCCCGAACAAAAGTACCCGACAAAAGTACCCGTCGAAATCCATCCGGTTTTACCCGATTTGACCTTGTAGAAGGTGACCCGACTTCGTCCGGGCTTTGACCTGAATTGACCATTTTGAAGGTCAAGGTCATGTGGGGTCAAACACCAACACCCCAAAAATGGTGGAAATCTGCACAGCGGATACCGGGAAATCGGCCCAGCGGATACCGAGATACCCTATGCATCAAATTTCGTCCGTAAAAATCCGCCAGTTTAACCCGATTTGATTTTCACTCAAGTATATAAACGCGCCTCATATACACACGCTCATTAATTATCAAGTTTCAACGTAAAGATAAATTACCATCGGTGCCCGAGATATCGCCAAGACGTCTGAAACAGTCAAATGCATCGGCCGGTTAGGCGTTAACGTGATCGAACGTTATGACCTCTAACGACGTCATAGACGTTACGCATTGTTTTGATCCTGATGGAAGATAGTACCACTTCTTCTTGATAATTGAGGCAGATAACTAAAACGGATACATACGCATTATATATCGTTGGAAAGAGTGGACAAAAGTAACCCCACGTATCAAATTTCGTCGAAATCCCATCAAAATTGGCGATTTGACCTTGAAGTTACCCGATTTCAAGGTCAAGGTCACGTCGCACGGGCAAATGAATATGCTTATGAGACTCGCCATAAGAAAGTACCCCCACATACCAAGTTTCGTCGAAATCCCGTGATATTCGGGCGTTTGACCTTGAAATGACCCGATTTCAAGGTCAAGGTCACGTCGCACGGACAAATTAATATGCCTATGTTCGTCCCCGGCCGAAAATACCCCCACATACCAAGTTTCATCGAAATCGGCTGGGCCATTTTCGAGTCCATCGATTACACACACACACACAGACAGATACACACACAGATCTTTCAAAATATATAATAGATGTCAGTCAGTTATATATAGAATGTCAGTCAGTTATATATAGAATGTCAGTCTGTTATATATAGAATGTCAGTCAGGTATATATAGAATATGAGTCTCTATATTAAATAGTTAGTCAGTTATGTATAGAATGTCAGTCTCTATATTACATAGTCAGTCAGTTATATATAGAATATCAGTCTCTATATTACATAGTCAGTCAGTTATATATAGAATGTCAGTCTCTATATTACATAGACAGTAAGTTATATATAGAATGTCAGTCTCTATATTACATAGTCAGTTAGTTATATATAGAATGGCAGTCTCTATATTACAGTCAGTCAGTTATATATAGAATGTCAGTCTCTATATTACAGTCAGTCAGTTATATATAGAATGTCAGTCTCTATATTACATAGTCAGTCAGTTATATATAGAATTTCAGTCTCTACATTACACAGTCAGTCAGTTATATATAGAATGTCAGTCTCTATATTACATAGTCAGTCAGTTATATATAGAATGTCAGTCTCTATTACATAGTCAGTCAGTTATATATAAAATGTCAGTCTCTATATTACATAGTCAGTCAGTTATATATATAATGTCAGTCTCTATATTACATAGTCAGTCAGTTATATATAGAATGTCAGTCTCTATATTACATAGTCAGTCAGTTATATATAGAATGTCAGTCTCTATATTACATAGTCAGTCAGTTATATATAAAATGTCAGTCTCTATATTACATAGTCAGTCAGTTATATATAGAATATCAGTCTATATTACATAGTCAGTCAGTTATATATAGAATGTCAGTCTCTATATTACATAGTCAGTCAGTTATATATAGAAAGTCAGTCTCTATATTGCATAGTCAGTCAGTTATATATAGAATGTCATTATCTATATTACATAGTCAGCCAGTTATATATAGAATGTCAGTCTCTATATTACATAGTCAGTCAGTTATATATAGAATGTCAGTCTCTATATTACATAGTCAGTCAGTTATATATAGAATATCAGTCTCTATATTACATAGTCAGTCAGTTATATATAGAATGTCAGTCTCTATATTACATAGTCAGTCAGTTATATATAGAATGTCAGTCTCTATATTACATAGTCAGTTATATATAGAATGTCAGTCTCTATATTATTTTAGCCACTATGTATACATGTACAGCGTGCGACTCAAAGACACAAGGGAAGTCTTATTTGTACTGTATCAGTAAATAATAACGCTTGAAATTCTGAAATAACGCTCACGGTTGTTATCCTGCATGGGATTAAAATATGTCGCTAAACATACAAAATACTCTGATACAGGCTCGATATACAGAGAAAAACGTATTCGAGTCATAGTCTCATAGCATTTATCAAAATCGTTTCCGTTTGTTCTTCGGCATGGGGCATTAAAGAATGTTCCTTGTCAACCTTTTCCTGATATGGTTAAAATAAAGAGCGTCTGTCTCTCTTGGTTGTCTTGAAAACAGCTTGAAAATAGCTATGACCGTGGCAAGTATGTTGTATAGTATATAAAGAGGCATGTACATGTAATCGTGTATATAAAGCATGTATATGTATTCGTGTATATAAAGCATGTATATGTATTCGTGTATATAAAGCATGTATATGTAATTGTGTATTTATCGACCATAGCCCTTGGAAATTACATAGACATAATTTGTGGGTTCAAATGAGCAATGACCGTTTAACGTTGATAGTTTTACCATGCAGTTTGAGTCAACCCATACCCATTTCTATCGACTTACATGCACGCTGATTCTGGATTTATTTAGACTTATATTCTACTTATTTGTCAAGTGATGTACATTAACGATATACATACTATACAGTGTAAACTTGGTGGTTAGAATGGTGTAAATATGGTTCGGACAGAATAATACAGACATTGGGCTGTGGTTTATAGCCATGTATAGCCAAACCAGTTTTGACATAAAAATACAGCACACCTCTTCCCGATAAATTCCCATGCCATGGGTTATAATCATTGGCAGAGAAGTTACGACTTTGTTGTGAAAATTGAAATTTGGGTGAAAAAATGGCAGTATGTTAATGCGGATCTAATCCTGATTACAAAAACAAAAGATTTAAAGGCTAGCCATACTTGAATATTACATAAAAAGTTACCCCAAACGTTCATAATTCATATTTTAAGACAAATCTGGACCATTATATTGTAAGCAGTATATGCATTAACGCGTTGCATTGACGCCTATGGAAAATTGCATCGACAAACCCATACGATCGCGCAAAGAGAGGGCCCTCGTACACAATACATATACACATGCACCGAGACGCATAGATCCAAAATGTTTCACCCAAAAGTGTTCAATAGGCAGCAATCTATATAGCCATGAATCCATCTATAAAGCCATGAATCCATCTATAAATCCATCCATCTATAAAGCCATGAATCCATCTATAAAGCCATCCATCTATAAAGCCATGAATCCATATATAAAGCCATGAATCCATCTATAAAGCCATGAATCCATATATAAAGCTATGAATCCATGAAGAATATCATGAAATTTTGCCAGCTGTGTGAACGAATCCTAAATAACTGCGGCGCTCAGCGGATATATCAGCGGCATATACGACCGTTAAAATCTAATGCACGTGAAATCAACCCTAAACTATTCAAATTTGATGTGACGCAATTATCATAAAACTGACAATTGTTAGAATAAAGTTACAATTTTAATTAATCGTATTCCGTTATCTCCTCATTTCAAAGAAGGGAGGTCACTTCTTTTATTCAAGGTCTCAGAATCACATTCGCTCCGATTTATCTGCTCGTTCGCATGTTAGTATCAACCGATCTAACAAAATGACCGTCTAATCTGAATTGTCCTTTGCAATCCAGGCATACATATCTTATGTATCTTTTGGACATAATTTACCACCAAGTCAAGAAAGATTAAGCAATTTCATGCCCGATTTCACGATGAGCCGTATCATTAAAGAAGTTTGTCCGCGTGCATCGATAATTGTTTCTGTCTCGATCGCCGCGCCATCTGTCTGCATCTGCGAATCCGACATGTCACTACCTACCGA
This sequence comes from Siphonodentalium dalli, assembly GCA_032622095.1. Taxonomy (NCBI): domain Eukaryota; kingdom Metazoa; phylum Mollusca; class Scaphopoda; order Gadilida; family Siphonodentaliidae; genus Siphonodentalium; species Siphonodentalium dalli. The sequence continues at coordinate 69,094,370 of CP136061.1, forward strand.
TTTGATGTGCCATGGTGTACTCTGTAGAACGGAGTCACAAGAGTACGCGCCTGATTTGTATATCTGTGATACTCCAGCCTGTTCTCCTTAACATAACCTCATATTGAACTTATCGGCATTATTTGAATCTGAAATACGCTATATATATGAACCTAAATCGACTTACCAGATATATGCTCTTTACAATGTATTTTCACTTTGCCCACACCATGAAACAGAATAACGGGTATAAATCCACTGCTGGCTTATTTCAGAATCAAATATGTGCATTATGAACCTATGTGGATATTTTTTTTCAATTTGAACATATTTGGACGAGGTTGTGTTGGATACGTAACTCGATTAATTATATTAATTATATTAAGCCCAGTTAGTTATCACCTTTTTGTCCGCTAATTTTTGAAGGAGTTATGCCCCTTTTTAGAATTGGGTTGTCCGGATTACATCTTGAGTAATATTCAACAGAATGTCACGATACTTGATGTGTGGTTCATATTTGAGAAGATGCAGGTCAAGTTCAATGAAAGGTCGCCGACCAAGTGTCCCCCGAAAAGGTGACTTTTTAGTGAGGATAGCTTTTTTAACTCTGTCAAAAATCATCGGACCATAACCAAATTCTAACTTGGCCTTTGTCTTCTGAATTTTGAACCACGTACTAAATATCAAGAGATTCAGTTGAATATTGCTCAAGTTACCATCCGGACAACCAGAAAACCGCGACTGAGATGTTTTGGGGGCTGATAGCTATCCCCACATACCAAATTTGGTTCAGATCCGATAAACAAACTGAAGTTATAATCCGGAAACCTCAAAGCAACAACATTCTAAGTTCGAAAAGGGGCCATAACTCCGGCAAAAATGGACGGATCGAACCCATATACGAACTTGACCTGTATTTTGAGCTGATAAACTCACATACCAAATTTGGTTTCGATCCGATAACCCAATCATTGAGTTATCATCCGGAAACTTCCAACAAATGGCCATAACTCTTGTGTAAATTGGCCGGCGGAACCCAAATTCGTACTTGACCTGTATTTTTGATCTGTTAAACTCACATACCAAGTTTGGTTTTGATCCGATTACCCAAAAATAAAGTTATCATCCGGAAACTTTCCGAACGGACGGAATGTACGACGGAAGGACGGACACTGGCTATTTTAATAGTCACAACAACAAAAAAATCGGGGGACAAAAATGAGTTGAATGTCAGTTGAATTCAAAGTGTGATCGAAGATTTTCCCCAAATTCGATTATTTTGTTTACAAACAAAGCCAACTCTAAACTTCTGGGGACGTGGATTCAGCGATATTTTATTCACATTATGTGTATAAAAACACAGAATAGAGTCACACTATAGGGTGCGTGCCGGAGTTGTATGTGTGTGATACGCAAACCCAACACATAAATTTATTAATGTTGAGACATAAAATTAAACCTTGTACATATATAAGTTCTTATCTGTTGTACATACTCTCTTTATTAGTACCATATTGGGCTACATATAACGAGACTAATGCTCTTCATAATTTCTATGCTATATATAGGAAAAGAAGATTCCTTATTTTTTTCATAGCCGCCATACAACTTCAATATGTTATATATCGCGTAAAGTCGCGTAAACATTGCACCTGTGTAAAATTTTACATATGACGTCATTGCATCTTTATGGTACTGTCTAATTTTGATCATTAAAATGAAGAGAACACAGTCCGTTCAGTTAAAATTGTTTCCTGTTAAGATAACGCGATTTACATTTTCGCGTGTCCACCTGATACGCACACGCTTGATACCAAAAGATAACTAATCGGGGTCCACGATTACATAGACATTTGTATATAATCGCGACCACATCTTTAGAACACTTCTTCAAATATCTCCGTTATATCGTTAATAATAAATATCAATATAAATCGCTATTTAAAACACTTCTTCGAATATATACGTTATTTCGTTAAAAACACATCTTCAAATATCTCCGCGCGTTTTTAGATAATAATGATATCCTACTTTGCTTTTTAGCTGTATTTCATATCGATAATTAACATATGACCCGCCATATCAAATCCAGTCGTAAGTCGGGATTTTTTTACCCTGTGCCAATGCATTCTCTTATATATGCGAGTCGACCATAGGTCGCCTCGCATATATAAGATAATGCATTGGCCTAACAATTTTTTCAATTTTAATAATTTTTTCTTGTATTCTTTAACAATTTTATAATTTCACCCATACAGAGCCCCCAGACAAACATGAGCAGACGACACTCTTCTATGTGATTCTATATATGTGTGGGGCTCCCTGCAGGGTAATGGATGTTTTTTATTTTATGTCCTAAAAATTGTAAGAAACATTTATTTTAAAAAAATGATAAAAAATTGTTAGGCCAATGCATTCTCTTATATATGCGAGGCGACCTATGGTCGACTCGCATATATAAGAGAATGCATTGGCACAGGGTAAAAAAAATCCCGACTTACGACTGGATTTGATATGGCGGGTCATATATATCACTTATTATTGTTACTGAGATTAACTATCATTATACTTTAGGGCGTTAAATCGGATTGCGTACCTTTAGTAGGAATCGTGCTGCACTTATATCATCTGCGTATGTTTATATATACCTCATCGGGAACCCCGTTCACATATTGTTTGCTATATAATGCTATATAATGACGGGTAATTCCGTCCCAAATTCCGGAAGTTCAAAGAATACAAATGCTCGGGTTCGATATCGTGTTCGTAATTGTATTTTTATGACTTCAATGCGTCTATCTGGGACATATAATTCCTGTACACGTAGAAATGTAATTTAGTTATGTATTGAGCTAATTCGAAACCGGGAAAAAATCAAAAGCTACTATTATTAGGTGTATTATTGGAGCGCAATTCGCCATGTGGCTTTAAACGTCGGGAGTTCATGGATACTCGTAAAATGACACTACATAGGGGACATGTCACTCATTCTGGAAAGGTGACAATGAATCTTTAAGTTTTGCAGGGATGGGACCAGAATATTCTTCAACGTGTCACGTGGATTGAACAAAAATTACAATGAAGAATCTATATACGATGATATCGAAACGAAACTCGCTTCGGACGGAAAATGACATCGAAAATTTCCGGAAATTCGTTTTGGAAATTAACGAACTTCCCCAACTGCATCGACGATAAACAAAGGGTGATAGATTGTGTCCTTATCTTGACACATTATTGCTGAAAATGAAATCGATTTGTTTCCAACCCTTTACGGATTTGCCATTCTGGAAAAGTTCAACTGATTAAATTGATCGAGCTGGGAGACGATTTGTTAATTAGATGTGGATCTATCAAGATGGCGATGTCAGATAGGGGGCGCTACTGAATCGTCTTTAGCCGATTTCGAGTATCAGTTATCGATCACACTGCTGATACATCGCAAATGGGAGCCTTATCTGTTCGCGCCAAAATACGCTGGTTCTAAGCCGGAAATAAAATTGTCATCAGCCAGTGTTAAGTTCTGGATGGAAGTTCCAGCGATAAATCACTCGACTGTGCCTCTGATACGAAAAGATAAGGGGAACACTTCGGTATAATCGCACTTTTATTGGAATTTCTCTTATAATTCAGGAAACTATTTTGACCAAATGAGGGCGAGAACTTCTGATTGTTTGCCCCGCCTGGTACATGCATCTTTGTCGTTTAATCTTGTGCTGGTCATACGGGGAAGTGTTGTTGTAATACCTTGAGTGTTTTTATATGCAAAGCGGCTGCCCACGTGGGATGATGATGGTAACTATGGCAATGTTACCTCTTCTGGTGATACGTATCTTACTTATATTTATGACCAGCGAGTATAAGGCAATAGATTAATCAGTCGAATGTGAATGGCGAGCGACGGATTAATTGGTGGCTCGACTTTGTTTCCAACTAACCACCTATGCACACGGAAAGAAACCGACAAACTTGCCCACATATATACGAATCAGTTTTCCCCTCCGGTTCGTGAATTACACATCCGCGCTTATCTGGAACATACTGAGCCACCTGGTATAATGGTGACGACGTCGGCTATCATGACGACGATGATTATCATTATCGTGTTCGCACCTGGCGATGATCATGGTGGTGGTGGTGGTGGTGGTGGTCATGGTCATGATGAAAGTCATGATGATGGCGGTCACGCTGCTGTTGATGATGATGGTGGTCATGATGATGATGGTGGTGACGATGGTTGTGGTGATAATTATGGTGGTCAGCTGATGATGATGACTATGATGATGATGGTGGTCATGATGATGATGGTGGTCATGATGATGATGATGATGGTCATCATAATGATGATGATGATGATGTTAACGGCGGTGCTGATTGCGGTGAATATTTTAAATGATGACCGTGTTACGTTGTTATAGTCTGTTATAATACATAATTATAGCACGCCAATACGACTTATCTATTGGACCTAGTGATGATGGGGGTCACGATGATGATGGTGGTCATGCTGATGATGATGATGATGATAATGATGATGGTCATGAAGATGATGATGGTGATGATTATGGTTGTCAACTGACGATGATGATGACGATGATGAAAATGATGATGATCATGGTGCATGGTCATGATGATGATAATGACGATGGTGCTCATGCTGATTATGTTGGTCAGCTGATGATGATGAAGATGGTGGTGGTCATGCTGATAATGATGATGATGATGATGATGATGATGATGATGATGATAATAATGCTAGCGGTGGTGGTGATGGTGGTGAATATTTTGAATGATGACCTTGTTACGTTGTTAAAGTCTGTTAAAATACATAATTATAGCACGCCAATACGACGTATCTGTTGGACATAAGACTATAACATGCTATAATATGATATGTGAATTCTTCACAACGACGGCAATACAAGAATAAAACTTGTTTTGATGTGGTGTTAGGTTTTCTTCATTATGCACGCTACATAATATTTGCATTAAAAATCGCTAACCTCGAAAATGAGATCGAGTTCGGGTTTCATAGCCATATAAGTTGCACATAGCGACTATAATAACAGTGTGCGTGTCCTGCCCCCGTAAACTTTTCTTGGTACTATACAGGTCACGCGATACTTTTTGAGAAGCAAGACAGATTCGCAATATATTTCATATATGTTCTGCAGTGAACCAACCATTATGCACGGATATGCACACAGAATTGGAGCACAATATAGTTTTCTGTGGAAACCTTATTTTATCTATATCCTTCCAAGACTATACATCTTGAACGGAATTGCTCATTCGAGTTTCTCAGGAGGTATAAGATAGGTTGGTAAATACACCAAATATTTATATGCAGGCTTCATGTGCTTTGCAATTTACATGCCATGCTGGTCACTTATTCCTAAACATTGTAAAATAAAGAGCTCAAACATTACGAGTTTTGCAATGAATTTGGCCAGCTTTATGCTTAAAGGCACGGGAGGCCTTAGTTGTCGGAAATATTCATATTTGTTCCAATCACCGTAAACAGAAAAACACTAAAACGCATACAGTTTCGTTCATACCATGACCTTCGCGTAAACAGCATTGCTATCATAAAGACCTACTATATTTTACCTAAGCAAGGGCCTGATTGTGTTACAGAAGACAGCACAGTGTTACTGGCTAATCACACACAAATGATATAAACGCTCTTTATTAGTTCCATATCAGGAATTCAGCAACAAAGAACGCTCTTTATGTTTACCATCATAATATAAACAAACACCAGGAAAGTAACTTTTTATGCTTTTGTTTACATAACAATGGTCAAGCATATGGCAATAACACACTGTTTATGCGTATTTCTTATTTGTATACGGACAAAGACTGTCTACATTTTAATATCCTTTCTGTTTGTGGCGGTTTTTGACCGGTGGAAGTATTTTCACAGGATACCCACCGCCAAGACCTCCCGTACCTTTAAGATGTATACGTCTTGTATTAGTGTAAAATAAAGGGAAAATACCACTGAAGCGATGTTTTTCTCAGAATTTGTAGGCGATGTGTTTAGAACAACATACTAACAGTCCCCAAGAATCCGAGGTGAGCATTTATACTATAGTAATTTCCCCGAGGGTGCATATTTTAGTAAATTAAAAAATAGGAATATTGGTCTGAGTGTCAACATGGTCACTGTTTACCGCAGTCAACTGTGATTTATGTATAATTGATGATATATATAGCCTAAAATTATTATGGGGACAAAAAGGAACAATATTGTGTGTAATATCTCCGGAAGAGCTGAAATTGTGAATATTCCCCAAATTTCAATACAAAATTTAAAAGAAATTTTGACCATTTATTCTTGTTTTTAGCGTGTATGAGTATATTAGGCATTCAGGATGTTTCCTAAACATTTTGAATTCGAACATTTAGTAGCCTGTCACTTGTAAAAAAAATTGGGTTTCGTAAATATTTTTGGGGATTTTTGGCAACATATTTTTTCTTAAAACTCATATACTGGAGGCAATGGAAACCAATGTTGACAAGCTTCTTGTCGCTCAGTTGCCTAAAACATCGTGTTACCATGGAGATCATCACCTTTATTTTGAGCTATATGTCATATCCGTTGGGTGATTATTACTAGTGTGATTGATTTTATAAAACATGTGACCGGGGAAATATGCCAACCCCTACAATGAGACATTGTTCCCAATAAACAATGGCCACACGATTTGTGTGACAGTTGAGGTCAAAATTGTTTATATTTTTTTTGGTAAAAGCATCAAAGTTGGCTCACATGTGTATCGCATAAATATAAGTCACTTTGGATATGATCCCAAACTGGAAAACGTACACCGTTTCCATGGCAACCATTTGGGTGAAAACACCTGTTTTTACCAAAAGCTAGCCTTTATGCATTGCTATTGCCTGGTAACCTCATGGAAAACTTTTCATTATGCACCTATTTGGATCAGACCATATATCTGTTTATAGAACATATACATTTTGTATATGGGCATATTCAAAATGACGGATAAAATGGCCGCCATATGAGCAAATGACTCTTTATGTAATGTGCTTATCGCCATTTTAGGTGGAATTTGTGTACAATATTTTTATTTGAAACAAAAATTGGTCTACACAAAACGTACTCGATTATTCTGGTATATATCTCGCATTAAAGAGCATACCAAAAACTTGACTATAGGCCAGGGAATGGTGGCATATCCCCCATATATATAGTTCAATTACTCGCCTCATTTTGTACACATACAAATATCTAGTAAGTTTAATGATCATAAATTAAAATAAACACATGTGACCGGGGCAATGCCCACCCCTAAAATGAGACATTGTTCTTTCCACAACAAAAATAGCCACACCATTAGTGTGGCATATAGAGGACAAAATCGATAATTTAATGTTGGCTCACATGAATATCACGTGAATATAAATCACGTTGGATATTATCCCAATCTGGAAAATGTACACCGTGGCCATGGCCATGGCAACCATTTTGGTGAAAGCACATGTTTTTTGTCAAAATCTAGCCTTTATACATTGCAATAGCCTAGTAACCTCATGGAAAACTGTTCATTATGCATATATTTGGATTGAACAAGTATCAGACCATATCACTGTTTGAACATATATCTTTTGTATGGGTATATTCTAAATGGTGGATAAAATGGCCGTCATTTGAGCAAAAAAACCTTTATGTAATGTGTGTATCGCCATTTTTGGTGGAATTTGTGTAAAAAAAGGTTTATTTCCAAAAAAAATTCAATTAGGCAACACAAAACGTACTCGGTGATTCTGTTATATATCTTGCATTATAGAGTATACTAACAACTTGACTATAGGCCAAGGAATGCTGGGATATCCCTCATATATATAGTTCAATTACTTGCCTCATTTTTTACACATACTAATATCTTTTTTAATCAGGAAGGGGGTCTGGTTTCCTCTGACAAATTTGGGACCTACCCCCCTTTTTTTCAGGATTTTTACACTTTAATATATATGCTTTTTAATAATATTTTGACAATTGCATCTGTTTAGTAATCATCGGTCCTTAATGCTGAAAAATGTACATCTCTCAGAGATATAATATTTGATGCAGATAAAGTTATTTTTCTGTTAACCGTGTAGCTCGACAAAGATTTGACTTTGCTAATTTGAAACTAAAATTGTGATTCAAAAGTCTGACTCACTTGGAATGTACACCTTTGATGATCTCGACCTCTAATAACAATTATTCACCTAACATGTGTTGCCTACGCAGCAGATAATCCTTTGCGAAAAGGGTCTACTATTTTCGGATTAAGGTTATCTTTCGTTAGGACCTATGTTGTGAAGAAAATATTTTGTGCATATGCATGTATTTCACCACCCCTATTTTGATGGTCAAATGGGTGGATATTCAGAGTATTCTTCCACGTTCTATCCTGCTATTGAACACTTCTTGATTATATCTGGCTTTAGATCACTAATGGCATTAGCAGTTGAACACTTATCATTTGCATCGATCTTCATAAATTGGGCCATTATTGAGTGGAGCACTCAGGACAACTGATATAATGTTCATTATATATTAACATGATAAGTTTTATATAACTATAATAATATATTGTTTTGCTGTATATTTCTCCAGTTAATTATAAATCATTCCCTCAAAACTTATTGACCATGTTGTTATATATGGACTTGAGACCTCGATTTAATCTAAGGCAAATTAAAGCACCATATTATTGCAATACATATATTCACCATCCTACATGTATATCTACCAAAATAATGTTACCTATGCTACTGGAAAAAAATATAACAGTCTCAGTGTTTGTCTATAATTATGAAAAACCATTAGGAAAACAAATTTCAAGCATCGCAACTGTTTTGGTTTTTCTGGGCTCCCGACCACCCACCCATCCCTGTCCTGTGTACACAATTGTTTGTCAGAACCCTCCCCTGGTTTAATGATCATGAATTATGCAACACATTGAAACACGTTCACAATACGAAATTATTTGAGTGTTGAATCTCGGTCTTCCCCCATCCATGATATATACTCCTGTCATATTAGCAAGGATGTATATATTGTGATGAACTGTTATCTAGCTTAAACGTCCTTGGTAACCGTTGCTATGGACCCACCCGATTACTGAAGTTCAACACCATCAATATGTTTTCAAAAGGTGATAGGCTGGTACTTAACGGATTTAAGAAATCAATGTGCACATATTCTATCAAAGTTAACTATTTTACGATATTCATTCTATTTCTTCAAAACATTCTCTTATAAACAAATAGGCATTGTTATGGGTCAGAGCTTCCATGGTGCCTGTTATAGTCTGGTCGATAAACTCAAATTTTAGGGTCAACCTAGAATTTTTTTTGACTGAGTTGGCTTTTATTCCATTCTGAAGAGGAATATATCCTCTAGAACATATTCAACTTCTGCTAAAATCCGATTTGAGCAATAATTGTAATTGAAGATGGCGTCCAAGATGGCTGCCATTTTCCGAAGATGCAGTTTGATGTCTTATATGAATCGATTACTAACATTTCAGATGCACCTTGTTTAACTGTTACAATTTTAACCGCTGACATTTCAAGAGTTATTGAAAAAAATTATATCACAAACTTAACATCGAAATCGGCAAACAATAACTGTTCAGGTTTGGACTATTTTTTCAAATAACATGAAACAATCTTTGGTATAAAATGTGCTTATTTGTTTATCTTTTTCAAATGCATAACACTAATGTGTTTTTAGACAAAATTATTGAAGATTGCTTGCAAAATGGAAACCAAATTTGGTGGTAAAAAAATATTGTTCACATATATCCCGAACATTATTCTCTGCTGTTCCGAAAAGGTAGCACATAGTGACTCCCTTTGTTATTAAACATGTTACTGAATCAACTGACAACTAAGTTTTATATTATAGTTCCCCAGTATGTCATGGGACATGACAAATTAAGTTCAAATGATGCAGTATGGAATTTGCCGAAAAATTCCTTTGGGATGATGGCAATGCTTTTGAACGGAAATGGACACGGAAACATTGAAACTGAACTGACAGGGGCCATAGTATGTGGCTACTCATGCCCAATAACATCCTAATTCTGGCCCATGGCATCAAAATTGATTGACTAATGCCAGGAAAACCGTTTCCTCCATTGTGAATATAACATGCCATAAAGATGTAGAACTCTTTGACATTACCTGGGCCTGTTAACATATCCATGATTTATTGTGGAAAGCGATATCAACCCAAAAGTGCACTTGTGAACCCACCCATGACGATAATCACCCAATATATACATATACACCACATCCAAGCCTTTTGAGTCACTTCAGGTATAATAAATATTAGTTATACAGTCCTTCTATGTATACAAATACATGCACCTTGCACACCGCATCGCCATTGGTCATACAGTCACTCCCTGTATACATATTGGTATCATACATGACGATATAAGAGATCAAGTTATACATATATACCCCAATTATTACCATAAAGTCACCCAATGTGTTCATGTATACCTGACCAATGGCCAAACAACCCTTTCATGATAAACCAATACCTTACACCAACAGCCATTCATTCACTCCAGATTTGCATATACACCTAACCCATTACAAATCAGCCACTGGTATACATATACACCCCGTCCATGACCATACATGTAAAATCACTCCTAGTATACCTATTCACTCCACCATTGGTCATACGATCACTCCATGTATACATATTCGCCACAACCATGGTCATATATCCACGCAATATGCATATATCACCTCACCATTGTGTGGATATACCAATACCCCGAACACACGGCCATTTGTACACTTGCATATACACATCACCCGTGACAATTCAGCCACTAACCGTATACTCATACACTCTATCCAAGATCATACAGCTACTACAAGTATACATATACTCCCTACTCCCACCAATGACAATACATCCACAACAAAGATGCATAGACATACCTGTCATACCATATAGAACAATGATCACAATGTCACTTCATGTATACCCACACGCCCGCCAATGACCACCCAGCAATACAGGTGTGCATATATACTTCAACAATAATAGCCCTAAAGTCATTCAATGTACACAAATATGCATTACCCATAACCATACAACCTCTCCCTATTTATCCATACACCCCACTTATTACCACACAGCTAACACATGTATATATACATACCATCCATGACAATGCAGCCATCCAAGATAAACATGTACATCCCACACATTACCATACAGTCACTCCATATATACACAAACAACACACGTATGAACATGTAGCTGCTCTTGTTCTACACATACACCAACTAAATGTCCATATAGCCACCACATATTCATATTCACCTCACACCTGACAAATCCTTGTATACCTATGTATCTCGCCATGGATACCCACCGGGAATAGTTATAAAAAGAGTGGCTATATTGTCATGGGTGGACCCCACCCATGACCATATAGCTACTCCTTTTATAATTATTCACAACTCCTTGTATACCTATGCATCCCATGTGAACATATGCACCCCACCTTTGACCAGAGTCACTCCCTGGTTGCCAATTTGACATACGCCGGTCCCGCTCAGTTCCGTTTGAAATTCTGCCGATTTCCGTTCAAAACATGGCCAGAATCACAAAGAAGACGTTTTTGGCAAATTTCTATACTGCATACTTTAAAGATGGATTATCTCTCCACATAACAATTTTCAAATAGTTTCGTGGGTATAAAATAATAAATATGAGTCGAAGACCCATTTCCGCAAATGCTTCTATCAATTAATATTGATTTTATTTCGAACATTTTATAACAGACCATACAGGCGATACCATTTAGCGATATAAATCATTAGGGTGTTCCCATAGCTATGCTCCGAACGTCAAATGTCCCAGATTGATTGTTATTGCACAGCTATAAGCGATAATAATTCAAACTAACGTTCATTTATGACAAAATTACACGATAGAATTTCTGGTCTCGGTCAACGGCAACCGCTATTGTTCGCTAGTTAAACAACCACTAATTTTAGACCAGTAAATATTCAAAATATAATCAATATTAACAGATAGAAGCATTTCCGTGCAGGGGCCTATACTATAGAATACAATTTAATTTTTGTAATATCAGCGTTAATTTGTGATTTACTAATTTTGTAATACATATGTTGTGTTCTATAGTATTCAACTGTATTTTAATCAGTGTATTTCTTTCATTGTAGATTGAAACTCAACATATGCCCAAAACTCGTTATATATACCAAATATATTGACATGTAATGACATATATGATCTTTTCTGGTGAACCATCTATATACTGGGATTCACTTGACCGGAAAATCTTTGCATTTGGCGGAGAAAAGGGGGCCTGGAAGTTTCTTCTTTGCATGTTTTCATAGTATATATACTCGAACGCTACAGCTTTGTAATATGTAAACAAATCGCAATACGGAACTAGAATGCACTCAGAGAGATGCCAACGTGCGCAAAAATGTAATGAACAATAATTAAAAAAATAATTTCACTGTATTTTACTTAATTTATTTAATTTAATTTAATGTTAGCAAAAAAAAGACAATTACCATTTCTCATTTCATCACAGATAAAAGGCAAATTACTATATTAATCATTTAAGTAATTAAAACCAATTCCATGTTGCCGAAAGGATGAGACTTTAATATCGATTAAAAAAATTTCAGCGGCATATTTTGATTTTCATTTTCCGATAGTCAAAGTTGACAAAAGGAGCAATTATAAGAAATAATTAATACCATTTGTGTAAATTTTGATAGCAGCCAATATTCAACAATAAATATCAATAATTAATCAATAATTAATCAATAACGATCATTTTATGTAATAATAAACTGTTCAAACGGTGTTTGTGTCAACAAATGCGTTTTGTTTTGTGTTACGTCATTCGTCGTATTTGACCCGGAACTCGGCTGAAGGTTAGGCTATTCAGCCTATTGCGTCGAATTACGAAATCGCGTTTTGAATGTCTCTCTTTTCCCGCACGATAAAGAGAGGTCTTCGCACGAACCAAAAAATGATAAAACTTCCCTATTATAAGTAAAAATACCCAAATATAGGAGTCTATGTCATATGTAGGTCTATGTAGGTAAAAATCAAAATCGAGGCTCACTACGAGCATGCCAGTTTTAAATATAGAAACAGGGAATCCGGACAAATTGCGATATCGGCGACAAACAAATAATCGAAAACAACACATAAGATAAACATAGCAAAAACGCGGCACAGTACAAATGTCAGAACGCCACGAGGTTTTACGTCGTTTTTGGTGACGTCATGGAGTGAAACGGAAGGGGGTGACACCAAGCTACGTACGAATCTGTCTGATCGCCATACTGTTGCGCGAGCGCACGTAATGATAAAGTACTGGCTAAGCGGGTTCTGTAGTATAGCAATAATACCATTTTTGTAAAAATTCATTATTAGCTTACAACTGCATAGGCTACATTATTGATTTTTCACGCCGTGATCACGACGATTTTTCGTGCGGATAATGGTGAGTGCGATTAGCTGGGTACATGTTCTTTGTAATGCGGTCACCGAATCTCAATTGTTAACCCATTGAGATGGCTTACGCTCAATGGAGTTGAAAGGAAATAGCCATGTCAGCGGCATAGATTTTAATTATGAATGGAATTAAAGAGTTACAGTAAATTATCGGGCTTGTGCTCAAAACGTATATATAAACGATCTGTGTGCGAAGGTACACAGATACGGGTGAATCGGGTGGTGGCATTTCGTGTTGAAACAATTACTGATAATTTCAGGCTAAGTTGCGTTAAGAATCAGTAGACCCCAAATATTTACCATGACATTATGTAACCTATTTGGCCAATAGTGGCGCACAGAATGTTCCATGAGTGAATTCTTAGAAAAAATCCAGGTCCCCTGATCCTGAACTTACCAATGTAGTAGTGCGTGTTGGTTATAAACAAAATGTCATATGTTTACCTAAATTCAGCCGCTTAGTTGGGTATAAATGTAAGGTATGGAAAATTAGGTATAGTTTAAGTAGATGGTGCTATATATATGTTTTAAAATCGAGGTTGGATGTCCCCGGAGCCCTGGACGAGGGAGTGTGGGTCCCCATTGTAATTTCCAAATGAACGCCCATCCTTGACACAGGTCGAAAATACCAAGTCCGAGAACAGCCATCGCACCCCCATCATGGGTTGAATTTTTCAATTTGTACAACATCCCTGAAATTTCACTGATCGCAGTTTCACTCGATTGTAAAGAAGATAGCCGTGTGTGGGTTATGCAAATGACATGAAATCGACTAGGTATATCCTATTGCAGGGAGGGACCATAATGCGATCAACTTCCAGCTCAGTTCAGTAGTTAAAATCCTATTAAGAGTTCATCGGCTGCAATTCAGTAGATTCTCCCAAACGCAGTTTAACTAAATTATAATGAAGATAGCCATTCGTAGGTTGTGCAAATGTCATGTAAGCTTATCCCAGCACAGTGATGAAACATCATTTGATGATCCCCACCAAGTTCAGAAGTTCAAAATCCAGTTCGGCAGTTCATATGGTACTGTTCGATCAGCAGACTATCAGAACGCAGTTTAAATTCAATTATAACGAAAATAGTCGGTGTGTATTACGCAAATTATGCATATCACGTGTAGTTGAGGGGGTGCACCAAAATACCACCATCACATATACGGTTCAAATAAAATAAAAAGGACCTAGTGACATCATCATTGTGCCAGAGCGATTATATTCTGCTTCAGTTCTAGTAGAAACCATCTCTTTGTGGCAAAGGTGGCCATTTTGACATCCACCTTGATTTAACGCAAAGTTCTCAAATCCACCAATGCTGGCAGTTAGTCAGCCGGTGAATTCTTCAGAATGGTGCTTTAAACCAATGGAATCCACTCAGAAAAAAAAGCATTTGTGACTTGGCCATTAATGCCTATTTGTGTATAAGTTGATATTTTGAAGAAATAGAATGAATATAGTTAACTTTGATAGAATATGTACATATTGCTTGTAAAAGCCCGCGCAGTGCCAGCCTTTCACCTGTTGAAAAAATATTGATTTGATTGCACTTCAGTAATCGGGTGGGTTCATAGCATCATAGCAACGGTTGACACGGAATTTTAAGCTAGATAAAAGATCATCACAATATAAGCATCCTTGCTAATGTGACAGGAGGATATATCATATGTATCGGAGAACCCCGAGATTCAACAACTCAAATAATTTTGTATCATGACCGTGTTTATTACGTTGCATAATTTATGATCATTAAACTAGAGAGATATCCCAGCATTCCCTGGCCTATAGTCAAGTTGTTGGTATGCTCTTCAATGCGAGATATATACCAGAATAATCGAGTACGTTTTGTCTAGCACAATTTTTTTTTTTCAAATAAAACAATTTCACACAAATTCCACCTAAAATGGTGATAAACACATTACATAAAGGTTTTTTTGCTCAAATGGTGGCCATTTTATCCGCCATTTTGAATATGCCCATATACAAAAGGTATATATATTTTCTAATATATGGTCTGATACATGTCCAATCCAAATAGATGCATAATGAAAAGTTTTCTATGAGGTTAGTAGGCAATAGCAATGCATAAAGGCTAGCTTTTGGCAAAAAACAGGAGTTTTCACCAAAATGGTTGCCATGGCAACGGTGTACATTATCCAGTTTGGGATCATGTCCAAAGTGACTTATATTTATGCGATATATATGAGAGCCAACTTTGATGCTTTTACCCAAAAAATCACGATTTGGGAAGAACAATGTCTCATTTTAGGGGTTGGCATTGCCCGGTTGGGAAGAACAATGTCTCATTTTAGGGGTTGGCATTGCCCGGTCACATGTTTTGTAAAATATCTCACACTAGTAATAATCACCCAGTGTAAATGGTATATAGCTCAAAATAAAGGTGATGATCTCCCGCATCTAACACAATACCAATATGACGCAAGCAATTGAGATAGGTTCATCATAAACACAAATAATAGGAAGTAAAGTGATAAGTTGTTGACAATGACCTTGACCTTTCACAGTGACCTTGACCCTTCAGATAAGCACTGGCGGTCCTTCATGGAGAATACATACATATTATCATATAACTATATCACCAATAAGTCCACCGATATCACTAATATACTTCAAATATGGTCATTTTCCAGAATTCTCAGAAATCACATACCGTTGCTATGGTAACACGATTTTTGAGGCAACTGAGCGACAAGAAGCTTGTCAATATTGGTTTCCAATGCCTCCAGTATATGAGTTTTAAGAAAAAATATGTTGCCAAAAATCCCCAAAAAAATTTACGAAACCCATTTTTTTTTTACAAATGACAGGCTACTAATTGATTGAAAATATCAACCCTAACTGAATACATTGCAAGATGTGTCAAACGTCTTCTCAATATTTTTCATGGTCTTACCAGCCTGACATTAAAATTGTTGAATTAGCGAATAACGAATAGTGTAGATAAAGATAGGGGCGGCGTTGGTGGTGGGTATGCTGTTAAAATATTCACCTCCGTCAAAAACCGCCATAAACAGAAGGAATAGTAAGATATAGACTTACTTTGTTCTTATGCCAATAAGAAATATGACATAAACAGTGCAAGAAATGTTTTCGGTCCGGATCTCTGTTTATCTGTTAATCTGTTTATCTGTCCTTCCGCGAACATGTTACGTCATACCGGAAGTACATACTGTAAAGAATGTACACGCGCTAATATGAAATGGTTGCATCAATTGTAATTTAAATCCACAGATATTCTTAATTTGCATCGTTATCTGGTTTTATTTGGGTAATAAATCGTTCATAAATGAACATTATTGAATGATTTCTTTCCGGAAACCGATCAAGACGCCATGACGTCACGACGCACATCAGGACGTCACAAGCTACATGGGCGCGCAAAACACCAGACATGATTTGTGTCGATGTCCAGACAGCTGAGACTCGTATTACACGCAGGTTAAAGCATTCCATCTGCCAACAACTTCGTGTTTTATTATTATAAATATATATCCTGCATGAAAAACAAAAGTGGGCAATAGTTCTGCCCACTAGAAGCCTATTTTATGTAACTTGAAACTCGAGGAAATGAGTTGAGATCAAGTCTAAAAGATGCGTGCGGAATCGTTTTTTTTCGCAGAGACAGTGAGGTGCGAACATATTTCTGGAAAGTTCAAAACATGTTCGAAAGATCCTGGTGCATATTAATCATTTCCGGCCAAACAGTCGAGCGCGAGGTTCAATTGAAAAACAATCGCACTGAAAAATGTGAATGTGGAAACATGGATTATTAACATGCCTTAGTAATTAACTGGGACAACAAGCTTTCTCATTCTCAACGCAATAGACATTTCGATTATATGTTCCCGAAGACTGTAGATCAGACGCTAAGGGCATGTTCACATTGACACACTGTTAATCGAAGGCTAGCCAATGATCGCCTGTCTTTTATTTAATTGTGTCGGTATTTGTAATTTACTTTGATGGTTTTTGCCACTGAAGTGCTATGGCATACACACTTGATATCATTATAGTCAAACTAGTAATTTAACCCAATTGGTACATAATATAGCATCATCGGCAACCAATCCTCTTCACATCCTTCATATGAACGATGTCAAAATTGTTCTATAAATATGTCAAGCAATTCGTACGTATTACTAAGACTATCATTAGTTTAATAGATCGACTTGAGATAACAGATATATTATGTTCGTACACACAACTATTTCAGCGATGGATGAACTGAGATTTGATATCTAGATTTTTGTTTTCGATCTCTCAAACGAGGGGCCAGCACCCGTGGTTCAACCTGTTGTTGGTAAGACACCACAAAACACGCCAAATGTGTGATGGGCGCAAGTATAGGCAGCTCCAGTGAGTGCATTCGTTGTTTGTTTTTTTTTTTATAGAGGGCGGACTCAGTCCTGGTCAGCGGGCCGAACGAGTACTCAAGACCAGGAGGGTCCTAACGGTGATCGCCCAACGATACATAAGACGGGTGTTACGGGCGATACAAGGACCTATCATCACTGTCCGTGGGACCGAAAAGGGCAAAAAGACGGTCCATCTTTTCTCAAATATTTGAAAATATATATATATATTTTTATTTTTTTTAATGTTTATTATTTTTTAATTGAAATTGGAAGAGATTAGGTTAACAATACAAATTTGTAAAATATAAAAGACATGTGTGGACGTGGCGCACAGAAACTGCCTGAAAATAGAAACTAAAAAGACAAATTAGGCATATGTATATACAAAGACACAGCAAGTACCTAAAATAAAAACGGTTTCGAACAAGTCAGAGTGTATGGAAAACAGGGACGTACTGGTGTCATATTAAAATTTAAACGAAAGTAGGTCATTCTCATCAAGCTCGCAAATGTCATTAGATTGAAGCCACAATTCATTAAAGCTGGGTGTTGATAATCGATTTTGATCTATTAGGACCCGGGTGCGAATGCGTGATAAAAAGCGTAATACGGGGATTTGTGAGGGGTATACGGTTCGAGTAGACATGCGATATTGGGAGGTTTTCTGAGAGGAATGTAGGGGGTTTCGGATATTCCAAATTGTAGCGATAGCTTCCGTAATTAAAATGAGTGCTAGAGCACGGTGTAAGGGATTACGTGCTCGGACTATAAGAAAACGAATGTGGCCTAAATGAGTACGAAATTTGTTACCGGGAATGAGATTATTAATCAAAGTAAATACTGTATTCCATAATGGAATAACGACCTCACACGCTACAAAAAGATGTTGTAAGTCTTCGGGTGCCTTGTGACATAATGGGCATTTAGTATAAATAGGGTAACTTAAAAATCGCTGTGCGCGAGTTCTTGTAAACAATACCCCATGAATGAGGCGATATAGGGTACCGCGAATAGCGGGGATTGGATTGGATTGGATTGTTTATTTGCACAAATTAAATACATAATACACAAACATAATAATATATATTTCAAATTTGCACAGGAGCGGCATGGCCAATACAGGCCGTCTTCCTGCCGCCCCTTATACATAATAGAGAATAAGCAGATGGCGATCATATTGTTGTGTGACAATCGAGATGTTGCATGAGGGTCAGCTGTTGAAATAATGTGTTGTTAAAATTTTGGGGTTGTGTTTTATATATCCAACTTTGTTCGGGCAGATATGATTAAATAAATGTCTATACAATTATGTGTCCATGGATATGTGCCCATAAATGGTGATTAATCCAGGGTTACGCACGTAATGAGGACACGTCTCTTAAGCGCAATCATACATAATACATGTATACATATTGTTCCAATTACTTTCTACAATCTCGGCATTCCGCGTTGTCACAAGTTACTGAGCTATTATAGTGTGATTGCACATTTGTACGTATGGAAGATTTAAAGATGGTTCTGCTAGCTGCAAATCTGTGTGCTGTGTCCAAGCAGTTCCACACATACGGAAATGAGTATCTCGGTAGAATTTGAGAGAAATTCGTCCTTGGAATTGTAGTAGCCAAGTTGCCGGACTGTCGTGTTGTTGATATTGGTTTATACTTAAATAAACATTCGAAAGACGGGGGAAGATATTTGTTTTTCCAATCGTACATAAACAATGCGGGGTCTATGTGTTCATGGTGAAGATTGAGCCAGAGCAAAGTAAGGGGTAATTTTGGATGATAGAGGGTGGTGATCTTGGGAAGAGAGGTGTGGGGAGTAATTAAGTGAGTGTAAATAGCCTTAGAGTCAACATCAGGTAAATGCGGATAATTCGGGAGATCACGAAAGGCGACTAAAGCACGCAATCATGCTTTATAAAAAGGGGGAATGGACGCCAGATCGCTATGCGCGATGTTGTGACCGGCAAAGGTATATAGGAACAAAGTCTCGTAAGTGAAATCCTATCCAATAAATGGCAAAAACGGACCAACGTACTGTAGGGTGGGTGATAAGTCGTTGAATATGGCGAAGATGGATAGTGTAACATTTGGAAGGTAAATGTACAATATCAGCGCCACCTGCCTGTTTGGGTGCATAAAGTAAAGACCTAGGGAGGGGTTCAATCCTAACGGTCAAAAAGAAGCGAAATGCAGCTCTCTGGAAAAGTGTAATATAAGGGGCTGGTAAGGGAACGACGGAGATATAATACCACAATTTGCTGAAGCAATAAACATTAAGGTAAGAAGCTTTCGTAAATTGCGCTAAATTGATGGTGCGGCCAAACTGTAGAGTTTTAGAAAAATTTTGAAATAAATTATGAAAGTGGTCATCTGTGGAGACTGCAGAACCAAAAAGCAGACCCAGAATTTTATGCGATTTAGACCACGTGAGACCGTACGGTGTGTCTGAACGACGACTCCAACTACCTAGGAATAGGCCTACTGATTTAGTTATATTTAACTTGGCACCAGATGCCGAACCAAAATGATCTAATGTTTTCAGTGTTTCTCCGGTGGAAGCGTCTGTGGTAAGAACTAGTGTGGCGTCATCAGCATACGCTGTCATTTTAAAGGGGATAGGATCTCCAGGTACCGTTAACCCAACAATCGAGGGGTTAGCGCGAAAATGATTTAAAAGGGGTTCTAGGCATAAAATGTACAACAGGGGAGAAAGACTGCAGCCTTGTCGGACTGACCTAGTTACAGGGAAGGGATCTGTGATAAACTGGTTAATTAAGAGACTGGAATAAATGTCAGTATATAAAAGTCGTACCCAAGCAATAAAGTTTGACCCAAATCCAAAGGAAGAAAGTGTATTAAATAAATATGTATGGTCTACCCGATCAAAGGCTTTTTGCTGATCTAACCTAACAAAGGCACAGGGTAGATTTTTCAATTGACAATAATCCTGAATATTGCGTAATAGATGTAAATTATCTAAGATGGTGCGCCCTGGAACTCCGCACGTTTGGTCTTCATGAACAATGGAACCAATAACTGATTTAAGCCGATTACAAAGTGATTTGGACAAAATTTTGTAATCTACATTTAACAGACTAATGGGGCGATAATTTGACACAATTTCAGGATGAGTGGGGTCTTTGTGAAGCATGGTAATAAGTGATGTGCGTTGGGATAATGGTAGTTTATCATGAATACAGTTAATGTATAGTTGTAATAAACGGGGCAAAATCTGGGGTGCAAATGTCTTATAAAATTCTGCTGGGAGTCCATCGGGACCAGGGGATTTACCAGAGGCCATATCGGAAAGAGCGGTATTTAATTCTTCAATGCGAAGGGGGGCTTCACAGAGGTCCGCGTCAGAAACTGATAATTGAGGTAGGTCATGTAAGAAAGGGTCAGCTGCCTGTGGGTCTGTGTCTTCACGAGTGAACAACTGTGACCAATAATTTGTAAATTGTGAAATGATGTCGGGAGTTTTGGTATAAGTAATACCGTCAGTTGTGATGAAGGAAATTATTTTTTTTGCACTGCGCGTGCGTTCTAACGAATGAAAGTATTGAGCTGACCCATCATGTGAGTTTAAGACATTAGAGCGTGATCTAATATAAGCTCCTTCAGCGTTAGCTGCATGGTAAGATTTAATACTGTCACGAAGGGGAGCAAGTTGAGCAATGTATTGTCCTGGAAACTGTTTTTCGGATTGGAGTAAACGTTTATAATCTTTTTCTAATCTACGAAGGATGGCTCTGTTATTTATGGCTTTAGTATTAGCATAATTCTGGATATAAGACCGATTGTCAGCCTTGATTTTATCCCACCACGTCTGTGTGACATCACTGCCATACACAGAAGCGGTGCGATCATACCAAAAGGCGACAAAGTCCAAACGAAAATCGGTGTCTTTAAACAAAGAAGTATTCGCTTTCCAATAGCTGGGACCAATAGCAGATTTGGGAGTGTTGTTAAAATACAAACTAGTTACGTCATGGTCAGAATGGGGAAAAGTTTGGGAGGAATATTTGGGGGGTTCATTTAAAAGAGAATGCGAGATATAAAATCTATCTAGGCGTGTATGCACGGTGGGGGAGTGACGAGTGGTGTGTACAGTAGTGGGGTTACTATGTCTATACAAATCAACGAGGCCGAAGCTAATGAATTTTTGGTGCCAATCTTTGGCGAAAGTGGGGATATGAACCCGACCACCAACTTTATCATATCTAGAATCAACTATAAAATTAAAGTCGCCACCTAAAATTGTCTTGCGACTAGTTACTAAATGGGGAATTAAAGTTTGAAAAATTAGTTCACGATCTTGATCAAAGAATTGAGGGCCATAAAAGGAAAGGAGACGGAAAGCCACTCCGTTGATGTCAACATCGACACCAACGAGGCGGCCCTCCATATCCGAAAAGGATCGCGTGACTTTAACGTTAAGTGAATTTCTAAATAAAATTGCTGTACCGCGTGAGTGTGTGGAACCAAATGACCAAAAACCTTGACAATCAAGTTGAGAATTTAAACATTGTCCATGTTGATAGTTGTCCACGTGCGTTTCCTGGAGGAAAAGCACGTCGACCCTATCAAACAGGAAAAGGTATCGAATTGCTCGAACAGTTTTCTGAGTTCGAAGACCACACGCATTGAGAGAGGCAATGTGTAATTTATCTATCATTTAGTCGGATTAGCGTGTTAAATACAAAAACCAAAATATATATAACATGTAAAGTGTATGACGGCCAGTCATAAAAATAACTGGCGTAGAGTAAAATCGTTGGGCAAAGGCAAAAGTCGAAGGGAAAAGCTCGGTCAATATCAAAAATGGACAATCCAGTGAAACCATTGTGCAAAAGGAATTTTCGGGGACATAAACATTGGTCGAGAATCAAATAGTGACATAACAGAAAAATACATTATGGTATACATTAATCAGGTGCACCGGTTTTAACTGACACTTTACTTGGAGGGTGACAGTGGTCGTCATCCTCCAACGCTCTCTTATTGGTGCTAGAAACTTCGTGCATCTTTTCGTTTAAAACGCAGTACCCGTGCACAACGTCCTTTCCCTTCCCCATGCAAGTGTCTGTAACTTCTATCACTTCTATACGGCGGTCTTCTGGGATTTCAGGGTGCTCCGGGGTAGAACTTTGGTTGGACTCCGAGTCCGACATTTCTAGGTCTTCCTGTAGGGTTTGCTGGTTAATTCCGGAATCGCGCAACTCTTCTTCCTCATCATGAAACGTCGCTGGCATTGTTTCATATCGACTGCGTCCACCCCCTCGTCGGGCTGCAGCCGCGTAGTCCGTTGGCTTGGATAAAACCCCTGCTGGTTGGAAAACAGAGCCAGGGCATGTCGCTCGCACATGTCCGTGCTCACCGCATTTTAGGCACATGGGGGGTTTCCCCATTAGATTAAAAAACACTTTGTGTCCTGCTATTTCTCCGAAATCCGGGAAATGCTCCACTTCAGAGTTGTCCAAAAGAATGCGTACTCGCCTACGTCCGTTTGCGATTACCTGTCCTGCGCCCTCGAAAGATTCATAAGCGATCTCCTGGACTACTCCGTATTTCGTAAGAATGTGGATCACCTCGTTGTGCGGCACATAGTAAGGTAACCAGTTTATTTTAAGTGTTTTAACGCGTGCGCGTGGAGTATAGCTGATCCTCTCAGGGAGAACTCGCAGGCCTTCAATAGGTTCAAAAAGTGGGTCTAGATGACGAACTTCTTCTACGAATTTGACATCCCCGAACACTATTGCCATTCTCTATACTATCCTGACCTCTATGAATGGCATCAATTTTTACTGTCGGGATCCTCTCTTTTAATTTGTCCGCGATAACTAATGCTGTCACCCGTCCTGGGCGTGGACCCCTCAGGAAGATATCTAATGTCCTTTTGTACAACAGGTGCTTTATATCATCTGCTATCAGTGTAGTCCCTGATTTCAACAATTTCCCGTAAGGATCCAACGGATCTATGCTGGATGCCGTGTACATTACCCCGGGGGAGACTAACAGGGGTGTGTCTTTTTACCGGATTCCGGATTCCGGATCCCGGATTTCGACCCGGATTTAGGTGTCTTTTTACCGGATTTCGACCCGGATTCGGGTATGAATTTCATGCTTGTTTTATCACACATTTAACCCATTAAAAGCCGTTTCTGACACGATTAAACCAATATAGGGCTGTCGTGCTCATTCAACCCGATTAAGCGTATTTAAAGGTACATATCGTGCCCGGATCAGCATACTTCTTATTTTTTCATATAGACACGACGGTTGGATTGATTTTACGTGATCATGATGGCATTTAAGGGAACACACCATGTCCGGATCCGAATTAATTATCTCGTAATTATTGATCATATTTAAAGGTAGATATCATGTCCGGATCCGGTTTTTCTCTCTCTCTCTCTTTTCCATATAAATTATCGTCTTTTTTATATAATAAATGTCACGTGGAACAAAGTTATAAGTTGATTTTGAGACGTTATACTAGGCTGTTGGATTGATTTCACGGAATGATTATCGCATTTAAAGGTAGACACCATGTGCGGAACCGAATTAATTTCCACGTATTTACTGATAATATTTAAAGGTACAGATTATGCCCGGATCCGGATTTTTCTTCTTATAAAGTAATGCTTATTTAATACAATAAATGTAAACTGAGTCGCGTGGAACTAGGTTATAGATGTTGATGTTTAGGTCAGATCATTCCCGGATTCGGATACGAATAGTTCTTTTCTATTTCATATAAATAGTCAAGTATTTAATACATTAAATGGCACAGACCATGCCCGGATCCGGTTTAAAAAAAAAAATCTCCATATAAATTAACGCCTATTTAATATATTAAATGTCAGCTGGGTTAAGAGGAAGTTAGAAGTTGATTTTGAGATGTTAGACCCGGCTGTTGGATTTATTTCACGGATCACGATCACGATGATCGCATTTAAAGGTGCATGCCATGCACGGATCCGAATTAATTATCGCGTATTTATTAATCATTTTTAAAGGTACAGATTATGCCCGGATCCCGATTGTTCTCCTTTCACTTATAAATTAACTCCTATTTTATACATTAAATGCCAGCGGAGTCACGTGGAACCAGGTTCCACGCGACTCAGTTTACATTTATTGTATTAAATAAGCATTACTTTATAAGAAGAAAAATCCGGATCCTGGCATAATCTGTACCTTTAAATATTATCAGTAAATACGTGGAAATTAATTCGGTTCCGCACATGGTGTCTACCTTTAAATGCGATAATCATTCCGTGAAATCAATCCAACAGCCTAGTATAACGTCTCAAAATAAACTTATAACTTTGTTCCACGTGACATTTAATATATCAAAAAGACGATAATTTATATGGCAAAAAGAGAGAGAGAAAAAACCCGGATCCGGACATGATATCTACCTTTAAATATGATCAATACTTACGAGATAATTAATTCGGATCCGGACATGGTGTGTTCCCTTAAATGCCATCATGATCACGTAAAATCAATCCAACCGCCGTGTCTATATGAACAAATAAGAAGTATGCTGATCCGGGCACGATATGTACCTTTAAATACGATTAATCGGGTTGAATGAGCACGACATCCCTATATTGGTTTAATCGTGTCAGAAACGGCTTTTAATGGGTTAAATGTGTGATATAACAAGCATGAAATTCATACCCGAATCCGGGTCGAAATCCGGGTCGAAATCC
Source organism: Siphonodentalium dalli (assembly GCA_032622095.1). NCBI lineage: Eukaryota > Metazoa > Mollusca > Scaphopoda > Gadilida > Siphonodentaliidae > Siphonodentalium > Siphonodentalium dalli. The sequence continues at coordinate 69,120,008 of CP136061.1, forward strand.
GGTAAAAAGACACCTAAATCCGGGTCGAAATCCGGAATCCGGAATCCGGTAAAAAGACACACCCGACTAACAGCTCTGCCACGACTGTTGGTGCGGGTGTAACAACAGCTGCATTCGCTGCGGACATACCTGGTGATCCGGTGATATTTCCGGGCTTGTCTGAACTTTCAGGTACTGCTGTAGAAACATGAATAACTTCCTGATCCTCCATATGAATTAAACTACAGAATAACAATATAAGACATGAAAAACAACACCCTGGTACAGGGTTAGATGAAAAGTCCTCGCTGCGTCTAATCTTCAGCGTCCAGACATGATTATTTTTCTATGTTCGAAAAGACGAAAAATAGAGTAATGAGTGCATTCTAGTTGTAAATGTTTTCCCCTTTGTTATGTAAACAAAAGCAAACAACGTTACGTTTCCTGGCTTTTGTTTAGATCCTGATATGGTAAACATAAAGAGCGTTATTTGTTACTGTTTTCCTGATATGGAAATAATAAAGAGCGTTTATATCATTTTTGTGTGATTAACCAATAGAATTACGGTGTGTGTGTTATGTAAACAGAAACACAACCTCTGTAAGATGAGCAGTCTCTCGTTTACGTACACCATCGTACGTCTTGATGACGATATACTATTTACGCGTTGATTATGTTTGGCATATGAGCGGAACTGTATATATTTTGGTGGTCCTTCTGTTGATGGCGATTTCAACATATATAAATAGTTCTGCAACGAACGCCGCCCGTGCCTTTAACTATATGCTGATGACGGTTTAATATGGCTATTATATCCGGAGGCTCTAAATATTTTGTTTTTGAGCAACGTCGAATCTAAATTGAGTGGCGAGATATACACACACATTCACATACAATTATGAGCACACAACAGTCAGGTGCATGTTTTATGTCTAGGAACGACAGGGAAATTTATGTCAGACTAGTTTCGTGATATATTTTAACTGTTTAGAACTCTACGGGCACGTGACTTTTGGTTAAAAGTGTGTTGAGTGTTGGCCACATAAGCTCATACTTCCATTCCAAAAAGTCCTTAATATGTTGGCAGACAGTCAGTGAATGAATGTTGCAATGTGTCTGCACTAGTTGGTAGTAGACAAACGAGTCTGAAAACGAACTACACAAAATGGTTTTAGCGACGCTGTATGCTATAATTTGTCAGAGATTTGTTTGGTTTTTAGTAATTATCGTGTTTTCAACCGCATTACGAGGTTTTTCATGGATTATCCTTGATAACTAGGAGGTGAACAAATGTGCCTATACTAATGCAAGACATGCCCAATTGCTAATCTAAAAAATTCCCAATTTACCATGTTTGGCGGATCTTCAAAATTAACTTCAAATTTTGACAATTGTGAGTGATCAGTCGACAGTGTTAATACACATATATCAACAAATTGGTTTTCATATTTTAATGGCAGTTGTTGGCCCCTTTTCCAATTTGGGTAGAATAATCCCTGTTGTTATTCCTTTCAAGACTGATATGATATGTACAAATAGGGCACCATAGAAGTGTATATACTTAACTATAATGGTGTAGATACTGAATATAATGGGGATACAAATGGGGACTATTTCAATGTTGAGTGGTTTCTTTATACTTTTATATCATTTATCACCCTGTCGTGCCTTTCCTCCATGGCTAATGCGGAATTTAAAAGTCGATGATTATATAACAATTGAGACAAGACCCACTGTCAAAAATAAAATGTGTCCTTTTGATAATGAACATTACATTAACCGAAACGTAAAATACACACTTGGGGGGGGGGGGGGCGGGTGAACATTATGTGATTTCTCATTACTGGCCTGTGAAGGATTGTAGAATCAAAAATGGTTATTCTGTTGATTTTTGGCATACATTTCAAAATAAAGTTGCCCGGTTGCTTATTTTGAACACGCTACTGCAATCTTGGACATGTCAGTTAATTAGTAACTGGATTCATTGTGCATGCAGCGTTAATGCCATTAATGAGCGTTGACGCGGAAGTCGGATTTCTTGAGTCGCCGTCTGCAAAGACCTTTATTGTTGAATAATAAAGATAATGTTTGACAGAATAGGCATTCATTGCTGGAAATTGAGGACTATATGTGAAAGAATGTTTTATGTTCATTTTGGTAGCACTATTTTGAATGTTCTTGTGGAGTTTTTGATGATGCATTTTATTTGTTGAGAATAGCGATGTCTTCGAATTTGCTTGGTAATGGGAACTTTTAATTGCAAAAAAATCGCTAATTTGGTGTCAAATTGAATTGGGTATGTATATATTTGAAGGCACGGTCATCGTTCGCGGTGGGTGTGCTAGTAAGGAAAATGGTACCTAATAAATGTTTGCCGCTCAATCACATTTACCTGTATAATATTTGTAATGAATCATGTGTTCCATCATGTGAATCTCATTGACATTGATATAATACAACAATTTATTCAAATTTCTTTCTATAATTTAGATGGTGACATGTGCAACGTATGCAAATACGTGGAGAGTGAGGTCCAATACCAACGAGGACGAGTAGAGAAGGTGCTAAGGTATTTCTCGTCCATAATATAATTAAAGGAGGTAAGTGTTAGCTAAAATATAGTAATATTCTGTTCACAATATTACTCTCATTTTCCGTGCATTATCGACTCAAAGTGAGGTGATTCTAAGCAGATTATCGACCTAAAACAAATTCTATTTTAATCAGATAACGTGCGGGTTTTTTCGTGAGAACAGGCTAATTAATTCATTAAGTTGGGTTAATCAAAGTTTGACTGTGCAACATTTTGATGTCTTTCATTAATCGTCAAACTTATTTAAATATATTTCGGATTCCAGTTTTCTCCAGCAATAAAGTGCGAAATGTCCAGATTAAACTTTAATCTATTCTGATTTAATAAATCTATAATCAACTCAGAAAAATGAAATTTATTCAGTGCATCTTTCGAATATTGTTCCACAGGGTATCGCAGATGAAGATATCGATAAGTGTTTGAAATGCAGCCCACTGCACCAACCACGACTAGTGGTATTTGTGGAGGGAGAAAAATTCAAGGGGATGTCCATATTGACAGATGATAATTCCACAAAACTACAAGGGAGACTATGGGACACCAACACTTGTGTTAAATTTAGATATTTTATCTTGTTGTCACTGGAGGTCTGGAACCCTGAATGCTTCTTTAAAGATACTGGCGGCGTTGGCAGTGGGTATGCCGCCATAAACAGAAAGAATTGTAAAATACAGACATACCTTGTTCTTATACCAATCAGAAATATGGCATAAACAGTATGTTATTGTAAATTCCTTTGTCATGTAAACAAAAGCAAAAAAACGTTACGTTATCTGGCTTTTGTTTATATCCGGATATGGCAAACATAAAGAGCGTTATTTGTTACTGTTTTCCTTATATGTACATGATAAAGAGCGTTTATATCATTTGTGTGTGATTAACCAATATAATTGCGCTGTGGTATGTAAACAGAAGTACAACCTCTCTAACACGAGCAGGCTCTTGTTTGCGTACACCATCGTACGCCTTGACGACAATATACTATTTACGCGCTGATTATGTTTGGCATATGAACAAAACTATATATATTTTAATATTCCTTCTGTTGATGGCGATTTGAGCAAATATGAATATTCCGCCCGTGCCTTTAATGTTATGTTCTTAATGTTATGTATCATATATATCCATGTATTTGGATTGGTTTAATATTTAAATCAACTGTTTTTATTAAAATTGTTTCAAGGCAATTAATCTTTTGTCAATCATCCATGAATAATGGGTATCTTATTTTAACACTGATGTTATCAACATGTAAGACTGGTGTTATCAAGAGTTAACATCAGTGTTATCCTATTCGAACACCAGTATTAAAATTTGGGGTTTTAAACAACAAAATGTGTTAATTATGTGTTACATGTGTTCAGAATACATGTTCTCGTTAAACTATTTTGAACACTTCTATTTTTGAACACTGGTGTTAAACAATTGGACGCTAGTGTTAGTAATTTTGAATGCCATAATGTGTTCAAAAATTATCACCAGTGTTAATTTTTTTAACGCATGTGTTATAAATCTTAACACATTAATGTGTTAATTAGCTGTTACATTTTTCGTGTTCAAATAGATAATACATGGATTTACAGTGTTCAGTGTAGCAAACAGAGTAAGGACTAGCAATTGTTCCCAATGCCAATCACTCCACACTGCAAATAATCAGTCTAGCCAAGGTCCTGGACTAGCTGAATAGTTTGCTGGTTAGGGATCACTCAATTGAGTTCATCATATTTCTGCCAAATTTTAAAAACTGATATCTGATGGTAAATTATGAGGATTTTGTTTATGATATTTAATTTTTTGAGTTAAAATGAATATATAAAAGATACTTTATATTTCGAAAATTGTGGTGGCCATATTGGTTGCATCTCAAATTAACTTCAGGTGAATCAACAAATGGGCAAGCCCTCATACATAATATGGATGAATTTGAAATGTATTTTTCTCTAGGTTGTATGTGGGTTTAATACGTTTATAGCAATGTTACCTCTAAATTATCAATTTGAGATCTCACCTCGATACCTACCGACTGTGATGATACCTATCAATCCGTGTTATATATGTATGTCTAGTTGATAATTATGGAGCTGACAGACATAGAAAAGTAATACTGTTTCCATATGAACTAGTGTCTTATAGTCGGTAGCATTCAGAAATGGTTGTGATCAATTTTGTGGTCGCTCTTTTTTTGGATTTTCGGGGACTATGTGCTCCATGATGGACAAAACCCACACTAGAGTGCTATATAAAATAATATAAATGACATTTGTATGTGGTTACCACATAGATATATCAAACTATTGTTCAATTCGGGACCAAAAATTCAGAAAATATGGCTGAACCCCAAGATTGGGTTATGTCCTTTAAAATAGGAATTTAGCTCCTTTTTAAATAAAAACAACGGAGAGGGCCAATTATCACTTCATCAAAAATTACTTCCGAATCACTATCAAACAGAAACTGACACAATATTATGTAAATAGCCCAATGGCGAGACGACTAATAATAAATCGACGGCAATATTCGGAAATTTTGGATGAGGGTTAGTATTTAGCTCAACTTTACTTTGTAAAGTTTAAACTATTGCCATGGGTTGGTTTCCGTCCACCGGGACGGCCGTCCGTCAACAATTTAGCACACCCTACATGTCACAGTTCTTAGCCGATCGTCACCAAACTTCATATGGATCTTCGGGTGACCTCTACATGGGAGTCATCAATTTTTCCAAAATCTGTTAAAAATATGGCCGCCAGCAGCCATCTTCGATTTCAAAATTGAATCCATTGGCACATCCGGCAGCCCGCAGTTATTTGATAATTGTTTTGAAAATTTACAGGCATGTTTATGATCTGCTCTAGCTGGCAGCTATCGAATATGAAAATTGTTTGATGAAAAACGTGGCCACTGGCAGCCAATTTAGATTTTACTCTTTGTGTGACTAAATTCTTTGGCACACCTACAGACCACATTCCTCATCTAATCGCCACCAAACTTCCTACGGATCTTCGGTGTGACCTCTAGATGGGAGCCATCATTTTTTTCCGTATTTCCATCGTTGAAAAACTTGGCCACCAGCGGCCATCTTGCATTTTACTCTTTGTATGACTAAATCCTATTGCACACCCTACAGCATACAGGTCACCTCCCTCATGAATCCGAGCATCAGCAAACTTCATTTGGATCTTCGGGGTGACCTCCAGATGGGAGGTATCGAATTTTTCCCCGAAATTTGTTAAAATGTTTGAAATTTTACAGGCAAGTTAGAGGATGACCTCTAGATGTGAGATATCCAATTTGAAAGATTTTTTGATGAAAAACATGGCCGCCGGCAGTCATCTTGGATATGACTTTTTGCATGACTAAATCCTCGATCGAGGTTTTGTATTTAATTTCAGGATTTCCCTCACATGTTCCCTGCACGTGGAGTAAAATTTGTCTCAATGTCTGTGTTGCAATGGAGCTTTCCACAGAGGCCACACCCACAGCAGTAGTCCCGCCCACTGGTAAAAATACTTTATCCACACAAATATTGTCTGTTACCGAGATCGACTTCCAAAGTGAACTCATCAGCACTTGCCCTTATGTTAATTAGCTGAAACAGACTCATGTATATGATTCGTTCAAATTTGAACTTTTAACCAGTTTGATTTAAAAAAAATTATTTAGATTTTATTTTTTATTTTTTTTTTAGATTGAACTTTGATCTGCTGTTGAACAAAAACAAAATAATAATTTGTTTTTTAAATTAAAAAAAAAATTTAAATTATTTTTTTAAATTAAATATTTTTTATTTTCTTTTTAGATTTTTAGATTGAATCTTTAAAAAAAAATGTAATTTAAATTTTTTTTTACTTGATTAAATTTTTTTTAAATTTAATTTTAAAATTTGCTTTTTAGATTTTTAGATTGAAACTTATTGCTAAAAAATTCAGAAATTTGTTTAAAAAAATTTAATTTAAAATATAAGTTCGTTATAACATCTGCCGTGGTACCCCGAGGCACCACACCAAAATTGGTTAAAATCGATCAAGGGCTCTGGAAGAAAAATTGCATACAGACCAGAGCAGACAGACAGATCACTGAACTCTAATATATATCTAAATCAGAGAACATACATTCGTTTTGCCATTAAATGTGAAAATTATGACAAGTGTCATGCTAAACGAAAAACATTGTTATAATCACGGATAAATTTATAACATCATGCCGCAAATATAAATCTCAGTATATTATGATTTGACAACAAAAAAGTTGTTTGAATATAGCCAATTTAACACTGAATGTATGCATGGATATCAAAATTAGGGTGAAGAAAGATGGCGTCGAAAAAAATCTCCGCAGCCAGCGGCCGGCTCGGCATCTGATTGGTCGAATATATTCTAATAAATTGACATTGGGCGGGACTACGTTGTGGGCGTGGCCTCTGTGGAAAGCTCCATTAGAGTAAACATTATAAATCAGATGTCTTAAACAGGTATGGGTGAACCACATATCGATCTATTATGGACCATTTGGGCTCAAATAGACCGATCGGTCTTTTACAGCCTGTGTGGGATAAGGGGAGTCACTCTAAACTCTAAAACCAATACTTAAAATTAATTCTGATTTCTTTTGAAAGATACGGAAAAACTATTTGCTGAGAATATTCAAAATAAACATATACAACAAAGTCAAGAAATTTAGAGTTCCCTCTCTTATAACAGTGAATAACGTACCAGGAAGACCGATCGGTTTATTTTAGCCCGATCGGGCTGTTATAGATCGATTTGTGGTTCACTCGGGCCTGTTAAATCTTTAAATTAGCCAGACAAGGCTGACAACCCGATGGTCCCCAGCCATTTCACCACAATATCCACATGACCGTCAAATCCGTCAAATTCGATACGAAGATGATCCTCGACGGCCATGTTCCTACATCACTGCAAAATGTAGGCGGGAAATTTTACGGTTTTATCGGCAGCAGAGTTGCCACCAGTAATATACCATGGACACCGCATATTTGCCTACACCGTAGCACATGGGCGTGTCGTTAAAAAAAAAAAAATATATAAAAAAAAAAAAATATATATATATATATTGAAACCGAGCGCGCCACTTTATAACCCGCTTTGGTGTAATTATACATACATACCTGCGTATGCATAGCGAAGTTGTTTTTAAAGTGGCCCGCTTGGTTTAAACAAAATATATTTTTATTTGATATTTTACTATTTTACTCGTTTAAACGACACGCCCCTGCATGGGCACCATATATTTAAAGGTTATACTGCAAAATTTACAATAGACTGTATTTCCCTATACCACGGTATACCATAGATTTAACAGTTATGCCACAATTTAAGTGATGTTTGACCGAATAGAATGGCAAATACCTATTCTGAGTGCTCTCGCATATATTTTTTTAAAAACATTTCCATAAATAAAATTATGGGTGTATGCCAAGTGGTTTTCAAGAACCAATGCTCGGTGAAGTAAAATTCGGCTCCATAATTTTACGAACTATACTGGTAAGATTCCATTGTTTTCGGAAACAAGGCTTGGTCGAATGTGAAGATGTCAGCTCGAGATTGCATAATTCAGGTTCATGACTTTGGAGACCCGATATTGCTTTGCGTCGCTTATACAATCATGGAATTTCTCCGGGACTAACTTTAATCCGGATTCCGGATCCGGATCCGGTTTTGGCGGAAAAGGTGATTTTTCCGGATCCGGATCCGGATCCGACCCATTTTTTTTAAATTGCTTTAAATCACTATTATGTGACATTTTCGCATTATATCACCGTTGTATGTGCTATTATCAGCTGGATAGATGTCCTAGCCATGAATCCGGGCCGAAAAAGTGCTATACAACGGTGATATAATGCGAAAATATCACATAATAGTGATCTAAAGCAATGTTAAAAAACTGGGTCGGATCCGATCCGGATCCGGAATCCATTCCCGATTTGTATGTACATCTGCACTCTCAGCAATCATGGACTAATGACAGAACGAGAGAGAGAGTGTGTGTGAGAGAGAGAGAGAGAGGGAGAGAGAGAGAGAGCGATTGAGAGATACAGAAGAGAGAGAGAGAAACGGACAGACATAGGGAGGGAGAGAGAGAGACATGTATATATGACTAAGTTCCAAACTACCTGATAAAATGACACTTCTTTAGAGAAAGCCGCCTTGAAATACAAGTAAATGGACGAGCAAATGCGACGTATCTCTATTACGCGGCGACAGACTAATTAATACACATTGACCAGTGTCCTTATATGACCCGAGTTTCAAATAGGCAACAGAAAATAACCCGGCTTCTATTCCCGATTTGTATGTGCATCTGCACTCTCGGTGATCATGGACTAATGACAGAACGAGAGAGAGTGTGTGTGTCTGTGAGAGAGAGAGAGAGAGACAGAGAGAGAGATAGAGAGAGTGATTGAGAGATACAGAAGAGAGAGAAACGGACAGACATAGTGGAGGGAGAGAGAGAGAGAGACATGTATATATATATGACTAAGTTCCAAACTAACTACCTGATAAAATGACAGTTATTTAGAGAAAGCCGCCTTGAACTGAATCGAGACGACAGGTATGCACACAGGCCGCCTTTCGAATGACTAGGGGCTAACGAATAAACGAAAGAGAGAGAGAGAGAGAGAGAGAGAGAGAGAGAGAGAGAGAGAGAGAGAGAGTAACGATACAAGTGACCCAGTCCGGGTCCGGGATTAACAAGCGAGAACAATCCGGATTCACTTGTATGAGCCAGTCGTCTGTTTGCAACCACGGGAAGCCCGGATTCGTGGCTAGGACATATATCTAGCTGATAATAGCGTATACAACGGTGATATAATGCGAAAATGTCACATAATAGTAATTTAAAGCAATTTTAAAAAGTGGGTCGGATCCGGAATCCGTGAAAAAGCACTTTTTCGGCCCGGATTCGTGGCTAGGACATCTATCCAGCTGATAATAGCACATACAACGGTGATATAATGCGAAAATGTCACATAATAGTGATTTAAAGCAATTTTTAAAAAGTGGGTCGGATCCGGATTCGGATCCTGAAAAACAAACTTTTTCGGCCAAATCCGCAATCCGGATTAAAGCTAGTCCCAATTTATCCCAGATATAATCAATTCAATGCTTGTTGTGATATCGGCTCAAAAAGGTCACAAAAATAATGCAATCTCGAGGTGGGACCATCCCCTATTGTGAAATAGATTATTATTAAAGGAACAATTATTAACAAAGAAATATATTGCAAGCGACGTTCAATGTTATAAAGTTCCGCGTCACAAAAGGTCGGAACACCAAAAAGTTCTCAGGTTTTGAACGGGTGGAATATGATCTTTATACGGACGTAGCGAGAGTAGAGATTCATACGGACGTAGCGAGAGTAGATATTAATTTCATGATCTAGGTCAATCTCAGGATTCATCATTCAATTTGGAACAAATTTTCGAAAGGACCTGAAAGAACAAGAGTTTTGTTTTCAAATGTAAAAATGTGCTGCGTGTGCGAAGGATCGGTAGCCCACAACTAAACGTAATTGCCCATTTCTACCCTTTGATCATTGAAATTGACAAACACAATACCCGGCCACTATTGTCTGCAGAGTGAAATTCAGATCCAATATGAGTTTGTGAGAATTAATGCTGTGTGTCTATGTGTTCGACTATGATCCTGCGAATTGTGTAGATTTTATCTACCGAGTCCCGCTTCCATTATCTTGATTAAACCGGCCTTCAACAAAAGACATTGTGATCCCACGGTTGTCGATTTGCCGTTGTTGTTGGTGATATTGTTTGGTCATCGCGGCTTTTATTTTTATTGATTTCAGTATAAACATATTTTGTGGCCCATGTTGCGTGCATATCCGCTGTGTTGGTTCACGGTGAAATAAAAGTCACACGCAACTTTGGAATTTCTCGCGCAAGCGTGATTACGCGAGATGTAGGCAGTTCTGATCGACAAATACTGTATAATTGGTTCCCTTTAATTACGGCCATATCCGAATAGATTTATTGTGGCCGTAAATTAACTCAACCACGGAATTTGGCCGAGAACGTTTTCAGACTCGACTCTAATAAAACTACATGCATGACCCATTCAAGCAGAGGGAGATGAATAACCTAGAATATGAAACGAAACTGGCTGAACTGACGTCATAATTTCCCAAAGATTAGGAGCTGAGAGATTTCCGATGAATGGCAACAAGCCATATACCTGACTAAATCCTGAAAAGTTACCCATAATTCTGCTGTGGTTAAGGAGTCGATTATTTAGGGCATTACTGTACATGCAATGTTAAGTCGGCTATGTTCAAACAATGTTTTTGTTATCAAATCATAATTTACTTAACTTGCGATTTGTGCAGTAATGTTGGGAATTAATTCATGACTATAACAGTGTCTTCAATTTTGGGTGACAGGGTAAGTGTGTGCATCATAAACAAAGGTTGTAAAACCATTTAAACTTTTTTAGCGGACGAATGTCTCTTCTTGGCAACAGCTATATACCCGACACCTATATATATATATATATATATATATATATATATATCAGGATGGCTGTGAAATCATCAAGTGTATATACAACAAATCTCACTACGGACTAATACACGTGCATTCAACTGTTGGGCATGTGCATTGTATAAGTAGTTTGCCGTTCATACCCTAGCTCACTACAGCCCTATATACTGCGTTTTGGTTGTAAAATTGCCATCATGGTTATATAGAAGGAACCAAATGTTTTCCATATGCCTCAGTGTTAATGTTTGGCCTCGCCCACTAAATTTGCTACATACGAATTGCACGAAATCGTAAATTTCGTGAAGCCCAACCCTTCGCGCATCTTTTGCCATGTATGAGTACTATCCTGACCACAACTTTTTCAACTTTTCAACACGCGTTTTCCACACTACCCCACTTTTTGCACAAAATTTGAACTGCTGATGAAAGCAAATACCCTACCTTATTCGCCCGTTTATGTATGGACACGAACGCATTTCAGACAAGGGAAAACCAAATTTATACATGCCATATGTGTTATATCTTTTAAATTTGTAAATATTATTGAAATATTATACGCCAATCGCGTGCCAGAATTTTTTTAACTCGTATTCGAGATTGGGTGTAAAAACGAAAGGGAAGTAATTCTACTTATTTAGTTCCTGCTAACCTCATGTGGACGTATACCCTTATAGAGTCGTTACTGCTCACTATTATCGGTATGTGTCTATAAGATGTTCGTTGAGCGCAGTGGAATATTTCAAACTAGGGTGACATAGATGCATTAGATTAGATAGGGCATGTGCTACATTGGTTTTGTTTCAAGGCGGCCACCATCTTTGGAGTCAAAGCATTGCAATGAATTGAATTCAGGGAGGAAAATGCAAAAATCACATATTCACACTAAAAGTCTTAATTCTTAATAGCTTAATTATTTTAATACAAATTTAGCGTTTTCGTTTCCCACAAATTCCAAATTCGTGGAGTCATTTCATGGCGAAAATTTCTAGCATCTAATTAAACTGGGTGGCGTTGAGACACGTTGTAGCCACAATACCACACCTTGTCGCAGTCATACTTAATTTATATATTTATCTATATTAGATTTTGGTTAGTATATAAGCAGGTATGTCATTTTCAAACATGTATGCCTAAGTCTGCCTATATCGTGTATAGAATACCGAAGGGACCATAAGTCATCGCTCGTAAATAATATAAATAAGGTGCAAATGTATAGTCATCCAATTTCCCAAATCCATGGAACAATGCCGAAACGAATAAAAATTTTCTTAATCGAAAGATGCCAATCAGAATATGTCATTTGTGTAACGATTTCTCCGATCAGGGGCAGATAATACTAATGGTATTCCTTCTCGTTTAAATAACCAATCGGCGTGATGTAAATTGTGACTGTGTTCCGGTGATAACATTGTCTTTTGGCCACATTGAAATGAACATCAGTTATAAACTCAATTACCTCCATCCAATCAGATGTGAGAGACGGATCTTTTTGTGTGACTTATGCGCATCCCGGTCGATTGATGGAGGAATGAATTCCAGCTTAGCGCCGTACTTTCGTTTAAGATGACAGGCACTTCGTCTTATTGTGATTTAAACAAATATTAGTTTTATATTGCTCCATTAGTTGCTATAAACCAGCGGTTAAATACATGGAAAGAACGTGGGCATATCACTTTGATATTCTCCCATCGAAATTGAATTTAGATGCAACTGGAGTGAGCTTTTTTGGATAGACATGCTGGAATTTAACTATAGCATAAAAAATGCATGATGTCTGAAGAGTTTGTCAATAATATCAAGATCTACAACTTGGATACATATAACTCAATTATTCATACACTATAGGCTATATCATGGGATCTGATGGCATCCAACAGTTTTCTCTTGAAGCGTGTAGTAATTAAAGATGCATAATCCGAATTAACGCTCCCAAATTACTATTTCTTTGTCTTCAGGGGTAAAAACAAAATTGATTCGAGTCGAGGAACCCACACACCAAAGCTCAAGAGTGATCAAACATCGATTTTTGAAATTTGTTATTTGCCTAGATATGTACATTTTTGTGGCCTGGAAAATATTCTTCAAACCGACTGTCTCGGACCAAATTGCGGATGAAGATGGATAACTCTAAAATCAAGTGGCATTGTGTGTCAGATAATTGACAATCCGGCCAGATTTCGTTGAACAAAATGTTGACAAATAACATGTTTTTGGCAATTTTATACTATAGCTGACTGTGGGTAGCATTATTATTGGGCAATTAATCGATTTTTGTACCTGAAGCAGCAATGTAAAATGTAATCGCTTCCACGTGCAGCGTTACTGTGCGATTGAAAAAAAAACAACAATAAACTGTGTACCACAGCACAGGTTTGTCCCTTGGACAATGGAACACTCTTAGAACAAATGTGTATATATTATACACAATATGTGTTACATTTTATCTTAACCCTTTACCCAACAAAACGCCCAGAAAAATAGCCCAAATGAAGCTGCAACAGCCTAAATTATCTTGGGTCTGTCTCAATAGAACCATACAAATATGGATATCATTGGAACCGGCTCATTGACCACATTGTGATAGTTACAGTTATGCCCTGTGCCAATGCATTCTCTTATATATGCGAGTCGACCATAGGTTGCCTCGCATATATAAGAGAATGCATTGGCCTAAAACAAATTCATTTTTTAACACTTCTTACCATTTTTTCTTACATTCTTTAACAATTTTATAAATTTTTTTTACATTTTTTAACAATTTTTATAATATTTTTCTACATTCTTTGACAATTTTACCATTTTTAATATGTGTTAAGCCAATGCATTCTCTTATATATGCCAGGCGACCTATGGTCGACTCGCATATATAAGAGAATGCATTGGCACAGGGCCGTTTTGTTGGGTAAAGGGTTAAACAAAATTGTATAGAAACTGAATGACAATTGCCATATATGTGTGAGTGTATCATAGTTATTAGATGAGATGTGTTCTGTTGGAGGAAAAAAATGGCAGCAGCTTTAAAATTTGTTATACACTATGTTTGTGTCAAAACTGAACACAAAGTCTTAAAGCTGCTGTCAGATTTTTAATATGGTAGATTTTACGAGGGTTGTGTCTCAAAGAGAACATATCTCATCTACTAACTATAATATACTCATATATATTCATTCATATTCACTGTTGAGAAAATTCCACCGACACATATATGTCATGTGTCATTTCTGCACAATTTTGTTTAACATAAAATGTAACACATATTGTGCAGAAGTTATACACACTTGTTCTAAGAGTGAAATACATACTCTTCAAATTGTTAACCCTTCCATGACTGGAGCTTCCTGAAATCTAGAAAATATTCTGTGCCAATACATTCATTTATATATGCGAGTCTCCCACATATGCTTGAGGAATTAAAAAGTGTCTTGCCAAAACTTTTGCCAAATGAAAATAGTTTTTGCCAAATGTGAATTATTTTTGCCAATGGCAAATTTGGCAAGTGGCAGCGCGAACCCTGCTCGCAAATACAAGAGAATACATTGGTCTAACAATATTTACCATGACCTTGTACGCCAGTGCATTCTCGTATATATGCGAAACTCCCATATGCACCGTATCTTTAATGCTGCATCACCGCAGCTCCCGTCATGAAAGGGTTAAGGGCAATGGGCGGGGCTTTTGTCGGTAGAGGGAACACAAAGTTGAAACTGAGACGATGTAATCGAAAGAATGTTCATGTTATTTCATTAAAACAAATAATACAAATAAACAAATAGTAGCACTATGATATCATGCATGGTCGATGACTTGGGCCAATAGCAGCCTATAATATGCCAACATTCAAACCTATATATTCATCTCTATATGAAGATAACAAACTTTCAAAAATCAAAAGCGAATTTCTGCAAGCATCCACCCTAATATAAGATGTGCATCCACCCTAATAATATAAGATGTGAGTTTGCATTTGAAGATACGCAATAGCAGTTCAGACTGTAACCCTTTCATGGCAGGATCTGCGCTGGTGCATCATTAAATACCCTGTGTCAGTGCATTCTCTTATATATGCAAGTCTCCCATAGGGGGCCTCGCATAGGTGAGTATGCACCGGCGTACAATATCAAGATAAATATTGTTAGGCCAATGCATTCTCTTATACATGCGAGGCGCCTCATGGGTGACTCGCATATATAAGAGAATGCATTGCCACAGAGTTTTCGCAAAAATTCAGGAAGCACCATTCATGAAAGGGTTAATAATAAACAAACTATAATATTATATTTGAGTGGCGGGAAAAATCGTCCAATCCTAGCTGAAAAATATTGTTTATGGACATGCGGTGTCAACATATAGTTGTGTTGCATTGATATACATGTGGCGATTAATACATGTATATAGGAGCATTCAGATGCTGTATTTCCTATATCCATTACAGAATCACGTAAAGTCATTTAAAGATGATGATTCTCTCATCTGATCTCTCTGTACTTATTCGGCCTTCATGCTGTATTCGGAGTACCCAGGACATTTTCAGATAATAAGTTATAGTCGTTAGTTTAACCCTTTACCCAACAAACCGGCCAAAAACGCCCAAATAAAGCTTCAACAGCCTAAAATATCTTCGGTATGTCTCAACAACACCATACAAATATGTATATCATTGGAACCGGTTCATTGACCACATTGTGATGGTTACAGTTATGCACTGTGCCAATGCATTCTCTTATATATGCGAATCGACCATAGGTCGCCTCGCATATATAAGAGAATGCATTGGCCTAAAAAATTCTTTTTTAACACTCTTTACCCTTTTTTCTTACATTCTTTAACAATTCTATAATTTTTTCTTACAATTTTAAACAATTTTTATAATATTTTCCGACATTTTTTGACAATTTTATCATTTTTAATATGTGTTAAGCCAATGCATTCTCTTATATATGCGAGGCGACCTATGGTCGACTCGCATATATAAGAGAATGCATTGGCACAGGGCCGTTCTGTTGGGTAAAGGGTTAACTTATTATCTGAACATTTCCTAAGGGAATTATACTCATCAATGAGTATTATGCAAAGAAAGGGTTAAAGATACACAATCCGATTTAGCATAAATAAGACAAAACATCAGTTAATATTCATATTACCAGGCAAAAAATAATATGCAATATACTTGAAATTGGCGTCATTCGTATCACTCATGCACCACGAAAATCCATAATATCATCCACGAGTAATACATCGAAAACGATCACAAAATGCAATAATTGAAAACGCTCTTTGTTATATGTCGCTTTTTGGTCGACGGAAGTATGGACGCTTTTTATTAGAGACCATCACTGAATTTTTGCTTGGCTGACAACAATTCAAACGTGTTAAATATCCGGTCATAAAAACTTCATCATGACCCTTTCTTTACTAAATACTCATTAACGAGTACCTTACTCGTATTTAAATTCGGGCAGTACTATATTTCGCTCAGTTTTGAATTCGCGCATTTTAATTTCGCGCAACTTGCTGCGCGAATTCAAAACTGATAAAAAAAATCGTAAAAGTATTGTATATGATGGGAGTTTCAGTTCTCAGTCGTTCTTTATAAGATACGCGTGCATGTATATTAAATGCCACATTTTTCGAAACTTACATCGAGCATAGAGCATAACTGCATCATCATTTTTTTTTTAATATGTGTGTTTATGTAAGGTCCAAATAATCATTCTGGTATTTAAATAGTTAAAGGGGCTTACAATCATCTAAACATCTAAGATTTTACAATGATTTATCGCTTTACGCGTGAGTAGTGGTGTTGAGATAGGTTGTCCACATGCACATATACTGGTCTATTCAATAGAACGTTCCGCAATGTACATGTAACTCAATAACATATCCATTTTATTTTCATTACGTTTTGGTGTAAACTTAGGAGTCGTACTATTTTTCGCTCAGTTTTAAACTCGCGCACCGATGGGTGCGCGAAAAATAGTACTGCTGAATTTAAATACGAGTAAGGTAGATATCTTAGTGTTCAGATAGTAAGTTCAACAAACGACCATGTTGAAATTATTATCTGAACATTTCCCACCGATGAATCCTTCTGAATTTGTATTATTCTTTTGTATTTGTGCCGTCTGCTTTTATTTCCTGGATATCCCTACATCTGAAAAATAGATTATTCCAATGCATACTTTTATAAGAGATTGCATGTTTTATGGTGTCAAATCTGACAGGACATCTTGAACTGCTAAAGGATTTTCCCCGCCATACGTACAGAATGTCACAGACTGATTTTAAGTTCAATGTGCGACATAGTGTTTAATCTACACATAGCTATTATCACATACACGGATTTCATACGCACGCGCATCTAAATGCGGCCACGCAAATTGTCTGATCGGAAATGATGGCTGAGATTATCTCAGATGGGAATCCATGTAACAGAACACCTCCATCTGTGTCTTCTTTGAATCATATGGAAATCCAAAAGGCGATACGTGACTCGAACCAATGATGTGATATAAACACAGATACGTGTATATCATGTATATTTATATATGTGTCACCTACCTTACTCGTATTTAATTTCGCGCAGTATTATTTTTTCGCTCAGTTTTAAATTTGCGCACTCTGAATTCGCGCACACTCAGTGCCGTGCAAATTCAAACTGATAAAATATATCGTAAAAATGGCATGACATGAATTTTAGTTAAGATTTTAATCAATCGTGTATGTAGATTTAACCCTTTCTACACTAAATACTTATTGACGAGTAGTTCCCATTGGACATGTTCAGATAACCATAGGTTGTTTGTTCAACTTATTATCTAAACATTTCCCACCAATGAATATGAATTTTTCTGCACTTGTATTATCATTTCGTCTAGCTGTCGTCGGCTCACATTTTCTTAACACCTATTCAAATGAATAATAGACCAGTCAAATATATACATGTATAGCTAAGTGGGATAATCCATGGACAGAAAGGGTTAAAGACCACAACGATATGAATGATACATGATATAAATTATACAGCGCGCACAGAGGGTTAACTGTTAATTATTTAGCTATGAAGATATAAGCAGTTCTACTCATCTTGATCTAATAATAAGCATGATGTTTCGATAGTGACGGGCACTGACATGACATCGAACACAGTATATATGGCCTATATATATTGATGGCAGCGACCGTCGACATAGGCGGCCAATTCGTAGTTTACGGTATATCGACTAACCCTTAACCCTTACTAAATGGATTCTCCAAGTCAGTTAAAAGGTGTACATCGGAATGGTCTATTATTCATTTGGAGGGATGTTAAGGTGGTAAAAGCAGACGACAGATAAATAAATCTGCAGAAGGAGACATGTTTGTTGAGGGCAATGTTTACATAATAAGTTCAACAAACCTTGAACATTCCTTTGTGATAATTCTCATCAATGATGGGTTAATGCACAAGCCTCTTAATTTGTTTTCTCACTGAAATCCTTGAGTCTTACTACTTTTCGCTCAGATTTAAATTCGCGAACTATAATGGGTACACGACAAAAATAGTACTGCGCGAATTTAAATACGAGTAAGGGTCAAGTGCACAAACAGTGAAGAAGTAGAGGTGGATTGCAGAGAACGAGAAGAACTGCATGGTCACGATTTTCTGTACTGCATATATATGACTCGTTCGTCCTCTAGTTAAAAACAGGTCGAATTCCAGAGAGATCCTTTGAAAATTGCACTGAATTATACGCTTTAGCACTTATTCGTGAAAATCCCGCAGGTTTATATCCCTAATTTCACAATCACTATATCATGTTATCCCACCGACCATATTGGCGGGCGAGGCAATGTTTATCCCCGGGGCAGGATACATGTTCCCTGCTGAAGAAAATGGCGTGGCAAATGAAGATGTGAAACTAGAACCAAATCCATTAGAGAAACTGCTGTTGAAACCGGAAAACTGTCCCGCGTGCCCTGGTGACGTCATAAACGATCCTCCCCTATGCATATACGTATGCATCGACGGATGGACAGCTCCGCTGAGCGAGTGGGGAAACGCAGAAAACGTCTTGTCCATTGGCAGCAAGAAATCAGCGAACCCGGATTTCTTTTTCTTGCTTTTAGCCGACATCTTCCTGTTCCGGGTTTGAATCCCGTCCTTTTTCATTGTTAGTGGTCGGCTGACCTACAATATAATAAAAGCTCAGATGAATGCGCATGCGTGGTAGCAACCGATCTTAAAGTGGTTTGAAACACTCTGCTGCGGCTCACATAAATTACATGTGCATGCTCATGTTCAGCCAAAACGCACACGCTTGACTACCAAAAGATAACATATCGGGGTTCACGATATGATGGCTATTGGCATACAATCGCGACCACGGGAGGCACGTGATGTTCGATTGAATATCAGAATGTAGGGTATCACATAGCACCATATCCCATAATATGTCAAATATAGCGAATTATCGAAATATGAAATACAACGGAAAAGAGAAATAGGAAAATACAGCGAAATAGAACGAAAAATCGAAATAGGGAAATACAGCGAAATAGCGAAATAGGGCGAAATATAGAAAGAAATATAGAAATATGAAATTATTTTTATAAACGAAATAACGGAGATATTTGAAAAAGTGTCTGACGAAATAACGGACATATTTGGAGAAGTGTTTTAAAGAGCGATTATATGCCAATAGCCATCATATCGTGAACTCCGATATATTATCTTTTTATAGTCAAGCTTGTGCGTATTAGGTGTCATGTTCATCTTAAAGGGGTGTTGTACACTAAATCTGGCCGTCGCGAATATGTGATTTTCGGGGGGGGGAAGGGGGTAATCCTGGTATGGTCGAAATTTTTTGCCTTTAATTAGAACAATCTAACTAAGAAAAGCAGTTTGATGTTTAGCTATTTTTTCTTTTTTCTTTTCTTCCTCGGAGTTTTCTCTCCCGAGGAAGGGGTTATGATTGTGCTGATCTTCGTGCAATTTCCAGCTCGGCTCTTCTGGTGATATCTTTACTTCTTTCTAAATTTGGCCGTTTATGGAATCATCTCCTTTTATACTCAACAGAATATATGCAACAAATGAATGCATGTGACTTATTTGAGCCATGGATTAGCGCAAAATAAACTCATGTGCTCTATGAACGATGTAAACAGAGTGGTAATTAAATGAAAATGAGTTAATGAGTCATAAACTCATTTTCAATAAAATTTTGTTGAGTATAATAGGAGATGGTCCCATAAATAATGGCCGGATTTAGTGTACAGACCAGTACAGTCCCCCTAAAACGTAGGTGTTTAGCTTAATGTTATATTAAAATTGCCAGCATACAAATTATTTCTTTCATATAAAGTAATAAAGTGACTTTCGTTGGCGAAATCGTTCCCGTTTGTTCAAATTTATCAGTGATTTTCGGGATGAATGAAGTTTTGCTTGTTTTCGTTATTTGCGTATTTGAGATGTCGTGTTTTATGAAAGGACACAGCCGGTGTTGATAAAGGGCACAGCCGGTGTTGATAAAGGGCACAGCCGGTGTTGATAAGTATTTTGACAATAATAGTTTAATATTGCATTCTTCAAATGAGTTTAGTGGCTCAGGCGTTTAATATCATTTTGGAGTAGTGAAATAAGCACATATTATGCCTTTAAAATTCCAGAAAGAATTATAAATACAGAGTATCTCTCTTTCCGGGCAAGATTGTCAGCATGAGCAGATTGCTTTTATTAAAATTGTAGTCGATTTGATGACATGTTTGCACTATAATATCTCCGTAACATGTTTATCTGACAATCTCTCTCGGACTTGAGAAACATGACGTCACACAAATTCGCGTTGAAAGTAAGTTAACCCTTTACCCAACAGAACGACCCTGTGCCAATGCATTCTCTTATATATGCGAGTCGACCATAGGTCGCCTCGCATATATAAGAGAATGCATTGGCTTAACAAAAATTAAAAATGATAAAATTGTCAAAGAATGTAGAAAAATATTATAAAAATTGTTAAAGAATTTTTTTAGGCCAATGTATTCTCTTATATATGCAAGGCGACCTATGGTCGACTCGCATATATAAGAGAATGCATTGGCACAGGACATAACTGTAACTATCACAATGTGGTCAAGGAGCCGGTTCCAATGATATCCATATTTGTATGGTTCTATTGAGACAGACCAAAGATATTTTAGGCCGGTTTTGGCCGTTTTGTTGGGTAAAGGGTTAAAACTACTACTACTATGCAAACATCAAATTAATCCAGGGGTGTTGTAATTGAAATTTGTAATTAATTACAGTAAAGTAATTGAGAGTAATTTGTAATTGGGTCATTTCTCAATTACAATTAATTGCAAGTAATTAATTACTTGGACAATACACACGTAATTCAAGAACTTTTTTCAATTACACCCAATTACTTTCGAAAATGATCATGGACGTCATTTTTTTTAAATAGCAACGCATATCAGGTTGATTGTCATCTATGAAGCACCTTATAATAGTTACTTCTTCATACTTCAAATCGTCAATGATAGATAAAACACAGAGCAAAGATGAGTGAAGTGCGTGAGAAGCCATTTTCTTTTGTTTCTTAATTTGCGTTTTGGTGTGACGTACAGTATTGTTCCTATTTTTAGTGACTCGCGCTCATTAAAATCGGCGTTTATTTTCAAACGTATATATGGAGGCCATAAAGGCAAACAGGAATGCATTGTGGGTAGTTTGACAGTTGATATGATATATGCGATTTAAACATTATCAATTGACGAATCTCATATTATTGACAGACAGCGGTAACTGACCAATCGCGTTACGACAAACGAAGTTCAAGGACAACCCCTTCCTAAACAAAAGAGCTTCCCGATTATGCATTTACGCTCGTTTTAAAACATTGTTTAACACGATGATATAAGTCATGTTGCCATCATTACCACCATGCACTGCTTGACAGTTTCCGAGAACAACATATTGTGGAAAAATAGATACAGAAAGCAAATAGACACAAACTGTGTGGAAGCTGGGAGCTGATCTCATCCAATGTGGCGAAGTAGAAGCAACATGCCGGGGTACGACGAAGCTAATACATATACATGTTTATACATTCGCATTGGATATTTGCTCTCTTTTTAAAGATTTTATGAGGGTTCCGCTGACAATGTCACAATCCAATGAAATATATAGCCTGAGCCATAGCCACAGATAATAATTTTCTATGAGATATCGAGAGACGTAAATCTGATACGATTATCATAGGCTTCTCAATGTTGTTTTGTCGCACGGTGGGGAATCACGTGGTTTCGAGTTGATGAGTATCGCGCATCCAAATGGCCGAGGAGATCGAAAACGCGACCAGAAACGAGGTAAAAGGTAATAAACTATGACATATTACATAATATTTTGTCAGCTACGAGCATATGCTATACTATTTTTCAAACAAGCTGATACCTCATATGTTTCCAAACTCACAATTCTTTGCTCTAACATTCTGACCAAAGTTGTCAGTCGAAGAATTTTCATAGATACATGGACTGCAAGGGTGTGTTCCATGAACCTCCGACTGGCAACTTTGGTCAGAATGTAATAGGAAACTACTGAGTATTTCGGAACAAATAAGATATTGACTTGTTTTAAAAATAAACTAGCATATGCTCGTATATATATAACAGTCCAAATTCTGCGTTTAGTGTCAGTTCATCATATAGGGCTGACAGAGAGAAAGAAATGAGGGTAGTGGGTAAAAAGTTCCATATACTGTTACACATAACTTAATTATTAAAATTTTCCGTAAACCGTTCGGTAGGTGCCTTTCACAAGTAGTTCGTGTTCATATCCTGCACACAACAACCCTCTACAAAAAATATATTGCAAAATTTCCTGTCCAATTTGCCACCTTGTGAACGTACCCCACGCAGTATGATGCACACGTGGCAACCACCGCGAGTTCATACAATGCAGAGAGACCCCACCTACACATGAAACAGGAGAACACGCCAACCATTGGTGTACCGAATAACCGCTGTATCCTTGGTCCAGAAAGCATTGTCAGCGTTCATTCAAAATTCAACGAAGAACTGAATATTAAATTTTATTAGCATTTCCATTTAGTTAAAAATTGTATGAATAAATTAGGCTGTGAGATAGCATCGGACTGAGTTCACGGTAGGCGGTTATTTTCAAAAGTATATCTAGAGGTCATCAAGGCAAACAGGAATGCATTGTGGGTAGTTTGACAGCTGATATGATATATGCGATTTAAACATTATCAATTCTACACGCATGTTACCATCATTACCACCACAGGTTGACAGTTTACGAGAATAACATATTGTGCAAAAATAGATACAGAAAGCATCTAGACACAATATGTGTGGAAGGTAGAAGCTGATTTCGTCCAATGTGATGAAGTAGAAACAACATGCCGATGTATACAGCGAATCTAATACATATATATATAGAGGATCTGACATGAGTTTCTATTTTATACGGAATTTATCAACCGAGTTCACTAAATTCGATTTGAGCCGAGGTTTACCTATGCTCAAATAGAATTTAGTGGACGAGGTTGATAAATTACGTTTAAAATAGGACGAGAGTGAGCTGAAATACTTTTATCACATGATCAAATAAACGCGAAGCAACGCGAAGTTTTCGTCAAAAACAACGATCATAAACTGCAGCGAGCGCAAGTCATTTAAAGAACGGCGTGACGTCATCGCACGCGCTGATATTAAACGTGAGTCTTACGGATAATTATGAAACTGCTTTTATGGGCAAATTATGTGATAAACATGTTTATACATTCGCATTGGATAGTTGCTCTCTTTTATGGTTGTCTCTCTTAAAGGTCTTGTTCTGTCTATTAGGTTTGGAATAAAATATTTCACAAAGACCCACTTCATTTTCGAATGCTCAGATCACAACATATTCCATATTATATACAATTTGAAAGAGGATGCTCCAAAATTTGTACTGTCAACTTATCCGGTCGAATAAGCTGTGAACGAACATGTTGTTTTTGTCAAGGTACCGATGATTAATTTCGATCTGGTCTGTACTGCCAGTTTATTATTCGCAATGGACGGTTTTCGGGTTGGGGATTAAGTATTGTGGTGACTGAGTATCGCTATCACTTTGTGGACACTCGCATAGGGTATAGGCCACAGCTGTTCCATATTCTGGTGTAAATATATATATCTATTGGTTCATCTTCCAAAGGGTATATAATATGGAATATGTTATGTACAATGTGATCTGGGAATTCGAAAATTAAGTGGGCCTTTAAGAAATATTTTATCCCAAACCAAATAGACAGAACAAGACATATACCAATACACAATCATATAGAGTTAAATGAGCGCCATGTATGTACACGATGCAGGCCTGGACTTAGCGGTTCGATCTGACTATTAACTGGCATATAACACGTCCATATTGTGGTTTGATGGTTCGATCTGACTATTATCTGGCACATGGTAATGTTATGGTGTGAAATCGGGCAGAGCATCTTTAAATGAACGGTTCCTATGCACGTAAAGTCCGTACGTATATTCCATGTATATATCGACCTATTTTAATACCAGAACCAGGTACGTGGCTAGAGGGGATTTCCACCTTGGGAATTCCAACTGCACTCTCCCCTTGAATCAGACCAAACTCACAAGTTTTGCGGAATTCCATTCGCACCCTCCTGCATTCCCTTATACAGGCCTGGATGGTAGCCTATTCTGAATAACTTTTTCGGTTACCATCACTATAGCCAGGAGAGGGACAGCACAATGGTTCTACCCAGTTTAAGGAAATTTGGAGATTTCAAAACTGGAAATTGCATAAATCCTATAACAGCGGTCTAACTCCAGGCAAATGCAAACGGCCACGGTTGAGTCAGTTTTGAAATCAGAACAAGAAAATCGCAAAATCCTAGCATCTATAGATTGGCTTCAAGCTATCCCTATAGTATTGGAAATTTAAAACCTCTCCCACTTAGGTTGGTAAATTGCCAACTGATTACCATTTCAGTCCACAATTTTGACCAAATGTAGCAAAATATTGTTTTCTTAAATTAATTAGCCATATAGGGGAGGCACCGGACCGACCATGGTTCTGCCCGGCATGAGAAAATTTTGAAATCTGAACAAGAAAATCGCAAAATCCTAGCATCTATAGACTGGCTTCCAGCTTCAACAATTTTGACTAAATGTAGGAAACTGTTATTTTCTTAAATTAATTAGCAGTTTTGACTGGCCACGGGAGAGGGATCATGGCACAAGCTTTCCGAGTGTTGGAATTTCCAACCTGACACCCCCCTAAGGTTGGAAAATTTCCAACTGATGGCCATTTCAGTCCACACTTTTGACTAAAAGTATGAGCAAATATTGGTCTAAAAACAACAAATTTCCCTCTAATAATTTGTTGGAAAATCAAACTATAGAACAAGTTCAACATATTGTTGGTGTGAAATTTCCAACTAATGTTTTGTCAGGTATGAAATTTCCAAATGTTGAAAATTTTGACCAAAGTTGGGGTTGAGACATCCAACAAACCCCTCCCCTAGTCGCCACGTCCCTGACCAGAACGCGAAACAACAAGTTAAAGAGTTTAATGGAGGATAGGCGATTATACAACGTACATGGATAGGTCGCTTTGAAGCTGCCTTCATGGAACATCTTTAAAATGCGAATTGAATTGCAAGAATATATATGGGACAAGTACCTTTTCGTGGTGAATATAATAGTCCTTATATGGACATGCCATCAGAAAGCCCCTATTATTTGCCTTCTGAGTATATACATGTATTATGTTGCACTTGTTCAACCGAGTTAAGGACAATGATTATCAATTCTGGAAACCATAGTTAACTCGGTTGATGTAAAAGGTCCACTTTCTCCCTAATCACGTGTCACTGTGTCACCCTATAGACGCAGACAATGTCAGACAGATAACCATCGCCAGTCTGCATTATATGTTCTGTCCGAATCAACCGTCCCCCCATCGATTGAATAGAGTCGCTTTTATTCCTTCTTGTTTGTCCCCCACCATACAGGTTTAATTGTTGGTGCTATATGGGCATTCGTTTGAGTTTTTTCGCTTTCACTGTTGAATTCAGACCTCGTTATATAGTTAGTTTCAGCAGGTGAAATGTCAGTGTCATTCTGATCAGATAAGCGATGTTATCAGCTGACCATCAAACGCCTACTTTTAATTCATGCCCCCCATTAGGCGGGACATAGCTAAGCTGCTTTTTATTCTACATATTTATATGCAGTCTTACTCTTCAAGCTTCAAATTAACCTTTTGTACGCTATGATGAGTAGTTATCACATAGGAAATGTTCCGATAATAATTTAAACTAACGACATTGCATGTTGAACTTATTATCTCAACATTTCCCTCAATAAATTGGGCGCTTTGTGCACTTTTTATTTATCCCTCCAAATCAATTATTGATCATTCCAATGTATACGTTTATAGCCGGATGGGAGAATCCATGCATTACTATACACGTATAAAGGGTTAAACATAGCAATTGCTCTCTTTTTCACGTTATATATATGTTTTATAAGACTTGTCGAGTATTAGAAATGATGACTTCAGATTTTTTTTATTCTTCAGCGCTTAAACAATAAAGTGTTAGTTTCTTCATCATATAGCGAACATAAGGAGCGTATTGTGTTAGATTATTCCTCATATATAGTGAACATAAAGAGCGTTCATCTAACTTATGTGCGAAACGATGGAAGCAATAATTAAATTTGAATGACTTCATCACTCGGGAACATGGTAATTCCACAATTAACCATTTTTATACTAAATGGAATCCCCCAGTCAGTTAAAAAGTGTGCATCGGAATGGTCTATTGTTGATTTACAGGGATTGTATATAGGTAATATAAACAGACGACAGATAACTAAAAGTCCTATTTATTGAGATTTCGTCCCTTGTGTTAACGAAAGAAACCTTATAAGAACCACCATAACACCAGGCCACAATTTACATTGAAAGTGCACAGCGAGCCCCACCTCCTCCCCAACCCACGCATGCGTCATGTATCTTATGTATTATTGTGTGCTGTATTTTATAGCTTCAACATCATTACAATCATGGCAACATATGGTAATAAAGCATATCGTATATATCGTGAGGGAAATGTTTAGATAATAAGTTCAACAAACGTTTGTTGAACATATTATCTATACATGTCCTGTGAGATAACTACTCATCAATGATGCAGATTGATGCTGCAGTATAGAAAGGGTTAAGTATTGCGTGTATTATCAGCTATAGTGTTCTACAAAAATTATTAACATTCTTTTTGTTAATCTATAAATGATATACAATGTCGGTCGTTTATACGATAATTTCCTGTGTTTATTCCTATTAAAATGCCCGACCGAAACAATACATATAAATATATATGTAAATTTTGTTCACGCAAAAATACGGAGCCTGTGGCTCGTATACAGTCTGATAAAGTGTGTTAGTCGTCGTATAAATCGTCACGACCTAGCAATATCGGCTTAGCGCTTTTGCTGCATGCGCTATCTAGAGGCAAGTGTCGGGCTGGGGTAGAAATGGGCTTTTGTTCTTCGAAATTTTCGTCGAGTGTGGCAAAAAGCCGTGATATATGAATGAATGAATGAAAGTTTATTGCAAAGTCACTTAATCTAGCGAAACAAACATATTTACACTATGTACATATCCACGCGTACATGGAAATTCGTGTATATAGGTGTTATACAGATTCATACATTATATAAATATTATATTCATAACATTCTTAACATAGAAGCACAATTTAACAACTATTTTGGCAATTTTGATGAATATACAGAATTTTTTTTTAGAACGCTCTTGTTTTGAAGAGTTGGTAGACCGTGAAACTTTTCCCTGGTGGGATTTTTCCAGTGTTATTTGGGGATGCACCTCTGACGGATTTGTTTTAATTCATTGCAGATCATTAAAAATGGTATTCATCACCAATATGTTCTCCACAAATATTACAGGTTTCGTTGTCTGACGATTTTCGCCACATTTTATATTCTACTGGAAGTCTGTGATTCGATGCAAGGTTCAAATCTTTAGAAAATAGTTACATAAGTGAGCCGGTAGAACCTGCAAATATTTGGACGAACCATATTCAGTTTTAATGCGACTGTAGAATGAGGCTTTTGTAGAAGGTGAGCATGAAATTTGTGTATAAAGTCCAAATCAATATTTGAGAAATCGCTCTGAGATTCCCATTTTGACCCCAATTGAAGATTTAAAAACGTTCTGTTTATGTAATGAAACTATTTGGAAATTTCACAATTACCAGAATGAAATTCTTGGGTTTGATACAATAAGGTGTACATATTTTTTTGCTAATTCAGATCCACACTCGACACAAGTTTGGTCCAGTAACCGAGCATTCTGCATGTTATTTCAATAGAGAGTGGATTTGTACCAAGTTCTCCGGCATAGAAGATACAATTATGCAAAATTTCAAGTGTAAAGTTTCTAGCGTTTGTATTATTTCATAGCCCCATACTTCGCTTCCATATAACATAACTGGAAGCACCATTGAGTCAACAATTTGAGCACCATATCTATAGGGAGGTTGAGTCGTCTGACCTTGTTCAGTGGGCCATATATGGCTCTGGTCGTAGAATTAACTGTTTTCTTAATATTCTGGCAAAATCGCCCATTATATAAAATAGTTTTACACCAAGATCAGTAAATTCCTTGACAAGTTCCAGTTCTTGACCCCAAAATAAGAATATTGGCGCATTTCTCGGCCATTTTTTTTTTTTGGTCGAGTTAACTCGCAATCGCTATGCATCTGCGTATAGTCAGAAAACGATAGAAGTGTTATATGCAAATTATCATGATCATGGTTATCGGATAACAATACCGTATCATCTGCATACAAAATGCACATCAATGTTATATAACATCCTAATCCATGTATGTATTATCTAAAATTTCGAAATTTCTTATAGCACAATCAGTCAAAAACCATTGTAAATCGTTCGCATACAAGGAAAATAAAAAAGGTGACAAAATTTCATCTTGAATTGAACAAATATTGCTCATAAATATGTTAGATAAAATATGACCATCTATAACACAAATTTAAATTTTAGTATTTACATATTTCTGAAGACATTTAGAATTTTACCATTAAAGGTACGGTTGGCCTTGGCGGTGGGTATCCTGTAAAAATATTTCCACCCGTCAAAAACCGCCACAAACAGAAAGAACATCAAAATGTAGACAGACTTTGTCCGTATACAAATAAGAAATATCGCATAAACAGTATGTTATTGTCATTTGTTTGACCATTGTTATGTAAACAAACGCATAAAAAGTTACTTTTCTGGTGTTTGTTTATATTATGATGGTAAACATAAAGAGCGTTCTTTGTTGGTGAATTCCTGATATGGAACAAATAAAGAGCGTTTATGACATTTTTGTGTGATTAGCCAGTAGCATTGTGCTGTCTTCTGTAACACAATCAGGCGCTTGCTTAGGTAAAATATAGTAGGTCTTCATGATAACATGCTGTTTACGCGATAGTCATGGTATATATGAACGAAACTGTATGCATTTTAATGTTTTTCTGTTTACGGTGATTGGAACAAATGGAACAAATATGAATATTTTCGACAACTAAGGCCTTACGTGCCATTTATGTTTTTGTAAGTTAATTTCAACCACAATGCATCATTCCAAATAGTGTCAAAGGCTTTGTGGAAGTCTACAGAGACACAGTATAATTTCTTTCCGCTAGAGAGATGGAGTGCCCTTTTCTAAAACCCATCTGTTTTTTTTTTTTCCGATATAGTGTCAAATTCTTAGGAGAAAGCTACCAGCATATTATTCAATACGGATGTGAAAATTTTGAAAAAGCAGCTTATATGGGAGCATTTTGCCTCGATATGAGTTGAGGTCGGCTGGATCCCCAGTTTTCTTGTAAATATCAGCAGATCTTTGTAAATGTATGAAACATGTTGTTTTACTGCACATATTTCAACTTTAGATTATTGTACCATTTTTCTTTTATTTAAGCATATGAATGGTGCATGTTCCTCGTGTGTAAAAGCGGCATTTCGCCCCTCCCAAATCGCCCCGGATTTAATGCCACATTGTTATGAGCTTGTCATGAATACACTTTGTTGGATTTAAAAGTGAATTATTGTGTGCTGTTATAAAGGTTAGCTGAAAATGGTGCAATATAATGTCAGAATCAGGAAGACAAATGCAATCTCAGCCAATAAACACAACTCTCCGTACCAAACAAATGCCATTTCGCGCAATAAACACTGCACAAAATCGCAGATTATTATTGATCCAATGGTCACACGAATGTAAGACACTAGAAATGAGATATTCCATGATGTAATTGATTCGATTGGTACGCGAGAAATGTGGGTACAAGTTTTCGGCATCATAAGGAGGTTCATCTTGTAGCGTGTGACTTGCAGCGTGTGAGTTGTAGCGTGTGACTTGTAGCTTATGTCTACATATATATATAGCGCTTGAATTGCCATTTGCGGAAGAAGTCTAATCGTTATACACATGGCTCATACTGATTGGGGATAGTTCAGATAGAGATAAATTACCCTTCGAATGTATAAACAGTTATAACTCAACCTATCGCCGCAAGTTCTTTAAACGGACATGGCTCATTCGAGCTGTCAAATTGTGTCAATATAATTTGGAAGGAGATATCACATAGGTTGAAAAATACACGAAAAATTGATATACTGGCTTCGTGTGGTCTGACAAATACTTTCCATGGCCATATCCATTTTCCAGCTGAATTCAATTTTTTTTGCAAAGAAGTGAAACAAACGCTCTTTATTTATACCATACCAGGAATATTAGACTAACACGGAACGCTCTTTTTTGTTCCATGTCGTGCAAATGGCTGTATTTTTTTGGGGGGGGGGGGTTGTTGGTCGTGTTCAAAGTTGTCTTTTTATGACTTCAATGCGTCTTTCTGTGATAGATGATGCTTGTAGAAAGGTAGTTGGAGTATATTTATCGACTTGTTTTTATATCGACACCTATATTATTAGGTGTATTTTGGAGCACATACCCCACAGCGGCTTTAAATTTCAACTTCTACAAAACTATAGTATCCCGTCTGCAATCACACTCATTGCTATACATGTACTGTCAAAAGGTTGTTCAAATTCGGTGTAACGAGCTGTTCCCTAATTGCAATTTGTTTTTACATTATCTCGTATACATTTTATTGTCTCTATGATATCCTGTCATTTATCTTACAAGATATAAGTCACACATGCACTATATATACAAGCGAAACCTAGCTATTGGTTAAGTATTCACATGTATACCTTATCTGTCTCGACAAATTTATATTTGAAAAAGCTGTTCGCATTACAAAGCGTGGCACAGACATACATATTATTGGATAGCTTTTAATCCATAAGTTTTCTTAAATACACATGTTGCAAGATAGTAGAAACACAACGGCACAGACGCACGTATACGTCGTCACAAGTACAACTTTAACTCAGGGACATGCACATGCTAACTAATTCAGAATCTTCCTACTCATAGTATAAGGAACAATATAACGGGAGGTCTTAATGATGGGGGATCAGAAGGCTATTTAAAACATCTCATGGAATGTCTATTATTGTATCAACCTTTAAACAATAACACATAACCAAATGTTTAAAATTGGCATGGATTTGCTATCAGCCGTATGACAATAGTCGAATGCATGGTTAATCGATATTAATCATCGATGTAAAAGCTATTCCGCCATTATAGGTGTTGTCTGGCTGATGAAACCCCGTAATGAATATCAAATTCACCGGGAAATCAAACCACCATGCAGGTTGAACACCATGGTAAGTAACCAACACACTCACGTGCAAATAGGTTCATATTGAGCCTAAATATTTTTGTATCAGGAATTTGGCGAGGGACCCTAAATTAAACTAAGCCTAAATATTCACATATTATAGGTTCATATATATGGGACTCATACCCGTTTAGTTGAATGGCGCAGGCCACAGTGAACACACATTACCATAGTAAATAGGTTTAAATATAACCTATATATTGCACAAATAGTGCCATATTATACCTACTTTGACCTATAGAGATGGGTTCATATTGAACTTATATATGGTCCAGGAGAACAGGCTGAAGTAACCGACAAGCTTGCTCGTCTACTCAATTAAACTGGTGCATGACGGGAGCTGTGCTGGTGCAGCATTAAAGTTCATATGCCAGTGCATTCTCTGATATATGTGAGCCTCTATATTTAAGAGAATCCATGTACTGGATAACATGGTCAAGGTAAATATTTTTAGGCCAATATATTCTCTTATATATGCGAGGCGCAGATATAAGAGAATGCATTGGCGCAGGGTTTTCGCAAAAATTCAAGAAGCTCCATGGAAGGGGTTAAACTGGCGCATGTATAACGTTGTCGGTACCAGGTAAATACAATGTACATGTATGTAATTGTTCTGATTATCGCCCCATGTGATGTACGGTGTGAATTGCACTTGATTTTTCTGCGATAAACAGAAGTTCATTAACTAAATGCCACGGCCTCGAGACAGCTACGGAGAGGACAGCTTCCGGTATCACAAGTTCCGTGCCAGCCATGTGGGCAGCATATCACTCATATGAAAGGGTGGCATATCACTCATATGAAATGAGAGATCTAACGTGATATCGCGATCAAAAGGGAACCGGAAGACTGATGTTTGCCTGACAAGGGCGCCGAGGTCGTCCAATGCCTGATACAGCTATATACAGAGTGACACCAAAACCAATAGCTGTTTCAGGCATGATGCAGATGCACTGTATATAAGGACAGTTCTATTGAGGGTTGCTTCGTGTGAGTGATACTCGGTGTTATATTTCCCACCAATTCCAGATACGCCATCCGCGTCTATACAATTAACCGGAAGTTTATGATGCCTTGCAATACAACTTAACCTTAAAGCGATGTGTATCACTTCGGCGAACACTGCGCTGATCACGAGGTGCACTTTAAATATTCTTGCATGATACGAAATGTAGTATTATCAGTTTTCCAATCTCATTCTTAAATTAGCACCAAACAACGTCATCGAGTTGGTGATGTTAACCCTTTATTTTCTAAATACTCATTGACGAGTCGTGGTCTTAGGAAATGTTCAGATAATAAATTCAACAAACGGCTATTTGAAGATACGTGCATTGGAATAATAGCCGCATTACATGCGTTGATTGTCGAAAAAGTTCGAAGATTCATTGGTTGATGTGGTATAATTGAGACAATAATTCGCACAGCCATTGTTAAACTAGTTTATTAAACGTCACTGTATCCATGTATAAGCTCTTGTAAACCCACAAACTCTGAACTATCTACCATAAATGTACTTGCTGCCCGAATATCCTGTTCTGTTACTTACTCAAACGAGCCCTTTCTATTTACAACTCCCCAAACACACCAACTAACGCTCTCCCCACCTTATACATATATATGCTGCCAGTTGGCTTATTATTCATATGTATGTATAATTAAACTTATTATCCCCACCACACCATTGATATATAATAATTAACACCCCACGTACTATCTTATACTCACGCATTCACAATTCTACCCGCCCTACCAAAACCTGATACAAATCCAAAATATATTGTTATATTTATGTTTCATGCATGATCTGTATATAGGGAGCAGAGGTCCATCTAAGTTTCAAAGAACTTGTCCTCCAATCCCTTATATGTTATGTATTATTTATGCATTATACTAATAAAATATGTTTAAATCAAATCCATGTATATGGGTGCAGATATGTACACAAACCGCCCGAGTGAGCAACACAAACTTACCCTGATACACTTATCACTGTGTGTAGATATTATAATAACACTTATCACTGTGTGTAGATATTATAATAACACTTATCACTGTGTGTAGATATTATAATAACACTTATCACTGTGTGTAGATATTATAATAACACTTATCACTGTGTGTAGATATTATAATAACACTTATCACTGTGTGTAGATATTATAATAACACTTATCACTGTGTGTAGATATTATAATAACACTTATCACTGTGTGTAGATATTATAATAACACTTATATATATATTGTGTATTAATTAAACATTCCATGAGTGGAGCCTCCTGATTTTTTTTTGCGAAAATACTATATGCCAATGCATTCTCTTATAACTGCGAGTTTCCCATAGGGAGCCTCGCAATATATAAGATAATACATTGGTCTAACAATGTTTACCTTGACATTAGAAGCCAGTTCATTATCTTATATATGCAAAGCTCCCTATATGAGAGACTAGTATACATATAAGTGAATACACTGGCACAGGCTCGTTAATGCTGCACCAGCGCAGCTTCCGCCATGAAATGGTTAAGATGGCGCAGAGTTGTCCGATTTCAAGCTAGAACTCTTACCGTATCTAGTGCTAGTATTTGGTTTATTTTGTTTTATAAGATACTATTAGAAATATTAAACAGATTTGGAACAATTGCTTCAAAACGACATTTCCTGGTGTCAAAAAAAATACAATGTTCTCAATGAAAGTGAATGTATTTGAACTAAAAGTGTACTAAATCAGATTTGTTATCCTTGTGATTCTCATGCGGTTTCAACTGCAGTTTTGTTTAATATAGTTTTTAGAAATGTTTTCTGTTAAAAAAAACCATGTCACCTAATTATTAATTATCTCCAACAATACGTATATCTGCAGTTCAGAAATTACGTTACAATTATGGTACAGATTATGGAAGTTTGCGTCCATGGTTTACGTGCTCTCTGAACTCTCTCGCAAGAGAAGTTTTGTCAACCTACTGTATAGTTGGGTAAGTCTCTACAACATGCAAGTACATCTTCTGTTTATCATTTTTATAAAAATGCATTATATTACAGTACATTTCGTCATATTTTGAATATTCGTGTAGTGTTGACCTCCTTGCCACGTGGCTCTCGTCCAACGTTCCACCTAAGACGAGGGTTTTACTCTATACACGTCGAGTAGGCACATGCATGTGTCCTGGATTCCAACAGTACACAAATGTTTGCATGTGCAACCTTTGTTTATTTATTTAATGGTCATAAAAATTATATGTGTATTTATAAGCATCGATCGGATGCTAAAAAGACTCCTCAGCGTGGCCTTTCAATCGGCCATCAAGGCAAGCACGATAGGACGACTCACATTTAATGTTCACCGACTTGAAGTACAGTGCAAGAAAGAAGTGCATTATTCCACTGAGCCCGTGCCACATACCTTTAAATATAGAATATACGCATAGTGTTTCTGAATAACAAATTTAATCCACGAGTGGGATTGGCGATTAACACCACGAGCTTCAGCGAGTGGTGTAAATCGCCAATCCCACGAGTGGATTAAATTTGTTATTCAGAAACACTATATATGCGTATATATTGTTTATGCCACGATCTTTACAATGCGATGGATAAACACTTTTCCGTTAAAATTGAATGGAGAAAGTTTAATCCACTCTGCGAAGTTTATGCCACTATCTTTATACAATGCGATGGATAAACACTTTTCCGTTCAAATTGTATATGGAGAAAGTTTAATCCACTCTGCGAAGTTTAATCAACAGTAGGCACGTTTAATCAACAGGTGTTGACTAAATGTAAAATTTAAACAGATGGCTTTATTTATATAGTAAGATATGCGATCGTGGTATAAATATATACACACACATTACATGCAAATAAATGGACTGAATCCTTCCAAATTTCCTTCTAAGAGGAACTTAATATACGCAGAAATCAACCATTGATGCGTATCGGTTATCGTACAGGGTTAATATCGATAAATATTCATAAGCTTATAGTCCATTGACATTCTTGTGCAATGCACGACAATAGGAGAGATTATTGAGGTTAAACGAACTGGCCTGCAACAATTCATTGCATGTCATGATCCCAATTTCGGGGCCGCCCGTATGGTAATTGAACAGGGACGCTTATTGATTTCTCTCAAAAGCGCAGACGGTAAAAACACCCCTTTGGAAATCAGTTAGCCGCGCGATAAGCCTAGAACAAATGTCGGAGCTTCGGGTTCGATATCTTTGACGCAAATCTAGATAGCAGATCCCCACACACGTTTGTTAGTCCCGTGCATAAGAATCAGAGATCTATATCTGATCTGAGATGTCTGAAGCAGTCCGATTTGTCATGACATAATATGATAATGTATTTCTTCCCACGAGGATAGATTGGTTATTTACGCCATTGTTTGTGTTACAATGAAACATCAGTTGTCTTCTAAAGTCAGTAAACTCCGGACGCTATACATACAGTTGATGTATTCATATGGCTAATTCTTATCTCACCAAGCCATCAGGTTGTTGAAGTGATTTACTAGCACCTATATAAAACGAAGATATAACCACCAAATCCAAACTCACGCAACGTCGTTCACTTCTACCCATGTCACATAACAAAAAAACGAGCTTAAAGGGGTGTTGTACATTGAATTCGACCATTTATGGAAACATCGCCTACTATACTCAACATAATAGATGCAACAAATGAATGAATTTGAGCCATGGAATGGATGAGTGCAAAATACGCTCACGGGCTCTATGAACGATGTAAAAAAAAACATGGCGATTATAATTAAAATGATTTAAAATGACTCGAGTCATTAAATCATTTTCATCATAATTACCATTTGTTTTACATCGTTCATAGATCACGGGAGTGTATATGGCACTCATCCATGGCTCAACTTCATTTATTCGTTGCATATATTCTGTTGAGCATAATAAGAGACGGTCCCATAAATGGTCGGATTTGTGTACAGTCCCCCTTTCAGTTCTGCACAAGGCGGATCTGTGCCACTATAATATCATCCACGTCGTCGATAACGATAAATAAAATAAAAGGTCGCCGACCAAAATGTTCCTTGACGAAGATGGCGGGTTTGAAGAATTTATGGGTTTCAGATCCCTATACTACAAATAATAGGAGGAATTGATTGCGGCAATATTATACAAAGTGGATGTTCACTAAATAATTATGTTACACATCTTCAATGTGTCGAGAAAGGGTCAATAACTCTAAAATAAAAAACAAAACATTTCTATGTCGAAAAATGGCAAAAGCTCCGCCAAAATAACTCCGACTGAACTCAAAATAGCAGTTGCGAAGGTTCCCATGCTGGTTGATATCTGTGTCAAGTTTTTTAAAAATTGACTGGAAAATAACGGAATACAGGCTCGGACAAAATATGCTCTCAGGATGTAAGATTCTATGTCGAAAAAGGGCAATAACTCCGCCAAAATGAGTCCGACCGAACTCAAAATCGCAGGTTCCCATGCCTGTTGATATATGTGCCACACAGACGGTGGTCATTACTATAGTCCTCCGACGGAATGTCGGGGGACAATGAAAGTGAGTATCATCATTTAAAGACATATTACGGTGGCGCCGAGTCGGATAATATCAACATTGATGTCCTAGCAAATGTTTCAGAAACGTAATCTTCCAGCATTGAAGCTAAATCCTCAAACTTTTGGATTCGTTGAAAGTTAGAGCAATTTTATAGGCACTTCTTTAAAAACGACCCTTCCTGGATTTGAAAATAAATAGAGATTATCACTACAGTATATACCCTCTGATCCATGATCTCACCTTCACAACGAGACGTGATGTGGAGACTCATATCACTTCACTGTAGTTTTAATATATTTATTATATGAATAATTGAACTTAATTATTACAACCTCTGAAATTGATTATGATGGTTATATATAGTAGACTCACGTTATGTAATTTGAAGTATAATCCACATGCATTACACACAGGGTCGCCGTTGATATTTCTTCTCCACAGGGTCGTTGTTGTTGTACCACAGTTCGAGCAGTTTGTTCCAGCTCTCCTGGAAGCCGACTGAAATGATCCGAAATCGGACGTTTAAAGGGACGTAATATATACTAAATATAATTATAATATGCTAAATATAATTTTAAAATATACTAAATATGATTATGGATCACTCACGTACTTTGTAATGTGTATAACAAGTAAATATTGTGTCACATTCTGAATATGAATACATATAACAAATTAACTATAGGAAATAATTACATACGAACTTTATATCATCATACAAGACGTACCAGGGTCAGAAATGCTAAGCAGTTTTCAATTTTCCATACAAACGTTCTGTATTATTGCCTATCAGGAAAAATCTAAAAAATGTTCACTCTTTATTTTCAAATGAATAATGATATAGAAAAAGGGACCTGCATTAAAGGTACGGTTGGCCTTGGCGGTGGTTATCCTGTGAAAATATTTCCACCCGTCAAAAACCGCCACAAACAGAAAGAACAACAAAATGTAGACAGACTTTGTCCGTATACAAATAAGAAATATCGCATAAACAGTATGTTATTGTCATATATTTGACCATTGTTATGTAAACAAACGCATAAAAAGTTACTTTTTTGGTGTTTGTTTATATTATGATGGTAAACATAAAGAGCGTTCTTTGTTGGTGAATTCCTGATATGGAACGAATAAAGAGCGTTTATGCCATTTGTGTGTGATTAGCAAGCAGCATTGTGCTGTCTTCTGTAACACAATCAGGCTCTTGCTTAGGTAAAATATAGTAAATCTTTATGATAACATGCTGTTTACGCGATGGTCATGGTACATATGAACGAAACTGTATGCGTTTTAATGTTTTTCTGTTTACGGTGATTGGAACAAATATGAATATTTTCGACAACTAAGGCCTCACGTGCCTTTAATCACTTCAATAAGTTCCTTCTGGCGATATATAGTCCGTTTGTGTATGTTGCATGTGCTTTTCGACCTATATGATGGAATCGAAACGGTCAAGCGGTTATATTGAAGCAAGTACATCACGAGACGATTTAATATAAATATGGTGTTGGTGCTGATTGATTTGCTACATTGATAAATTATTAATATTTAGTCCATCCATAAGTAGCTGTCGAATATGGCGGATTAAATGGAAACAGTTATAACTACATATAATATGAAATATATGCTACATAAAGATTCTACTCACAAGTCTTCGTTTGGGTTTAATGAGCGGCCGGTTGGCGTTGTTCATTTTGTGGTAGAGACCACATGCATTGCACAGATAATGACCAGTTCCATCCCTCCTCCACAGAGGCGTCGACGTAGCACCACAGTTCACACACTCACGACCCTCTGAAAGAGAACGGTAGGCGTGTGGGTATGTATGTGTGTGTATATGTATACTGTAGTGTAAGGGTATATACGTTCATACGCTGGCTAGTTTGCACGGTATATATGTTTTGCAGACATTATTCATAGTAAACCCCAGGGTGCCAGAATATGAACGGAAACGTGTATATAACACGCATCTTTACCACAGCGAACGACATGAGAATTAAAACTTCTGTAGTTGCACTTGTAACGGTGCTACTGGCATTTGCCTTAAATACCCGTATGATTGATTCTTGAAATATAATTGCATGCTATTTACATGCAATTTTCGGTAGCATCGCTACGGGTGGAACTACATTGTTTTTACGTATATTTAGATGTGGTACAGATGCATGTTTCCATTCATATTATGGCAACATATCGCTTTCTACGACGAAATCTCTCTCTCTCTCTCTCTCTCTCTCTCTCTCTCTCTCTCTCTCTTTATATATATATATATATATATATATATATATATATATATATATATATATATATATATATATCGATCTCTCCCTCCACTTAGTCATTCGACTAATCTATGCGAGACATGAAGGGTTGATGTTTCGGGAATATAGACCAATCTGTCGCCCTTTCAGTCGAGGGAATTCAAGTTTATTCACATCAAAGGGGTCGAATCGCTATCTTCACCCGAATCCTAAACTCCATTAGATAAAACCATGAGTTCAGCGACGAAATAGATTGAGTTCAAATTGTTTCACTTTCTCACAAGCCTCTTGGGCAAATCGAGTATCAAAGTATACTTTGAAATTGTACAAAATGCTTCACCCAAATTGGTTTAGAGAACAGAAATTCTCCCGAAGGCATTTAATAATAATTATTGCGGAAAAACTGAAAGCCCATGACCTTTGTGACCAAAAGGACATCTTTTCTGATCTCGCTATGTTGGAGATACTCAGGCAATCGGGAAACCCTCTGATAGGAACATTAGACAGATGATAGACACGTGATATTTCATATCTGATTTTTCTCCGCTGTGTGACTGGGGCTCGTTCAGCCTCGTTGTGAACGAGATGCACACCTACGCGATTTAAAGTGACTCGATTCTTTTGAAGTGTGTTCATGCGATATAACATACATTTTATAAAAGTCCGTAAAATAAATAACTATTATCAACAAGTACATGTAATTTATATCGACTTTGCTTATTTTCATTATTAACCCTTTCAGTGACAGGTCTGTAAAATCGGCCCTAAATAAATTATCTTTTTTTTTTTAGATTTCTTTTTTTTTTGTTCTTGAATTTTTTGGGTATGCTTAATCATGCTATAGCGAATTTAAAAACAAACTGGTTAAACCCTTAGGGGCATGTTATAACTCAAAACTATCACCAAGTATTCATAGTAATAATTTTGATGCCCATAAAAAACGTAAGATTCCCTGGCACTAAACCTACAAAATAAGTCTGTTAAAGAATATAAGAAAAAATTATTAAAATTGTAAAAAATAATAACAAATGATGAAAAATTGTTAGGCCAATGCATTCTCTTATATATATGCGAGGCGACCTATGGTCGACTCGCATATATAAGAAAATGCATTGGCACAGGGTATATGGGTTGATACAAAAATCGGACCTGGCACTGAAAGGGTTAATAACTGTCCATTGCAGTGGTGAGCATTCGCATTTCAAAATAGCATTGTAATTTACACATTACTGCTGCAGTGGAATTACCAAAAAAGTCCAATCAGACCAATAAGTTACCAACACTGTTAATCAAACACTGACGGTACATATTGGAAAAAGTAATAACATTGAAAACAATTCTGAAAATTATATTCAGACTAAAATATTTTAACTTGCTATACGTTCAGCAATGTTTGTTATTAACCCTTTACCCAACAGAATGGCCCTGTGCCAATGCATTCTCTTATATATGCGAGTCGACCATAGGTCGCCTCGCATATATAAGAGAATGCATTGGCTTAACACATTAAAAATTATAAAATTGTTATAGAATGTAAGAAAAAATGGTAAAAAGTGTTAAAAGAAGATTTTTTTTAGGCCAATGCATTCTCTTATATATGCGAGGCGACCTATGGTCGACTCGCATATATAAGAGAATGCATTGGCACAGGGCATAACTGTAACCATCACAATGTGGTCAAGGAGCCGGTTCCAATGATATCCATATTTGTATGGTTCTATTGAGACAGACTGAAGATATTTTAGGCTGTTGAAGCTTTATTTGGCCGGTTTTGGCCGGTTTGTTGGGTAAAGGGTTAAATCACTGTAACAGTGTTGTTTACATAGCAATCTTATTATGGTTTGAATGTGTGGATTACCCTTAGAGACATACCAGTATAACATGATATCAAACACATTGCATTTTTCTCAATATTAGCAAACTTCAATCTAAGAATGTCAAGTGACAAGCATGTGTATGAATGACTCCCTAAAGCTGTGGGGTGGGCGGATACAAGAGTAAATTAAGATATATGGGTATAAATTGAGCCTGTCGCCATCCTGCAAATAAAACAGGTGACACTTCAACAGAGGTACCAGAAGCTATCATTGGCAAGGGACACACCTTCAGAACGGGCACTTTTTTCAGTCTGATGCCGAAATGGTAAAATTTTGGTTATAATACAGCCTCTTAAAGAACTCCCATTATCAAGCTCTTATTAACCCGATTATAAATATACACTGGAAGGGTCATCTTGAGGGATGTTCTGAAAAAATATAAGCAGACGACAGATAATAAAGTACAGGATTATATTAATTGGTGGGAAATGTTGATATGGTCGTTTGAACTTATTATCTCAACATTTTCGAAGGGATAACTACTCGTCAATGAATATCTATAATAAAACAAAGGTTAAGGATATATTTAACTTTTCTCTAAGGAGGATATGGCAATGCTGTTATGACTGATATGTGAAGTATTTCAGACCATAATATGAAGAATGAAAAGTCAATGTGTACCCAAATGTGCCCCCAAGGGGGACAGTTATTCCCATATGCCTCCTTCTCCGGCTCCTCTGTACAGCAAGGTTTTTATATATCCAAATCCATTTTCATCAGAAGAGAACTTGAGGGATGGTTTACTCTCGACTATTATCAGCTGATCGCGACTTAGGGCACCAAAAAGAATATAAATTCAATTCTCGGATCAAAAGGCATCAGAATTATAAGGTTTATTTGAATTCTTCAAATGAAAAACAGACACGATATACAACATATCGACGTGGGACACATAAAATAAATAGCCACGCCGAGAAACCCTAACATATGTCACTCCAGCGCTACATTAATATATCATGATCGTGTGAAATATCGAGCTAAATCTAAGTAAAATGTTATAAAACATTATTTTATTTATTTCTAGACATTACGTCGATTCTGTTTTATATTATCATCTCTGGCACTGACTAAATGACATGAGGCAGTTACATGCGAGAACGTATTGAGTGTAGTTTCTCTGGACTGTGTCAATGACGAACCGAGTTCAGCACTTTGCAAAACGCACGACTGCACGTAGTTGTGTTGCAGCTTGGTATTCCTTTTCGTTAATAACTTGGTTTAGTGGACCAGACTGACCCAAACATATTTAATTTTTTTTTAATTCTCCATGTAGTTTTTTTTATTATTTTGAGATCTGCCGAAGAGTATTAGGGATATAGTAAAACAAATCCAGAATACAAAGTTAAAAATTTAACTTTTATCTCGAAATGTTAACTTTATCTCGAAATTTTATCTTTGATGTCGAATATTAACTAACTGAACTAAACTAAAATATCATTACGTGTTTGTACATTTATCAACTCTCTCTCTGTCCCTCACTGCCTCGGAGCGGCTACCCCGTTTCAGCTGTTATAGGCTAATAAGAAGCGCCATGCAGCATATACAGAGCAAATATTGGCTTCTTCCTCTAACTTTCGCGACACTGTTTTATGTGTCTTTGTCCCCAAGTTTTGATGTAACGAGCGATGTGATTGGCTGCAACGCCAATTCAAATCAACTTGTTCCCCGACACCCTTGACAGCGGATTTGGAGAGAACCTGTGCGAACCATGCAGCAATTGAAACATTTGGGTTTTATAAATAACTCTTTCCAACAATCGTGACGTTGCTCTAAGCATGTCGTGTTGACGTCAATTTACACCTGATCCATAGGTCAGCTACTGAATTCTTATTGGAATTAACTTCAGGACTGATGAAAACCACACTTATATAACTTGATATCGCAGGAATATTGTTGTAGCTGGGACTAATATAGTTATATTAGTCCCAGGTTGTAGGGACAAAATCATTATTTCGGGCAATACCGTGGGGCTATACATGGAGATTTGATACCTGTATAGATATCTCCTTTTGAACACCCTAGTTCCGCCTCGGGGTTCAAACTCGACATCCAGGTATTAAATATCCATGTTCCCCCGATGTTGCGGGATATATCTTAAACAATCATGTAGGTACGCTCGTACCAAGTCACGACGATGTTAACTGTCAAAGCAAACAAACAGGGAAATAAATGTCTGGCAGGATAAAGTACAACAGAGAGTGTGATTGGCAGGGGTGTGATTTCACGTACCTGTTGCCGATTTTGTTCGACTTCTTGACTTATTGTTGTTTATCGATGACGTAGTTTTGAAAGCACTTGACGTTGAATGAAAACCTAGGGAACTTGACGTCAGTTCGTTGCATGTGCTGGGAAACGACGTCGGGTAGGGAGGCACTGCTTGATTGGCTGGGATTCCATCCACGTCGTCACGAGGAGTGTTGTTAAAGACACTCTTGTCCATTTGCGGAGACGAAAGTACTCTATTGTCCATGCGAAAATCTGAGCCTCCCTTTGCATACTCCCTGTGAGGACTTCCGAGCGATTCTTTGGGAATCGGAGGAGGAATGGATTGTCCAGTATGTGACGTCACGTGTGACGCCATACTGTTCTCGATGCCGGGCGGAGATTGATTGTCCATTTGCCTGCTGCACGAATTATTCGTCCACCCGCCAGAAGTGATGTTCGGCAGCGCCATCGACTTGGTGGTTGAGATCCATTGGTAGAAAGGATTGTGATAAGGGTGGCCCTTCCACTGGGAATCATCTGAAACAAACACATATATATGAGATTCAAACGATTTATATCTAACAATTTGAAAGACCCAAATGGGCTCTTTCCGTTGAGTAGTGTGGTAGTACTCGTCCAACATACATATAGGTTATAACCACCATGCGTGGGTTTCAGATATCCGTATTCGGGTCGAGCTACCTTCTCTGTGCCGTACAGTAATGCCCTAAGTAATCGACCTCTTAACCAAAACAGAATTATGGGTATCTTTTCAGGATTTAGTCGGAAATATGGCTTGTTGCCATTCATCGGAAAGCTCTCGGTGAGAGCCTTCCGATGAATGGCAACAAGCCATATTTCCGACTAAATCCGGAAAAGTTACCCATAATTCTGCTTTGGTTAAGAGGTCGATTACTTAGAGCATTACTGTATATCGACGAAGTACGACCAAGTTTGACCAATACTTGGCAAGCGAACTATCGCCCGGGATATAGTCTTCGAAATATTACCCGCCTGCTGACGTCACATTTGGCGTGCGGCGAGATTTGTATCATCTATTACACATCTTTTAACTTCTATCTGCATGTCTGTCTGTATGTATTATATTGACTCGAAAACTGCTTCACC
The DNA here is from genome assembly GCA_032622095.1 of Siphonodentalium dalli. Taxonomy (NCBI): domain Eukaryota; kingdom Metazoa; phylum Mollusca; class Scaphopoda; order Gadilida; family Siphonodentaliidae; genus Siphonodentalium; species Siphonodentalium dalli. Next base: position 69,164,967 of record CP136061.1, read on the forward strand.
GATCCGACTCGAAATTGGTATGTAGGCCTACCTTGATCCCGGGAAGAATATGGGCGGATCCAATTTCACGCGCGACCGTGTCCTTGACCTTGACATCGCTCATATACGGTCATATAGGCATGTTTCTGGACCTCGACCGATCCGACTCAAATTTGGTATGTAGACCTACTTTCATCCCGGGAACAATACAACCATGTCCAATTTCACGTGCGACCGTGTCCTTGACCTTGACCTTGACCACGCTCATTTATGCATGTTTCTGTACCGATCGAAAACTATTTTTTCTTTCTCCTATCACTTTTGAAAGTTGTTCGCTCAGTATTTTCTGCCCGGACGGAGGCGATCACAAAGAAATCCCTACATAGCCCGGACGATGTCGGACACATCAGCTAGTATATAATAAAACACATATTGACTGTCTTGTGTGGAATAATGAGAGCTGTTTTTTCTCTATGGTGTCTTCTACGGCATCGATCAATAGTCCCGCTTCTGTCCAAAAGACACTGCATTGGGAAAATAGCTATCAGTAGTCCACCCAAACCATTTAATTGGCGTACATACCGTCGCCTATGGGAAATAATTAGTTGTTTGTAACCCGTAATTGATGTATAAAATAGTTTAGAGTTATCAGACTTAGAACTCCAATCGAGTTCTCTTGAACTCCAATTGAGTTCTCGTTCTGTCGAGAGTGAGGGCGTTCTTCAACAATATATATTATATTGTATGGACTTTTGGTTTTTGAAAATGTATACTGAGCCCAAAACGGTGAATATATCTAGTGCATATTCCTTTTGTGTGAAAAGGTTCAATGTCGTCTAATTCAAACTGGAAGAATATAGTTAGCGCAAAGATAATTTAGTTTAGTACTGATCTTCCATATTAAGAAACGCTGCACATTCAAACGAGTTCATTGAAAAGATAGTGGTTCTCGTCGTATTGATGGAGCCCGCGCATATACAGGGGTGTTCTTATAACTCTACTCTTCCGCATTGGCACGGCGTTATGCAAAGCACATATACGCTGTGTCATGTGATTGAACGTAACGTTTTGTTTTTACATAACAATGGTTTCAACACGCGAAATTTCGTTAATGGAGAATTATCAATTTCTCCATGTTCTACATGTACTTTTTATATTAGTTGCACATTTAGCTACTGTGAGTGCATTTGGTCCCTTTTAAAGATACGGGCAGAGTTGGCGGTGGGTATGCTGTTAAAATATTCACCTCCGTCAAAAAATTTGTTCTTATACCAATCAGAAATATGGCATAAACAGTATGTTATTGTCAAATGTTTTTTCCGTTGTTATGTAAACAAAAGCAAAAAACGTTACAGAACCTGGCTTTTGTTTAGATCCGCATATGGTAAACATAAAGAGCGTTATTTGTTACTGTTTTCCTGAAATGGAAATAATAAAGAGCGTTTATATCATTTGTGTGTGATTAACCAATAGAATTGCGCTGTGTTATGTAAATAGAAGCAAAACGTATGTAACACGAGCATGTTCTTGTTTACGTACACAATCGTACATCTTGACGACAATATACTATTTACGCGCTGATTATGTTTGGCATGCATATGAGCAAACTATATATATTTTAATATTCCTTCCGTTGATGGCGATTTGAACAATATGAATATTTCTGCAACGAACGCCGTCCGTGCCTTTAATCTAGCTTCATTATATCATCTAGATCGTGCTGTGAAGCTTTACTCTGGCTCCGCTAGTACAGAGAGCATACTCACCATGAAATTCAAAACCTTGGGAACACTTTGGTGCTGTGACGGGAAACTTTATAACATCGAAAAACGACTTAAGTAATATATTTCTTAGTTAATAGTCCAAACTCGAGATTACATTATTTTGGCAACTTTATGGGCTGATTTTGCTTTGTGTGACACACAATCGTGGAATTTCCTCCGGATAATCAATTAAATATTTATTGCGAAATCGGCTCACAATAATCACCTAAATATGGTAATCCCGAGCTGGGACCACCCATTACATGTGAAATAACTTATCAAGGAACGGGTATTAACAAAGAAATATATTCCCTGCGTTGCTTATTCAATGTTACAATGTTCCCCATCAGAACGGGTCAGATTATTAACAGATTATTATAATTAACAATAACAACAGTAATTTCATTGAGCTATATACATTCATATACATCGAAATGTACATTCTATTTTTGTCGGTATGAAACGGTTACCATTCAATATTTCATATGTGTAGGAGATGGCTTAAGATAAGCACTATGCTTACTGCCAAATCCCATTATATCCATCAATATCTTTCATCATCATACCGTGAACTTTGTACAATTATATTGGTTAAAATAAAATATGTTTAAACTAACAGGTCAGATCATAAAAAAAGTACTCGTTTTGAATTGCTGGAGTATACGGCTATAACCAGAGTAGATATTCGTGACCTGATCTATGTATCCTAACGTGGATTTTTTCCAGCCATGTATGCTATAACCAGTCAAATTTTCAATGCCTGAATTTCGGAGTTTGAGGCGTCTACCTCTGTCTGCACGATATAGCCACGGGTTAGCCGTGAACGGTAATGGTGAAGGTATTCAAACACATTCATTGAACACACAAAAAGTTTCGAATGACGCATTAATGGAGACATTACATTCGAAATAGAAAAATAAAAATTTATTTTATAATATATTTCACTTTCGGAATTCCCGTTGAAGTTAATTCACTCCCAACACAAAGAATTGCACGTCATAAAAAAATTCATGTGAAGGAAGGGAAAAGGCCCTTAATGCACAATACATTGCAGCGTGAAATTTAAACATAAATTTACACATATAATACAAATCAATTCACCCGCCTCAAGGCTGAATGTAAAATTTAAGATCCTGAGACAAATAAAAGACGCATCAGTTGTAGCAAATATACCCCGGAGAAAAAACTAAATTTCATTTTTGTCGCGGTTTGTCAGTATCTGGGTGATACCGTTTCGGGGCTAATTTCTTTGATCTTCGTCAATAGCTGTACATGTTTAAGTGGCGCGTCGGTATAACTCTCATTAGCCGGGTTTTCTCCCTTAGCGAGTTCTCGCTTTAAATATTAAAACGGAATTACAGATGCGTGATTCCTATGACTTGGATCGCGTTGCAGATGTCGCTCGCCAGTGACTTTGATGGACATATATTCTCCCCAAGCGCTATTGTTCGCAGAATAATTTTCTTTAAGGTTTTCCATGTTTGTTGTTTTTAGATACGCCACGAGCGAGCATTTGTCAAATTATTTTCATAAAATATTCAAAAAGACGATTGCTTTGCATGCGCCGACAGAGTCTCAGCAGACTTCTGAGGGTTATTTTGTTTAGCGGAGGCATATCATAGTCAGACACGTGAGAATAAATATTTTATTCTTCCGCGTGACCTAGCGGTTCTTTGAAATAAGTTCTACATAGTTTCAATGCATATTTGATTAACAAATTGAGCGGGGTGGCGTGGGGTGTGATTAGTAAATTGCCTCTCTCGGAGTCTCGTTGATTCATTTTTTACACACTGAGGAATTCTACACCCACGTTTCTCGCCATGGTCTGGTGGAATTGGAATGCCAGTGCCTATATAGAAACCAATTCAGACAGTTGAATGATCGCTAGATGAAAATCGATTTCGTCGTCAGATGCAAGTTAATCTCAAACTCAGCAATCCTCTATTGACGAGATTACGCATGTTGAAACCAATGTTTGTAAACAATCTACTGTAAAAGCAGCCAATGTTCATGTTTTTCACAACGAACAATAACACCAAAATACAGACAGCGCCCCGCATCTTACCATAATCTATACATTTCATCATTAACTTATATATATACTTGCAACAACATTGGCAAAACGCAAGTCAATCTACATTAATTTTCTTGGTTTTAACCCTTTACCCAACAAACCGGTCAAAACCGGCCAAATAAAGCTTCAACAGCCTAAAATATCTTCGGTCTGTCTCAATAGAACCATACAAATATGGATATCATTGGACCGGCTCCTTGACCACATTGTGATAGTTACAGTTATGCCCTGTGCCAATGCATTCTCTTATATATGCGAGTCGACCATAGGTTTTTTTTAACACTTTTTACCATTTTTTCTTACATTCTTTAACAATTTTATAATTTTTAATGTGTTAAGCCAATGCATTCTCTTATATATGCGAGGCGACCTATGGTCGACTCGCATATATAAGAGAATGCATTGGCACAGGGCCTTTCTGTTGGGTAAAGGGTTAAAGCCATCAGAAAACATTAGTTGTAGCACTTTCCATAAATGTCCGGCAAATACCACATTGACTAAAATTTTAACATCTAGAGACGCAAAAATGTTTCAGTTGACAGGGTGGGACTCATACATATTGAAATTTATTAGTTGATCGGCGGATGTCAATAACATTATATTCACATAACGAATGCCCTTCACGGGACACAATGCCCTCGATGAGGTTTCGTGTGAAATAAGATAATTGCTTTTATAAAAGACCGTAAAACCAATCAAACATATCAACGTCCAAGTTTAGCAGTAAACATTGGAACAGGTTAAAGCATTGAAAAATATTCTCATAATCATATTTCGACTACAATGTTTGAACTTACATCAGCGGTGTTTGTTGACAAATCACTATAACAGTTTTGTTTACAGATCATTGATTTCAACACGCGATATTTCGTGATTGGAGAACTATCAATAATGAATATATAAGAACAAATTTTATCAATTTCTCCATCCGCATGTTCTTCTTATTGGTGATGTTTTAGGATAGGATAAGTTTATTTACAATATACATACATGAATATCACAAACATATGAACAATAAATACGAATATTTTGTACATTTCACGGGGGTGCATGCATGATATAGCCCTGAATTCCATGCTGTATTCCTGTCATGCCAGTTGGCAAACAAAGGTATCGCTAAAGCCAGTGACGTATATAGTGGGTCTCCATTGGGCGTCCATCGTGAAATGTCAAATGCCCCCCCCCCCCCTTGAATCAGGCCAACCTCCTATATAGGTTCGCCCATAGCTGCAACACCGGACCCATTGGGTTGGAATTTTCTAACCGATACCTCAAGCTTTCCACTATTTAGAATTTACAATCTGACCCCTCCCCCATAACTGTTGCCAGTCTGATGGCCATTTCAGTTCAACATTATGACCGAAAGTAGGAAAATTTAGGCGACCGTTCGTCTAAAAACTACAAATTACACTCTAAATATTGGACTGAAAATTAAACAACAATTTCAACCCGTTTTTGGTTTGAAATTTCCAACTGTTGTGGCAGGTGAGACACACCACCCCCCTATTGCCATGTGTGCCTGTAAGTGACTTATTTGTTCTGATCAATATCATGTGTTGGGGATTGAAACATTAATTCTTAGTATTTATCCATACTTCGACATGACTTCAACAAATAAAGTCACAAGTAATATAACATATATATGCACAGCACATCGTACCACTAAATACTTTTATGTGTTAATACTCCCCGGTAAGGTAAAAATAAAAGAACTTTCATCCCACCTCTTTGTTGATGAGTTCAAGTTGTCAATGAACTTCGATTCATGATAGAGATGAGAGTCATGCCCCATACACATATAAATCATATTGTTAATACAAATCATTTAGATGTGTGATAAATACAAATGTAATATTATCCACCACGAATTTGCCCAATCGTTGGTAGATTTCATTGGAAAAATTAATAACTTTTAGGCTTCCCTCTCTTCCATAAAGATGCTAGCGATATAAAGTAACATACCTTTTGTATTATCGAAACGGTCATAGACGATCATGCAGTTCGACTTGTTCGATTAAATATAATAAATAGAGCATGTCTTGTCGCTGAATGCGCGAGAATAGTGCCCAGTGGGCGGTGGGTATAGTTCACCCGCTTCGCGTCGTGAACTATATATATATACACACCGCATTGGGCAATATATCCGCGTAGTCAACTCCGAGCCATGGTTTATTTATTAAATTTAGTACAGGGAGATATGTCCAGCTTCCTGAAATAGCTCATGTGCAGGGTATAGATATATTAAATGTTCGCTTTTTTATGAACTTTGAGGTTGACAAACGCTGAAACAACTGGTCGAGTCACTGTGTCGGGTTGGCAGCTATTTTATCTTCGTGAACACGGTGTGTTCCTTCTGAGTATCGTGACATACATGTGCGAGCTGCCTTACCCCCCACTGTCCGGGCCACCCCACAGCTGACTGCTGCACGAACAAAGGGCTGATGCATAATTTAGTCAAAGTTGACAGGATAAAATTCACACCACCATCATGGTCTCATGAAACGCTCAGCATTGTTGCGCTGAATTATAAATTAATCAAGCAGATATCAGATTCATCTGATCAATATCAGAAATCAAACTGATTTTATTCACTGATGCGAACCGATATCAAAGATGGTAATCAAATACTTTTACATACAGAATCCTCCCTCCTTCTGCGCTCTGGGACGATGCATATCATGCTATGTAATTGCGCAATGGTATTAAAAACTTATCACGATAACAGTTTGTTCTGTGGCTCTGCTATATTCATGGGAAATACTATGAAATTTTGCAATTGTGAAGTATTGAAAACGGGTCACTAGGTCACTAGGTCGCCTCGCATATATAAGAGAATGCATTGGCCTAACAATTTTTTATATATTTTTTAAAATGTTTCTTACAATTTTTAGGACATCAAATAAAAAACATCCATTACCCTGCAGGGAGCCCCACACATATATAGAAGCATATAGAAGAGTGTCGTCTGCTCATGTTTGTCTGGGGATCTGTATGGGTGAAGTTATAAAATTGTTAAAAGAATACAAGAAAAAATTATTAAAATTGTAAAAAATTGTTAGGCCAATGCATTCTCTTATATATGCGAGGCGACATATGGTCGACTCGCATATATAAGAGAATGCATTGGCACAGGGTAAAAAAATCCCAACTTACGACTGGATTTGATATGTTGGGTCACTCACTATATCATTACTTTTGTGACTCTACAATATTCTTATTTATGCGTGATTTACCGTAATCTGATTTTTTTTTAACTCGGGACAATTCCCGCTACACTGGTGCGATCGACTAAATGATATGCAGTTGAATTACTCGGTCTAAACATATTTTATTAGCAAAAGCTAAAGGGACCGAGAAACAAGTTCGAAAAATAAAATTTAAACAAAATTTTACATACTTTTGCTGCGTGAGCACCAATTTGCAAAGGGGGACTGTAACCTAAATCCGGCCATTTATGGGGGCATCTCCGTTTATATACTCAACAGAATATACGCAACAAAAGAATAAATTTGAATGCAAATACAAGCATGTGCTATATGAACGATGTAAACAACATGGCAATTATAATGAAAATGAGTTTATGACTGGAGTAATAATTCATTTTCATTATAATTACCATGTTGTTTGCATCGTTCATAGAGCACATGAGTGTATTTTGCACCAATCCATGGCTCAAATTCCTTCGTTTGTTGCATATATTTATGTTGAGTAAAAAAGATATGGTCCCATAAATGGCCGGATTTAGTGTAGAGTATCCCTTTAAGAATAATTCGAACACATAGAAAGGCCAATACGTATATATGTGTATATTCAGATTATGAATAATATATCCAGAATTGTTGTTTTTTATCAGTTGTGAATCGGGATTATCTGCGAAAACTTGGAGTAAAATTACTGATTGCATGTCGAATGGGATAACCAGATTTAAGCTTGCTTTATCACTTGCTGGGTTAATTGTTTTAGTGTGTATTCATTGTTGAGTTGCTTATTGGAGATATACTCATGTTAAACGGCTATATATGGCTCAATTTAATATCCACATTTGGGATATATGGCGATAAATATTGATTTGGATGCTTTATGGTTACCCCATCAAATTTCCAGCTGTTTTCAATATTTCGCTCAGCAGTGAGACAAACGCTCTTCATTTGCACCATACTAGGAACATATTAATAAGAAACGCTCTTTATTTATCAAAAATCAAATTCACGTTCACTGAAGCAAGTACGTTTGAAGCAATGAACACTGATGATACTGAGTCTGTGCCTCCATAAGTCTGATATATAATGTGAGGTTTAACAAAATGTCAATGGCACCCTAGCTCAACTTGGAGAGTGGATAATGCCATACATTGCAGTCAATGGAGCGATAGGGAATGCGGAAAGTATAAATGTTTAAGACATACCGGAGGTCAACCCGAAAAGCCATATGAAGGTTGGGATCAATTGGATAATTGTTGGCAGTATATGGCACGCCGGAGTATTTGGTGATGCAAAGATTAAAATCGTTAAAATTTGATAGCTCCCATCTAGAAGTGATCACGAATATTGCTGTAAATTTTCATAACATTTCTCCAACAAATCTGGGCTGCATTATTTGCACACATTTGCCAAAATGTGAAATTCAAGATGGCTGCTAGAGGCCATGTTTTTAACAAATGTGGGAAGAATTGATGGCTCCCATTTAGAGGCTGCTGGCGGCCATGTTCTTCGTATATAGAAAATTCGATATCTACAATCATAAATATGCCTGTAGAGTTTCAAAATAATTATCCAATAAATGCGGGCTGCAGGCTGTGCCGGTGGATTCAAAGTTTAAATCCAAGATGGCTGCTGGCGTCCATATTTTTCAACGAATTTCGGTAAACATTGATAGCTCCCATCTAGAGGTCACCCGTATAGATCCATGGTGACGATTGGATGAGGGATGTGGCCTGCAAGGTGTGCCGAAAGATTTCGTTATGCAAAGATTAAAATCCAAGATGCCGCTGACACCCATGTTTTTCACCGGAAATCGTTGAAATTCGATAGCTCCCATCTAGAGTTGATCCTAAACATGCCTATAAATCTTGATTTGTCCAATAAATGCAGGCTGCAGGGTGTGCCTGTGGATTCAAATTTGAAATCCAAGATGGCTGTTGGCGCAGGCTGGCGGCCATATTTTAAACGAATTTCGGGGTCTCACCCGAACATCCATATGAATTTTGGTGACGATTAGATAAGTTATGTGGCCTGTTGGGTGTGCCAAAAGTAATTGTTGACTCACGGACGGGCGGACTAAAACTCAGAGACGCACGCACGGACGACGAGCTCAAACTCGACAAATAACTCAAATTTGACTTTGTCAAGCTGAGCTATATAAGTAGCAATAGAAGGAAGGAAATGAGTGTATGAATTCCATCGATGGAAGCGATGTAAAGAGAGGATTTGACAAATAGCCAAAGTTTTTTTTAAAGTCATCTCCTTATTATTTTAATTTGATAATTCATTCGGTAACATGGCGTGAAAGGTAGAATTTTAAGTGGTCAATCTGAAATACTTTCCATGTCCAACATATCCTCGCGCAAATACGCACATAATCGACCTATAAAGTGAAATAGGTACTTAACCCTTTACCCAACAAAACGCCCAAATAAACCTTCAACAGCCTAAAATATCTTCGGTCTGTCTCAATAACACCATACAAATATGGATATCATTGGAACCGGTTCATTGACCACATTGTGATGGTTACAGTTATGCCCTGTGCCAATGCATTCTCTTATATATGCGAGTCGACCATAGGTCGCCTCGCATATATAAGAGAATGCATTGGCAAAAAAAATAATTAATTACATTTTTTAACAATTTTTATAATGTTTTTCTACATTCTTTGACAATTTTATCATTTTAATATGTGTTAAGCCAATGCATTATCTTATATATGCGAGGCGACCTATGGTCGACTCGCATATATAAGAGAATGCATTGGCACAGCGCCGTTCTATTGGGTAAAGGGTTACTGTGATTATTTGATTCTGATATAAGCAGATAGTGGAGTCATGTCCGTTATTTCGTTTAATGGTGCGGGCCACAATGAAAACACATGTTAAAGAGCGAACACCTGAGAAGTCGTGAATTGGCTTATATGCGTCATTGTGCGCACATAAACCTGCTTAGAATCGCCTCATTATGAGTCGAAAATGTGACTAAAACTACCTCATTTTCAGCATATTATCTACTCAAAATGAGGAGATTCTCAGCAGATTATCAACCTAAACAATTTCTGTTGTAAGCAGATAATGTGCGATTTTTTAGGGAAAACAGGCTGCCGTGTCACATATATTTATTCCTCAATAATTACTCCTCGCAATGTCAAACCTTTCCAAATTGTCTCTATATGCACTATATCTGATGTTATCACGCTCCCTGTTCTATACGCCCCACCCCGTCTCTCCTATATATATATCCGTACATCGCATATTATCCATCTTTTACACATTACACTCGTTCTCTCGATCACTCTCGCTATTGTCATTATATTATTATAGTATACCCCCCACCCACAATTATGTCTCCACTGTTCCAGAATTTGATATGTGTTTCTCTGGTGCAGTCGACCTATATGACAACATTCACAACACTGCCCATCTGATTGATTGCTTATTTTGCAAATCACACCAATTAAGGTGCAACATGCATAACATATATTCAATACTTTATATACAATCAAATATCTCCCTCCCTGCTTTATTCCATTGACTCGTTCTCGTCTACTGCAGTTGAATATTTCTGACTAGAACATATTTTGGGACAGCTCAAATACTCAGAATCAGAATCAGAATCAGATCCCGATTTCCCTTCACATTGGAACAACACAGAGCGTTCCTTGTCATTCTATTTATTCATATGGTAAAATAAAACAGCGTTTGCGAAAAATTAAAAACAGCTGGAAGATTGATAAGACTTTGGCAAGTTTTATCAGAATTTATCAAGCCAGCACATCGGCATATTTCTAACATTCCTCAGCCTATCTTATCCCTCATTTCGAAATTACAGACATAATTTGGGGGCTCTAACGAGTCATGTCCGCTTAACATTTGTTACTACAAGTATGTTGATCCCATTAGGACACAGATTGGAATGGCAAAAGAGAGTATCTCTATATATATTTGTCATTTGCGACTCCAAACATGCTAACCCTTTATATACCAAATGGATTCTCCCAGTCGGTTAAAAAGTGTACACCGGAATGGTCTATTATTGATCTTGTGGATGTCAAGGTGATAAGAACAGACAACATAAATACAAGTGCAGAAGGACCCATATTTAGAGAGGAACATGTTTAGATAATACGCTCAATAAACTACCTATATATGGTTGAACTTATTGTCTGAACATTTCCTATAGGATAACTATACTTACCAAAGTTGCTTTAGTATACACAGGGTTAATAACAATTGCCACCGACCTGGGTAACGTCTATTACAAAAAAAATGTGGTGAGTGTGACCATTTTGGAGTGGTGTTTGGCTATACTTTATTCCAGAGATGTTAAGTTTGAATAGACAGCAGCACAAAAATTTAATCCAACACCCAAAAAACGAAGACCCCCTTTCTCTCCCCTCTCGCTATCTCCCCCTCTCTCTCTCTCTCTCTCTCTCTCTCTCTCTCTCTCTCTCTCTCTCTCTCTCTCTCTCTCTCTCATTTACTCTCTCTGTATCCCTCTGTTGGTTTGATCGTGTACATAAACAATCGAAGACAGCTTGCACGATCACTTAATTCGCTAAATGGAATCTCCCATCCAGTTATACTAGTATACATTGTAATTTGGAACCGTCTATTAGTTATTTTGATGGGTGTTCAGATAAAAAGCAGACGATAGACAAAAAACAAAACAGATACTATTATACAAGAGCAGAATGATTCATATTGATTGGTGGGAAATGTTCAGACAATAAGTTTGGTCGTTTGTTGAACTTATTATCTGAGCAGTTACTATACGGGAACTACTCACCAATGAGTATTTAGTATATAAAGAGTTAATAATCATGTACAGTAATGCCCTAAATAATTGACTCCTTAACTACAGCAGAATTATGGGTAACTTTTCAGGATTTAGTCGGAAATATGGCTTGTTGCCATTCATCGGAAAGCTGTCAGTGAGAGCTTTTCGATGAATGGCAACAAGCCATATTTCCGACTAAATCCTGAAAAGTTACCCATAATTCTGCTGTGGGTAAGGAGTCGATTATTTAGGGCATTACTGTAGACCACGTGGAATGTCCACAGATTAATGGCAATAACTGTCAGAGACATGACTTTTGGTACAACTAGTGTCGTGTGCATATAAAACTGGATTTGGAGGACCCTGTCTGATAACGTTTGTCCTGTTATTTTTAATACGAAAATCTACTCGTTTATAAATTTAAATTGTTTCGAAATCAAGAGAAATTCATTGACCAAAGAGACAAAACGTTTAAGTTCTACAGGCAATAAAATGCTGATGTTTTCAGAAAACAATAATCCACAAAATTTTACTTTTATTGAGAAAAGGGTCTATGTTCACTGCAATGGGGGCGGATAATTTATTTTATTTCTTCAAATTGTTCAGGTAGGAATGCAAAGGCTCCAGTACATCTAAAGGAAATACACAAACAGAAATAAGAAAATAAGTTGAAGTCACTTTAGTAAACATATTCGAATACTATATATAATCATGAAATTATTGAATTTGACTAAAATAAACCTAGAATATTAGCTACTGAACTTATTTTAAAATATGAAAATTTTTCACATAAACAACTCACATCAAATATGAGATAAACTATTTGCCTTGTTGAATTGCTACCAACTTTAGAGTTTGTAACATATATTGAATATCTAGGTAAACTCACATAACGTTTTCTAGCCATTTCAAAACAGTGAGAATTATAGATTATCTAACAGTAAACTGTAATACTATCTAATGTGTTGTGAGATGGTGATATGGCAGTGTATTTTTATAATGCAGTGGCGAGCCTGTTTGATACTAAAGGATGGTTGTTCATTGTATCCATTTTAATTTACGCTCATCGAGTCTTAAACAGTATATTCGACCATCACCTACGATATACGAATTGTAGATTTTGATATTTCATTTCAGTCTCATGACAATAAGACTGTTTTCAACTTCTTGCCCATTTTTCGTTAATTAATAAATATGATTCTTCAGAAGAAACTCAATGGTTTGACTACCTGGATTTAAACATATTTTATTCACAACATTATTGTACATTACGTAATGATTGTATATGTACATACATGACTATTGATATCACAAGAAGGACATGGAAATTAGCATATAACTTAATGGGACTCAAGGCCTTAGAAATGGGTTCATGCGAAATAACAATAAGTAATAACCTACTAAGTATGTAAAACAACTATTATCAACATGTACATGTAAAATTAGATCGAATTTGTTCTTATTTAATAACTCTCAAGTAACGAAATTTTGCTATCGAAACCATAGTTATGTACACATTATTACAAGATACCGAAGTTTAATCAAAACTTGACAATAAACATTGGAAAATGTCAGAGCATCAACACGTGAAGTTTCGTTATCGGAGAGTTATCAATAATTAACTTATAAGAAATTTGTTTATCTATTTCTCCATATGCTTCTTGGTGGTACGAGTTTAATTTTTTGTGTGCGAGTGCCTTAGTTGGCTCCCTTTAAAATGATCCACGTCCTGCTAGTAGAGTGATATGAATTTTAAGTATTATAAATGACTACACATCACTAGTGTTAATTGTGACCCGCCATATCAAATCCAGTCGTAAGTCGGGTTTTTTTTACCCTGTGCCAATGCATTCTCTTATATATGCGAGTCGACCATAGGTTGCCTCGCATATATAGGAGAATGCATTGGCCTAACAATTTTTTATCATTTTTTTTAAATAAATGTTTCTTACAATTTTTAGGACATAAATAAAAAACATCCATTACCCTGCAGGGAGCCCCACACATATATAGAAGCATATAGAAGAGTGTCGTCTGCTCATGTTTGTCTGGGGCTCTGTATGGGTGAAATTATAAAATTGTTAAAGAATACAAGAAAAAATTATTAAAATTGTAAAACATTGTTAGGCCAATGTATTCTCTTATATATGCGAGGCGACCCATGGTCGACTCGCATATATAAGAGAATGCATTGGGACAGGGTAAAAAAAATCCCGACTTACGACTGGATTTGATTTGGCGGGTCACAATTTATTCTGTGAACTGATCTCATTTTAAATATTACCTTTGAATGTCTTGAATTTGAATTTAAAGATGCATTCAGCATTGCGTGCAATATGTTACGAAATATGCTCAGAATATACTAGTGAATAAAATAATACACTTGAGACAAAAATGACCACATAAAAGCCACTAGCATGATTGGTATTGTAGTTTTTATTTTACATGTAATTCCTATAACCTCGACTCTTTAGAGTTTGTGTGACGTTTTCAATAAATCATATGATTTTCTCTTGCATTTACAAGTCAATTTTATATGTCGCATTTGGTTTTCAAAATTATGTCGGCGAAACAAGACGAAAAGTTAACTTTGAATACATGTTTGGAAATATAAAATTATTATTATTATTTAATAAGTTCTGGAAAAAATTAAAGTGAACACATCTACAACATAATATGCAGTGTATATAATTTATTACATACCATGAGATCGGCTGTACCCTGGCAAAGATCTCGCCACTTGCGAATTCCCGTGATAATTGTTGTGATTGAGGTACACGTTATTACTCTCTAAGGGATGAGGAAGAAACATGTCACTGATGTCGGCAGAAGGTAAAATTCCCGTGGGATCAAAGGAGTTACCGCTAAGTCTGGAAGCATCGGGCCTCAACCACGCAGAACAAGATGGTTGTCTATCTGCTACACTCAAATCCATGATACGAAAACAATTCTTGAATAGTCCGCTATAGCTCCATGCTCCAGAAATCTGTTTCCTTAATCTGCAGTCTGTCAATCTGTTGGTCCGATGGAAGATTCCGATAAGTCCGCTCAAATATAAACTTACACGTAATTATAAAAGAAACCGACCAGATCAGGTTTAACTGAAAGCCTGCTCGGAGTGATAGCTCGCATTAAACAGTTGTGTGTCGAATCACATCTTGTGAAATAAAATAAAAATAAACTGATAAAACATTGATAAAGCCCCATCGACTATGCGCTCCATTGACTGACATATATCTTCCCTCCGCTAGATTTTTTCTTTAAATAAGTTTGTTACGCTTTCAGCTAATTGACTTTTTCTTCCGTCCACGGCGTTAGCAGAAATTTGGTCACGTGTCAAACATTTGTAAAATGATAAATCGTTCGTCAGGTGCAGATTGAATAGATAGCGTTATATATCAGACCGCATTGAAGACGAAACCACAGGTAACCGTCGTCCAAGTTTTATCTAACACCAAGTAAATCATTTCATGATTTTCCGTTCCGATTTGGAAAGAAAAAATATTTGGACTGCCCAACAATCGTTATATTTAACCAATAATTTGTCTGCGTGTATTCAGATATTGAAGATACACGCTTGGCGCCAGTGAGATCCCGTATTTCGCGATCACGGCGCGTCAGGGACGAAATTTGCTGAGTTTAATTACTCTTCATTTTGGGTTGTATACAGGTTTCATTGTAAAGATATCGGCCGTCCTCCCGGGCAGTCGTTATCACTGTATCCACTCCTATCGATTGTCAATGTACTGTCAATCTTTCCGGCGGCGCACGAGAAACCCAATCAAACGCCTATCCTGGGATGGATTTCTTATTATCATTTGAATATAAATATTGCACATATGACCAAAGCGGTCAGATTGGGCTCACTTGACTCTTCGGATATAAGCAAGATGATAGATAACGCGAGGGTCGCTAAAATCACTCACTTGTTCGGCCAATGTAGATTGGTGGACACATATATGTGTTGATCTATTAGGTACAACTCCACTGATATATAGAAACAATGGATCAGTATTATACACAGAGTACCATCATCGGTAATAGTTCACGTGCGTGTATGCGTTCTTGTAATGAGACTTCTATTTCTGTTGGGTTATCTTACCGTAGCATCAATGGGAAATTAACTAAATATTGTCTTGTGTAAATTTGTATGCTAACACGTATTTTATATGTTTAGAATTTACCCAATGTGACGCATTACACTTACATTTATTCATATACAGTCACACACTCAGTACATACTATATGCTTGAAGTCGGGGTACATTAGTGAAAGCCACACAAACATTTACATGCATATGTCTATGAACATCATACCCTTCTATCAAAACAATACTGATGTGTCATCTTTCACTGAACCCATATAGGTTTAAGTTCGAAGTCAGGGCCATATAAAACACAATGTAATGTGAGCCTTCCTTTGTTATTTTAATTTTGTAATACAATATTTGTCTTTTATACTATTATGGTCTCAATAGTTTATTTTGTGTAACATGCAAACGGATGTGTCAATTATTTTTCTGATTTTTGCAATTTTGTCATTTTAGGTTAAAACCTTCAATAAAGCATGTTAGAACCTTGGTGTGGTTAGATTACTCGGGAAACAGACTGTATTTCTACTAGTGTACTTTTAACCTTTCCATGACTGGAGCTTCCTGACATTTTACACAAAAAAGAACCTGTGCCAATGCATTCACTTATATTTGCGAGTCTACCATATGGGGAGCCTCGCATATATAAGAGAATACATTGGCCTAACTATATTTACCTTTATCTTGTATATGCGCGGCTCCCAATGAGACTCGAATATATAAGAGGATACACTGGCACAGGCTCTTTTAATGTTGCACCATGTGCGGCTCCCGTCACGAAAGGGTTAATTTATAACATGCATAAACGGGAAAACTTACATGGTATTTTCGACGAGCCATCTATATATTTACTAGGATTTACGTGAATAATAAACTTTGCAATGGCCCAGGAGAATTGAGGGTCTGAATGTTCCATCATTTGTGGTTGATAGGCATGGTGCTCGATTGGCATGGTCTGGTGATTTACAAGAAATCGCCTACACTATTAAACTATTGAGTTTTATAATACTCGACAACTTCTGCGTGGCTTAAACCACCATATCTGTAATTGGGACTAACTATATATATGTGTGGTCACATATAGCGGTGATATATTGCGAAAATGCCATACATAATATATAGTGATTTAAAGCAAAAAGTGGGTATATAGGATCCGGAATCTGAGGGAAAAAAACACATTTTTTCGGCCAAATCTTGATCAGGATCCGGAATCCGGGTTAAACTCAGTCCCATTGTAATTTTATAGTGTAGGGTCCTGCATTCTATGAAGTCGTGTCACAATGATAGTAACAACGCTATCACTGCACGACTATATATATGCTGCTATCATCAATTTGGGCGCGGGACATTTTCCATATGTTTCATTGGTTTATTAAGTGACGCCATGAATTTATGACTCCAAGGAAGCAAATTAGTAAACAACAGGTCTTAAATACGTGTTTGACATTTTCTTCATTCTAATATTATATAGATAGTAGATGTTCCAAAAGGAAAATAACATTTAATTTTTTTTGTATCAGTTTGCCGTGAATGCCCTTTAAGGGTCACCAGAATGGCAAAAATCCAGAAAAGGATAAAAGGGACATAAATTATCTCCTTTAGTTGAAATGACAGTTTAATCTGTTTTAATTGAAAACAAAATGGTTAATACCTGACAAATATGAAGATTTTTTTTCAAATACTGGCTGATATAGGCATTTGTCTACCAAATGCATGCATTGGAGTTTTCGGGTCAGTGTGTGATGAGAGTAATTTGGTCTACTGCTAGATGGAAGTTCTAATGCATCGATGTAGCGGACAAACACAGTAACCCATCAGAAGCTGATATGTGCACACAAAACACTAGTATAAGGCATATGCATCCAATTTTTACATAGACAAATTATACATATCCCAGCATATCCCCTACATACCCAATGAGATATCATTTCTACCTGCAAGCTATTACACTAACCGAACATGTGTTTTGGCTATTTGGCTTAATCTTGGATAGTGAACTCAATCTTGACTTTCGAGTCAATGTTGACATTTTGTAGACATATCCATGACATATATCAGTTGTTAAACTCCAATTCAACTAGAGTTGGCATATTTTGGAAATAAATAAAAAAATATAGAGAGGATATTTACTAGGCTACAATTGGGAATATCATTTTATAAATTTCTGATATCTGCAAACCTAGATCATTATGCAGGACACGCGCAATTCCATAATTTCTTACTATGTCCTGATATGTTATGGCAACAAGCCCATTATCCAGCATTATTATACAAACCACTTTTGTTAGTTTACTGGAGCAACTTCTATTATACTGAATGACAAACAGTCACTATGCCAGACTTTGGATACTTTAGGTGATGTGAGAGTAACAGATCATCTGAGTTGATAGACATGCAAATAATTCACTGATTATATAGCTTGATGCACGGAAGACAGTTACTTTCTAGCCACTGATAGTCACATTAATGTTTGAGACAGTTGCTTTCTCTTTTTCCATGCACACAATGATCTATGGTTAAAGGTCTTAGTTACATCAGGACAAGTTTATTTATTTCTCGAAGCTTCTTTCCGAATGATGTCGGGAAGGAAGGTTTTTCACCCCACTTTCCCATATACAACATGCCATAGTTTAATGTTACCTCCATATGGTGTTTTGCAGTTATACTATGTTTTAAACTGTTACACATATGGGAACAGAAGGCATTCAGTACACGAGGTTGTAAAAATGTCGCGTTTTGCCTTTCGGACCACCCACCCACAACGGCATACCTTCCTGCAAATATGGTATTACCCCATCCCCGATATGTATAGTGTTTACTACTAATGAAGAACTGGAATCATTTCTCACAACAAGAGTATCCACACTTAACCAAGATCCCTTCTATATACAGCCCATATTATATAATCATCACACTCTCTATATTATCCATTATCACCTCTTCGCGTCCCTTCTTCATATGAGTAAACTACCTTACTATTCACAAACTACTCTCACATATAACTAAAATAATTCATGAAACTACTTTGATTTTGATACACGTGAGACCGACTCACCGTGTATGTATATACCCGCGACAAAATGTTAAACCTGAAGTCCGCGTCTTATTCGTCTTATTGAAGTTTCAGAAAGCACGCGCACATGCAGGATGAGCTTGGTCACAATTAAGTCAACAGGAATTTCAGGAAACAACCATCAAAGCTCAAGACTTGTTGTCGGATCCCCTTCATAATCTATGTTTATACTTGTTTTTGTAATTTGTAATTTAATAATATGAAAAATAAAAAAACCTGCATGGAAACGCGCCAAAATATTCAGCATATTTCTTAAAAATCTTTGCCAACTGCCTGTTTCGATGCAGACCACGTGGACAACAGCAAATCAGTCAATAATGTGCACCATTCTGGCGTTTCTGTATAGAACATGCAGTTGTCCAAATGTAACTGAAGTTTACTTTCACCACGCGTGGCGGTTGTGTGATTTTCTGTTACCGAATTTCAACACGCCAAATATAGACTTTAATGAAGACGCACATGATATAATGCATCCTATATTATAGAAGGTAGAATTTTTGGGCTAATTTCCTTATGGAGTCGTTGTGACGGCTAATCGGATCGGTTTTCTTCACCATTATCGCAGATCCATTGACAGGCCAAATCGATACAGTAGTTGGGCCAACCTAACTCATTATTACATTACCCGCCGTGCATTTTCACGCACGAATCTTTGATACCGTATACGTTTGAAACCAACACATGCGACATTCTCAGCCCTATGTCGTTCCTCGCCTTATAATGTCGCCCACCCATTATGAAAACGCAGCGTTGTGATGATATTAATATAAATATAGTTTAGTGTTACAAAATAAATGTATCGCCAGTTTTCTAATGCCGAGTGAATTATCTCACCATTGTTGCTGTAAGGGTAATGGAGGTCTTTGTCGCAACAGCCGACGACAGATAGTTTACCTTTCTTTTTTATTAACTTACCCACAATATTTTCGTGTATGGTTTCATACTGTATAACCTTTGCCCAAATGGGATTATGTGTTGAACCTTTTAATATAAACTGACATCGAACATACCCAACGTGACAGTGGCATCATTTTAACCTTTAAAAAGTCTACGACCCTTTGTGTGACCTTTATGATCTATAATTGTATAAAATGGTAATATTTGATCAGAAGACTTGAGGTCCCACGACCCCATTAGGAACCTGGTCAGTCGTCCCAAATGTAGAAAGTTCTAGTACTAGGGTATCACCCCCCCCCCCCTTTTTCGGTACGCGGGATTCAGGGTGTTTTGAAATCGTACGCGGGATTCATACCTCCGAATTAACTGGTATTCGGGTTCAAGCAAAACATCTTGGACGCAGGTTTTGATGGCGCAAAATAATATTATTATCAATGAATGAGTGGGTATATAGAATAGCTTCTTGGGCATATTCGACCACCATGTCATCATAAAGTATCATTAATCGTATCATAACGGCCTCATAACGCCCATAACGCGACCGGCACTTCTGCTTGTATCTGTCTAATATTAAAACAGTCAATTTGTATGTCATTTATCGTATTTTATTTCTTAACATGTATTCAGGATTCACCCCCCAAAATTAACTGGTATTCAGGATTCAGGGGGAGGTGGGTGATACCATCTAGTATAGATTGAATTGGAAACTATTTTACCGGTGGTATATTATGTCTCCAATTATACATCCATGCATGCCAAGAAGATTCCCCAGATTTGGCTCATGAAAATTTATTCTCCCTTAATTTAGTGATGAAATATTTCGTCCTTGCTCAGGCATTGCTACAAAATGATAGTTTATCCTAGCCAGAAACACTAGTTATGAAAGATATATTTTACATAAGCCCTTTCATTGACAGGAGTTGCGCTAGTGCAGCATTAAATATACTGTGTCATTGCATTATCTTATATATGCTTATTTTACGGTGTCAAATCTGATAGGGCATTTTTATGCAAAACGTACATCAATTGATGTTACTTTTAGGTTCATAAGGGAATAATACTGTATAAGTTGACGACAGAACCACATATAAATAGTGGGTCTGATTACTTGAGGTAGAGTTTCTATTTCCTGAACCGCGAGATTCCACATCAGTAGCACCAATCAAGACTTTTGTCGGCTATAATTCATTTTATTTGATCCGACCAAATACAATGCACGTGATGGACAGTTCAGTTCCACACAAAGTAATGCAGACAAAAGTCTTAACAAATAAATGTAAGATTTCATACATGCTGTATACATGATGGCAATGTTCAGACCATGCAGCGTAACGAAGGGACTTAACTTTGCCTTGCAGTTTTCGATGAAACACGTTATCGGTTTTCGTGGCAGATCCGTGCACGGATCACCGATCGGTAAAAAGCAACAATCTGCTTGCGATCAAAATTGCCTCTGAGGTTATGTAAGTACAAAAAGTGTTGATCGCTTTTTGTAATCAAAATCAAGAAAACTGTTTAAATTCAATTTTATTAATATTTAAAGTCTCAGTTTATCTTCAAACGATTCCTTATCTTGATCGTTATGGATCTGTTGCGAGTCAGTGTATAAAACTTGATACTTCGCTATCGATGAGACCGCCATAAACGCCGGCCACGTAACAACGCTGTGGTCTGTCAAATCAAGGCGATCCCAGATATACTTCTTAAAGCGGTTATCCTGGCCCGGTATCACGCCGCGCATGCGACAAGCATATGCCCACTTTAAGAATTCCTAGATGGAGAATCGGGAGCCCCCGCGTCTTTACGAGGACCGAAGTCGATAAGATCGATAAGCTACGTAACTTTACGAGATAACCCGATTCTGTGACTAAGTGGTTTTTGAGTGCAGTCATAGAGGAGAGTGAGAATACACGAGTCACAAGAGTGTCCCAAATTCTTGCGTACTGCAGTATAAGCGTATATACGTTCGTTCACGCAGTGGAATTTTACAGACAATTCGTTGTTTTGAGAGCTGTAGTGCCACTAATAAACACAGTTCACATAATGAAATACGACATAATTACTACGAATAGGGTACTACGTCACTAGAATGTGTGCTATTTCTAACAAACGGGAGAGGAGGTAGTCATAAGTGAGTCAGCACGTGTCCTCCAATCCCATTGTCTGTATAAAAGACTACGTTCACACAGCTGACACAATTGACTAGCAAATATTCATGAATTTCTTCATCGATGGCTATTGATTGATTGATTGATTGATTGAGCATTTAACGTCGTTTTAGGAACTAGGTCATATCACGACCAAGAACAGAATAAGGTGCCAAAAAGATCGTAGTGAAGCAACTGTGTATATAAATAAGAGTGCATTATATTAAAACAATGAGCTATGTGCAAATAAAAGCACAAAAGAGGAACTTTACTTCCGCTTTTAGTCAGGAATATAAATTAATAACTGACAAATGTGCAAGCATAATATAAAACGCGAACAAGTATAGCATAAGAATACATAATTAATAGCAAATAACATTAAATTACCATTCGCGCATGGACCTTTATAAATGCGTCAATCTGACGGTCGGGTGGGTGAGACAGAATGTCATCTGTCACCCAACCGATAGTTTCAATCCGCAAATACTGTTTGGTGTCGAGTTAATCGTTTCTCATCATGCATCTGGTCAAACTTTGATAGTTCAAATATGAACCTCTCTTTCTGAGTTTCGAAACGTTTGAGTGATTTTGGTGATTTGTGTTTTGAAGCAACAAGATCAACACAAATATGATGAGTTGTAGTAACTGGTTCAATTTGAGTGGATTTTTTTTAACAATTGTTGCAATTTCGGTAGATGTTTCCATTGCCGGTGACACAGGTTCAGGAACCGGAGTGATATCCATATGGTCAAGTTGTGTTGCCTGCGATATATGAATGATGTTGGACTGATTTTTTTTGTCTGTCTGAGTGCTGGTATCAGCACAATGTTTTGCAGAAACGGCAGCAGAGTACGTGCTTGATTGAATAGATGGTCGAGCACCAACTATTTTCTTTGCATCGAAATAGGATAGATATTGCTCGGTCTGACACCTTAGAATAATGAGTTCATATTCCCATATGAACGATCCATTGCAGCATGTGAACCTTGACAGTTAGAACATATCTTGGTTTTGTGCAATCATTATGGTCATGTCCAACAGCGTGTACATATGGATTCTTTGTTTTACAACGTACCTGACCATGACCATATCCATGACAGTTCAACCCTGCGTGTACCAAATCGTCAATGCCGGTGGATGTTCGCACCGATTGAAGATCAGATGATAACTATTCAAATTAAGTTTTTTGTCCACCAAGTGTCTTTGAATATGTAAACGTCTGTAACTCCCTGTGGTGGTGTCAACTCAGCTAATATCTCTGACTCAGAAGAATCCGCTATATCATGAGTTCTCAACACAGCTCTGCATGCTATAGTACTATTCAATGTCCTGTGAGGAGTAATCAACATTGGTATTTGCGCAATAGATGTCAGTTGCATAAGAGCGTCAGGTTGAATTTAGTCGTCCAGTCCCGGTTTGTTTGACATATTTTAATTGTTCGGCTATGCTTTGTAGCGTTTTATCAATGCCAAATAAAGAAGGTTTCTTGACATTCGGATAAAAACCAAGAAAAAAGTACTGAAGATAGACACCAGCAGCAGTGGAACTTAACGAATTATCATTCTTACGTTTTTGTTTGTTTTGAGTTGCCATATGAACAGGAAAATAATCGACAACTATAGCCCAGCAGCCGCCTCGGACTACCATTAAGGTCGGGCCAAATACTGGTACATAGCAGTGGCCTAATTAGCTACGGCATATAGCAGCCTGTTTGGTACCTCTCCACAGTGAGATAGGCGTGAACATTTCAATATTGAAACATTGAAAAATATTGAAAACGAAATACAAAGAGACATGACACGAAAGAAGCAATTAACATACCTGAAAAACAGAACACACAACTATAGACATCAGGAACAAAATGCAAGAGATGACATACATGTAATATGAAATACTGTGGAGGGGCGTGATTAGCCGATTGGTTGAGTCGGGTGATTGAGCCGCATGTCAATGCCTCACGTGAACGATCGCGCTAGTAGTACCCCCTGGACTCCAACACCACACCTCATGGGGTGTACTCCATGGCAAACAGGGTGCCACATTAGGGGATTCTTACCCCTCACAGTGGGGCGGTAAGATTATTCTACCCCTGACCCACACACGGGGCATCGATACATATCTTACAGTTTTGAATATATATCTGGAATTACAGAATATATATACGTGCCTTCGATTTTTATCGCTTATTATATAGAGCAATGAAATGCCACGAATCATTGCATGATTTATTTTGTCCAGACATTTTAATGTTAATTTATGTTTACATCAACTATACAGGGCATGTGTAGCTGGATGTGTGAAGTTTATATGTTGTTTCTCGTTCATATTCTACACTTGTGCGTAATATTTGTATGTAAAATCCATGTATTTTACATGGTCACACCAATCACATATGCGTGAGCGGTTCATCGTCGATAGGCCAGACCAGTGAGTAGTTAAAAGCGATTGTCAAACTGACTGCTATCGTATTGCCACACCCCTGTGTCGTATACACTCATTCGTGCATATGCAGCTATATATTACTATTTGAATATTTTTCCCAATTTCATATCAGGATGTCGCCCTTTTTCCTACTCATTTCTCCCCATGGTTGGGCACGAAGCAAGACACAAGATGGAGGACGAATTGAATTCACACACGAAACTATGCATCACGTTGAGATAAATCAGGAGTGGCCCCTGCGTCGAGGAAATCTAGGTGCCACCACTGATATACATATCAAGAGAATTCTCGCGCGAACGATTATTTTAAGCGACCCGGCTACTTCCTCCGAGTTAAGCGCGGCTCCTGTAAGTTTCAACTGAATTATAGAGCTTGACTCGTTGTGGTCAAACACATGCATAACGATTGGGTTGTCAGGGGACAAATAGTACACAACCTGTACGCCCCGTGTAGATCTCCAATACGCGATATTTACAGAGATCACATACAAGTATTATCCACCGTAAATAGCACACCATACAGCCCTATATATACACGGCGAATTTCCTGGGGAATCTGCCAGTCAAATTTACCAGCGAGTGAGTGTATATATATACCCGAAGACAGGCTTCTGAATCTGAAGTCATTGGCAATGAATTCCATTATCTGTTCCAATGCGAGAAATTTAAAGAATCAAGAACCGGCCTTTTGCCAATAAAGTTCACAGAAAAACCAAATGTACTAGTTATGAGCGAATTGCAATACTAAAGACAAACCATTATTTCGAAAAAATTTGTATTCTGATAAGACAAATAGTAAGGAATTTTCTTAGGTTTACATATTATATATACCGTACATGAAAGTCCGTTCATTACAATATATATTATAAAACTGTTTAAATCTATAGAAGTACATATATATACACGTGTATGGTAGCCAAATTATATGATATATATTACCCCTATACCAATTTATACTATGTATTTAATTGATAGCATACAGGCTAAATATATATGTTTATTCGCCATGTTGACAATATGTAAATATGTACATATTGTATATACTTAATACATTTATCTCAATGCCTTTGTTAAGGAAATGAGAAATTAAAACAAAAATGATGTAATGGTCGTCTGCTCATCTCTCCTGAACATCCCACCAGATGAATGGTAAACCATTCCAATATATACTTTTAAAGCTGAATGGGTTACTCCATTCAGTATAGAAAGGGTTAACCCTTTACCCAACAAACCGGCCAAAAACGGCCAAATAAAGCTGCAACAGCCTAAATTATCTTGGGTCTGTCTCAATAAAACCATACAAATATGGATATCATTGGAACCGGCTCATTGACCACATTGTGATGGTTACAGTTATGCCCTGTGCCAATGCATTCTCTTATATATGCGAGTCGACCATAGGTCGCCTCGCATATATAAGAGAATGCATTGGCCTTGCATTGCCAATGCATTCTCTTATATATGCGAGGCGACCTATTGTCGACTCGCATATATAAGAGAATGCATTGGCACAGGGCCGTTCTGTTGGGTAAAGGGTTAAAACGGACCAGAGGGTCTGTAGATTTCTTTTGTGATTGACAATAAAGACTCAATTTACGTATTCGATACTCATGCAACATCATCAACTCATCAACATCAAAACACAAAATATCAGAAAACAAAGTGGCTGAATAGATATGAACTCAAAATTTTTAAAATCCACTTTGAATATTTTGATTACATTCGAATTTCAGAACCGTTGATATGACCCTCTTCTTGGAGAGATTCTCGTTCAAAGCCTTATGTTTGATTAGCTCACATGTGCCATTGTAAAGATAAACTATTATCTTAGACGAGCACTTTATCGCTCGATGAGTACCATCTAAAGCCAAATTTCGCACTCACAGTCCGAAACAACCAGTTCGGATTCATAAACGTTGATCAAAGAAACGAACTTCTAAGCATATTGTAATCTTGATGATTCCCCGTTAAAATCGCAGCATGCTAACATAGTTGTTGCACCGACCAAATTCGATAACAGTGATTGAAATGAACCAAGTGTATCACACACCTCTGCCCTTCTTTGGTACATCGAGTTCACCCGTGATCCGATAGATTTTTGTATATTATAAATAGGTGCTGAAACCAACAGCCTTAAGGACATAGAATAGAACCTCCATAATTATGTCCAAATAATTTGCAGGGACCCGTGGTCTCCATTGGGGATGTCCACCTTGGAACTTCAAACTGCACCCCACCTTGAACCAGACCAAACTTTCAATAACTTCCATTTGCACACAGCCCTGTGCTGGAAGATTTCCAACTGTTGATAATTCCCTATACCTGAAGTTGGAGCCTATTTATATCATTATATGTGAAATGTCTGACTGATGAAATTTCCTACTGTTAAAAATTTTAATATTGAACATCCCTGATGATTTGTATGGAGGATAAGATATGCCAATAATTACATAAAATACCAATCTATCCGCTATATACTCATAGCAATTTCCATTTAACACATAATTGAGATGAAGAACGTACTTTATTTATTCTATGTCGAAGAAAAATCGGCTTCAGGTTTTTATTAATTATATATAGGACTTAAATAAGTGTTTCTGTGGCATATACATGCATTCCGTATAAAGTATTTACCGTATATTTATCGACGTATCGCTGTATGGAATCGGACTATATATATAAGATGTAGCAAAATAGAGCATTATTCCAAGCTTCAAATCGCCAAGTACCTTCCATCGTCCATCGTCTTCTCTCTTTTGTCGACTAGAGCATTTGGGCGTGGTGTAAAAACTCTGCCCCGACTTTGGTTTCATTGTGCACGTGGGAATATCGTCGTTTCAAGCGATTCGAAATTTCGGACATCAAATTTGCCAACATAAATTCTCACCTTTGTCACGTTCCTTGTGATCAGAATAGTTATATAAATATATGAAACACTTATATACAGACGTTATATAATACGAAAATACGTATATATACCGACGGTATAAAAGTTCATCTCTCCGCATCACGATGTAAGCGAAACAAACGTTCGTTATGTTTACCATATATCATAAAGGATAAACATGGGACGTCGGTGATGCGATAAACATGGGACGTCGGTGATACGATAAACATGGGACGTCGGTGATGCGATAAACATGGGACGTCGGTGATGCGATAAACATGGGACGTCGGTGATGCGATAAACGTGGGACGTCGGTGATGCGATAAACATGGGACGTCGGTGATGCGATAAACATGGGACGTCGGTGATGCGATCAACATGGGACGTCGGTGATGCGATAAACATGGGACGTCGGTGATGCGATAAATTATTTTATTTCAGTGAGTTTTTTCAAGACAAAGAATATAGTATTTCATGTCGAACTATTTTATTGCATGCAGGAACGCGGGTAAAAAGACAAAAAATTGCTACATTTAAGATAACGAATCGCTCGCAACCACATACTATATTTAGATGATATTACTTGGTTTGTTTGATATTTGGACCGATATCAACCCGAGGTAACATCATATCATCCTGCGACTGAATGTCAAAGGCTCATATGAGGTTACCGAAGGCTAATATCAGGCCAATAATATCAAACCAACCAAGTAATATCCTATATTATTAATTAGATCGCCTCTTGGCAGCAATGTAATATCGACAACTCTTTCAAATGAGTGCCGTCACAAAAATCTATGTCTGCACATTATTTAGCAGTTAGGTAGATTTACGGCATGTCGAAAAACCACATTACTCGGATTTGTGATGTCAGAAAACGATATTACTCGGATTCGCGATCTCGTAAAATGATATTACTCGGTTTAAGGGGAAATTGAAGCGATATTAACATAGTTCGATACAGGCCGTTCTGGACAAAACTGTCATATGTAATTAATAATTATGACATGCCGAAAATCTACTTTAGTGCTATCAAATAACGTGTAGGTAACCATTTTGCAACGTCACCCGTATGAAATTTGGTTTGATATTATTGGTCTTTCCTCAGCCCTCGGTTACCTCATATCAGCCTTCTACATTCGGTCTCAGGCTGATATGAGGTTATACCTCGGTCTCATTTCGGGCCAAATATCAAACAAACCAAGTAATATCCTCTAAATATCAAGAGATTGTCAGTTTCACGGGTGAAGGAAGGTCACGAAAATAGCTAATTTCACTACTATGGTATGCGCCTTATATAGGCGGACTGAAACGCACAGACTCCTAGATATAGGTCAAGTAGTGTGTAGTATATACCAAATGGTGGCACTCAAACAATACTCAAACTGACAGACATGCAGAGAGTAGCGGAGCGGAGCGGGGACTGAACTGTGCCTTGCTCTTTGGACAATACTGTCTGGCCCAAAATAAAGAGCGTTCGTAGTTAGTTCTTTGTTTATACCGTAGTAATAAAGAGCGTTCGTGTGGAAATTCCTGTCTTAACACGGTACGTAAGTCATTCTGAACCATATATCGGGTCTGCATATACGTATGTTTTGTGCTGTTAACAATTTATTTACTAAATTATCATTGACGAATTACTGGGATGTTTCTGCACTTGTATATTCTTAAAGGCACGTGCGGCCTTAGTTGTCGAAAATATTCATATTTGTTCCCAACACCATAAACAGAAAAACATTAAAACGCATACAGTTCCGTTCATATATACCATGACCATCGCGTAAACAGCATGTTATCATAAAGACCTACTATATTTTACCTAAGCAAGAGCCTGATTGTGTTACAGAAGACAGCACAATGCTACTGGCTAATCGCACACAAATGGCATAAACGCTCTTTATTAGTTTCATATCAGGTATTCACCAACAACGAACGCTCTTTATGTTTACCATCATAATATAAACAAACACCAGAAAAGTAACTTTTTATGCTTTTGTTTACATAACAATGGTCAAACATATGGCCATAACCTACTGTTTATGCGATATTTCTTATTTGTATACGGACAAAGTCTATCTACATTTTGATGTTCTTTCTGTTTATGGCGGTTTTTGACGGGTGGAGATATTTTCACAGGATACCCACCGCCAAGGCCAACCGTGTCTTTAAAGGCACGGGCGGCGTTCGGTGCAGAAATATTCATATTTGTTCAAATCGCTATCAACAGAAGGAATATTAAAATATATATAGTTTTGTTCATATGCCAAACATAATCCGCGCGTAAATAGTATATTTTCGTCAAGACGTACGATGGCGTACGTAAACAAGAGCCTGCTCGTGTTACAGACGTTTTGCTTCTGTTTAGATAACACAGCGCAATTCTATTGGTTAATCACACACAAATGATATAAACGCTCTTTATTATTCCCATATCAGGAAAACAGTAACAATAACGCTCTTTATGTTTACCATATCCGGATCTAAACAAAAGCCAGGTTCTGTAACGTTTTTTGCTTTTGTTTACATGACAAACAAGCCTTGAAATAGGGTGTCTGTCATTTGCAGAATGAGGTCCCCAGAGGGTGAATTTAGTGATGCTACCCCGCATAGCGGGCTAGCATCACCAAATTCACCCTCTGGGGACCTCATTCTGCTTACACCTCAGCAGAATGATGTTCCCATAGGGTGAATTTGGTTATGCTAGCCCGCTATGCGGGGTAGCATCACTAAATTCACCCTCTGGGGACCTCATTCTGCAAATGACAGACACCCTATTTCAAGGGCTTGATAACAAAGGAAAAAACATTTGACAATAACATACTGTTTATGCCATATTTCTGTTTGGTATAAGAACAAGTTCTGTCTATATTTTTCTTTTATTTCTGTTTATATATATGACGGTTTTTGACTGAGGTGAATATTTTAACAGCATACCCACCGCCAACGCCGCCCGTATCTTTAAGTCTCCCTGTCGTTAGCTTATAATTTGTTATCACCCATCGGGATGAACAGTTTATATATAGATGCACTTTTATTCGCACTGAATGGGAAATTCCACTTAGTAAAGAATGGGTTAAACCTACATTGATCACAGAAACGTACATATAACAACATACCGTATAACAAAAGCGAGCATATTTACACATATTATATAAATTGAAGCCTCGAACAGGGATGATAAAGCAATGGGCATAGACTTATATATGAGCGCTCCGGTCCCCTCGCCTGCTCGCCATCGACTGACGCCATGCATGCAGAGCAAATACATAACATGCATGGGGAAAAGTGCCCCTTTCTCGATTGTACACAGGTACGTGGCGACAGGGTATGTCTACCCCCCCCCCCCCCCGGTCACCACCACCACCTGGTCAAAAAAATTATTTTTAGACTAACAGTAGCATATTGTTTCTACATTTGGCAGCATTTGGTAAACATTTCGGTCTGAAATGGCCATCAGTTGAAAAGTGTCCGACCTTATGGGGGGTGTCAGGTTGGTAATATCCAACAGTTGGAAAGTAAGCTGGTATATGTACGAGTTCGAAAGTTCCAACCCAATGGGGCGGGGGATGCAAATTTGAAATTTGCGAACCTGGGGGTTTGGTCTGGTTCAAGAGGGTGCCGTTTGAAAGTTCCAAGTGGACACCCCCCCCCCCCAACAGGGACCCGCTAGCCAGATCGCTGGTTGTGCCCCCTGCCCTTAAGTCCTGTCGCCACGTCTGGGCTCGAAGATTATGTGCAGTTTCAATTCCAGGGGACAAAAAGTGCAAACTGGGAGAAACATCGTCACGTGTTTCCCCTAAATTAAAAACGGCTCGCATTGTCCGCAGACAAGAATGAATCTTTATGGATCTTTTATTAGGTTCCATATCTCGCTACAAATTTATAAAAGTAACTATCAAACCAAAACCGAATTCTTATCTCAGATGCTCTGTGGTCGACGGCGGGATGGTGTGTTTTATTTCCTTACATCTGAATTCCGCCGGTGCCCTCGAAATAAAAATCAAATCTAAAACATATATCTAATAAAGCGCACAATTGATAGAAGGCAGATACTGTCATTTCATACCAATAAATTCAGTCATAATTCCTAGATGGAAGTCAGTTTCAGATAAGAATTCTTTGATTGTCTGTTTTGGGAAATTTAATTCGAAAAGTGGCTGCGCTGTTTCTATCAAACAACTATTTCCTCGTCACATTATAAAAAGGATTCCCACGCAATGCGCACAATTCTCTTTGACAATGTTTTTCTGAATCGTGACATGCATTGAACCCAGGACGTGACGACATGGAAGTGTTGCTTTGGTGTCACCTCACTCCCCCAACACTCTCCCACAAATTTCAACAGTTGGAAATTTCATGACAAACACAACATCAGTCGGACCAAAATTGGTTTAAATTGTTCTGATTGTTTGACTTTCCAACCATGCAGTATTCAAAATTTGTTGTTTTTCGACCAACAGTCGAATATTGTCCTAATTTAGGTAAACTTTGTCAATTGGACCAAGACACCCATATTTTGGCAACACGTTACACGTACGCGTGGCTGAACCTGTCTATGTACCATACAGATTACAACGTATACAATGATAAATACGAAGTAGAAAATGAAATAATAGTGACTATATCTTCAAACTTGATCTGATGTGCATGATAGGTATCTCTATGCGGCAATCCGATCAAAATATGCACGGCCACGAAAATGAGAAAATTACCAACCAATTCCTCAAATTTTAGAGAATCATGCATGTTTTGTATACCCAGGAAATGTACACGAGTCCTGTCTACAAGAAATATATATTATAAGAAATCAGGTCATTTGTGAACAATTTGTCCGGAGATCGTGTGTGTTTCCTGATTCGATTTATTTGCATCCTATAGGTTATAATACACCAAATACAAATTATTAGAGTGATTTTCCCTGGGGCCCCAAAGCTAGGATAATATCAAAATGAGTTGGAGATTGAACTTTTATTGTAATTTACAAGGGCTGGTTGTTTAATGGGGGTGTCTCTGTATTTTTCCCCTCGAAATTTGCTGCAGAATTTGGGTAGTATCAAATGCACCAAATTTAAAATGGACCCAGTACGTTTACATATGATTTTCCTGAACACTTTGTGTCTCAAAGATTGTTCTACGGAATTATACAAGTGCGAAGCCCCAAAGCTTTCCTGCGAATATGCCGCAGCCTCAGATGTTAACACTGAGGTCTATGGAGAATATTTGGTGTATTGTAACCATGATCCGGGTTTATGGATGTCGTTCGCCAAGTGAGATATCGCATAAAATCAAACTTATGTTACGCCAATATATAGATTATCTGGAACGACTATAGTGACATGATTGGATTGTGAATGTGCTAAACGATAAGTTGGCAAGAGCGGCATTCACGTTACTAAACCTGCTCGTGTATGCTTACACACCTGCTGCCTCGTCGGTGATGATACACTCGTTCAAAATCCATCACAAACGTCAAACGTCCACACATATGGCACATGGCACAGTCAGATAGTCATCTGAAATGTACCAACAATTGTTGTTTCCTTATCTCCATGGCTACAGGTCGACTGATACACAATCATATCTCATTACCTGGCAGTTGTAACATTTAGTGGACACGACTTGGTGAATTTCAGGGATAATGGCCAATTGCCGATGCTCACGAAGAAGGTATACATGAACATTATCGTGGTGAGGTGGTAGAACAGACTCGAAAACGTTGGTCAATTAAACCACTATCCAACACATCTGACCTGTGGTCCCTATACAATCAAGTCTGCGTTTAGTGTGCCTGTCATATTCAGAATGAGGTCCCCAGAGGGGGAGTTTAGTTACGCTATCCCGCATAGCGGGCTAGCATCACCAAATTCACCCTCTGGGGACCTTATTCTGCTATGGGAGACATAGACTCAGATTGAAGTTCCCAAATGTTGACTGCGGGTGTATTCATTCACTGATGATTGGTATCACCATATATGTCGGTAACTCATGCATCCACGAAATAATTTGTATGATCCTTTCGGCCACCCATGTATTTAACCCTTTACCCAACAAACCGGCCAAAAACGGCCAAATAAAGCTGCAACAGCCTAAATTATCTTGGGTCTGTCTCAATAAAACCATACAAATATGGATATCATTGGAACCGGCTCATTGACCACATTGTGATGGTTACAGTTATGCCCTGTGCCAATGCATTCTCTTATATATGCGAGTCGACCATAGGTCGCCTCGCATATATAAGAGAATGCATTGGCCTAAAATTCTTTAACAATTTTATAATTTTTAATGTGTTAAGCCAATGCATTCTCTTATATATGCGAGGCGACCTATGGTCGACTCGCATATATAAGAGAATGCATTGGCACAGGGCCGTTCTGTTGGGTAAAGGGTTAATGCATCGTTTTCATTTGAATGGGAAACTCTTTGCACTTGGTTGACAATGGAGGGTCTGGATGTGTTCAATCTTTTGAAGAAGTCTCCCACACCATTAAATTATCGAGGTTGATAAATCTCGACACCTGTGCGGTTCCGATCACCGTAGTCATAGCCGTATGGGTCAGGGGCTGAAATGGCGACAGCCCCCCCCCCCCCCCATCCCAAATGTTTTTAAAGCTCAAAATTGGGGCAATTGTCCGGCAAATTTGGAGATATTTTTGGTCAAATTCGGGCAAATTGAATGGTATTTCAACGGAAAATTGTTGCAAATTATAGTATTTTTTTCACATTTCTACCAGAATTATTCATATTGAAGACTAATTTGAATCTAATTTGTTATATTTATGTGTGTATACAAGGTGTATTATACAAAAACTGCGCTACAACCATGAGTGTATCATGTACAAACACAAACAACATGCAGTTTGATACCGCCATGCACCGCAACAAAGAAGCTGAACTATGGGCTGACCAGCTATAACCTCCCATCAACGCTATACTAACGATAGCCAATCGAACTGGCCCCATAAACATTCATAGGATGGGCGTGATTTTTATGCAGGGTTTACACCGCATAAGTTGATGATCACCATTAACGAATAAAAATAATTGGTAAATGGTCACAACGATATCTCTTATATAGCTACCAATATTATTCAGAAGTTATAGGCGACCGCGCTGGTGCCAGCTATATCAGATTATCGACCAAATTATCCTATACTATTCCACTATATGTCGCTACATGACGCTATATTGATCCCACGCTCCTCGTCCCATCCACATTTATGTCCCGCAATAAATACATACCCTTTATGGCTTGGCTCTATTGGTGAATTAGAGTTAGGTAATGTTTAACTGAGTTATGGTCGACATGCGATCTTGGGTTGATGGAAAATTTAAATCAGAATTCATTATGACAGTTCCCCATAAAGGCTACCATATTTTCTGTCTGTGCTCGACGCGTTAGATTAATGTTTTCTGATCGTCTTAATCTCTTGGAAATCACAATATCGCGAGACAGATGACCCATTTCGTTTCGGTTTATTTTCCTGTAGCGCAGTTAATATCACATTTAATCGAAAACTGAAGATGCAATAGACGATAGATAAAGAAACAATATCCACGACTGACATCCTATCTGCAAAGGATAGATGCTATCTGGGAAAATGGAAAAGCGTTCTTTATGAAGCGTCAACGTCGCCAGGTTCCAATACAGATGGGTATTACACGGGAAATCATATTAACTCCAATCCCAATAGCAAACTCCAGGCAGAGTTATCTCCCATCGCTCCGCTGATATACCACTGCCATAAGGACATTTGGTAAGGATTTCTTACGTGTTCTTAGTTCTTATGTTTTATGATTAAAATTGTCGATGTCTGGCTCAGTTCATATATTTCTTATCAATACCGAAAGAATTAACATTATTGCAAACTTTTGGTGGTCAAAATAAGATAGTAGGTGACTAAATATAGTTCCGACGATATGTAAAAATAGATGTATCGGTCCGCAAAGTACCATCCTTGTGGCAGTGCTATATCGCAGTGATAACGTAGAGGGCGCTGCATTGAGTTTGTCCCAATAGCTCCGGAATAACACATGGCATGCCGGGAAATAACATCATTTCGGATTGCGAGTTTCGTTTCGATATGATTTTCCTGTTCGTTATATAGCAGATATTTGAAATCTCTTCCTGCTATTTTGGCAGTATCTAATACTCTATATATTAAAGTGGTGTGAAACACTCCGGTTGGGTGATCAAAAAGAAATGGAGAGTAATCTTTCTAAAAAATAGTTATATTTTACAAATATAATATCCAAATTGACATGACACATCGTCATTCTTATATATTAATTAAATGTAGCGACTCTCGATGGTGAAATAGTTTTCGTTAGTTTATCGCCCGTAGTTGCGTCCCGAATCGAGAGGTAAATATTTACAATTGAGCGTATAGTTTAGACGATGTTTTCTATATATGGAGTGTTACGGTCGATTTGCTTGAGATTTTCGAAGATGTTAGTAGAATGCTACACTCCACCAGTTGGCATAGCGCCCGAATAGTAACATCAGTTTCAAGCACCCGAATAAGTCCATAATATGTCTTTAATACGAAATAAGTTTGAGTGTCATTTTGAACACACTGTTTTTATTCCCCTCGTATTGTTTTTT
Organism: Siphonodentalium dalli; assembly: GCA_032622095.1. Taxonomy (NCBI): domain Eukaryota; kingdom Metazoa; phylum Mollusca; class Scaphopoda; order Gadilida; family Siphonodentaliidae; genus Siphonodentalium; species Siphonodentalium dalli. The sequence goes on from CP136061.1 coordinate 69,200,908, forward strand.
TTTTCAAGCTCTGAACTTGCAACGCAAGTGAGACTTGAAGTGACACGTCGATATATCACGTCTCTTATAAGACTATGTATATGGTATATATTCTATGATCCCGTCGATTTTGTCCTGGTTGTAATTTTAGTTGCTACAGTATTGTGTTCGGTTTTGATCGTCAACACGAATGCTGTCGTCTACTGTATGTGTGTTTCGCTGGTTCTGTAGTTGTGTTACTGATATGTTCATTCCTATATAGTCAGATCTGCTGTAAGATGCATGCAACGGGAGCCAAAAAAACAACACATTGATGTCCCAAGAATGACAATTCAATTCTGAAATATTAGGAGAAATGAGACTTATTTAACTCAGTTCCAAGTATGATAATTATATTCATGCATTCATGCATGTAGTTCAGCATGAACATGACAGATGTAAATATATTAACATTCTGTTTTACTAAGAGTTTTCTATACTTGTATATTACCACATTTAACAGTTATGTTTGAAATCATAATCTGAGGGGTGTTCTTTTTTCGGAAAAGCTGACTCTTGCTTTCGAATGCTTCCGTCAACACTTCTGTTGTTATTGTTGTTGTTGTTGTTATACTACTGTTGTTGTTGCTGTTGTTGTTGCTGTTGTTCGTATTATTAAACGGCTATATATATATGTATATGCGTATATATCAAGTAGCGGCTGTTTCAAAAACAGAGATGCTGCTTGTAGCAGATTGTAGCTTGTGTAGTCGCAAAAATCATCTGACTCATTTGACTATACCGTTGCCAATAGTAGCACCTGTCACACATACGTGTAATTGAACCTGGCCATTGTTGGTCGTAAAGATTGTGACATATAGCGGTGGCGGTTAAGCCGCTTTCACACATGTCCGTTTCTCCGATGCGTTTCCTTGCGTTTCTAATATTTTAACGCATCCGGAAAACGCATCCGTCAAAACAGTGATAATATCACTGGGTCTTTCACACATGTGCGTTTGCCGTATGCGTTTCTTTTTTTTCATGTCTCGGACTTGAAATGCTGCGTTTCGCCTGCGTTTCTAAAAAAGCATACACAAGCATGTGTGGCTAGCTTCACTATTTCGACCGATGCGTTTTCCGGATGCGTTAAAATATTAGAAACGCAAGGAAACGCATCCGAGAAACGGACATGTGTGAAAGCGGCTTTATGGATTGACCGTCGTTTTTGTTCGTCGTGGAGATTGTGACGTATAGCGGTGGCGGTTTGGGATTCGTCATGTTTTTGTTTTTAACTTCGCAGTAATCATTTTTTATTATGTCATTGCTATTGTTGGTGTTGCTGTTTTTCATAATTAAAGGTTTACTCTATAGCTACCAAGTGTTGGTCATATTAGCTGCATGATTTTTGAGACAGTGCATTTGGTTTTTTGTCTTGTTATTTTGTGTTTTTATAAACCTTATTTTAGAATGTGGGTTGGCATAATTTCGGTGCCCCTCATACAGTAATGCTCTAAGTAATCGACTCTTTAACCACAGCAGAATTATGGGTAACTGTTCAGGATTTAGTCGGAAATATGACTTGTTGCCATTCATATGAAAGCTCTCCAATCAATCAATCAGTTTATTTCTCATGAACCTATACATACATAGGTATGGAGATGAGATAATAACAATTTAAATATATACAATATGTTTAAATTGTTATTATCTCCATACCTATGTATGTATAGGTCTATGAGCGTTCCGATGAATGGCAGCAAGCCATATTTCCGACTAAATCCTGAAAAGTTACCCATAATGAGAGCTTTCCGATGAATGGCAACAAGCCATATTTCCGACTTAATCCTGAAAAGTTACCCATAATTCTGCTGTGGTTAAAGAGTCGATTACTTAGAGCATTACTGCATGTATACCAATTCCCGTGGCTATATCACACGCACGTAATGTCGTACAGGCTATTTTTCTGTGTGAAATATACACTGTACACTGTGCGGCCATTTCTGACAAAAACAAACTCCAGTCAGTCCAGTGCGATAAAAACAAATCGGTTATAAATGACGTTCCCATTATGGAGAAAAATTTGCATGAAATGCGAATCCCCTTCTGATTCCGTAACCCCGCGCATGATACTGTAGATGGTATCATTATTATGTGTTGCCAATTTATAATGCTTGCTTTGTCGTTATGTCGTCTGTTACGGTGACTCATGTTTTGTGAAACCGGAATCGGAACGAACTATCGGCTTTGTGGAATCTTATATCCCTGTAGCATATATAAATATCCAACGACAAATCAAAACGAAATTTGTTCGCCAACAGTGTCAAGTTAACTCAGAAAAACTACTTAATACTGGGTTAAACTGTTTTATGACATGTAAGTAAGGCCCATCACAGGGCATCGAGACAGTTTTATTTATTCGTTTTTCTAGTCGCTTATTGATTCTTGTTTAGTGAAGTTCTTACACGAGTCTGAGAGTCGCTATTGCCCTACTATCAATGGTTGGTGTCACGCGTACCACAGTATATATATGTATAGTATCGATGGAATACTATATGTGTGATGGGTTACTAAGTTGGAGTTTGATGATGATTGGTCGTCACAATTACTATGTCATAGTTATATCGCTAGCCGTATATTAATCGCCAGATGAGCCTGTCAAGCTCTGCCAGCGTCGCTGTCGATCCTCTCGCGGACTTTTCTGTCTGAACACATTAACCCGTCATATCTCTACTTAACACGCAGTTTTATTTATCATGATCTCCTCCAAAACTAAAAACTTTCAGTTTAAAAAAAAATCCACGTTTGTACACATCTCGCGAGGCATAACGGGTTAACCCTTTACCCAACAAACCGGCCAAAAACGGCCAAATAAAGCTGCAACAGCCTAAATTATCTTGGGTCTGTCTCAATAAAACCATACAAATATGGATATCATTGGAACCGGCTCATTGACCACATTGTGATGGTTACAGTTATGCCCTGTGCCAATGCATTCTCTTAGATATGCGAGTCGACCATAGGTCGCCTCGCATATATAAGAGAATGCATTGGCCTAACAAAATCTTTTTTTAACACTTTTTACCATTTTTTCTTATATTCTTTAACAATTTTATAATTTATTATGTGTTAAGCCAATGCATTCTCTTATATATGCGAGGCGACCTATGGTCGACTCGCATATATAAGAGAATGCATTGGCACAGGGCCCTTCTGTTGGGTAAAGGGTTAATGGCTCCAGGTAGACCCATTGGGTGAGTAAAGTGGTGAGCGGCATACTAATTATGATGGCAAATTGTTACCAATGTGCATCATACTAAACAATCACACCGATTATGGCATCGCTACTGTGGTATATGTATACGTGTGACACCATCCAATTCTTAAAAATGGCAAACCTATGATTTGTTTTGATAGATTGAGCAACATGGCAAATGTCACCCCTTAAAACAATTCATTAAACATATTGTTAACCCTTTACCCAACAGAAGGGCCCTGTGCCAATGCATTCTCTTATATATGCGAGTCGACAATAGGTCGCCTCGCATATATAAGAGAATGCATTGGCTTAACACATTAAAAATTATAAAATTGTTAAAGAATGTAAGAAAAAATGTTAAAAAGTGTTAAAAAAAGCCAATGCATTCTCTTATATATGCGAGGCGATATATAAGAGACTGCATTGGCACAGGGCTAACTGTAACTATCACAATGTGGTCAAGGAGCCGGTTCCAATGATATCCATATTTGTATGGTTCTATTGAGACAGACCGAAGATATTTTAGGCTGTTGGAGCTTTATTTGGCCGGTTTTGGCCGTTTTGTTGGGTAAAGGGTTAATAAATGTGACCACGGCTTCCAATATGAGACTCACTGTCATGTTAGAGAGCCCAAGTGGAGCAATATTTTCTTCTATTGTTGTTTATTTATTTTGTTTATTTGTTGGTGTGTATCATTTTGTTTTGTTCTATTTTTATGTTCATTTTGTTTCTTTTGTTTGACATTGTTCTATTTTAGTCTGGTTTTGTTCCTTGTGAAGGACAAGAGCTGCTTCCTCCAAACAGAAAGTTCTCCTGTTTTTTAAAGGAAAAGTCAATTAAACGCTTTTGCACGAATAAGAATCCAGTGTAGATCAAACATTCGATTTCACTAATTTGTTTACCTGAAAACCATATCACATATACTTTCAACCCACAATTCCAACGGTATAATTATATATGTTGTGTTAGAGTTGTTTTTCAATTGAAACGATTCCTATGGCGTATATCCAATTCCGAGAGATAGGAGTCTGAGAATACAGCGAAGATGAACGAATTGGTACAAATTAAACAACATAAAACTACCATTGGTAAATGTTATCTATGTATACCAGTAAATAATTAGACCCTACCCATGACCCCATTAATAATAGCAGGTTAACTTTTGGTCGTCAGGTCGACTGTCAAAAGGACGTTTTTTGACAGGCGAGCCTTAAGTCCGATGATGGTCTTGGACAATGTGCGTCCACGAATTCGTTTGCTAAAAGTAGAAGATAACAAAGGGCGTTCTTAATTGTGATTGTTTCCCCTCGTTTTCTACGTAAAACTTGGGGATGTTTTTGTAGATTTTCGCGATACATATTATGTTGATTGCAAGTATTTTTAAATTTTCTATTCAATGGTAACCTGAAATGTGACTAAGGAACTTTTTACTAATTTGTTGTCAAATCTGGCAGTTCATCTTTGAAGTGTATTCTCTCTCCACCATGCACCAACTATAACCCCGTTTTAATTGACGTGCGTTACTCTAATTTTAGTTTTTGCATGTTTTCGTTTACTGCTGCAACAAACTTTTTCGTTGAAATATCAAGGGGGCGTAAACAAAAATGTTTTACATGCACGTAGCCTTTTACATAAAAATAAGTTATCAAATTCGACACCTAAAGCAATCTAAAGGATTACAAACTATGTATATAGCATATAGGCTCAAGTGGATACGTCAAATGGAGTCAATAGAATGCATCACTATTTGTTATTACCACAAGCCAAAATCGAGTATAGCTTGCTGTCCACAATCCTTGGATATATGCATTAAAATTACTGTAAGAAGGTTTATTCTCCCATCCAATATTCACGATACAGAGAAAGGTACTGATATATGCTACCACAGTAGTACCATGCCTGTTATCATGTGCGTATAACGTGGATATATAGGAGGCTTGCGTAATCCGTTAGCAGCTCTGTCGAACATTTCAGTTAGCATTAAATACGCATTTGTATATTTGAGCTATCAGTTTCAGATCATCTAAATCATCTCATGAATACTTGACTTGTATACTGGCATGAGTATAAATCTCTGCCACTGTTGTGAACACAATTGTCAGAACCCTAGATATACATTTAGCTGAAACATATTTATGTAAATATCTTCTAAGAGAAATATAAATGGAAATAAACACATGTGATACATTGGAAGGCTATGCTATATGCATGTATTAGCGAAAATTCTTCGAAAGAGGGACTGGGGTTCTAAAAATAATGAGTCAACAGATATTGAATACAAACAAATGGGATGATCAAGGAGGGTACCCGAAAAAATTGTTGTAAAAACTTATAAAATAGTATATTAACTGGGGTGGTGGTCCCCGAAATGGCCAAAATGAAAAACAAATAGCCTACGTTTCTGGAATTTATTTTATGACACCCTTGAAATTTTTACTTGTGGGAATTTAGCATCGTTGTTCTACAGACCTCTGGGAATTCCACAAACGTAAGCTCTGGAGACCAGGCACTGAAATAAAATATTTTATTTGTAATTCCCGATAAGAATTACTTTAAATATTGAAAGTAAAAAATCATATTCGAGATAGCACCAAGATCCCATGGCGCCTGTGTCAGTTTAGAGATATGATTCAGACACCAGTGATATATTTCCGCGATCTGATTGAATCATATTCTCACAACGAGCGGTTCGGATCATCTATGATTCATGGTTTCATACCCTCAGTTCGCAGTTGGATATCCAGATTATGTGGTTCGTTGTCTGAATTCCAGCGAACACCAGGATTTGGGTTTCGCTAACGCTTTATGTCAAATCGTATGTGATGTTTTAACCCAGCGGTGTCTGAGACTATAGATAATTTCATATTATCGATAATTCGATATACCCCAACATTATGAGTATTGAGATTCACCAACTCGTGACCGGTTCTTAACCATTTCTACACTAAATACTCATTGACGAGTAGTTATCCATTAGGAAATGTTTAAAGAATAAGTTCAACAAACGGCCATAGGTCCTCCAGGTGACTAATAGACCACTCTAATTGATACTTTTATAACTGAGCGGAAGAATCTATTTATTATAGAAATGGTTAAGCTATAAATTTGGCTCTATCGGTAAGATGCGTGGCACATTAGGCCGTAATATAAGCCGCACAGCAATAGCGAAGCTGGTTCGATTCCTAATAAACGCGATTTGTTTATGTTCCGATTTTAATCTGAAATTAGCCCATAGTGAACATATCTCCGTTATTCCGTTGAATGGCGCGGGCCGCGATGAAAACACATTATAAAGAGCGTGAATCTGGTAAGTCGTATCGATAACAAAGATAGATTAAACAGTTTAGAGAGTGGGCAATGGGTGGAGATATCAATATATTTTCTAAATCCAAGCAGTAGGTTTCCTTTCCCCTTAAACTGGGCTATCAATACACAAAAGCACAACCAAATCCGATGATCAATGCCCAAGGTACAAGCTGAAATATTCATACAGAGACAAAATTCAGAAATTCCCAAGTCAAACAAAGGCTGTAACTCTGGCAGAAATGAATGGACGAAACCTTTAGTAAGTCGGTATCCTTTCCCAAGCTGTGCTATCAACATACCAACGCACAACTGAATCAGAAGATCCTTGGCCAAGTTACAAGCTGAAATGTTCTTTCGGATACAAAATTAACAAATTTCCAAGCTAAACAAGGGCTGTAACTCTGGTAAAAAAAATAATGGACGAAACCCGTAGTATGTGAGTATCATTTCCCCCAAGCTGTGCTATCACCATGCCAAAGTACAACGAACTCCAATATTAAAGACACACACAGCATACTATTTGCTATGGACGCGTTGATTCATTTACACCAAGTCCAACAAAGGGCCATAACTCTTGGAAAAAATGTGCCGATAAAACATGCACTTCCACAATGCTGGTCTGCCGGCATGCCAAAGGACACCAAATTGGACCATCGATACTTCAGCTGTGTTGTGAAATGTTCGTTATGGACGGACGGACAGACGAAGGTCTCCTCATTAGGAGGGTCGGGGGCATATCATAGTGCCAATATCTGCCAATTTGGGCTTATTTCGTATGTAAATAATCCCAGATTGTACTGTTTTAAAGTGATGTGAAACACTCCGGTAAGGGTGATCCAATAGAAATGGAGAATAATCTTGCTCAAAGCTCTTCTTTTTACGAATATTAATCCAAATTGCCAACACAAACCGTCATTCTGATATATTAATTAAATGCACTGACTCTGGATGGCGAAATCATTTATGTTTGTATGTCGCCGATTGTTGCGTCCCGAATCCATATGTAAATATTTACAATTGAGCGTAGTTTTGACAATGTTTTCTATTGAAATTTCTTTGAAATTTTCGGCGATGTTAGTAGAATGCTACATTCTTCAGGTTGGCATAACGCCTGAATACTAACTTATCAGTGTCACGAACTCGAACAAGTCCATAATATGTCTTTAACCCTTTCAGTGCCAGGTCCGATTTTTGTATCAACCGATATACCCTGTGCCAATGCATTCAATTTTTCATCATTTGTTATTATTTTTTACAATTTTTTACAATTTTAATAATTTTTTCTTATATTCTTTAACTCTTTCAGTGCCAGACTTATTTTGTATGTTTAGTGCCAGGGAATCTTACGTTTTACATGGGCATCAAAATTATTACTATGAATACTTGGTGATAGTTTTGAGTTATAACATGCCCCTAAGGTTTTATCCAGCTTGTTTTTAAATTTGCTATAGCATGCTTAAGCATACCCAAAAAAAAATTCAACCCAAAAAAAATAATAATAATCTAAAAACAATTTACAGACCGTAAATTAGGACCGATGAGATCGGCCCCTGGCACTGAAAGGGTTTTAAAAAACTCGTTTTTCATATATAGAGCGTAATTCAGCTTAAAAAAATATTTGTATTTTGGAAATAAGTTCAATGTGTGCTTATTTTGAGGAGAACAGGCTGAACAATCATCTACGAAGCTCAATCGTGTAACAATCACACCCTGGTCAATAACAACGCATTTCAGGCAAGATGAATTAAATATAAGCAATTCAGCGTGACGCGCCCATGGACGAGCTAGGGACAGTAATGAATTCTAAACGTAGTATCTGATATGGACCTCATTCTGCTTAGGCATCGTCTTCTGGGAAGTATCTATAGTCTCAAAATAACATTGTTTTAGTTCCTTTTTCCCTTCGCTTCAGTTTCTATCCCCTAATTTGCAGAATATACATACAATGCATAATCGAGGTGACTAATGGATGAACATTATCAATACAACTGGGGAACTACAATCTGATCATAGGTCTCCCATAACAGTTGATGCTTAAGCAGCATGAGGTTCCCAGATGGTGACGTTGGTGGCGCTAGCCGCTGTGAGGAATATCGTCACTAAATTCACCCTCTGTGGACCTCATTATGCAAATGTCAGACACACTACTTGCAGTCCGCTTGAGACAAAAAGAAATAGGTAGAAAGGGGGAAAAGGTCGTTAAATTTGCACCATCTTGGTTATGATTTGATCAGTATTTCGATCAAGAATAAACTGTCTCACTTTATGAGCTGCCAAACCTGGTTCATCGTCGAGACTACACGAATGTCTTCCCTTATCTCCCCTTTAATCGTTCTTAGTTGAGTTTTTTGTCCAACCTCTACACTCATAATACACGCATTTTGCCAAATTAAGATAGCACTTTATGACAAATTCACCTGCTGTGGTAGCAACGAACCGTAGAGAAAAACCGCTGCTTTCCATCTTTCAATCCGTCGGCCATCTTATCGTGGTGGTATCTCTGCTGGCACCTGTCAGTTTTCTCTCCCACACTCGGTGCCACTGACGCCTTTCTTAGCAATCCACCCGTCGTAGTAGTTTTCTCTTAAGGTGGTGCTTGCCGCCCAATTTAAGAGGTAGGTAAAGTGGTAACATTTGGATGGGGAATTCGGTGTTAATTTTCGGGGAAAGTTTACTGAAATGTTACAAAGCGTATGTGGCCATCTCATATCCTATTGGAAAGGTTGAATGCGTATCTAGTGACAACGCGGAGCATAAATTATTACATATATTATTAGGAAGTAGGTCAACAGTACATGATTGTTTACATATATTTCCATCAAAATTCAAATGTCACAAAATAAAATAAAAAATCCATTTCGCGTTGTCACTAAACATGTTCACACTTTCCAACAAGACACGAAGCGGTCGTCTGCGCTTTGTAAGTATTGAGAATCTTTTCCCGAACATTAACACTGAATTCTCCACGTTACCTCCTTCTTAAAGTGGCCTATAGTTCTCAGGAATCGAAATAAACCTATAGTAATTTATCTCTGTGATCAACTCACCTCGGGAATAAAAATAGGTCTATAAATACAAGAAATACTCTTATCCATCCCCACTATATTTACATGTATACACCATACAACCACGGAAATGATAGAAATTGTCACCTCATACAAATAAAATGTCGCTTCTTTACACAGTACAACAACAAATAACGTTCCACGTTGAATGTTCCCTGATATGGTAAAAATAAAGAGCGTTTGTATTGAAAGTTGAAACAACTGTTAATTTTATGTCACAACAGTGTGTATCAAAGTCCGAATATCTTGCCATATATCATGCCATTATTAAGAATAACAGAGTGAAACCAATTGACAAAACAGTTTTCTCATCGGACTTTCTTACAATTTAACCCTGTCTATACTCTATATACTAAATGGATTCTTCAATTCAATTATAAAAGTATACATTGTTTATCTGAAGGGGTGTTCGGACAATATAAGCAGACGACAGATAAAACAAGTGCAGAAGGATTCCCATTTATTATGTGGGAAATGTTCAGATAATAAGTTCAACTCTTATATATCATCTGGACATTTCATAATGGAACTACTCGACAATGAGTATTTAGAATAGAAAGAGTTAATCTTTAGGCAGATTTATCCGATTTTGTTTGATTTGGGTGATAGATACCCGCTCAAAAACCCACTTTATGGTTCATATTCTTAAGAGAACCATTATATCAAGAATTTGTATGATTAATGTTCTGGTTATTGTGTGCCATTTCATGACTGAGCCCGTGATTAACTGTATGTTTTACCGAATGGTAACCTGCCACCTTAACCCGGAACCGCTACAAGATTAGTGGGTACAAGTGCTCAAATGCAATGACTTGCTTTATCTCGTTTATTGACGATATCTATTGTTTTTATAAAATTTCTCAGATGCCATCGTCAAATATTTATGTATTTTCGTTGCAATTGTGTGTCAGCGCTCGAAAACTAATGTTTTTCGTACGTTGCTGTTCCCTTGTTACTTGTGATGTTTTTGTAATAGATGGCACCAAATCCTTATCGCCGCGAATGATATATGATAGGGCGGCACATAAGATAACCTGTTCTTTCAAATCACTGCTCCCACTGCCATAAACCTGCGCCTTGTTAGAGCCCTTCTATAGATGACCTTCGTGATGCATTATCGTGTGAGGTTTGATCTTTGTATATAGATTGTATTGGTGGGATGGGTTTGAATTGCATCCGAATTCCCAAAAAATTGGCTCACGTTATGATAGCTGCAAAATAAGTTTCAGAAGCTTCAAGCTTGGCTACCAACAGAGACGAGCACTTAGATCATGCCAAGAACCTCTACGCTATAGCTACACCCGTATACAGATCATATTCCACCATGCAGTACAAACCCTGGGAACTTGTTGATGTTCTGAACTTTATAACATTGAACAAACAAGGAATGGAATATATTTCTTTGTTAATATTTGCTCCTCTATAATCTAGTTCATAGTAGCTGGTGGGCCCTAGCTCGATATCGCATTCTTTTTGTGTGACTAATTTGAATCAATATCGTAAAAAAAAAAAATAATTATCCAGGATAAATTCCATGATCGTAAACAACGCAAAGCAAAATTGCTCACAAAGTTACTTAACTCGTGTTGGGAGCTTCACCTACAGCAAAATACATCATTAACAAACAGTTATTAAGTGAGAAATATATTAGGTACCCTGCTTTTTTATGTTATAAACCCTGTCACAACATCAGAAAGTTCCCAGGTTTGGCACTGGTGGAGTAGATTTAGATTTTAGATAGATTTATTTCCTCAAGCCATCAGATAATGGCACAGAGAAACCAAACACAAAAACAATACATGTTACACTATCGGTCCACATTATGAGTGTGCTCTTTTATTTACGGGTGTAGCTCGAGCGTCGTGGCATGATCTATAACGATAGGATAGGATAGGATATTTTATTTCAATATACACATAATAATGCATAATATACATTTGACAAATATTATATTGTATATTTGAGGGGGTGGCATAGTCAGACTAGACTGTCTTACTGCCACCCGCTTAAAGAAGAAAAATTGTTACGATAGGCGGTCGTCAAGATTTCTTGTACAATCCCAGACCACACATAGACGTGGCTAGAGAGTCGCCATTGGTGGGTGTGGGATGGGGGTGTCCAACTTATAATTTTCCAACTGCACCTATCTCGAACCAGACCTACAGTCCCAAGTTCGAAAAATTCCATTTGTACCCCATGTCTTGAAATGCTCAAATTTGTACCTCAAACTTCCCAGGTGTTTGCAATTTTTAACCTGACACCTCTACATTTGCAATGTTTTCAACCGATGACCATTTCGGTCCAACAATTAAAGAAAACGTAGGAAAATATGCGACATTAGTTTAAAACAACAAATTGCGCACCAAACTATCAAAAACAATTCCAATCTGTTTCGGTTTTTATCTCAACTTGACAAAGTCAAGTTTGAGCTATTGCCATGGGTTGGCGTCCGTCGTCCGTCGTCCGTGTGTACATGATCCATCAACAATTTCCTTTAGCAGTTAGCACACCATAAAGGTCACATCTCTCATCCGATCGTCACCAAACTGCATACGGATCTTCGGGCTGACCTGTAGATGGGAGTCCTCTATTTTCTCCATGTTCGTTAAAAACATGGCATCCAGCAGCCATCTTGGATTTCAAAATTGAATCCATCGGCACACCCTGCAGCCCGAATTTATTAGACAATTGTTTTGAAATTTTACAGGCATGTTTATGGTCACTTCTAGATGAACGATTTTCGACACACAAAAAAAAACATGGCCGCTGGCAGCCATCTTGGATTTTACTCTTTGTATAACTAAATTCTTTGGCACACTCTATAGAACACATCCATCTTACGATCGTCACAAACTTGGATTTTAATCTTTGCATGACTAAATCCTTCGACACATCCTACAGGTCACATCTCTCATCTTATCGTCGCCAAACTTCATATGGATTTTCGGGGTGGTCTCTAGATGAGAGCCTCCTTTTTTTTTTACTGAAATTTGTACGAAAAAAAATTGACGCCAGCAGCCATCTTGGATTTAAAATGTGGACCAATAGGTACACCCTGCAACCCGCATTTATTGGAGAATTGTCTTGCAAATTTAGAGGCATGTTTAGAATAACTTCTAGATAGGAGCTGTCGAATTTGAACATTTTTTTATGAAAAACATGGAGGCCGGACGCAATCTTGCATTTTACTCTTTGCATGACTAAATCCTTTGGCACACCCTACAGACACAGGGTTTTCTAAAAATTTCAGGAAGCTCCAGTCATGGAAGTGTTAAAGTTCTCTGCCGGGAACCAGTTTGACAATCGTTTATATAACTAATCACTGCATGATCTCGCCTGTTGAAGATCAACCTCCCTCGCAAGGTGAGTAATGGTAACGCTGATTGCGGACACGCTGTAAATTACATAGTGTGATCGTACTCTAAACCTAGTCACGTGATTACCTCTGCCGGGTTCCTTGGAGCAAACTGTGCAGAAAATACACGAATTGCTCATGGATACCTCAATAAAGTACTTACTAAATGTATATAATTATTGTCTTAACAGGACAACGGAGCATAACATGCTTGGAATAATAAAGAGCGTTCCTGGGAACCAGTTTGACAATCGTTTATATAACTAATCACTGCATGATCTCGCCTGTTGAAGATCAACCTCCCTCGCAAGGTGAGTAATGGTAACGCTGATTGCGGACACGCTGTAAATTACATAGTGTGATCGTACTCTAAACCTAGTCACGTGATTACCTCTGCCGGGTTCCTTGGAGCAAACTGTGCAGAAAATACACGAATTGCTCATGGATACCTCAATAAAGTACTTACTAAATGTATATAATTATTGTCTTAACAGGACAACGGAGCATAACATGCTTGGAATAATAAAGAGCGTTCCTTGTCATTTTGCCCCCAAATATGTTAAAATTAAGAGCGTTTGTATCACTTAAGTGCGGAAATTTGAACACCGCTGCATGAAAATATTATCTTTTCATGCCTTTAAAGAATATGTAGTCTGTATACTAGTGTTTATGTATTTGTCGACCAAATTTGATATAAAAAAAGTGTAATAGATATAGTTTCCTGCCCATTGTCGTAATATTAGCCAAGTTAACGCTTTTGTGACGGGAGCAGCGCTGGTGCAGCATTACATATCATGTGCCAATGCATTCTCTTATGTATGTGAGGCTCCCTAAGATAACGCACTGGGGCTTACAAGGTCAAGGTATATATTGTTAGGCCAATGTATTCTCTTATATATGAGAGGCTCCCTATATATGGGAGATTCGCATATATAAGAGAATGCATTGGCACAGGGTTTTCACAAAATTTCAGGAAGCTCCATGCAGTCATGGAACAGTTAAGCGTATCGATGATCACAGTTTGTCTTCATCGCCCACTATTATTTACATACGTTGGTCCAATATATATAAACGTTCAGGTTTGGCGCAGTAAATCCACGTGACTTTTTCCGGCAAGTGATTCCCCATAGTAATACCATAAATACCATATAACACATCAGTTAGTAGTTACACGTATGTGTGGCTTAATTGTTCCATGACTGGAAACTTTCCAGAGAAGATGAGGCCCAAGCAGAGTGAGGTCTCCAGAGGGTGAATTTGGTGATGCTAGCCCGCTACGCTAGACCTCATTCTGCAAATGACAGACACAATAAACACAGGCTTGGTTTGCAGTCACCCACCCTACTATACTGACCTCATAATGTACCTACCCAAAGCATTTTTTGGACCTTTCAAGAATTGTTTCTTTTTTGGATCCATTGTCTAATGTAAACCTAGGATTGAAATTAATGCAGTACAAGCATATACAACTAAATTTAACCGTTCCATGACTGGAGCTTCCTGAAATTTTGCAAAAACCCTGTGTCAATGCATTCTCTTATATATGCGAGTCTCCCATAGAGAGCCTCGCATATATAAGAGAATGCATTGGCCTAACAATGTTTACCTTGACTGTATAAGCAGAATTCACTGGCACAGGATCTTTAATGATACACCAGCGCTGCTCCCGTCATGAAAGGTTTAATATGCTTCAATCAAAATAAAGCTATTCCCGTTCACTGTGCTCAGACAAATCCACTGCCACACTACCTGCATTCCATTAATCGCTCATTTTGTTATTACAGAATATTGGATTATTCCCCTTTACTGCACGTTTCGTATGCTACACGTTGGGCACAACACTTCTGGACGGGTTGGCCGAGTACGCGTAGGCGGAGAGGTCACGTGCGTCAAGTGATTTCCGTCGACAATGGCTACACGCGTTATAAGTTACACGTATGTGTGGTTGAAACTGACTATTAATTTATACACGTATGTGTTTCGTTTCAAAGAATATAAATTCCGTATTTTATGATCTCATGTGTGTATTGGCCTATTTTTTTCCTCGAATCAGGCAACATCGAGTTATTAGTATAATATAGGTGTGAGGTCAGGTGAGGTCTGAAAATTTGCTACCCTATATAACTAACGATGTATACTTTCTCTTACAGTAATTGAAATTTGGAGTATAAAAAATTGACACGACTGGTTTGGTTCAGTAGATTGCATGTTTGTCGACTTTTATATATATACCGAATTCAACCAAATTTGGTGTGGTAACTCCGGGTACCCTAGCGGAGTTTATAGCGGCGTTTGTTTTTCAAAATTTTGATTTAAAAATTTTTTATTAAATAGATAACAAAAACAAAAAAACATATACGCTCACTAATTAGCCTATTTCAGCACCAGATGTACGATCCTTATACAGATGTGTTTCACCATGCCCCGCGCCATCCAAAAGAATAACGGTTATAAGTCTACTATGGGCTTATATCAGAACCAATTGAGTCCAATCTGAACCAATGACAATATTAGGTCCAATGTGAACCTATTTGTCCGAGGATATATTGAAGCAGCATAATGATATAATGATCAATACATATAAAAGAGTGGGATCTGTTTGTCATGTGCGTGAAGCGCACACAGGGGCCACAGGCCCCTAACGCACCAAGGGCCCGTGGGACCCCCCCCCCCCCCCCACCCCGACGTTGAATAAAGGATCGATGAGCGTGGGTTGCACGTTTCCAATTGAGCCAACGGGGCAAACTAATTCATGTTCTGTAATTGGTTAATTGTCAATTGGGTCATACATTTCATATCCAAATAAGACACACCATAACCCGAACCGACGTCACACCTTGTTGACATAGATGACTAAAAGCGCCGATATATAGAATAACTGGGGTATGTTTAAGTGCGCGGCCATATTGGCTAATCGATCGATAATTCACAGGTAGAATATGGGACTCTAACATACATGCAGCATGGTGTAATATCTAAACTGCTGACATATTTCAGGAAGAAACAGACTTTAATAAGGAAAAATTAGACAAATATAAGAAATGAATGTAGTTTGAGTGTCTTTAATGAGGGGGTGTGTCGCTGACGCACATTTAGTGATTGTAGTTTGAGTGTCTTTTATTGAGGGATTGTGTCACTGGGGCACATTTAGTGAATGTAGTTCGACCGTGTTCTATTGAGTGGTATGTCGTCGGGGCATACTTAGTGTAAACCGAGACAATGTGCCCAAACGGCCACAGCGCTATATATAACTTCAATAAAACACACCAATTCCACATTCAGTTCTTAAATGGACATGGCTCATTCGAGCTTCCTTAACTTTGTCTACTTAATTTGTAAGGAGGTATACGATAGGTTGACAAATACACGTCATATTGATATGCTGGTTTCATGTGCTCTGAAAAATACTGAAACAAACGCTCTTCATTTCTACCATATCAGGAATAAACCATCACGAAACGCTCTTTTCTATTCCACGCCGTGCACATGGCTGTTGTTTGTTTGATAGTGTTCAAAGTTGCATTGTTTTATTATTTCACTGTCTTTCTGTGGCATAATAAAGGCCGTAGGAAGGTAGTTCCTGTATGTGTCGACTTATTTGGATACCGGAAAAAATTCAAAAGCGAATATGATTAGGTGTATTTTGGTGCGCAAACCGCCATGTGTCTTTAAGTGAACATCATAAATTGGCCATGGCATCACGACACAAAGCACTAGTTATTGGCACCAATTAATTTGAGTTCATGACAGCCTCTATAGATCTGATTCAGCCCGGACTGCCAATTGCGAAGCATAACAAACTCCATGGAGCGAGCTGAATCCATGCATTTATTGAATTCGCCATGTTTGTTTACGGAACTCTACGATTTGACTCAATTACCTGCTGGTAGAACAATCAGTTGTTTATGTCGAAATAATTTCTCTAATTTTACTAAGTGACTCCGCAGCTTATCTCAAACCATCAGACGCGGCACCGGAGCTGACATGAAGGCGGCCCAACAGAAGAGGTCACGAGAGCTTCAAGCAGCAAAACATTCAATTTGAGAGAGGTTCAAGAGCCTCGACTTCACTGCCACAAGTGCCACTTTCCTAGTGCGCGAGTTTCAGCGTTTTCTTCAATTGCCCCATTATCGTTTGTTGCATAACGCTAATTTTGATTTAACAACGCAGAAAATGACATCCATGCATTAGCCAACATGCCAGTAGATTTTCCTATATTATTTCCGTTTTGCCACGAAGTTTCTCCCCATGTATGAACATGCAACTGGAGTGATCCGCTGATTTGAAAATATGGGCTTAATCTTCGATCTTCACAAATCAAAAAGTACAGGGAAGAACGTTTCATAGCTATATGGAAACACAGGATGTGTGACCCACTACTCCCACCCCACTATGATTCCTGAATACCAGTTAGAGAGAGGTGAATCCTACGTACCAGTTTAGAAAATATGGAATACATACATATATACTAATTTTACACTAATATAATATTTTTCACACATTTTCTGAAGTATAGTATCCATAACATCGTTATTGCAATAGGTATATTAGACTGAATTATATCAAAATATGTCATTTGGGCTGAAAAATTATAAAAATTTGCGTCGTCGCATATTAATAACTTTAATAACGCTCAGTGTGCCATACCCAAAATTCCCAGATTAAACAAAGAAGGATATAATTCTAATGTAGGAACTCGGGAAAACAGACTTGGCTCTCTATTCAAAGTTCTTCTACTGGCGAGCGAAAACCTCTACTAAATTTAACTCAGATGAAGTAACATATGGTAACATATGACTGAAACATTTTCTATATAACAAATCTGGACCCTCTCCTAAAGGCTAAACACCGTACGCAATTTCAATCAAATGGTAACTCGTGGCTGAGACAAACATCAACATTTCACAATAAACGAAGTAGAATAAATCTAGAATATAAAATTAGAAAGCCAGCACTTAATTGGACTTCTTCGAAAGCTCCCGTCATGCCAAACATCCACGCCAATTGTCTTTTAGATATGCACGTCATGGGTGGACACAATTATGTAAAAATTTCTAATTAAGCAAAGAAGAGTAACTCTAGAAAGTAAATTCAAACAGCTCCAGCATGTGCCACTGATTTGAAACTTATCTTGATGGTGAACACCCATACCGATTGAGAGCCGACATGTCTATCCAGATGGACAAACACATGGACGGACGGCCGGCGAGGATCGAGACCGAAATGGTACGAAAACGTAATTGGGTTTTTTGGGGGAAAACTCAAGCAATATATAGGAAGCACAGATATCAGTTAAGATATAAGTCAAATGTCCATGACAGGTATCAAGCAATTAGTCAGATTAAAGAGAGGACTCACAAAACTCACGGATAGCAGTGACGATTACGGTCCATTACTACACGTCATCAAATTAACTGTATCCGTGATGTCATAACGGTCACAACGGACAATTTCATCGATTTGTTCAAATAACTTTATTTAAAGTTACATGCAGACCCTCAGCCAATTAGTTTAGTTTTATGTAACAGCCATCGCTTATATATCAGCCTCGGACAAATGTCCTCAAATGGCCGATTTAATAGAGGATTATATACTGTACGCGTTGTGCTTAATCTGTGAGATCGTGCAAAGCGAAAATCTCACTCAGCGCGATTAACCCTTTCATGACGGGAGCTTCGCTGGCGCAACATTAAAGACCCTGTGCCAATGCATTCTCTTACATATGCGAGTCGACCATAGGTCGCCTCGCATATATAAGAGAATGCATTGGCCTAACAATTTTTTATCATTTTTTCTTACATTCTTTAACAAATTGTTATAATGTTTTCTTTCATTCTTTAACAATTTTTATAAAAAAAAATTTATAATTTATTCTTACATTCTATACAATTTTTATAAATTTGTCTTATATTCTTTAACAATTTTATCATTTTGTATAATTTGTTCTTACATTCTTTAACAATTTAATCATTTTCACTTATGTAGGAGAATGTATTGGCACAGGGTATTTAATGTTGCCCGAATATCTCTATATGAACTGCGTGCTCAATATTACTAATCGTCGTTGTTATATTTTCGAGAACATTTCCAACTGATGTCCATTTCAGTCTAAAATTGTGATCGAAGGTAGGAAAAATGAAAAATTTGGTCTAAAAACAACTAATGTTATGTCAGGTATGACTATTGAAATGGTGACCAAAGTTGGGGGGGGTCAGACAACACAAACAGACTTGTCGCAACGTCCCTGTCTGCAGGACGATGTTAATGCTAACTCATTTGGCGTTCCGTGCAATCTCGATCGGCATATTAAAGGTACTCAATCCGATTAAACACCCCTAAATTACTATTTATTTGGCTTCGGGGGTAAAATATATTTGATACGAGTCGAGGAACCCACCCATCAAAGCTCAGAGTGATGAGATATCGATTTTGGAAGTTTGTTATTTCAATTGTTTGTTGCCCAGAAACACGCTGTCAAATGGATTGTCTCGGTCAAAATTGCGGACGAAGATGGATAACTCTAAAAACAAGTGGTTATACGGCCAAATTTAGTGAATACGTTTTGGGAAATTTGATACCATAGTTGACAGTGGTTAGCATTATTTTGTTGCAATTAATCGATTCTGATAACTAAACCGTTTTTTGAAGAAATGTTGTATCTTGATGATATGGGGACCCTCTTATTGGATTGAGTACCTTTAATTATAAAGTACAAAACTGTTCAATTATCATGATCGTAGTCGTTACGTTTTGCGAAAAGAATTTTTTTTTTACCCCGCGTGAATTTTACGGATACTATAATAGCTATTCGTATCCGTTACTCTGTCCGTCACATGCTAAACATATCAAATTTTGGCTCTACTTGAATGTTATGACTACAAATTGTTAAAGCTCTAGTCGTAACTCTGTCCGTGAGTTTGAAAAACCTCTCTATTGCTATATTTTACCCGTTTGAATGATAACATTAATTTGATTCTGCGCTTTCGATTTTTGTATCTATGACTAGAACCATGAATTTCACGATCGATTGATTGCATGTTTGATTATTTCCAGATAGTTGAAGTTGAGTGGCATGAAGAATTTCCAGGCAGATTTAGCATGTGAATGACTGTATACGCTTATATATATAGTCCAGCACACAATAGCCCTCTGCGGCAAATTGTCTGAACATGAAGGAACGTAGTGTATAAGTGATCCATATATATACACAAGGAAAGATGGCAGTCATTTAAAGATACGGGTGGACTTCGCGATGGGTATATATTGATGTTAAAATAGTCATAGCCGTTAAAACTACCATTAACAGAAAGAATATTAAAATATAGACAGATGTTTTTCTTATACCCATCATAAATATCGCATTAATAGCATGGTACATGTATTGTCAAGATCGTATGTGCAGCGTTAGTAAACGCTATGTTACAGCTAGTGCAGTGCGTAACTAGTGTGCAATAAGCAAAATACTTAACACCGAAGAGATCCAACTAACCGTTATAGAGCTCGCTAATCATCGCCACTCAAAATGTTGCTGCTGAATGGGTCACAGTGAATCAATCTCCCCAAAAAATCACCACGGTGTTATGTGTTTTGCTTATCACACACTGTTTATGTCATTTATATGAACAAACGCTCGGCTCGCACAAGTGTGTTTTGTGGATAATAACGTATTATATCATACTAAACTATTAGTATATTCTTAAGGAAATTTTCATAATGTGGTAACTTTTATTTCTAAATTATAACATGCAATCAAGGCCATCCGTGCCTTTAATGACTACACATTCCTGTCTGACTTGTGTATATATGTCTGTTCGCGAGTTTTCTCCCAGACCCCTGGACCGATTTCAACCAAATTTGGTGCGGTAACTCGGGGTACACCGGTGGATGTTATAACGGCGTTAGTTTTTTTGTTAAATTTTTGTTATTTAAAAACAAAATCAATTTAATTTTAAAATAAAAGCAAAATAAAAAAAAAAACAATTGTTTTTGGTTAAATTGAGGAAGAAATTATTGTTTTTTGTTAAATTTGAAATATATTTATTTTATTTATTTTTTAATCAAAAAGATTTAACGATCAAAATGTGCGCCAGTGTATTCTCTTATATATGCGAGTCTCCCATAGGGAGCTTCGCATATATAAGAGAATGCACTAGCTTACAAGGTCAAGGTAAATATTGTTAGACCAATGTACTCTCTTATATATGGAAGGATATAAGAGAATGCACTGGCACATGATCTTTAAAGCTGCACCAGTGCAGCTCCCGCCATGAACATCCGTTACGATAGATGTGTTGAGGATTCCAGACCATTATTTCAGGGATTGTTTTTGCTTTTTAGTTTATATTATATACAATAAATGGGAGCGAGTAATGCCATATGAAAGACACTCTCTTATTTGATATTAAATTTTCTATCCGTTTAGTTCCTATATTTTCGATATTTCATTCATCATTTTGTTAACTTTCAATGAGAGTCCGATCACGATCGGCAGATGTTTAAACCAAAACCTTGGCGATAGTAAATTACTATGATCGGAATCATAATTTAGAGTTTGTAATTATAGAGTGTACTGTTATATACTGTTACATGTATAGACAAATGTACATAATAAACAAATTATTAAAATTTATGGGTCATATAGGGATACTCGCATAAGAGAATGCACTGGCACAGGATATGTAATGCTGCACCAGCGCAGCTTCAGTCATGAAAGTTTTAAACCATGTCAATGGATACCATGTTCCACAAAAGGAAGCAACAAATTTAAGTAAGGTTTGATCTGCATGGCACCGCTGATAATTCTTTGTGGTTCTTATCAACAAGAATGATATAAACCTCAGTACATAGACGAAAATGTTCAAGAGCCTTCCTAAGTAGCGGAAGTTAGAATGGAATTAGTCTGAGTTCAATCTAAATCAATTTTTTTTTTAATTCAATTTAAATACTTAAAAAAAAATTATACTTATTTGTTATTTTATTTTTGTTAAATTGTCAGAGCAAGGAATTCAATCTAAAAAAAACTTCTTTTTTTTTAAGAGTGAATTTTTTCCCAAAAAAGGGCCATAAAGGTTTAAACAAAATCGGATCTGACCCATATTCGAACTCAATCTCTATTTTGGGCTGAGAAACTCATATACAAAATTTGGTTCCGATCTGATAGAAAATGTTTGAGTTATCGTGTTAAGCATAAGTGTCTACGGACGAATAGCAGACGTCGATACTATGTGTACCATACTGTGGTATGGGTACACATAAAAACTAAATGATATTCTTTGGTGTGTGTGTATAGGCCTAGTATATATTTCACATTTGGCTTTCGACATTTTTGTCAGTGGAACAAACCACAACAAACTGTGCTAACCCTTTCTATGTTAAATACCCGTTGGTGAGTAGTTCCGTTATGACATGTTCAGACAATAAGTTCAACAAACGACCATGCTCAACTTATGATCTGAACATTTCAAACCAAATAAAATGAATTCTTCTCCACTTGTTTAACTTTTCGTCTGTTTGTCGCCTGAACATCCCTCCAACTGAGTAAATAAACCGTCCGAACGTATAATTTTATAACTGAATGGGAGAATCCATTAAGTATAGAAAGGGTTAAATAATATTTTGTGTGCTGTAATTGGAGATATGGAGCCCTGTGGTAGAACTTTAATGATATGCTTATATGTGACCCGCCATATCAAATCCAGTCGTAAGTCGGATTTTTTTTACCCTGTGCCAATGCATTCTCTTATATATGCGAGTCGACCATAGGTCGCCTCGCATATATAAGAGAATGCATTGGCCTAACAATTTTTTACAATTTTAATAATTTTTTCTTGTATTCTTTAACAATTTTATAATTTCGCCCATACAGAGCCCCAGACAAACGTGAGCAGACGACACTCTTCTATATGCTTCTATATATGTGTGGGGCTCCATGCAGGGTAATGGATGTTTTTTTTTTTTTTTATGTCCTAAAAATTGTAAGAAACATTTATTTTTAAAAAATGATAAAAAATTGTTAGGCCAATGCATTCTCTTATATATGCGAGGCGACCTATGGTCGACTCGCATATATTAGAGAATGCATTGGCACAGGGTAAAAAAAATCCCGACTTATGACTGGATTTGATATGGCGGGTCACATATATATATAATTAGAAATAATTCCAATTACTGATTTACCTGTGAGCAAAAATTGGATGAGTAACTTTGACTTATTTGGTGCCAAATAGAAACTATGGGCAAGAACAATTTGCAATTGTAAAAAAGGTTATTTGGGTCAATTGTTAAACCAACCACCCCCCCCCCCACCCCCACATGCATGGAATGTTTTTTTCGTCTAATAACCCCAATGACACATCAAATGCATCATCTATACTCATATTTGTACAAGGAATGAGAGGAAATGTTAAACAAATATATATCAGATAGAAATTTATATAGATTTCCAGAATCAAGGCTAGAAACAAATAACTCACCCGAAAGCGAGTAGAACAACAATACATAAAAAATAAAGAGGTTTCGCAAATTCACACTTAACACAGGGACATATGTTACATGCAGCGAAGTGTACACATCCCAACAGAAAATTCGAATTGGCGATATACTAGTGCATACAAAATGGTGATAATTATCGGGAAAGAATGAACATAAACACTATCCAAATAATTACTTATAACTCAAAGTGTTGTCCCCGCCCAATCCAGTGAGTGGTAAAGTTATCCCTATATTCCTGCTGAATCCAGTGAGTGATAAAGTATTATCCCTATATTCGTGCCCAATCCAGTGAGTGATAAAAGTCTTTTTGCGAAACCTCTCGAATATTGCACCTGTGCATAGAGTGATCTGAACAAACTTTATATATATTATAATCTGGTATCTGTGTCAGTCTGTCTGTGGGTGGGAATGTATGTTTTATCTCCCGGACACAAGCTGTCCCATGAGTCCTGGATTTGACGATAGATTGAGTCCGGCTGCTCCGCCGATTTTCGGCATGTTAGGAAACGGCGATGAGTTGAACGGATGAGTATAAGCCGAACCGAAATTCGAACCAAAGCCACCATTTGGTGCGAAACCGTCATTCAAACAACTAGTGTCTTGGTGGTGAGACAGAGGCGGCATGAAGGATGATCCTCCAGACATATATGTAGGCATAGGAGCATGAATTTGTGACTGTCCGAATGATGGTGGTAACCCACTGAGATGTCTGTCATATGGTCGTAACAATTCCGTGAGGGCTGCCATTTCTTTCTTCATTTTCTTGTTCTTTGTCGTGATTTTTCGGTTCCTTGTTTGTATTCCGTCTTTCTTCATCGTCATTGGTCGGTCGATCTAAAAAAATAATAGACAAGGTATAATTAGTATCAAGTGTAATTACTAAAATAATTTCATGTGCACGTGAAAAATCAAACAGACTAAGCCAAACCTAGGTCCTCTTTCAGTAAATGCATTTCGTGTGACTCACAAGGGACCATTGCGGTGTATACTATTACATATTTTTTTTATTATTGGTGTCTATCATTTAATTTCTGTTAACGGAGAATGGCACGCAAGATTTGTAATTTAAATATTCAGATATACAAATATTCGGGTATACTCCAGTATTGTCCAGTTGCGCGCAGATGCTCGATATCCGGTCAAGCCAACATACCAGATGGTGTCAAGCAAGGACAGACAATTCGTCCCTCTATTTCTGAACACATCCAAAAGAACAGGCTACTCGTCACTAATGGACTAGTCTAATAACACACCAACGTTTAGTTGTTGTTCATTTAGCTATAATAACAAAACTGTCAGGTTCGCGGGTAAGATATAATTTCCACTCCCCATTCAAGTTCGCAAAATGGAGAGCCGAGACGTCAAATTTCCTTATAAACTGGCGACGAGCTTCTTTATCGGGTGTGGAGAGAAGCTTGCGAAATGAACCGTGCAAGAAACACGATACCCTTCAGGGTATTGTTAGGTAGAACATCGTTTCGTTTCATAAAACGTAGCCCCGGGAAGAACTCGTGTATTATGAAGCACCGCTGCTCATTCGCCGCCCTAGCATTGTACCCGCTAATGTTCACGCTGCGGTAATTATTGTTAGACGGCGACTTGCTTTCATTCTGCACCTCCTTGGGGTTAATTTTCGCGTTAATGTCGCTACTAAGGCACAATGCGAGCACGGCGAATAATGTCTTTCGGCGCTGTTTGTCAATGCATACTCCATCAGCGATGCGAGACTGAACGACTTGGCTCGAGCTTGTTCAGAAATCACTACAACTGTTGTTGCACAATTACCTCCCTTTATGTGTATCTGGAGCGTGCCATACTCAACTGGAGTGTACGAATTTCATTTCTTGACTTGCCCTTCATAATACTCTCACTGAAGGGTCCAGTGTGTATTTCATTTTTTGTTAATGGAAATTTTGACTACGATTTCAAAGTGGCTTGAAAATTCATTACAAGTATAGCTTTCGTGACACTGACACCAAACTAATATATCACCAATGAAGTAGAAAGAAGTGGGATTTTTCATATCTTTGTTTTCATTATATATGGTTTAAATTAAGTTGCTTGCAATATTCCTATTATATAAAACTTACATTGTGTAGTTTGTGGTATAGTCCGCATGCGTTGCATACTGGATCTCCATTTGGATTTCTTCTCCAGAGAGTTGTTGTGTTCGTTCCACAATTTGCGCAACTTGTGCCGGCTCTTTTTGCTGTACTCTGGAATTAAAAAAAAAGAACATAAATATTTGTCATTCTAATGAAAAACATCAGAATACAGCATTCAACGTCGAAATACAGCATTCATCATAAAATAAATTCCTTTCAGAACGAATATATATATGTGTTCGATGTTGAGTTGGATTTGCCTTGTCAAACTACCCAGAATAACATAAAACCGCTGGATCCGAATGTATGCAAAATGAATGAATAACACTAGCCTGTCACAGACCGATAAATCGTACTTTATTTTATTCGTACCGACGTCGACCCTAGTACGCTCGCCGTCTATCATTACCGCTTGCATAAGGCTACAAGTCATTTTGGATATAACCAAGCAAATTTTATACCGATTGACACAAACTCGGAGCAATAAATTACGGTCGGGACGTTTCCCGGGGACAGATAGTCAGTCACGGACCATTTCGCCTACTCTAATAGGGACTGGTTCGAATCGAACTGTTGTCTTATATTGCAACCCAACATGCAATTATCGGATGCGATTTGGTTACCTCGGGGAAATAGCTGTCCATTAGAAGATTGAATAACTTGCTTCTAAATTCATTAACGTCGTCAAATTGTTTAAACACCACGACGCTCAGAATAGTCATTATTTTAGAATCGTTCATTGTCCCTCACCTGCCTTGAGTATGGTTGTTGACAGGTTGACATGAAATCTGTATGAGTTCAATGCGCCATGTTTGAAAATTGCCCATTCGTATCGGCGTTCAATCTCAAAAGTGCACCTATAATTTCCAATTATCTTTAACCCGTTGCTTCCGCGCTTACAAGCTTGACAATTTCGTAGAAGAATTAAAAGGTTGTCACGACCCAGTTAAAACAAGTCGCAAGATATATTGGTACTATAACTCTTAGTTGTTGCGTGCACACTTGCTGCATAAGTAAACAAATTAAGGACGATTCCAATTAATTTTCCGTGTAGATGCATTGATGTGCATAATCCTTTTATATTTATGCTGGCCTTTTATTTCTGTTTGTAACACGAATCGCTTCTTTTGTGAGAGTCGTTTCATATAGCGCGTTGTATCTATACAACTCAATCGAATTTTATTTTTACACTAGCAGCGGAGTGAAACTCAACATCGGAGCTAACAATGAAACAATCCATCGGGTTGTTATTCTGTAGACAAAGATTGGTATTAATTTTCGATATTTCTCTCTAATACATATAGAGCGAAGAAATGCACGACTGAAGTATTCCTTACAAAAA
Organism: Siphonodentalium dalli; assembly: GCA_032622095.1. Classification (NCBI taxonomy): domain Eukaryota; kingdom Metazoa; phylum Mollusca; class Scaphopoda; order Gadilida; family Siphonodentaliidae; genus Siphonodentalium; species Siphonodentalium dalli. The sequence continues at coordinate 69,227,786 of CP136061.1, forward strand.
GGCAAACAAAAACGAATAAAACATAGTGAAAAATATCTAACGATGTGGAAAATTTCAAATAATATTTTTAATGTTGTTTGCTGTTCTTCGTTAACAAAGTAATGAAGGGCTCGAGGTATTGTTGATTGATTGTGTGACTTTCCTATTCTCCTTACTCGCTCGGAGGTTCATCACGGCTCTCTGTAAAGTAATGCTTTGCAAATAGCTCTTGTTTCCACATCACGCTTTACATTATAAATGATGGACACTGATGGACAGGGGAAACTGTATTTTATACCGACAAAATAATGAAACATTTATTTTGATAAACTATTAAAGACTGATAAAAAATATTTTCTTGAAGAATATTTGTTTTTAAACAAATAAAAAAAATGCATGCAGAAGTAAGTCCATGCATATTGATATCTCTAGATTTTTTTAGAAGCCAAAACTTTTGTTTTGTCGTTAAAAATAACATGTTTTTGCGATTAAATTTCTTCATGGTCAGTGCTGGATGTATGCGGATTCCATTGCCATAATGAGCTTCTCAATTGTGTTTACCGCGAGTGCATGATTTTAGGTGTCCGCGGAACCGAGTTCAATGCTGCTGAAACATGGAGCTTTGACTCTTGATTGCCTTCCATTTGGCTGCACCTTGCACCACCAGCGATTGTTTACCGAACATAAGGAACGGACATCTCACCTGCTGTGGGACTATACGAGATATTTTCCTTGGCTCAGAGTCACATCTTATCGGGAGATCATCAGATATCTAATCTAGATTTGTGAACTTAGAAAAACGGAGAGGGCCAATAAACAGCCTTATCGACGTAGTTCATCAAATTGAAAATATTGCAAATATTACAACAAACGGCATGCCGTCTTTTCGTGTCTCTCCTCGGTATTAAAAGAATACAAAGAACGGATAGTGAAAAGCCGAAAGCTAGCTCATAATTTTCTTTTATGCGATTACAAGGTACGTTAGATGTTGCTACGATAATAATCACGATAATCGATGGATGGGAGATGTTAGAAATAAAGCCAGCAATATTGAGCCTGCAATTTTCTCATACTAAAACCATTCAACAACTTCCTTGACGGTGGCATATACGTATCCCGTAATGCACTCATCAATACGCTGCCTACAGTAACGTCCAAAACATACACGAAAACAATTCAGAAAGAGGGAACTTACACAACATATATAGCTTAAAATGATAAAACAAACGAATATTTTGTTTAATCCGTCGGAATATATGCAGAATATTGCTGACGTCTGGGTAATATATATAAGTTTTTAAAAATGCATACAGTTAATTCCTGTGTATTTCGTTGTGTTATTTGTTATGAGCGCCGAGTTATAGATTTTTTCCGCATTTGAGCGTGCTCTTCGTTCCGCATCCTGATTCTAGAATGTACCTCAGTGAATAGAGTGCTCGCGCGATATTGGTTCGTGATCCAGTTATGTCGTGTAATTGTTCCTCGGGGGCAAATAGCAACGGTGGTGTATGAATGCATCTAAACCCCTGAGACTGGACACTAACATTAGAACACGCATCGCCAGCAGATCCGCTCTTATGTCGTATTCGTATATCTAACATCTCGCATCGAACGATGCCGAGCATGGCTTTTGACACATGAGATGTTTTGTTTTTTTTAGAAAATCAATGAATGATAATATATTAATTACTAAAAACCATTACCATGTATAGCGAGCCAAACATAGAAAGTCGTACTTCCTTAACCAAGTTTTATTTACTAAAAACCTCTCAGGATAACCTTGCCATATTTTAGAAAGGTAATACATTTAATTTATATTTAAACACTAAAATTACTTACCAATCGCCTTTTAGGTTTGATGAGAGGTCTGTTTGAGCCGTTCATTTTGTGGTATAGACCGCAAGCATTACACAAATAGTGGCCGGCACCATCTCGCCTCCAAAGCGGCGTAGATGTGGCTCCACAATTCACGCATTCTCTGCCTTCTGCAAATATAAATGGGTCAACATTTAGCACGTCATATCACATGTATGAATATAGTATTCATTGAGCAGCACATTCAAAACATCTAGTGTTAAAACATAACGGAAGAAATACAACATAGTTCTCGAAACGTGTTACTAATATTTTTCAGACAGACAACCGATACATTATATTTAAAAAAATATCCCAGTCAATATCCCACACATTGCATGGTTTTACTTCCTTAGTGGATCCCGTCTCATAACATTGGAATCGCGAGCACGCTTAAATGGAAATCGGACTCGCAGAACAGCTTGGAGACAATGAAGATGGCGAAACAGTTCGGGATATCCCGGCAGGCGTTTCGTTTCGACGCACGTGCGGGGGATGACACGATAGTGTGTAAATAGTGTTCCGGACTCAGCATGTTTGCTAAATACGCCTAAAGCTGCGGATTTAAAACCTGTTGTTAGCGCGGGTAAACAAAATATCTTGAAGGGTTCCATGTCAGGGAATGTAAACAAGCCACAATGCTGGGGATTAAAAGGCATTCGGCACGTGCGCAGTGATCGTCTGTGTCTATATCTCAGCAATAATTTTCTGTCAATTTCCTGGCTCATCATCACTTGTTATTGGCAGTTAGCGGTATCAATTCTGCGGCGAATAAATCTAAACGAAGCCACAAATTCTCTCAATGATAACTTTTTTTGCCGTGATAAACAAATTTGCCCACGCTGTGCATAGTGATGGTTGCTAATGAAATTGATACAGTAGAATAAACTAGTATTAGCTATACAAATTAGATTGGAATTGATTGCATTTAAATCTATAGGCCTCTATTTTAGTTTATTTAATCTTGGTACTATCAAGTTAAATATATTTCATTTTAATATCACCAGCAGCATATCAGACCCACACAAATATAAATTCAAACTGTGGTCGGTAAGTCGAATAGCTGAGCTAGCGTACCTCTATCATCGCCATCTTCAGTAAATGGGTAATTTCGACTTTTGCATAGTAACATGTAATAACAGGTGAAATGTGCAAATGATAAATGCGACAGCAAAGCTTGTTATGCTATTTTCATCCCACTGCATCATATAATAACGCAAATTGCATGTGATATTCTTACTGGGTGGTAGCTTATTATCGCCTCTGTATCTAGGTTCGAAAAATCGGCTGATTATCCGTAGATAACTATAAACGTGTTTAGAATAAGTGATTAACGCTGCGTTTACGCTTATGTTACTCCTCCTATACAGAGTACAACAAATCGACTGGAAAATGTTCCCCATGTGTTTATACATGTGTAACAATCTAATGGTAACCGGATGAATTATGCGTATGTAAACATTCAAACATCGACGTTGAAAGAGAACTTACCGAGAAAGCAACATAACATGTATTGGTCACCAACTCCTTTATCTTAATGTTTACAAGGTTACTTCCTAAATATGTTGTTCTAGAGTTAGGTTGGGCCGTATATTTATTTCTAGTACATGATCGTAGATATAATTCGAATGTCAAATTTATTTATTAATATCTGAAAATTCTCTTACCTTCTGATGATTTTGTTGATTTTCTGCGGGATGAATTTTGTGAAGTTGTGGTTGAGTTGAGTGAGTTTGATGCAGGATGAAACGGCATTCCATAGTCTGCGTTTGGGTTGAAGTAATGTGAGTATGGTGGTGACTGGTGGGCATCTTCCTGTCCGCTATGTGGCCCTGATGGTGGCATCAAACTGGAACTGGTTTCGTCTGTGGGGGTTGACTGTTTTTGCGAATGTTCTTTTTTAACACACTCTAGAGAGTTCACATTTGTGTTTCCAGCGGGGATATCTGGATTGTCATTCGGTGGCGTTGGAGGGAAATTAAACATATTTGTTGATGCCAGTGATGTAGGCACTTGAACGGGTAACATATTGTTTTGTGTTGGCATCGTTTTATTCAGCTGATTCATCCAGCCAGATGAATGTCCCGGATGAATTCCATATTTTTGCTCAGAAATCCATGAATGAATTCTAGACATCTGATTCTCTGTTGAAGCTGAAAATATAAGAACAATTGCTTGCATTCTTAAAGAAAAACTCGAATCGGCCCAGACAGCGTTAAATTGCAATAATTGTGGAAAAGAATCGTTTTTGAGCAACCTGCCACCAGGAATAAATCGAGCAGTCAAAGGAAACACAATCCAAACAAAGCAAATATGCTTTACTTTTCATCCGCTCGAGTATTCAAATTAGTACGGACAGTTGGGTGACTGCAATACAAGTTGGCTATTCTAAATAGTTTTCTATGTCTGTTTTTAATTTAGGGTAGCAATTCTTCCTAATGCTATGGCGGCAGCTGCTATAGGAAAAATACAAAAGGTTTCTTTTATTTAAAATATATAGACCTCATCGTCAATATTGTTAGTTTTGTGTAGATTTGTTCATTTTATTGATAATTTTTTGTCAATGATTTTTTTGATTTTTGTAATAAAAAGACGGTTGTATAATTGCAAATAGATTCCATCTGTAATTCGTTGCGCGTATACGAAAATCATAAATAACAAAATCCAGTTCTATTACCTATACTATAATTATGAATCCATATTTGTATGAATTTCAGAGAAATTAATGGTAATAATTTGGTAATGTTTCTGAGGCGTTCATCTTTGTAATTTTAACTACAATCATTTAATTTTCTTCACAATAAAAACCACATGATGATGGCAGAGTGTTTCATCACATTTAATTCTCTAATCCGAAATTTCAATTTGAAATATAAACATTATTCTTTATCTGTGCATGGTTCATGATAAACATATTTTTAGGCAAGCGGTTTTCGCGTTCTAAATTTTGTCATCAGAGTTATAGAAACCATATACGTGTAAATCATAAGTAACTAATTTATAAAATATAATTTCCAGCTGCTCGCAAGTTACAGTAAGATCCGGGAGGATCATAACATACAACTGCCAAAATAAACAAACAGGCTGCATTATTCTAAGAAGTATGGTACCATCCTGCCTGGAACGCCCCAGTATGGTTCGTTTACAAATTGGCCCATTTATTTAGCGCCGATTTCATGGCATTTAATTGGTAATAGGGTATTAGTTTCAAATTTATGTGGTTCTCTACCAAATGTCAGACCTATTAAAATGACACAACCATATGGGAGAGCGCGAAGTTCATCTGGGAAGTACGTCTTCAAACTCACTTCCCCGTCGTTATGTCACACGCGAGGGAATTTCGCAACATTCTGGGACAAGTGCTTTTACTTAGTGAACGTACGATCAACTTCCCAAGTTATTCTAAGAATACACCATCTGGTTTTAATTTAAATAATGCATGCGCGTAGGTCTAATTCTGTTCTACCGCGATGTCAAATTATATGAGCCAGAATAAACTTGTTATTCTTTGAAATAATATCTATAAGAAATCGTCTTGTCGCGCAAATGAATAAAGATTTATTGGCTATATATTGCGTTAACTTATATTTTGTTTAATGTTTGTATACATTCGTGTGGAGTGAGCAGGTATTCCAAAGTTTAAATATGTATTATTATCTCGAACAAAAGTCATTTTCTGGGGGACTTTCGTTTTCGAAACACGACATATCTAAATATTAAAGTCCCGTCTCGTTATCGTAATTTTATTATACAATATGTCACGATTAATTGGAAAACATTAAACTTCACTTAAGTATACTCTTCCGATTACTTTTAAGAGCTTCAAGTGATGGCTTATTATTTTTATTTGCCAAGTGTAACTACTCAGACAGAATAATTCCGCGAAACATATGGGATATTTATATGAATCAATTTATTATAAAGTTCGCAAGTTTCGAGAATTGAAGGACGGAAATGTTCGCATCTGAATGTGTTGTCGATCTGTTTCCAGCGCTATAGATGCATGCTATATGTTATTTATTAAAACAATATAAATTTAGTTCCATGTATAAGTAACCAGAAATATATATTGAGTACTTACATGGAGATGGTGGGTAGCCATACATGTGGCCAGATGGGTTATAGGAATTAATATTCCTGTCGTTTGTAGGAACATCATGAGGCATCATGCCCGGATGACAATGTCCTTCAGGAAGAAGCCAAGAACTTTTGTTAGCGTCATATGAATGAATTGCCGGTGTGTTTCCCCTAAGCCAAGATGGCGCAAGTTCTTGGTCGGAAGTAACAACAGCCATGTTTGTAATTAAAAGTCAAGTCCAAGAATGGAAGAATTTATAGAGAAATTCACTACACTCTGTCACAAAACAGCATCAGTCGGAAGTCTATACATGTAGTTGATATCTGGAATAAGAGAAAAATAATAAATACCAAATGGTAAACATTTACAACAATATCAGTTATCTGCAGAAAATTAAACTTAAGTATCAGTTGAAATTTCACAATGCATTATTTAATAAATGTTATCTTTATAAAGTACAATAAACTCATATAGCGTAGTAAAATGTTTTATCTTTTGGTGAACGTCCGCGGCGATTTAAATAAATTCAACTATCTCAAAATCTTTTTGCCACAAAACTGTCACAAGTTTCTTTCAACATTTGTTGAAGCGTCGTGTGTTCTATAAGAGTCCGTAAACAATATTCAAGTTGCGTTTTCGAAATGACAGCAATCGCAGATAAACTTCCAGATAAAACCAACCTTTAATCTTATTATCGTTTGAGAAATCTTCAAGATAATCCACAGTAGATGACACGTGTGTACAAGAGATAAAGTAAACAGAAATCTTTCTCAGATCAAACCAAGTACTCATGTAGTACTAGAAGCTAGATGATAACTGACTGAGGTCGGTCTAGAGTCGTTTATATCCATAGAAATACTTGAATAGCACAGGCGCCTTCTAAACTCGAGGAAAGAAACAAGTCGGGTGTAACAAATTGTACCATCGACCAATCAAAACGCTCAACAATGACAGTAGCTCCACGCGGATGTGCTAAGACCCGCCCAGTAGCGATTTTTGTCATCTGATAATCGCGAGACTGCCACCGTTCGCATCAATTAAACATGGTGCGAAACGTATATAGCTCGGTGTTAAATTAACTGTCTCACCTTCTCTATTAGACCAATTTTAATCACCCTGTAGATAACTCACACGAATTCGATACGTGTTTGTTTTTCATGTTATTGATAGTAGATAGATCGTGATTATTTCGCGATTTTTCGTCAATTATTCATCTAAATCCGTGAATGTCTGTCTATCTCTGTGCCATATCTCTCATGATTCCACACATATCCATGTCTGTGCACAGCCTTATCTATAATATGCTTATCAATGTCTTTAATGTATCCACACTTTAATTATTCAAATTTCATTTAACCGTTCATATTCGCAAACTTATATAATTTAGGCCATCCTCACAGGAAACTATATTTAAGTTTCATAAGTTCATGTAATTTTTCTGTTTCGTTGTGTACATATGGTGCAGATAGAGAGATGTTCTAAAGATATCCCAAAAGTTTTTCACAAAACAATACCATTTGTACGTTTATGTATATAGTAGAAAATCATGGGATTTAACATGATTCCAATCATGGGAGGGTTTTTTGTTTGTTTGTCAGATAACTTTCAAAATAGGCAATGTTATCATGTTTTGAACTTTGGTCGAGTGCCCAACAATTCAAAGTGCACATCATATAAAGAACAGTGTTTGTATCAACGCCCTTAACGTCGAATAATTAATAATTTAAAAAAATTGTTTTAATCCTCAAACTGAACTTAAACATAGCAAGTACATGATATGTTGTCTTATTCGTGTGGTAAAAGTAGGTCGATATGTATATATTATTCTTATACGGGTCGATATTGACATGTTATGATATGTAGATAGATATAATAGATAGTTTTAATGTTCAACCAAATAAGATATACAGGTATGGCAAACATATAATCAAGCAAAAGATGGAAAAATCAACATGTAGAACAATATGATTCCAATCATGGGAGTTTATTTTTGTTGTCAAATAACTTTAAAAATAGGCAATTTTATCATGTTTTGCCCAAAAAGAAAAATTTATGTATCAATGCCCGTTTACGTCTCGAATAATAAAGGGCATCTATGTTCATGCACACACTTAACATGCCGTAGAGGTACCGCATAGGAGGGATAAATTGTCGCCTAAACAGGTCCCTGTTTGCGACAGTATTTAACAACATAAAGAGCGTTTAATTATTGCTTCTTGTTCCTGATATGGTAAACATAAAGTGTGTTAGCTCTTGATAAATTTCTATTAATTCATATATTTTTAGACAAAGCATATCTGAAGAATTGTTATGGGTATCAAAGCATATCTGAAGAATTGTTATGGGTATAATTGAGATTATGGCATCGCTATCCATACCCTTCAATCTGCCCTTACATGTACAGTGAAGTCAAATAAATAGATAGCGACAAGTGTGTGAACTGGTTGACTTATTCTGACGCGAGAGTAAAACGAGAACTGTATGTTCGAGTTAACCTCGCGACACGACAAACGAATGCAATAACGTTAACATATTCACACAACTGCGTTGTTCTATGTTTATTGCACACCTTGAATATAATAGCTTGTAGTATACTGAAATTCATGTTGATTTTGCTTTATATATAACTCAACCGGTAGTCGTTAATGACATGCATTTTTATCGTATAAGACAAAATGGTTTTTTATTGAATATTTTGAAATATTCCATATTTTTGTTTGTATTTCGCAAACAAATAAACCAATGGTGTGCTATAAAATCCCACACTGTATACCTCTGTATAGTGCCTTGTATTTCCAAACCGATAACGCCTAACATATAGTGTTATTGGAAGCGTATTTTTACTTCTCCCGATATTTATATGGTTTTTCACAATTGACGTAAAATTCGATAGTCTTCATTTAACACTGATGTTAACGCTGTGTTTAATACACGCATTGACATGCATGGGTAGTCATTTCAGAACGCAATCGATTTCTCAAAACAAATCTGTTAAAGACAACACAATTCACTGACCTATTTCTACTGTGAGACCTTCAATTTATCATTCCCTATTATTTTCGACGGACTGGGACATCTATTGTTACTATTTTTAGAACAACAAATTTGTATTGAATATATATCTTTTACCCAACATTTTAGTGCGAAAGCCTAACACCAGCTGCTCATATGGCACCATGTATTTGTGTGTGGTGGGCGGGTGGCAATAATAATAATGTTGGTGGAGAAAAGGTAGAACATCTTTCAGAAAAAAACGACACATGCACCATTTATCTATAACTATGTGTTCACACAATTACCAAGAAATGAATACCTCTTACGTAGTGGCTCATACATTCTGACATAACCATACCGATATATTATTGAACGGATCTGTACTGAAATTGGTGGCATCGACGGAAATATGAATTAAATTTCGCATCATAAACTCGGGGTCGAATGCCGACAAAACGACGCCAATTATTCTCCATTCTGTTTTCTCAAACACTGGCTTATTTATCGTCTGTGTATACCATGTGACATATTTGCTGAAAGCGTATATTCTAAGATTTGCGTTGCAGTATTTCTCCCCTGGAGGATTTGGTTGTTGCGATAGCTCGCGTTTGTCTCATTAAGCCCACCCAAATGCCAACATTGTTTTCATCGCCCAGCCTGCGCTACCAAATTCAAGGTTGCATAGACCAAATGGCATTAGCATCACATAACTGCAGTATCGAATCAAAACTTCGTTCGTAGAACATAGAATTAACCCTATATCTATAATGAATGGATTCTCCCATTTAAGTCAGTTAAAAAGTCTACATAGAAATTATTATTGATTGATTTGTATGGATGTATACAGGGAAAATAAGCCGACAACAGATAAATAAAAGTACAGAAGGAGTCATCTGTTGATGGAAATGTTTAGATAATAAGTTATGGTCGTTTTGTTGAAGTCATCATCTGAACATTTCCTATGGGATGACTACTCAGCAAGATGCTTCAGTATAGAAAGGGTTGAACTTATTATCTGTATATTCCCTATGGGATAACTACTCATCAAGATGCTTCAGTATAGAAAGGGTTAAACTTATTATCTGTATATTCCCTATGGGATAACTACTAATCAAGATGCTTCAGTATAGAAAGGGTTAAACTTATTATCTGAACATTTCCTATGGGATAACTATATACTCATCAAGATGCTTAAGTATAGAAAGGGTTGAAGAAGCAAACAATCTTTAAGTTTCTATTAATGCATATAAAGCAGATATAAGCGAATAAAATCGGCTTACTTTGACTCCACGAACTGGATTTATAAGAAAATGGAAAATATTAATGGGTTAATTAATATTTTTAAATCGAAGATTATATTATTTTATTTTTTTTGCGGGATTGGAATGCAGATTTACAAGTACATTTCAGTAAGGTCAAGCATCTTCGTTTTTTGACTATATATTCCAATTAGAAGACTGAGTGTAATCGATTTTCGTTATCTTATTCGCAAAAGGCTGGACTAGAATCGTAGAATGTATACTTCGCAAGGTTAATAAATTACGGGTATAGTTGGCATAATATGATCTATTATCAGATAAATAATCTCGAAAGAGCGAATTGAAATTTTTGACAGTGTAATGATCATGCCTGTCAACACGTCGAAGCAGAAGATAGCATCGTGCATCTCGCGAGAGTTATCACTAAGGATCATCACCATGCGGATCAACACCCAAACAATTAACATAATCCGCAAATCAATTAACATAATCCGCAAATCATCGGTTGTTCAAATACGCTATATATATGTGTTATAGCATGTGAAAATAAAGAGCGGGTTTTTATGCATTTTCCTTTTGTAATAAAAAAAAGATCGCTTGCTTAGTTTAGTATTGTGTTGCGTTGTTCAGTCAATTCATTTCAATCACACGTATAGCAATGTATCAATTCATATAGCCTTTTCAAAGTATATAATTATGATACATGGATATTAGTATAGACAAAAGTTATCAAATCTAACCTAAATTCAATCTCGAATATTACATGGGGATTGCAATGATTGACATACACAATTTCGCATATGTTCTATTAAGGTAAAGTAAGAGCTTCACATTTCGGACTAGACTCCTATGAGAATACTGGGTGAAATTGGATTTTTACGTTATTGGCAAAAAACGGACAAGAACCGTTGGTTGTATATATCGCCTCGTTCGTCAATTACGGTTATAGGTGGCACATTGTGATCTATTATCAGATAAATAATCTCGAAACCAGCGAAATGAAATTTTTGACAGGGTAATGATCATGCCTGTCAACACGTCCAAGCAGAAGATAGCATCGTGCACCTCGACAGAGCTATCACCATTGATCATCACCCTAACAATCGCGGATCAACACCCAAACAATTAACATAATCCGCAAATCATTGGTTGTCCAAATACGCTATCTGTCTACAGCTCTTCTCTATGTGGAGGTGCAAAAATTGCCCCATGCCGGTCAGTGCATATAGCGCGCATTATCGCACAGTGGCGTTACCGAGTTGATGATTGTTAAACAAGTCATCATCGCCTTGCTAACGATTCACATTCGTTCGCGAGGTGGCGCGAATTAACAAGCACGTGGTCATCGCATAACGTCCAGTTATCCCGCTGCCCTATGCGAAATTTTGACGCCATGTTGAATGCACTGTTCGGAAGCAACGCGTCGTTGTCTGAATTGGTGTGTGATCAATCGGAATGATTACGTTAATAGGCTGGTTAATTGGCGATCTCCGTATCACTGACAGCAGGATTCGGACCAAATTAGCAACTGGAAGCGAAGAAAGTAGGCACCACATCATTGACTCCCAACTGTATCTGAATTTTGTCATCGGACGATCATCACTTGTGAGCCTGTTCAGACCCGCGAATCGCAATTGACGAGATGTCAGTTGGAAAGTTGATATTATCTAGCCTAAAATTAGGATCAATACATCGGTGCTTGTTCTAAATTGCTGACGTGCAGTTGTCGATTGCTGATTGCCAAACCTGACAGTTGACTCCATATTTTAGCATTTCAGAATCGTATGGGGACAGCAAATACAATGCGTTTGGTTTCATACAATATATATAGGATGGTACTTATCTATGGCATGTCGGTAAGACTTAACATATACCCCTATAGTTTGTTCCATGAAGCTATAAGAAGTTCAGATATAAACAACTGAAATTATACCATACTCGTTTAAATAAAAACTTGCGTTCTATATGGATCACATAACCAAAGCAACCAATCATGTGGCATATCAAATAGGAAACTATATACCCGATTGGCCATGAAAATTTCGAAACGGTATATAGAGCTTTTTCATTTCTTGTGGCCATGTAATTATCATTAATATGAAGTGCCCTGCCTTTTTTTCTGCATCAATAAAACGAATGTGGTCATTCTGGCACACGATACATGGTTCAGGCGGTTTCATCAAAGTCGTACATGTTCGCAGTTTATTGAGCTAGACGTTACGACAACGTCCGCGGGGCATATCCATGAATTGCTTCATCAACTTCTGTCTTAAATTCGTTTCTTCGCCTGGCCAATGACCTTTGATCAGCACACCGTGGGTTTGCTCTCACTTTCTTGGGAATATAGTTTTCTCATAAATGTGTATTTTTGCACGACCGATCGCATTGACGTAATTAAGTTAGGCTTATATGTATCCATCCATATAGAAAGAAAGTTGGAACATCAATGGCGGCGAAACATCAAATGTTATTTGAAGAGCCTCATGTATGGTTAATATTATTGTATTGTACATATACCTCACATCTCTTTGTAACATGTTTGATTGAACATATTTTATTTGTCATCCCACACATATATGTATACATAATAGTTTAAATACAGTAGTATGATGAACAACGGGGGTTGGAGCACAAGTTATTACAACTTACCAAATGCTCCTCTCCCCAAATATCCTAAGTAATACTGAAATAAATAATGTGAATTCATGTCAATAGAGAAATAAAATAAAGCATAGGATGCAATAAAAACGCTCTTTATATGTATTGCTATCGGTCGACGAAACACTAAATGTAAATGTAAAAAGTAGATGTGTTCATTGCTTGCTTCTTTCTATTGTTTCAGTCGTTTCTTGTTTCCATGTTATGTAGTATGTTTTTATTCAATCAAATTTGATATTATAAATTGATTTATTCATTATTTATTCCTATGCGATCGAAATGGTTGGAAAAAAGTAATCAGATGTAATGGAAAAGTAATCGATTACATTTACTAAAGTAATTGTAATCGTTTACATTGAAAAAAATGTAATCAGTAATCGTAATCATGTAAATCAAAAGTAATTGTAATCGTAATCGATTACATTAGCATGTAATCGCCCCAACCCTGGTTCCTAGCACGAAGTTGGAAAGGTCATTTAACACTTTCTATACTAAATGGAGTTTCCTCACCATGCATGTTAAACAGCTGTATCGGAATGGTATATTATTGATTTGGAGGGATGTGAAGGCAAATTAAGCCGACAACAGATGAACAAAGTGCAGAAGAAGTCCTATGTTTTAAAGAAGTGGTCGTTGTTATCTTATCTTATTATCAAAACATTTCTATTTGGGATAATTAACTACTAGAAAATCTAATGGTGATCTAGAAACCAACTGAAGATCCTGATAGGTATCTTGTATATCTATAATATATATCAATAATTTACAGATTATATTTCAGCTGCAACGTGTGGCGATAAAGAGCGACGTTTACTATTATATGACTGATATGACGAATTAAAGAGCGTTTAGCTAGACGTTGTGTGGCTGATTAACAGTTATATATCTATTCAGAGCCATGCACATTTCAGTTAGAACTATTGTACGACTTAGTCAGTTTTGCATGGTATATGCATGGTGTAAGCATGGTATATATGCATGGTGTATTCATGGTGTATGCATGATATTCCTGCATGGTATATGCAGATGGTGTAGGTATGGTGCATGCATGGTGTATGTATGGTATATACACACTTTGAACGAGAAGTGTCAATTGTAAAACACTATTTTGTTTTATATTAAATTTGCTGTCTATTTCTTCATATATACTTTCGATGTGTTGTAAGACAACATAATCTCGTGCAAATAGGTTTATATTGGACCTAAATATATTCACATATGTTCATATTGGTCGGATTTGATTCTGAAATAAGCCCGGGAGCTCATACCCGTTATTCCGTTGAATGGCGTGGGCCTCAGTGAAAACACACTTCAAAAAGTAGGAGTCTGGTAAGTGGTGTCGATGAAAAAAGGTTACTTAATATAATGTCAATATGGGATTATTTCGTATGGAAATAGTCCCATATCGGACTGTTTTTAAACCCGCGATTTAGGTTCATATAGAGCGTAATTCAGATTCAAATAATGCCGATATGGGCTTATTTTGTTTTTGAAATAAGTTCAATATGTGATTATTTTCAGGAGAACGGCTGAAAAGGAACAGCAATAATTACTGACTTTTCAATAAGAGAATGACATTCATCCGTACAGGGGCAGTTTATTTGTTGCATTTTGTTTTCTAAATTATTTCAGTGAAACAAAGAAAAAACATGTGTTGAATTATAATGTGTAGATTGTTGTTGCAACTGGTGTAAGGAACCCTGAATACATCTTTAATAAATGTATGTCAATTTGGTCAGTATTTTAAAAAAATATAAGTGTTATGTACATGAGTATGCATCAGCCTTCCACGATCACAAGAAAGCAGAAATAGCGAAAACAAAACCAGTATATGTTTAATCTCGAAGGTTATATGTCCTTTAACCATAATGGTTTCTCATACTCAATTATAGAAGTATACATTGGATGTGTTATCATTCATTTGGAGTGGTGTCCAGAAAAAATGAGCAGACGATGGACAAACACAAAATAATACAAGTGCAGAAGGATTTATATTCACTGTATGGTGGGAAATGTTCCCATAATAAGTTCAACAAAACGACATTTGTTGAACTTATTATCAGAACATTTCCTAAGGGAATAACTCGCCAATGAGTATTTAGAATAGAAATGGTTAATACTTATTCTGGTCAGCTGTTCATATTTAAAACCATAAGGAACTATACTAATTAATTAAGTTCTTTTGTCTGTCTGTTGCCCACTGGGACCTCGGCTTTTCTGCCATATTGAAGGTCGCCATGCTTCGCTTGTTCTAACTTGCTATCTGTCTGAAATCCACAATCTTCATTTGGATCTTCTCAAAATAGTGAAGCAGTTACTCGTTTTATGCGCTACCTGAGTTATAAAATGGACATAAACTGTTTGCAACCAAGCTTCACCACGGGCCATGTCTGTATAGTTTTGTCAGTACCTCTCTCTTCTTAAGAATCATAAAAACCGAAGCGAATCAGGATCAAAAGACTCCCGAGCAAAGTCGCAGCGTGTCGACCTCAAAAGAGCTCGTGACATTTTATGTCACGTGACAAATAAAATCTGGCGCGTATGACACAGTAAAATCTACCGATAAATTTCATATCAAACAAATCTCAAGATGAAATGAGTGATTCTGTAGAACTTTAGAAAATTATATCTTTGATAAAGAAAAACGCGATACGTTCAAATGCGATAAGATATGGATTCTGATTAAGTGTATGCAAATGTCTATTATCTCACATACGGATCTTTAGATCGAATCGAAGTTTGTCGTATATAGAATATTGTATATATTAACCTCACCAAGTGTGAATTATTGTTTTTGACCAAACGCAGAATGAAAGCAAAACTTTCGTATAAATAACCGTGTAATATTATCTGTCACCCGTGCTATCTATAATAACTGTCGTTCCTAACATTTGTAACTCCTCAAAGTCAATGCTACTATTTTGGCACAATCCGTTTCCATTAGATCCTGAGCTTGGAGCACATGTATAAACCGAATCATTGTAAGATATATATACGGACAATGTTCAACATTCAATGTTAGCCTCTTTTCTTTTGAACATAAATCGTCCACGTTATATCGTCTTTCCCTTATACACATATAACATATATATGTACCAAGTTTGCAAGGTCTTGGAAGTTGGAAGTTTCCATTCTTGTTCTGATCACACACCTTCTGACGTGTCTTACTTACCGGATAAAGGCAGCTCACCTATTGCGTCATTACCAACGTATATCACATGCATGTCTCATGATATCCTAAAATACCAAATATGTAACAATAAGAATTGAAAGTTATGTTCTGACTTTTGATATAGCTTCACTTTGCCACGTCAATATACGAAAAGAATATCTGTTTTCAATTTTAAGCAAATCAAAGAGAAGGCAATATCAATAACCTTACTGAAACAACTGCTCAGCATTCAATATTCAATACACTACAATATGTCTCATTCTATACTAACACCCGATCGGCGATAAAACCAAAGCATAGACATCAGATTGGCCACGCAGTGCATTTGTAATAGATTGTTTCTTCACATTGCGGCTTGGATCAGTTGTGTACCATGCAATTATGTTTTGTAAACAGTCTAATTTTAGAAACCATAATTGTTTCAACTGTCTATCATTACAAGAATACTGATGTACAATACTCAACGTAATGAACATATTCCAAGTTAATAGCTTGCCTCGAGTCTCCGTAGAAATGAAAGACAAGTCTTGGTAAAAACTTTGAGATTATAGATTAAGATATAGATACTGTCACTCAGCAATCTTGACATAATAATAAGAAAATCGCTTTATCAACTTTCAGGCAATACTTGGCACGTTCGCAAGCCACAAGACAATGTAAATGATTTCACTGACACCACAGTTCAATAATCTATCATAAAATTTCAATTTAGATAAGAAATTCGCCACCCTGTCCTGCGATCGCCTCTAGCTAAATCATACTCTACTATGACACAGACAGGTATATGGCGCGCGATGAACTCCCGTGGTAAAAGGTCGAAATAGGCGAGATTTTACGAGAGGCTATACATGTCGCCATTGCCATATCTACAACATCTATATTGCTGTAATTGAATTCGTTCAGAGGTGACATAGATGGTAAGAAATTGATACGCCAAGAACTTCAATATTGAAAAAATCTCTGATATACATCTTACAATAAAGTAGTTTACACTTGTCAATTTTGTGGTTGTTAGAAGATGTGTATCTACGTTCTTTACTATGATATACCTTTAATTGTGTGTATTAAGTATATCTGATGTTGACTGTTACAACTTCACACAACAGACATAGGCACGTTTAAATAGTTTTGATGGCTTTAACTGCTTGATTCAAAAGTCGTTACAATTTGTTGTCGTGAGTAAAATATTGAAACGACACACAGGCGCGGGAAATGTTTTAGCCTTTTGTATGTTCGCATGCATGTTAGAGAGTGTTCGTGTAACTCGGCTCCCATCATAATGGATTGTGAATCGTATATAATTTATATAGGTAAGCGGGTAATGTGTCGTGGATTACGTCCATGACGATAACTTTAAAAATTTGAATACATCTATATGAAGCCCACAATCTCGACATTATAATTTACACTCAATGAGTCTTCTATAATTATACCTTACATCTTGTGCTATTCTACAGTACACACAACCCCATACAGAAGGAGCATGGATATCAGTTGAATAACTTTTTGTGTGTGAATGTGTATCCATGTGAACGTTTGGCACATGTTGAGCACATGTTCATGTTCGGAACATAAGGTTGATATAAATTTAGAGAAATACGCTGAAATCATTTTCAGTTACTCTTTTTGTTTTTAGTTCTAAACGCTATTCCACATTTTTGGGGACGAAATTTGCTGGGAAAATTTCATACTTGAGTTTTGACAATGTTTTTCATGTCACCTATAATTGTCACATCCAATGACCTTAACTGCAAACAAACTAAAGCTAATGTCGATGTGTCACGTACCCTACTATAAGTGGTCCTGATAGTCTACTATGATGTTGTTGAGGTGATGAATTGCTATATGTGATGCTGGTAGGGAAAACTGATGCAGTGACGAACAATTACCATTATTTTTCTAGTTGTCATTATCGCGGTGTTTGGCTAATCTGAGCGAGTTGAGAAAAGTTTTGTAAGGACGTGAATAACCGTCTTGATTATAGTCGAATTGTAACAACTAATACAACCAGCATTACAATTTTTCGCAATTTATATGTTTTTTAATGTCTGATATACATAATGGCTTTTGTTAGATATGTTCAGATATGCAACGCGAAAATGACAACTTTAGAAAAATTAACGGTACCCTTTCTTAACAGCATAAGTGGCCCTAACATGCAGCATCATGGAAATTCAGCAGGACCCACCAACATCATAGCACACTTGACCAGGGTTGTGGGTGTGCCCATGCATACCCGAGCTGATCCCTGCATGCTGCCGATGTGAACTATATATTTGGGTTCTTCTGTAAAGCTGATGTATTCTTGGATTGCATTAAAACACCCATTTGAGACCTCGTCAGAACGAACTACAAAGTGTTCTGTAGATCCCAATCTGACAGCTTACATCGTCAACTTCTCCGATTATCCCACAGTATGAGAAAGACCCTGTGTATCTGACACTCTAACCCAGTATAAACAATTCTTCAATATCCCATTTATAGCGAACAATAAACAAATTATACTATAGTTTAGTTTATATGCCTTTAATTGCAAGTGCATTTAAATAGCGCAACTGTTCGAAATGTAAGATTTATTTGTTGGCCCGTCATGCAAGTCTGTCTGTTTAAAGAATTTTGTTTGTTTTCACAGAACCCATTCTCCAATTGAGACGACGACACTGTATGGAAGTCTCATTGAGATCGGCGCGAAGCAGTTTGTTTATAATTTAGTTCCCGTAATTCAATTTTACGGTCACTTAGGTCGTCTCGCGTAAAATTTTCGAGCAGGTACCATCTCTCTGGCCAATATTGGTAGAATAATTCTTTCACAGTTTTATTTGATTTAACGCCGCGGCTTTAAAAT
This sequence comes from Siphonodentalium dalli, assembly GCA_032622095.1. Taxonomy (NCBI): domain Eukaryota; kingdom Metazoa; phylum Mollusca; class Scaphopoda; order Gadilida; family Siphonodentaliidae; genus Siphonodentalium; species Siphonodentalium dalli. The sequence goes on from CP136061.1 coordinate 69,246,625, forward strand.
TGTGAAGTCAGTTTTATAATCCGAGGAAATTCCAATCTGTATGAGAAAATAACATATATGCCTCAGATCGTGCCACGGTTCCACTGAAGCCCAAGTTGTTATGTGGTGGTTTCTGGTCACTGTGACCCCCCCCCCCCCCCATTGCAGGTGAACATCGGCTCACATGGAACATGCCATATATCTCACCATCACTCCCATACATATATACATTTTCAATCAGAGGCACTGTATCAGGGTCAGAAGAGGCAGCTGTCCCTTCTATTATCAAATAGGGGGCAAAAACGGCTCCCCTAACTTCATATATCCCTTAAACAGCATCGTTACACATGTGTTGTCCGATGATCAAAGTTTATCCGTTCCAGTGTAGCTTAATATGAGCTTCAAAATTGTGCCTGTTTCGACATTTATTTCAATACCTCTGACTGAAAAAAGTGCCCTTTTCTATAAGTTGTGCCCCTTGTACTTGGCTGCTTCCGGTGCCCGTGGTTACACTGGTCATATAACACGGGACATAGCGATTAAATTTAATTGTTGGTCCGATAAGGAAGTACATGTCCATAATAACTCACGTCAAATGGTACAGAATAAATGCGTTTCTGAAAAGACGTTCGAATATTATATATCTAGTATATATGGTACATGCAGAAAATGTTTGGTAAATAGTAAATAGATATTTAGTGATGTGTGCATGTCTGTATTCCACTGTACATCATCGGTGAACGTTATCCCTTTCATGACTGGAGCTTCCTGAAATTTTGCGAAAACCCTGTGCCAATGCATTTTCTTGTATATGCGAGTCGCCCATATGGCGCCTCACACACCCCCCCCCACACACACACACATATATATATATATATATATATATATATATATATATATATATATATATATATATATATGAGAATGCATTGGCCTAACCATATTTACCTTGATCTTGTAAGCCAGTGCATTCTCTTATGTATGCGAGGCTCCATGTGGGAGACTCACATATATAAGAGAATGCACTGGCACATGGTCTTTAATTCTGCACCAGCGCAGCTGCCGTCATGAAATGTTTATATCACGAATTAACTCTTTTTTTCGTGGCTATGATGTCAATACAGTATTATGAACATGAACACAGTCTCAGTGCCGATGATAATGGTTTAAAAATTCCATTAATAAGTGTTCATTCTTTATTTCGTTTTAGATTTTTAAGCTTACTTTGTTTGCTTTCTCGCAATATAAGTATCCCTGTAATGTGACTATATACGGAAGGGTACGTCCACAGGCCGGCAAATTTATCTTACGATTCTACACAGGCAATTCATCGAACATGTGATAGCCACATTGGCCACAGGAACATCCTTAAAAGGAAGTCCTTTCACCGAGAGTTAGCAAGCGTATCAGTCTGAACATGGGTTAGAACCTACTTCCTTCGAAATTCTTGATCTGCCATTCTGGAAACATCACAATGCACTTCCTCCGAGATTGCATCTGTGACCATACGATTACTGGAACTGGCGTATGTATATATGCCAGAGTTATGGAGGCACGGACTCAGTATAAATATGAGTGCTCAACCATATAAAATATACGCGTATGGCATACATAAAATCAAACAGAAGAAGGAAAAGGCAACACGTAGGACAAATGTAAATTCATGTTGTCAAACAAAGATAATATTATCTATAAAACACTTCTGTCATTTCAATTTTGTTACCCAAAAATGTGCGTTAGATAACTAGCTACGAAGAATTTCAAGAAAATTTACCATGCAATTTTGACAGTTGTGTGCATGAACGTACATGGGTTAAAATCAGAAAGACAGTGGATGGAATCCATTTGCGGAAAAGCACTTTGCTCGCTGGGGCATCACGCGACATGTCTCCTTTCTAACAATCAGTACCCAGCTCTAGAAGGTACCCGACGATTTAAATAGACCCCATTTAGCGGGTAGCCACGAGCAACATGTATTATTGTCCCACACCCGGTTTACTACATTTTAACAGCCATGACATGTAAGATTGCGCGATGCCGGCTTCACATAGTTCACATATCGACGTGTAGTTTCAGCTCCTTTGCATCGACATATATTATGTATATATACGTCTGATCGTGAATATCCGCTGGCAATATTCATGTTAAGTGTGGTGTTTACATGGCCATTTACGATCTATGTGCACCTACGTTTGCATATGCCTCACGGTGTTAGATGAAACTAGAAGAAAATTTAAATTGACAATGTTCGAGTTATCTTTATGGAGAAACTAAAAAGAGGTCATACTTGTCAATCTCATATCTGAATATCTGAATGATAACTACAGCTATCTTCACGCAGTGGTATCTTAGTCTCCATCATAAAAATATACTGTTAGCTAATTTTAATTTTTTTCTCGCGATTTGTTAATAACTGTTTATGACATAGACATACAGACTGTCTTGATAAGGAAGCTAACTACTTCCCGATGTGAATATATCCACTCAACCTGCAATGATGAAATTAATGAACTATAGATTTCAGGATATTTACGGCAATGATGAATTGTCTAGTCGGGATGTGCACGCAAACCATGATACGCCATGCAGAGCGAAGGTATTCACACCATAATAACCGAATGGTTTACTCTCTGAAAAGTGGGAAGGATCACAGATGGTTCATTTAAGTCGTAATCACCCCATTGCACACAGAAAAGACCGATCACCAATTGACCAACTTTCTCGGAAACATGCACGAATCAGGCTGCATTCCATGTTTGTGGATATAGGTAACATTGCCATAGATGAGCGGTCTATGGTGATTTGATATGATATGCACCTTCCAGACTGAGTCACCGGGCCCATTCCCAAACACGTATGAAGCATCATCACTACCGTTAGGTTATGCATTGCACCATAAGGCAATATATATAAAAAGAATATTTTCTGTTTTATGCCCAACTAAGAGAGAATCTGCTCTCTCGAGCTGCGACATAAGTTAATTTTCTGACAAGATTCACCCAGAATTTTTGCCACTTTCTTTAACCACGCTGACTTGTTTGTTTCGCCATCCATGCCATTCTCCATCTGTCTACAGGTAGCACTGTCCAAATACAATCCCGCCAAATGATTGATCGACAGATAGTAACCAGTTAAACTAATTGAAGTATTAATTAGCATAGCGATATGGTGTGTTGGTGGTAGGCCGTACACGATACCCTGACCAATTTAGATAGATATCGGTGGCTGATACGGAAAGTAGCACTATAATTTCCGGCGTGCCATATTGTTCATCAGTATTCGTGGAAATTGGACAAGTCAAGATTTGAAGGGCGATTTTGTCCAAAATAATACCAAGAAGGTTGAACCCTTACGTAGGGCCAGGAATCTACGTCACTAATAAAGTCTCTAACCCATAGCGGTTTTGATTTTAAATTTGTATAAAACATGTACAAACGTTTGTCTCACGGGATAAACTAGTACATTAGCTGTTGAAATTCAAAATCACGTTTAAAAAAAATCAGTAATCGTTAAAAAGTCATATTTATAAGTGAAATTTATAAGGAAAATAGGTTTGGATTGTGCCCGGCTTTTGGTCATCAAACACACCTCAACCATTTAATAGATGTTCGTAAAATGCGCAGTCACGTTCACTGGTATACAGTATAACAGCTCGCAAAATCATTGCATGAATTCCAGACAGCAGGTATCCGTACTTTTAAGTGACGGTTTAGAGATTACACACAAGTGACGGCCATGGGTTCCGGTTCCTGTTACCTCGGCCTTATACCCAACAACGTATATCACCAAATGTGTCATATGTATAAATAAAGAGCGTTTAGTGGTGCCTCATTCGATTCGATTCCATTAAACTACAATCGGTTCGTTTTCTATATCAGAAAATAATAAGATCCTACCCATGGACCCATTAAATGAGGTTTATGATCAAATATCGAGTTTCAAAAGAGGAAGTTTTAAAACATTTAGAATTTTTGCCAAGCGAGCAAAAACCCAAATGATCGACTCTGATAAAGAGCGTTCACTCTTTCATTTCCCGAACGCTGCAGATAATCAAGAGCTTTCTCGGTTATAATGTTTGGAACTTGTTTTCAATGTACTGCTGTGCTATGATGAATGTACTGCTGATGTATGATGAATGTACTGTTGATGTATGATGAATGTACTGCTGGTGTACGCTGAATGTACTGCTGATGTATGATGAAGTACTTCTGATATGATTAATGCATTCGTTGATTTTCGCGATGCCGATATCTTAATGTTCTTATACCTGGTAAGCTAATATAATAATTGATCTTGGAAATTTAGGCTAATCTGGTGTCAAATCGGAATGGACATATTTGTGTAGTAATTTGAAGAGCTACGAAATATGCGACTTCGCTAACCTTTTCCGTGGCCTATACATCTGTACGTCGCATATTTTGATCACCGAGCAACGCGATAAAAGTACACAATCACAAGGTTTAAATGAGACCTGATCATAATGAGCTACTTCAAATGTGTTTTATGAGATTTCCCAGATTTTGCCCCTCACATCGAAACAGGTTCGCTGACTGACGGTCTGACATTTTTTACCCCATGACTTATTGCATGGTTCTTACGTAGAGCGGTATCAGATGAACTGATAATGTGTTTACATGCAGCCACTCTGCACTTGTTGCCTCATTCCATCGAAGTCTGTGGGAAGTTCCCAAACAACGCGCTTACCAACATCAATCATCGCTTAAGCAGCCTTTCAGAAAACACATGTTAATTAATTAAATATTTTATATGTTAATATCAAATAAGAAATAAAGGTCAAATCGCATAAAATACAATTTACAAAATGCTTCTTAAATTTAATAAGTAAGTGGATTTTACATCCACTAACATTGTTTCTCTGAGTTCCCACGGGAGCCAGCATAAACAGGCCGCTGAAAATCGAGGTCTTAATTGAAATAGACAGCTAAGTCTCCATATGAAATCTACGTGAAACGGCGCTGAAGAAATTGCCCATTGAAAAGTCTTTGATGTCATTGGGAATCATACCTTTCAGTTTGACGATTCTGCTAACCGTTTCACTTTTGAAGTAAGGTTTATGGGTACGCCCCGTACTGTACTCATTAAAGGTCCAGAAGTTCTCTGTGAGAAACCTCAAAAATCCAGCGGCAACAAGTGGTTAGAAATTGGAACCATCAAAAACGTTTAATATGGACGAATTATGTAGCTTTATTGCTTGGGAGCCACCTATCCGCCGAGAGTTTAACATGAAACTTCGAGCGTAACTACGTTGTTTGTCATGTGAACTATTTTCATACTTTACTTTAAACATATTTAAATATACAGCGGGATCGGGACACGAATTATACAACTCACAATATGCCCCACTCTTGATGAAACCAAGTGAAAATACATAACAATACAAAAGCAGATACCATAAAGTATTTCTAAAGACAGGTCCAAGGACATACACGTATCTGTACAGGGTGTGTGAGTTTTGGATGCAGACACGCGGTAATGAATACAGAGCCTTGGATTGAGTTTATGTTTGTGGGTGAATGAGAAAAGTTACCATGCACGATACCATATATGGGTTTGTTAAATTTGTGTTTGTTTTCACGATGAAAGACTGAGTAATGAGAAGTTCAGTCGAAATTCGGTCGTTGGATTGACATTTAGCCCCATATAAGAAGTGATTTGCTTCTAATGTATGAAAGCCAATAATACAAGTACTTAAATTTCGATAACAGTCAAGTTTTTCTATCTTCACGAGAACCATATACTTATTAGCAATACATCATATAGACGTGAGAAAACCATACAACTCAAAAACTGCCATTAAAAGGCTTACAGGACCGCTTCAACGTCGGTGTGGACCCAAGCTATATCAATGAGAACCATGCGAGTCTTCAGGGCATTTGGTGGTCCAGTTAGGGCCATCACTGGTCGGTTTAAATTTTGCAGCCCCCACGAAAGCAATATACATGTATGGATGTTGATATATACTGTTCTGCTGCTCCGTGTATAGCATTTGAATCAAATAGCAGAGTGGTCCTACTCCCAGTTGGAGGCCTATGCGCCTCTTATGTGACGATTTATATGGGAAAGTTGACTTGGTGTATTGGCTAAAGACTATTGAATTTCCCAATGCATAAAACCATGTGCGAAACTTTCAGAGGGTTGATCTCATGAATGGGCCGAACTTGTTTATACATACAACCTGATCGTATGAATCCCGGCACGTATTCATATCATTCGTGTACGTTATGAGATATTCACATATTTCGTGTTATTTTAAATTTTCGCAACTAAATATATTGTTTGTAAATCCGTTGCTGATAATATTTATTCACTTGGGTGGCAGAAGTTGATAAGACAGTGGAGTCTTATTCTCCCCAGACAGAAATAGTGTTATTCCCTCCCGAATACGAACACCTACTGGCGCCACTGTGATATTTAAAACTTTGCATAATTACTTCTCTCGTAAAAATGTATTGTTTATGTCTGTTATAACACGGCGAGGCGATTACTCTCCACGGCAGGTCGCGCCGAGCTTTCCCGCGGCAGAGCTCTCTTCGATTCCCCTCTCTTGATTTCACGCTCTCTGATGTTCCGAGTTAATTTGCGTCTTGTAAATGCCCGTCAATGCCAATTATTATGAGAAGCGAAACACCTCGTGATGGCTACTCGTTGACATATACCATCAACTTACTTTATGTGGCATGTGTATATTCCTACGAATGAAGGTATTTCTTCCTAATAGTTCATAAATGATCCTATTCCAGAAGTCGTTCTTGTAATTCCGACCGAGTAGCATTTAGAGAAATAAAATATACCTCTAGTTAAAAAAAAACATCTGATAAATATCCGATTGGAAGTCAATTTGTAGATTGCGCCACTCCGTTCATGTGTGTATGTCAAGTCCAGCGATACGTAAGCAACCTTGACTTGACCTTTTGTTAGGAAAATAAGGAAATTCTATTTATCAGTCGTAAAAGGTCCATGCATAGAAGTCACTCACTTTAACAAATTACCGATTCGAAAACAGCCTGTATTTTGAATCAATTCAGTTTGCCATGCACGGACAAATCAACCATGAATGTGGTAGTTATCGTCCATGAATTAAGCCCAGAACTGAAATAAGAATTTCCGAGCCGAAAAAAATCGAACTTGAAGACTAATAACAAATTTAACAAGGTCATAGTTGAATACAATGAATGCAAGGAACAATAAAGAACATTACTTGTTACTTTCTACCCGATACAGAACAAAATAAAGAGCGTTTCTCTCATTGCCAAACGGAAAGTAGAAAACAGCTGATAAATTTATATTACTTCGTTATTGACCAAGGGATCAAACCCAAAACACCCACAACATTTCTATTATTTTGAAAACACCAATGTCCACTCAGATTTCTTCGATTCCTGTATACACCCGGAAACAAAGCACAGCCGACGGCTCTTTTATAGTAGCAGACTAGGCACGTAATTGGATTGTGTAGTTGTGTCCACATTCTCACGCCGTTATGAATCCATGATAGGAAGCAGTCACCACACAGACACTCCCACGATACCACTATAAATGCCAACATGCATGTACGTCGTTTACGGCACCATCCCCTTCCAGACATAATTATTGAATTCGAAGACGTTCCCTAATGAATGCCAAGAGAGAGGCAGTAATTCCTCACCATTATTTTAGCTATGTTCACGGTTGTGACTTCTCGCGCCGCGGTGTCTTAAATCTGCCAGAATGAGCCGTTGACAGGTCGAGAATTGACGCTTATAAATCGAGGGAGTAGAGTCGGTCTCTGGAAGCTAGGAATTTATAGCCTACCGACAACTGTCGACAAGCGCGCTATAGTAAAATGGGCGATATTCCTGCTACACGTCCGCGTCTTAATATATAGTCACGATAATTCTATGTGGCATGTATTCAACTATATACTGCTCTCCCTAATTGCATGACATTTCCTATTTCGCTGCCAATCATTGTGGCAAGAGCCGTTTGTTCCATGTGCTTCTTGCATGTTTCCTCGTTCAATCTTTCTAGGTCTTGAACACTGATAAGAACTTCATTCAGTTGCTTGTCGTCTTCATTTGTTCGAATATATGAAGCCAGCCACGTATCTCAATCTCTTTAATCGAGAAAACAAAACATTTACCATGCTGTTTCAGAACGTGAATGCTCCTAAGCTCGTGATCTTCGAGGATTTGTTATTTCCAATTGTATTTATTTTACTTTATTATTATTTTTTGAGAATGGGAATACAACTTTTGCAAGCCGAAATACTTTCCTCTCGCATGCAAGCAACACATCTAGTGGTAATGCTGGGACAGATTTTCGAAAACTGACACCTTATATATACATTTATATCAGAATCCAGGATTGTACAGATATTTATGCCATTCGCATGGACCCACTTCGAAGCCATTGGTTCCCTTTAATATAAATTTGTGTGATGGTTTGTTAATGTTTCATGGATTATTACGCAAATAAACATATACTCATATACAGACACCTGTCAATATATGTCATACGACCACATGCAGGTGATTCGCAAGAAGCGAACAAAAACCATCAATGTTAAATCTTGACCTCGCTAATAAACTCACAAACGAACAAGACGGAGTCACTAAGTTATACAAGCGAACCATCGGCACATATGCTCGGTCTACCGTCATCAAACTTCAAAAGCTAATGGCCAGAGGCATCATCCTAACTGGTTATTATTACATTACAAGTTTTGACAACGAATCGAATGAAAACACTGCCCGGAAGCTATTAGTTTCATAACACGTTAGACATGTAAATGGACTTTAAATACATAGCACGGGGCGAGATGATTTCGGACTTGCATATTTCACTATTGTCTACGTCGAGTAATTTCCCCCAACAGTTGTGGTTAGTAATTATATATTGGAAGTGGTGTAAAAAAGAATCTTGATATATGAGCCCGCGCCTTATTGTCTGATGCGTCATTTAAGAAGATTGTCCCCTCCCACACTTTCACTAAGGGACATAATTAGGTTTTCGTGACAGGAAAGAGTATCTGCTATGAACTTCCGTTGCTTTAGTGTGGCATTTCTAGTTGGAAGCTGAAGGGAGAAGACGGCCAGTCCGAAAATTCTCAGGCGAACCAAAGCAAACAAGGATTTTCTTGTCAATCTATGAAAATACAAGAGCATTTCCTTGCAAGTGTACAACCCCGGACAATGCTGGATTTGAATAATCTTCTCTGCGCACCCCACATTTGGCCCTTACATGTACTGGAAGCAAACCATGACCCTACTCATATCTAACAAACCAATCGTGTGATCCAATATATATTGCCAGCAGAGTATATATATATATATATATATATATATATAAATATATATATATATATATATATATATATATATATATAGTCACTGGGACTTGCTTGGACCTTATATATTATCTGGTAAATTGGCAGATAATACAACACTGGGATTTTATGTCATCACATTAAGACTGTGAGCTTCCATGAACAGCTGGTTGGCGATGCGTTACATTTATGGAATCTCTCGAGCTTAACACTTTCATGACGGGAGCTTCCTAACTGTTTGCGAAAACCCTGTGCCAATGCATTCTCTTATATATGCGAGTCGACCATCGGTCGCCTCGCATATATAAGAGAAATGCATTGGCCTAACAAATTTTATATTATTTTTTCTAATTAAAGAATGTAAGAAAAAATGAAAACAAATTATAAAAAATTGTTAAAGAATGTAAGAAATAATGATAAAAAATTAACACAAATTGTTAAAGAATGTAAGAAAAAAATGATAAAATTGTTAAAGAATGTGAGAAAAATTTATAAAAAATTGTTTAAGAATTTAAGAAAAATTGATGATAAAAAAAATGAATACATTGATAGGCCAATGCATTCTCTTATATGGTCGACTCGCATATATAAGAGAATGCATTGGCACAGGGTCTTCAATGTTGCGCCGATCCAGCTCCCGCGATGAAAGGGTTAAGACGTATAGCGAACGACGGAGGCTAGTACGACAACAATAGATAGTTCTAAAAATTCAGGAACATTTTCAGGAAAATGGTCTTACCACGATAGTGACTTCATCAGTCAAATTTGAGTAACCTGACTCAGTGTATTCTGGAAGATGTTGAGAAATACAAACTTTCGAAGTTCGATTCTGGAACTGTTGACATGCTACAGCTGCCGAGGTGTACTCGAGCATCAACCCCACTGGAAGCGAATCACTGTACTCCGGAGATCAATGAGTGTTTTAAGAAGACCAATCCAAGTGCAGCTAGCCTTGGGCTTCAATGCTTCACGTCAGGAGTGTTTGGTGAGAAAATATCGGCACGTTATAGAATATGTGTACGCACTCCAGCTGGCGGTTGTCATCCCGCCTTGGTTCTCCACAGAGTCGCAGACAATTCCCTCTTGAGTTTCGGGATTACGATGATTATAGGCGTATGAGTTACATACTATTAACTGTATACGATGACCTCTCTGTTTATTCCCTCATTTTCTAACCGCCACTGTGTATTTTTCTTGTTCATCTTCAGAGACCGACAAACCGCAAAGGCGAACTCTCTCATTCTGCTAAACTATTCTATGATCCCTCGGTGTGTATATAGGAACAAGAATCTCGAATCGTCTTTATTATTTCCTTGCAATCTCTATTTAAAATAAAAGTTCAAGATTTTACCGCATCTGTGTAGTTTTTAACCTTTTATAACAGTGAATGTATTTATACATTGTATATATGTCTCCCCTTACAGCCCCGGGTATTTTATGTACATCATATCCGTTTATGGCGTCTGTCTGACATTTAGTCATATATATGATATCTTTGTAGTGGGGCAAGTCTGGTCGAATTATAATTTTCATCCCGTTCAAGAGCTATACATTTATAACGGATGTGTGAGTCCCAATGAATATTACACTATTATAATGTCGCACTACATATTAACTCTTTCTATATTAAATGGCTTATCCCATTCAGTTATAAAGACACACATTGGAATAACCTAGTATTCGTCTGGGGGGGGGTCAGGGAAAATGAGCGGCCGACAGATAATACTAGTTCTGAAGGAGTCATATTTATTGAAGGAAAATGTTCAGATAATAGGGCGAACAAACGCTCTTGAACTTATTACATGCATCTGAACATCTCCAAAGGGAACTACTCATCAATGAGTATTTATTATAGAAAGGGTTAGCGCGTAAAGTTTTCTGAATATACAAATACATGCATGCAAATAATCGGAAGTGGAAAAAGGGGTTACGATAATGCAACCCCTCGATGTGTGGTTTCTAGAAGAAACGTCCATGCACACCAAATGTGCAGCCGACACCCATCGCAATGCTTTATGATCTACATACCTTTATCCTCGTCAATGGCATCATCTTCATCATCATCACCATCATCATCGTCGACGTCGTCATCATCATCATCATCACAGTCATCAATGTCCTCATCAGTATCAGTGTCGTCATGATCATCATCATCAGCGTTATTATCATCATCATTGTCGTCGTCACAATCATCAGCATCATTATCTGCTTCACCATCGTCACCATCATAGCCGTCACAATCATCAACATCCTTGTCAGCAGCCTTGTCATGATGATCAACATAATTATCATCACCACCATCGTCACAATCAGCATAATCATCGTCATCGTCGTCACCATCATAGTTGTCAGAACCATCAACGTCCTTGTCAGCAGCCTTGTCATGATGATCAACATTATTTTCATCACCATCGTCTCAATCAGCAAAATCATCATCATCGTCATCACCATCATATTTGTCACAATCATCAACGTCCTTGTCAGCAGCTTTGTCATGATGATCAACATTATCATCATCACCATCGTCTCAGTCAGCATAATCATCATCATCGTCATCGTTGTCACCATCATATTTGTCACAATCATCAACGTTCCTGTCAGCAGCCTTGTCGTCATGGTCAACATTATTATCATCATAATTCACATACATGTACAGTGTGTGATGATTGTTTTCTGTATTTACTGTTTGCATGTGTATTTTCAAATATGTAGACCGGAGCGTTCTCATTTGTACATAGTGTATTATATGTTTTCTCATGTACCAATTTACCAATTGGCTGAGAATAAAGCATTACTTACTTACTATTCCAATTCATCATCATCGTCGTGGTCAAAATCCTCATCATCTACATGTATGTCAAGTTGTGGTTTGTTTGTGTGTGTGTGTGTGTGTGGGGGGGGGGGGGGTGTAATATCGCTTGTTTATACTAAATCGTTGAGGGACCCAGTGTTGTTTCCTGTCTGGGTACTATAGCCTCAACAAATATGGTTAAACGCCCCTGGTAGTTTCAAGGAAAATGTGGTGCCACTACAACGGACGTGCAAGACGTTACAATACATGTCCATATGGCCTTCGTCAGTCTATATACACATCTGGCATGAAAACCAGACACCCTCCAAGCAATTCTCCAGTAAGAAAACAAAACAAATTGCCACTTAATTAATCAAATTGGTGTCAAATAATTAATTTCGGTTGCATATCGTTCAACGGTCAGGTACAACTCAGCTGCCGTTACGTACGACTATGGCACATAATTGATAGCTCGTGACGTAAGATGTTTAACGGGAAATTTCAGCGTCACCATGATTAATCGCAATTAGCGTTTAAATAAACTTTGAATCTCACGCACGAATTCCCAGGTGAGCTCCATTGTCGTCGGTCACTTCAACGGGATATGGCACGCACGATTTAAAGTTCCACATAATGTCCGAAAGTTCAAATTATAATGATAAGATAGCATATCAGTGGAACGAGAGCATTCAAAGTCAATTACAATCAAAGAAGTCGTTTTTTGTCAGAAGACGATGAAATTATAGAGATATTCATGAAATGTTCTATTTCAATTGAAGACGGATACACTATATATATATAGACGGAACTTCAATAGTTAAAACGTTTTCATAGAATTCGATACCCTTTTTCGAGTCATCGGGCGGTCGATGTTTCCTTGTGTATAATACAGCCATAGAGAATGTGTGTACTTATTTTGTTAAAAAAAATATTCCCGTTTTTTGTACTTTACTTTTCATTTTTGGCTGAAGATTGTGTGTCGTCATCTTGTGAATTCACGAGAACACAAGAGACCTGAAACGTATATATATCGCAAATGTTGATAATTCGCTCGGTGGACAGCCAATATGAGATGTTTTAGCAATATGTCAGCGTCGATCTACAAACATTTCAAATCAAAGAACACCATTCAACGTACGATGGGTAAGAAGAAAGGAGGTGATGGTTTCGTGCTCTTTTGTGTTCCGTCCTCGGTTGCTCATTTAGCTGTCACTTGGAGTGGCTTAAGTGGGCATAATGACAAGCTGTTCCAACTCAAACTACAAAAGCGAAGAGTCGAGCATCAGGATATAACAGGTTTGGTTGAACTGGCGCGGCAGATGGTCTCGCATAGAGAAGCGTCAGATATACCCGCCACAAAAATTAAGGAGATATAAACCAAATATCAAATTCAGGGTGACCATTTTTGCTACCAACATTCAGCCGAAGAGATAAAGATGGCCTCACACACCTACTATTTACTTAGTATTTAGGCGTTTCCATATCAGAAGGGAATTAGATCGAACTGATCGACCGACATTAGGGATTTCAGTTTTACCTTTCAGCCTGTCTCTCAATCTACACCTATTGTGTATTGAAGAGCGTTTATACTTTCCTTGTCATGTCTCGTATATATGAATACAATTAACAGGTGTTTAGTCTAAGGTTTTATACTCATTCACATCGCATTATTTTTTTTGGAATGTTTTGGCTTTTGGAGATGTATTATTGTTCCGAATATAATTAGGGATTTTTTCCCCCAATGCGATGCCAAATCGGATGGGACATGCTAAATACACCCGGACGTTTTGATATAAAAACTCTTTAGTTGTTTCGTATACTAAATTCCGTGAGTTGGATAACTCTGTGTCATATATTAAATCCATATACAATTATTTATATATTAACCTATTTGTCGCCTCCAAAACGAAACTTGTTCACTTTCCACTGCAATCATGTTAGAACTTGGATTATTCATTACTGGTTATTTCTTAGTATATTGTAAAGAGCAGTTAGTGTACTGATGACCCTTAAAACGTTTGATAAACCACCCACTGCATGCATATATTTATTCAGAGTATACAGATTTCCGATACCGGTGTAATATATATCGGCCAGCCAACGCTAATCTCAGGAAGTCAAACAATAATAAGAATGAAAAAAACAGGAACTATCGATAGGGCTCAATTACTATATAGAATATAACTATATGACCCTTTTTTGTATGCATTCGTATTCAAGCTACTGAGTATACTTGATGCTTCAGGCACGTATACATGTACATAAAGTATTCATCGGTAGTCTTTTGTAAGATTCCTGTTTATTACTACTGGAGTCACACTGCGACAATGAATTTTACATGTTTGAGTATGATTGGACCTCAGGCATGCAGTAGAAACTACATTGTTTCAGTGTATATAGTGTATATTGTATAAAACACATATAGCGTAAGGTATAACCCACCTGGTGTATGCTATAAGCCACCCAGTTTATTGTATAAACCACCTGATTTATAAAATAAACTAGCTGGTGAATATGAATCACATACATGACTGCAAGAGATCGTGTTCCTGGTCGAATATTCCGCCCTTCAGTCGGTGTTCCGATAACGCAAAATAAAATGTTCTCACAGGAAAACGGACCCAATAATTGTATTTAACATATATGACTCACATGAGCATAGGGTAAACTACGGCTTTATTCAATGGATATGCGAATATTGATATGTCGATAATTTATGTAAAATGGCCAAATCTCTCGCGATATATCCTGCTTTATTTCACATAAATTCCACACAAAAGTTAGTACAACTTCAGCAACATTTCCTTCAGTTCGGCTACATGGGCGACCCCTTTTAATGTGATCAGCCCCATACTTCAGAAAGGATGAGTAAGTAAACTTAAGAGATACTTTTTATTAACCATATTGCTATACTAAATGGATTCTCCCATGCATTCAGTTATAATTAAAGTATTTATTACATGATCTGCCCCTTATTCCAGTCATTAAACCCAGTCTATAATAATGATATATAACGGTCATTGTATAACATGAACTAGTGTCAGGTGCACCCAAATGTATCCGGTTTGTCATTTGTTTACATTGCGGAAGAGGAATGAAGAAGAATCGGTGGCTATGACCGATATTGATATAGTTTGAAAAGTTATATCACTAAATTTACGCCATTAAATACATTTATCTGGGACTATTGCATGCTTTATAGAAACCTCTGTTACTTTCACGTCCCATGTATTGATTTAATAAGCTTTATGGAGGTTTTGGGTGAAGAATGAATAGAATCTACAAATCGTCCCCAGTTAATAGCGAAATTTATAAAACTCGTCCAGTGAATTCAATCTGGATTCCATGCCCAAAAGGCTCGTTCAGGACCTAACTTACTCAACTCGTTTTGTAAATTTTGCTATGATAAACTGAAGACTCGTTGTAGATCCTCTAGATACATTATTCATTTGGAGGGGTAAATTAACAGACGACAGTCAGTCGAAAATATAATACAAGTACTGAATGGTTCATATTCGTTGGCGGAAAATGTTCAGATAATAAGTTCAAAAAACGACCTATGATGGTTTATTGAACTTATTATCCTACAAGTACTGAATGATTCATATTCATTGGTGGGAAATGTTCACATAATAAATTCAACAAACGACCTATAATGGTTTGTTGAACTTATTATTTTAATATTTCCTACGGGAACTACTCATCACTCGAGTATTTAGTATATAAAGGGTTAACCCTTTACCCAACAAAACGCCCAGAAAAATAGCCCAAATGAAGCTGCAACAGCCTAAATTATCTTGGGTCTGTCTCAATAGAACCATACAAATATGGCTATCATTGGAACCGGCTCATTGATCACATTGTGATAGTTACAGTTATTCCCTGTGCCAATGAATTCTCTTATATATGCGAGTCGACCATAGGTCGCCTCGCATATATAAGAGAATGCATTGGCCTAAAAAAAAATTCTTACATTTTTTAACAATTTTTATAATATTTTTCTACATTCTTTGACAATTTTATCATTTTTAATATGTGTTAAGCCAATGCATTCTCTTATATATGCGAGGCGACCTATGGTCGACTCGCATATATAAGAGAGTGCATTGGCACAGGGCCGTTTTGTTGGGTAAAGGGTTAAACCAGTGTTATACAGAACCCATTATAATATGTCTGCCTTAATCATCAACACCAGCCAGTATAAATCTTTCAAGTCAAATCGTGCTAAAGCTACTAACACATAATGTTCTCCGTAAACGGCGAACCGCCCTCTCACACAACTCAACACTTATATAAATACGCCACAATCAATGGGTCTCTAACGGTCTCTGAGTGTGCTACTTCAAGAAGAACCTGTTTAATCGCCGACGAGTAATCCATATGTGTTCGTATGGTGGTCAGTCTGCGCCACTGAAGAAAGCATCTTTGTTTATTTTCTCAGACACGAGGAGAATTCAGTTTTCGTAGCCAAATGCAGATCGCATGCAGAGTATATAATAATACTCTATTGATACTTGTATTAGTATTAACCCTCTTCGTTCCCAGGCTGCCATGTTACATGTTACAGATGGCATCGACCTTACTGAAACGAACTGTGTTGTCCTTTCAAGTGGTATATAAACTCTTGAGATTTCGAAGTTTAACTAGCGATTGCCAATTTGCCAGGTTCTTTTATATTTCGTGGGACAAAATGTAAGTCAATAAAGAAATAAACTAACTAGGCTTAATGTTAATCTTGGGTTATGTGTCGCATTATTCGACGGTGTTTTAGTTATAAACATAAACCATATTTCTAATGTGTCAATGACACTGTATCTCAACTTGGGAGGGAGTAAATGTCTTGCTGAGCAATGAATATAATTATAAAGACAAAAGCTTGTATTGTGAAGATGAAATCATTTTCATTTCAAACTTTTCTCCAATATATGTGGGCTGCTGGGCGTGCCGAAGAATCCAAATTTGAAATCCAAGATGGCTGCTGAGAGCCATGTTTTATAACGAATTTCGGAAATAATCGATGTATCCCATCTATAGAGGTCACCCCGAAGATCCCTATGAAGATTGGTGACGATCGGACGAGGGACGTGGTATGTGGGTTGTGCCAAAGGATTTAGTCATGCAAAGAGTAAAATACAAGATGGCTGCTGGCAGTCATGTTATTCAACGACATTCGGTCAAAATAGGAGGCTCCCACCTAGAGGTCACCCCGACGGTCCATATGAAGTTTGGTGATAATCAGATGAGCTCCCATCTATACAGGTGATCACAATCGTGCCTGCAAAATAAATAAAAATACGGCCATAAATGCTGGTTGTAGGTTGTGCCGATGGATTACAAATTTGAAATTAAAGTCATGTTTTTCATTGAAATTCGGAAAAATTCGATAGGTCACGCTGAAGTTACATATGAAGTTTGGTGACTATCGGATAAGGGATGCGGCCTGTAGGGCGTGCAGAGTGAAATTGCTTACGCACGCACGCACGGACGACAACCCAAGGCAATAGTGAGTTTGCTATTTCAAACCGGTACGGGTACGGGTACGACTACGGATAGCTACCCGTACCGGTACACGTTTTGTAATCGCAAACTGTTTTACGGGTAGAATTCATCACATCGACTGGTAGTGTATGGTGAGCCAACTGCAACAAAAACAGATATTACAATATAGATAGATTGCTATTTTATTGGCCGATGTTATACTTACCGTTATGGATTGTTGGAAATTTGTATTTAGATTAGATGGGCGGGCCTCAGGATAATCAGTTGCTTTCACCAAGGACGCGGTGGCAGTTGTAGGGGGTTGGTGCTTTTCTTTCACTCATCTTGATTAACATGTTCAACAATTGGATTCTACAAGTCATAAACCGATCGAGTGTTGACTATAAATCGGTTGGAATTTTCAGACTTAGAAAATAGATTATGATAGCTCAAATATACAATTACGTTAAATTTTCCAACCAATAATCGGTATAAAATGTATTGTTTTAGACACAGCGTCTAATAATGTCGTGCATGTACTATCAGTCAAATATAAGACCGAATTTGTCCTTTATTTTAGTTAGGGAATATTTAGTCATATTAACTAATCTTTGGTTTGGAATCTCTCAACAGATCGAAGGGTCGGGGCAATGGAATATTTATCCCAAGAATTGGGATTTTTTTCGGGATCTAAACCCGGTGGTAGGTTTGAAAAATTAAACTTGGTAGCATAAAAAGTGTTAAAATGTAGTCTGTTTATTTTAATGTATTGAATAAAGAGCGTTTGCTTCACTTATGTGCGAAACACAGAAAACAGCTGACACTCGTTCTGATTATGCTTAGATTTTGTAGAGTATGTATAGGTATTTCGTGTCTTAGCGATCTACATTATCCCCGCTACAATATACACAAGTATTGTGGTTCAAATGCGTCATGTGACATGTGAGTCTCATGTCCGTTCAGATGGTAAATATATATTAAAATGAGAAATCATTCCCCACATATATACGATAAAGTAACTAAACCGTTGTATTCAAATGTACAATGCATAGATAAATCCACGATATATCGATTCCCTTGTACAAAGGGTTGACACAGGGACGTGACGACAGGGGTGTCTCGCCCCCCAACGTTGGTCAAATGTTCAACTGTTGGAAATGTGATATACCTGAAACAACATTTGTTGGAAATTTCACACCAACAATATGTTGAAATAGTTCTCGTAGTTTGATTTTCAAAAAATTTATTACTGGAGAATTTGTAGTTTTTAGACCAACATTTGCATATTTTCCTAGTATTAGCAGGTATTAGTAAACAAATTGGACTGAAATGGCTATCAGAAACTGTTGGACCTTTTCCAAACTTTGGGGGGTGTCAGGTCTCAAAATTTACAACAATTGGAAAGCTGGATGCTAGGATTTCAAAAATTTCTCACACCGGGCCGAACCATGTTCGATCCGGTGTGTCCCGGTCCCTCTCCAGTGTCCAGTCAGATACTGATAATTAATTTAAGAAAGTACAAATCTGGGTGAATTTGCATGGCGTTAGACCACTAGATATTAGGATATAAGGATTTTTCAGGCTCAGATCTGCACATTTTCTTGTACTGCATGGTCGACCCAGTGGATGATGCCACCCCCCCCCCCCCCCGACTAGTGACAAAAATACTACTGATTTATTTAGAATATGCTACCATCCAGGCGGTTGTGAGGGACCAGTTGGGAAAAATCAAAGCCAAATCGGGGGGGGGTGCAAATGGAATTACGAGCAAACTTGTGAATTTGATATGGTTCAAGGGGTGCAGTTAGAAATTCGAAGGTGGACACCCCTCCTTACGCGGAGACCATATATAGTCACGTCCCTGCAATGAGTCGAGACTGTCTGTAGCACTATATACTCACTCTATTAACGACAACCTATCATTAATGCGTGAAAAAAAGTTGACAGTGAAATGATCGGCCTTCCGTATTTATCTAAGTGCTAGAAGCCGCCTCGAGAATTTGAACATAAAACCTGGCTTAAAATGACAACTTTATCAATGATGTTTTCTCATGACATCTTGCAATAAATATGTTAACGCATAGCTGACTGGAATTTCATGTAATTCATGAACCTTTGAGTGAGAAAATCGTAGTGAAAGGTTACCGGTCAACAGGACACATCTACCCGTTCCAAATCGCTATCGCTTTATGAGCTGCATTGAAAGTACCCAAGAGACCGTGACGAGGTTCACCGATTTAACCGTACCCGTTCCCGTCGGACGGGTATCGCAAACTCGCTACTAGCTCTAACTTTAACTCTAACCTTACTTTGTAAAGCTGAGCTAAAATGTTGTATTCTTCACACTATCTGCCAGGATTCTGCCTGATACATTTAGTCAACTCGTGTAATTAATGGCTTTTGAAATACACTTCACAACAATTCCGAGTTTACAGATATAGAATTATCACCGACTCTACTCCATCGACGTGTATATATAGGTCGATGCTTCCTAGTTGCCATATCTGACATAAGATAATGGCGATCCTACATTATCTAAACAAACTGCCCTAAGTCATAGCAATTTCCAGCTATTATAAATTTTCCACTCAAGGTGAGACGGACGCTCTTTATCCATACCATATAAGGAATAGTTCAACAAGTTACGCTCTTTATTTCTGGGTCGACATATTTATATTTCAGGAACCAGATCGTAGTTAAGGCGAGCATTATCGTGACAGTTGGAAGCTTCAAACAACCAAGTTCTTCAAATTGTGTCAGGGACGTGGCTGGAGTATCTCCGTTGGAATGTCTGACTTGAAATTTCCAACTGAATCCCACGACGACCAGACCAATTTCCAATCGCGCCCCACCCCCCCCCCCCCCCCCAATTGGGTTGGAATTCTCCAACTGGCACCTTACGTTATCCAGCTGTTGGAAATTTCCAAACCGTTCCAAATTTAGGTGTCAAAACAAATTTCCAACTTTCCAACTTTAACATTTTGACCAAAGTTGAGGGGTGAGACACCCCACACGATGGCGGTCCTGTCGCCACGTTCCTGAATAGTGACCAAAATCGTCTCATACATTGGGGCGATAGGATAGTCATGACTATATCACCCCAACAATATACATATAGAGTCTATTGATATTATATTTATTTGTAATTGTACTTTCCATGTGTGTCTATTGTAATTAAAATTATCCTATCCTATCGTTTCTATTAGTTATACCCGTATAGCTACCAAACACGGAAAAGCCAACCATCCCTAAAAGACAACGCAGTGGCTGGATGTTCTACTTAATGAGGATGAATCGCCTTATCAAAAGATCAATCAGATAGAAGGACCACCGCGATAGGATTTTTTATTCGATTGAGGCTCTCGACGGCGCCCCGGAATGGCTATTACTCACATACACTGACCTGTCAAATCCAAAGACAAAAACCTGTGTACAGATCAAGGCAGCCTGGCATCAAACATGGAATTTATTGGACACATTGGGCGAATGTCAAAATAGGGCGCGTTTAAATATATACATCAAAGCGATCGTCTTTTGGAGCCGGCTTGCGCATCGAGTCAGAGTAACGTTTAACTGGTAATGAGCAAATTGAGGGTAATTACAAAATTATTCCCGGCCGTCAAAATTCGCACATGTTCTGTTGGAACGAGAATTCATTGTCTTCTTCGATAAATAGTGAAGTCGACATCCTCCTGGCGAATATCTTGCTTTTTGTTCTGAGTGAGTCGTGTATAGCCGAGACTCACCTGGATATGACTAACTGGTGTTGTCATAGTTGGCTGTTAAGGTGGGGTGTCGCCTCACTCTGGAGTTGTCAGGGATGGCTGTTAAGGCGGGGTGTCGCCTCACTCTGGAGTTGTTAGGGACGGGTGTTATAGTGGGATTTCGCCTCCCTCGCTTTGGTGTTGCCAGGGTCGGCTGTAATTGTTAAGATGGGTTCTCGTCTCAATCTCTTTGGAGTTGTCAGGGACGTATGTTATGGCGGGTCTCGCCTCACTCTCTTTGGAGTTGTCAGGAACGGTTATTAAGGCGGGGTGTCGCCTCACTCCCTTTCGAGTTGTCAGGGTCGGCTGTTAAGGTGGGGTCTCGCCTCACTCTCTTTGGAGTTGCCAGGATCGGCTGTTATGGTGGGGTCTCGCCTCACTCTCTTTGGAGATGTCATGAACGGCTGTTATGGTTGGGTCTCGCCTCACTCTATTTGGAGTTGTCAGGAACGGCTGTTAAGGCGGGGTGTCGCCTCAGTCTATTTGGAGTTGTCAGTGTTGGCTGTTAAGGCGGGGTGTCGCCTCACTCTCTTTGGTGTTGTCAGGGTCGGCTGTTATGGTGGGGTCTCGCCTCACTCTCTTTGGAGATGTCAGGAACGGCTGTTATGGTGGGGTCTCGCCTCACTCTATTTGGAGTTGTCAGGAACGGCTGTTAAGGCGGGGTGTCGCCTCACTCTCTTTGGAGTTGTCAGGGACGGTTGTCATGGCGGGGTGTCGCCTCACTATATTTGGAGTTGTCAGTATCGGCTGTTAAGGCGGGGTGTCGCCTCACTCTATTTGGAGTTGTCAGCGTCGGCTGTTATGGTAAGGTCTCGCCTTAATCTCTATGCATGGAGTTGTCAGGGTCACCTGTTTAATATGTGTGGTCTCGCCTCACTCTCTTTTGAATTGACAGGGACGGATGTTATCGTTGGGGTCTCGCCTCAATCTATTTGGAGTTGTCAGGGACGGATGTTATGATAAGGCCTCGCCTTAATCTCTATACGGCCAAAATTGTAGCAGTACTTGCAGTACTATAGCATGAGTACTATAGCTGTATTTGCCTGACAACGGATTCATATAATGTCCACAATCGTCAGGTTGTGGATTAAACCTAGTTCGCTATATCGCACTTGTCGTGCATCTAATAAAAATAGCTCGATAAAATCATGAAATGCATACGGACACTACGGGCCGATTCGTCATCTCCCGTTTAAAACAGACGTTGTAAACCTGTTTTGCAATAAAATATACCACTATTTGATTTGAATTTAAAAAAATTGAAATTAAAGACATATTGAGGACTTGTTTGAGTGCGTCAAACTGATAAGTTAGTATTCAGGCGCTATGTCAACTGGATAAATGTAGCATTCTACTAACATCGCCGACAATCTCAAACAAATGGACCATACCCATTCCATAGAAAACATCGTCTGAACTACGCGCAATTGTAAATATTTACATTTCGATTCAGGACGCAACTATCGGCCATAAACAAACAAACACAAATGATATCGCCATCGAGAGTCATTGCATTTAATTACGGTGTGTGTGTTGTCAATTTGAATTAATATTCGTAAACATAACTACTTTGAGCATGCAAGATTATTCTCCATTTCCATTTGATCACCCTGCCGGAGTGTTTCACATCACTTTAAAAGACTGAATTTTTTTTTTGTCCCCCGAAAAATTAGTTTTTGTGGGGCTATAGAAACGGGCTCCGTTCGTCCGTCCGTCCGTCTGTTCGTCCGTCCGTCCGTTCTTCGCAATGTTGAGTACCTTCATGGTGTAATCAATTCCTCCTACAGTTTTCATCCTAGAGATTTGAAACTTCAGACTAGTGTTCCCCATATATTAGAGATGTGCAACATGTATATATATGACGGTAAAAAAAAGAAATTTAAGGAGTTATTAACCCTTTTCGACTTGGAAAATTTCAACATTTTTTTTTATTTCTTTAACAAAGCGGCATCGACTTGCCACGTTTTCGGGGGACAACTCCTCCTACAGTTTTCATCCTAGATATTTGAGACTTCAGACTATTGTTCCCCATATATTGGAGATGTGCAACATGTATATAGATGACGGAAAATTTATTTTTTACGGAGTTATTAACCCTTTTCGACTTAGAAAATTTCAACATTTTTATAATTTCTGTATGAGGGTACCATCATGGTGTAATCAACTCCTCCTACATTTTTGATCGTAGATACTTGAAACTTCAGAGTATTGTTACCCACATATTGGAGATGTGCAACATGTATATAGATGACGGAATAATTTTTGTTACGGTGTTATTAACCCTTTTCGACTTGGAAAATTTCAACATTTTTTTTTTCTTTAACAAAGCGGCATCGACTTGCCACGTTTTCGGGGGACACTGTGGTCGGCTGACCTTTTATTAGATTGAACTCCTTGCTCAATTTAAAAAAAATTATAATATTAAATTTTTGTTTTAATCTAAATTTTGAAAAACTAACGCCGTTATAACTTATAACCTCCGCCAGGTTACCCCGAGTCACCGCACCAAATTGCGTTGAAATCGGACCAGGGGTGTGGAAGAAATCTCCGAAAAGACAGACAGACAGATCCTACTCTTTTGTATACATATATAGCTTATGCGAGTGTGGAAATCGTAGTGTTGATTTTCGTATCTCAACTGCGCTTTAATTATATCTGGAGAAGAGAAGCTGCTGCAATCATATTATACAAAACGCTATTATAATATTACGGAAATTCGACTGAGAAACCACAAGTTGCAAGCGCCCGCATAGGGTGAATCGAAGTGAAATTTAGATTAGTATTGCGGACTGTAACCTAAACCATGTCTTGTACAAGTCCGGCAACTGGGTTATATTAAGAGCCTTATTCGTAAAATCATCGGACAATTAATTAGGTCACGATTCATTCAGACATTAACATCTAAGCCAAGCGGTGCACTCAATCAAGTATATTGTCTACTAAATCAAGTAATGGCACTTAGACAACAATAATTAACATATGTACATAACATTTACAGATCACATGATCACATGAAGTGACCACTTCAATTTCGAACTTTCAACACTGGAGTTAAACGCTTATTTACTAAATGGATTCGCCCATTTAGTTATAAAAATATACATTTGGATAGTCTATAATCTATCTGGATAGGTGATCAGGAAATATAAGCAGAAAGACAATACAATAATACAAGTGCATACATTTCCTATTAATTAGTGGGAATGCTAGATAATAAGTTCTAGGTCGTTTGTTGAACATATCTGAGCATGTCCTAAGGTAACTACTCGTCTATGAGTATTTAGTAAAGAAACGACTAACTGGAGATAACGAATCGGCCCCAAATGTATCAGAAAGGGTAACTGAAGTCTGAAAAATTCGACGTACATATGCTGTGTGTAACCATGTTGCATGTCAACAACATCCCTCATCCCTCTGCGATGGAGCGAATGATGAGATGGGTAACCCAGCGATGACTATCATGTTCGTACAGATATGTATCGTTGATAGATAGTGCTGATATCACTATGCTATCCATCGAATAGTGACATGTCCAAAAGCATTCAATTATACGTACCCCCATATTAATACGCGCACTCTATAAATATTTATTAAGTTAAATTAAGATGTTATCTGAATCCCATTGATATTTACACTTATATTTGCTTAATATACACTAAAGAAAAATGAAACTTTTTACTGTATACGCTCTGTCGCGCTGTATTTTCAGCGGTTTGTTGTGTATATAGCTGAATTTGTCACAATTTATATTTACCAGTACTATACATGGGGACATTGGGTGTATTTTTTGTTACACGTATATGAATCCCTATATATAGTAACAAATTCGAGACATTACATAATTCCTGGCTGTTGTTAATATATAATTTGATCAAACATGAACGGGCATCAGCTTAATATTGATTTCCAGAGCACATGCATCACAGAAGCAGTTGTCACGTTTTGTCTGCCCATGCTTCTGGTCTGCCCTTGCCACTGCTTTAACCCTTTACCCAACAAACCGGCCAAAACCGGCCAAATAAAGCTTCAACAGCCTAAAATATCTTCGGTCTGTCTCAATAGAACCATACAAATATGGATATCATTGGAACCGGCTCCTTGACCGCATTGTGATAGTTACAGTTAGACCTGTGCCAATGCATTCTCTTATATATGCGAGTCGACCATAGGTCGCCTCGCATATATAAGAGAATGCATTGGCCTAAAAAAAAATCTTTTTTTAACACTTTTTACCATTTTTTCTTACATTCTTTAACAATTTTATAATTTTTAATGTGTTAAGCCAATGCATTCTCTTATATATGCGAGGCGACCTATGGTCGACTCGCATATATAAGAGAATGCATTGGCACAGGGCCCTTCTGTTGGGTAAAGGGTTAAACGGACACTACATATAATCATTAGTCCACGTGTGGATGAAACGTCATATTTCAATTTGATCATGTAGGACATGCAGATATCATTTTAGTCGTAACCGGCGCTTCCTATAAATTGGGTTATGTCCCACATTGGTGACGAAAAGCTGGTAATAATTTTGTTATTCACAGTTATTTGTATACATTTATATAATCGAGTAAAATAATGATATACATGTATATACATATACGGAAACAATATATGGTGCGTGTATATACACCAAACAATCATGTGTCATGTGACATCAACAATCAAGTTGATATGTGTCTGTAAATAAGCATTCGCATTTTGGCATAAATTTCAAACAAACCATGGTCCATGGATGCAACAAGGGAGAAAACAATACAATGACTAATATATGTATAATGTGGCTTTAAGGATAAAGGTATATGAAGCGTTCGTTTATACCGCGCGCGGTATTTCTTCCATGGCACATAATGGGTTTTTCTGAGCAAATGGAAGTGTGGCAATGAGGCCCATCCCGTTCCAACCGCTCGCACCTTTTGGCAACAAACGGGTGATTGTTAAATTATATATGTACTTCCATGCAGAATGCTCTATAACTTTATCTTTCTTCCGACATAACTGCAGCATTACCTTTGGACAACTTGATTATTTAGGTTGACAATAGATCATGCCACGAATCTCTACTCTGGCTAACGCCCGTAGAGATCATATTCCACCAGTACAAAACCTGGCAACTTTTGACAGGGAACATTATAAAGTGGAAAAAATAACACGGGCAATACATTTCTTAATTATTATCCGTTCCTTAATAATGTACTTCACTGTAGGTGAAGGTCCCAACTCGAAATTGCATGATTTTCTGTGACATTTTGGATGAGACCTTCACCTACAGTGGAGTACATTATTAAGAAACAGATAATAACAAAGAAATATATTCCCTGTGTTATTTTTTCGATTTTATAAGGTTCCCTGTCAAAACTTCAAAAAGTTCCCAGTTTTTGTACTGGTGGAATATGACCTCAACGGGCGTTAGTCAGAGTAGAGATTCATGGCATGATCTAGGTTGACAATAAATCCACATATAGAGCTTAAAGGTGAAGTGTTTCCCAGAAATTTTTCGCGCCCTTTTTTTCCTGTCGCCATGCGAACGATGCAGGCACGCGCTAATTGTATCTGGGCGACACGAAGCAATTTAAAGACGCCAATCTAGGCCCATCTCCGACAAATTTCGACCAGATATGTCTGAGAAAAACATCTTCTTATCGTATCCAACCAACTGTTAAATGGAGAGAAGCAACGAGAAAACGTTATGCTTTTGACATAGTATAATTCTATCAAGCCAATTTTCAACGTCTAAAGATTGAACTTGGATCAGATAGGAGATGAAAGGAAGAGTGAGTGAGATCTCTCAGTAATTGTAGGTGTCAGATGCATATCTCGGGTTTCAAATCATCTCGGGCAATGACTGTTTGATTTCCTATAAACCAATTTGACGACAACAAAATATGTAAAAAAAATGACCCAGCAACAGTTTGTTGATTGTACATGCATGTGTAACAAGGTTTGGCTGTTTTCGGCGGTCTTAGATAAGTCATGCATGGTTTTAAATGAACCCCCCGAGACAAATTGAATGCTTAGATGTTTAGAAATGTGAAAACAATACTTTAGAAACAATAATGTATGGTCAGTTTGAATGTTGTTTTTTTTATAATTAAAATGTTCTCATTCTGGATAAATATATTTTACCCAAACGTTTATACAAATCCTCTAAACACGTATTAGCCATACAGTGATCTGAATGTAGCTGGTATAATTTACTGTAGTTTATTGTTTTGTATGAATTTCGCATATTGATATGGGCGGTGGCTGAGTAAGTGAGGTGCATATCGCACCAGGCCACCACATTTCACCCATTCTGACTTGTTATTTTACAAAGAGAGAAAGAGAGAAAACAATCAACTGGCAAGTTTACCATGCAGTTTGCCGCGGCTTCTGTATGTGCCAGGGTTGCATATATTCAAACGACAATTAGCCAGTCGTAACATTCATACCACATGCATATATTGGAGAAAACTTATACCTATATAAGTCTCATACCGCCTCGTCTCAAACATGAATATACACCGCCAGTTTTCACACTGTCGCAAACTAATAGCCCACAAAATCTCGTAACAACGATAAAATTACCTGCAATTGAGAATTCGAAACCAATAAAGTCGTAGGTACGCTTGAGTTGTACAATTGAAAGCGAAGCGATATTCTTAAATGCCCATGTCGATCTTTAGAGCTCTCTTAATGAACTGGCTAACTTCCAGACTTAATAATTAAGAAGCGTTAAACTTTAAAGTAGCCATAGTATATCGTTTGTCGGCTCAACTTACGAATCGCAACAAAACTCGCATAAACGCCATATTGCATGAAAATGTTAAGAATTCGCCTCGTCGTTTGATATCGTATCGCGTTTCGTATGAAGTAACTCGGGTTGACAGCCCGCGACAAACCCATCGGGTGCCCAGGCGACTGTCTGCCCCAACCATCGTATCGTCTGCTTTTTGAAACTGTCGTCTGCTACCGCTGTGTGTCGCTTATACCATTGAGTATGTCGCTTATACCATTGAACTTCTTCGTAACGTGAAATCGGATCGGGTGCTAACGCCAGATAATAGGACTCTTCGGACGGTGTATTAAATACCTTTTTAGCGTATATTACCGCTAACTACTCTTATTAGCTAGCCTCTGAGACCATCCTGAATGCTTTCAATTACACCCATGCTGTTTTTAACCACTTCTGGTGAGGTGAAGATGTTGTTGTCTGCGCTCAGCCTTAGTATTATCTCCGCAGTCCACTATACCAATGTCTGTTGAGTAATTATGATGTCCGCTTCCTGTAGAAATGCGATGAAGACTACATCAACACTTTGGCGATTAGAACCGAGATCTGAGGAAGGCCGGAAGCAAAGAAGGGCAAGGGGACACACTTTAACTCCCATGATTCGTTTTAGTCTGGTTGTGGCATAAATTTATGACGAAATGGCAAAATTATGGCCACCATACAGCACTACAACACAACAATGTTGTTGCAGCTTATAGGGTCTGTTACAACGGCATGTACAAATGCATTTCAGCCTATGATATTGGACTTTCGGTAGGTTTCAGCCTGTCACTGGCGCTGACGGGGTGGTTGTTTGTGACGTTTTATACACAAATACACATCATGTTTATATACTAAGATTGATATGTGACCAATGATCAATACATGTTAGTACAGTTTCGTCCTTGCTATAAAACAAATTTATGCCCGTATCGGAAGAAAATTGAGCCAGAATACAATTATTTCTGCAACATTTTAATCTCGCGCCGACCGAGATTGGTGTGCAATTGTGTATATATAAATGCACACGGTATGCATTTTTGTGTATAAAACGTTTATGTTAAGACAATGACACAATCAGCGTCAATCACCATGACAGGCCAGTTAGTTCATGGCATGCTTTATCTGTTTAACAACATCTCCCTCTCCCCACAATATCTGGATATATATCTTGATATACATCCAATTATACAGATATGACCACACTCTACACATGCAGCCAAAGTTAAGCTTCCAAGCCGACTTCTTCATCAGAATTTACGCATACAGACGGTCAATGCCAAATGTTTTTTGATGGGCGTGTTTTCTACATTAGGCTGAAGTGTTCATTAAATAGCCGCATGTCGTGCTGAGACATATAGAGCCGTTTGCAAACACACCATCGTTCATATATGCGTGGAAGCGCACGGTCCAACCGCCCACTTCCCTGCAGTCTTTTTGGACAATTACTCCAAGTTATTATCATCCGCGAGACATAACGCCCACATACCTACGAGGAAACAATTTCACTCCTAATTATCGTACAATTACACTATACAGTTGCTGTAATGTTCGGGTAATTTGCACATCAGCCAGGTACGAAATCACGCAGAGTCTCGCTGGATCTCTGCGTGACTTCGCGCCATGTCATTCATTCGGGTAGCCACGTCGCCAAATCTGCTGTGCTGAGAGGACACCTATGATTTAACTGTCACATCTCGTGAACGTCCCGAGTTTGATAGTTCAGTTAAAGCCGTGCATGCCTCATCTGTGAAGTTGTTCTCAATCTGTATATTATACACATGTCGATTCGACAGGTGGACTGGCTCTTTTTCGTTTATTCGAGGTTTTGTTTGTAAAGTTCCAAGAACACTCGAATCAATCGTATACTTGAAAATTTAAGTGCATATAAGCACCAATGATAAAGGATACATGAGTTTCATGCATGGTTTGTTGTTTATGTGGGGAAGTAGAACACGATGTTTTTCGTATGGATGCTCAATTGTGGGTGTGTTTGAATAACTGGAATACGTTACAATATATGTGCTAGATTGAATAATACATACATGTAAATATAGTATGGGTAAATTTACTTAAAACCAATGATATAGCACAGTAAGACTCAGTTCTTCTTCAAATCAGACTCAAACCAGTCTGATTTTTAATCAGAACTGCATGAGTAAGACTCAGTCTCTTTGA
This sequence comes from Siphonodentalium dalli, assembly GCA_032622095.1. Lineage (NCBI taxonomy): Eukaryota > Metazoa > Mollusca > Scaphopoda > Gadilida > Siphonodentaliidae > Siphonodentalium > Siphonodentalium dalli. The sequence goes on from CP136061.1 coordinate 69,276,894, forward strand.
AAAGCCGACGGAAATCATACTCCAGCCTCGAGCAAATATGACAAATTGAATGGATTTTTTTACCCTGTGCCAATGCATTCTCTTATATATGCGAGTCGACCATAGGTCGCCTCGCATATATAAGAGAATGCATTGGCCTAACAATTTTTTACAATTTTAATAATTTTTTCTTGTATTCTTTAACAAATTTATAATTTCACCCATACAGAGCCCCAGACAAACGTGAGCAGACGACACTCTTCTATATGCTTCTATATATGTGTCGGGCTCCATGCAGGGTAATGCATGTTTTTATTGTACGCGTTGTGCTTAATCAGGTAGATCGTTCAAAACGCAAATCTCAATTATATATAGCGCGATTAATCCTTTCATGAATATAGAGCATCCTGAATTTTGGCGAAAACCCTGTGCCAGTGCATTCTCCCATAGGGCGCCTCGCATATATATAAGAGAATGCATTGGCCTAACAATATTTACCTTGATCTTGTAATCCAGTGCATTCTCTTATATGCGAGGCTCCATATATGAGATACTCGCATATATAAGAGAATGCACTGGCACATGGTCTTTAATGCTGCACTAGCGCAGCTCCCGTTATGAAAGGGTTAATCGTGCCGTGTTCAATATTCCTAATTGTCGTTATTTTTGGCGAAACGAATTTTTGGCACGACATATATATATATATACTAGAAGGTGACCCGACTTCGTCCGGGTTTGACCTTGAATTGTCTATTTTGAAGGCCAGGGTCAAGTGGGGTCACGATTTGACCCGTCCAAAACACAGTGCCCGAACAAAAGTACATGACAAAAGTACCCGTCGAAATCCATCCGGTTTTACCCGATTTGACCTTGAATTGACCATTTTGAAGGTCAGGTGGGGTCAAACACCAACACCCCAAAAATGGTGGAAATCGTCCCAGCGGATACCGGGAAATCGGCCCAGCGGATACCGAGATACCCTATGCATCAAATTTCGTCCGTAAAAATCAGCCAGTTTAACCCGATTTGATTTCCACTCAAGTATATAAACGCGCCTCATACACACACGCTCATTAATTATCAAGTTTCAACGTAAAGATAAATTACCATCGGTGCCCGTGATATCGCCAAGACGTCTGAAACAGTCAAATGCATCGGCCGGTTAAGCGTTAACGTGATCTAACGTTATGACCTCTACCGACGTCATAGAAGTTACGCATTGTTTTTATCCTGATGGAAGATAGTACCACTTCTTCTTGATAATTGAGGCAGATAACTAAAACGGATACATACGCATTATATATCGTTGGAAAGAGGAAACACGAAAGATTCTCACAGTGTCATTATTATGACTGGCATTTTATTATTCGCGCTGTTTCGAATCGATTTGTAAGCACCGAACTCAAATGAAAGTCCCGTAACACAGCGTAAAAACAAATTTGACCTCGGCACGTGAAAAGTTGACCTCGGATCTGAAAATCAATAGGCCTATGTTACTCCTGACCCGAAAATACCCCCACATACCAAGTTTCATCGAAATCGGGTCGGCCGTTTTCGAGTTCATCGATTACACACACACACACAAACAAACAGATCTTCCAAAATATATAATAGATATATATATATATATATATATATATATATATATATATAAACCGTAGCATATAGACTTAACACTGACAATTACGTTTACGAAAACAGCTTTGTTGCATTTCCATTTATATGCAGATATAGAGATTTATCTTACAATCAGCTATTTTTCTCAATTACACCCGAAACGCCTATGCGAGATCTGACCCTGCATGAAGAATTATGAATGGCAACAAGGACTATAAATTGGTTATCATTCTGGGTGGCGACAAGGACTGTAAATTGGTTATCATTCTGAATGGCAACAAGGACTATAAATTGGTTATCATTCTCGATGGCGACAAGGACTATAAATTGGTTATCATTCTGGGTGGCGACAAGGACTATATAATTGGTTATCATTCTGGTGGCGACAAGGTCTATAAATTGGTTATCATTCTGGATGGCAACAAGGACTATACATTGGTTATCATTTTGGGTGGCGACAAGGACTATAAATTGGTTATCATTCTGGATGGCAACAAGGACTATAAATTGGTTATCATTCTGGGTGGCGACAAGGACTATAAATTGGTTATCATTCTGGATGGCAACCAGGACTATAAATTGGTTTTCACCACTCTGTATGTTCCCTAATGTTGGTATTTAAGTCTCGCTACCTTCTCTACCCAGAGAAGTATAGCTCAACTTGAATATATGTATCACTACAGCTCATTTCCCTCCAAAATATACAAGTTGGCAATGCATTCTCTCAGCTTTAAAACTGGGATTTTACGTAATAACTAATAAGGTACATTTTTGCCTGAAATTCTACATACTAAACTGATATGTCAACGGGTACAGAAAATTGTAATATTATACTAGATGTAGACACTAGATTACATGATGCGAAATGCAAATATATTCAGGTATCCGAATTGAACAGAGGTGTCGCTGTATCCTCCCACAGTGCATTATCCTGTACCGGTCACGGATATTTTGAGAACCATTAGAAACGTTTTATGAATGACAAAATCACTGGGTTACTGTGCGAAATTGCTCTACATGGAGAAATTTGAATTTTCAATGAAAAACTAACTACACCACTTCGAAACTTTCGCTTCCCTTGACAAAGTAGTCATTTTGGCGAATCGCGTTTTTGAATTTCAATATCGTGGATGTGTTCTAAACTATTCATTTTGGTGGTAATATTGTATGTTAGTTCATCCACCGAGCTGTTGGTCGTATTCACGACCGTTGGAGCATGCTGTCAGGGTAGTGGGGCTAATTGACGGTAATTAACGGCTTTTCTCCCCGGGGGTACCTTACACGACGCGCCGGAATAAAAGCTGCTACCGCGGTGTTAACGTAGCAATCAAATGGCCATTCAGCAACAGGGTTACGACCAGGCACGTCTAAAGCTTGTCCAAAACGGTTTGCCCCTGAGTATGGTTTGCAATTTGAAAATTCAATTGTGCACTATGAGACAACCATATATAACGTGTAGCCAACGAATCTATTCAACAATTCGTACACCACGTATATATACGTCGCAATGTATCAGCTATGCATGGCTACGACGTTAATTTCGCTGAAGTGGCCACTCTCACTTAGAAAAGTGCTGAAGGTTTTAAAAATGTGCTTAAAAGGGTCACTCCCATCTAGAAAAGTGCTCTATAGGGTACAATGTTTTGAAAATGTGCTGAAGGGTACACAGAGATTATTATCGGCACTGGCGCCCATCAGCAGTTGTTTCAGTTCGTTTTAATTTTCGTTGGAACGTAAACAATTATTCTAGAACAGATATCGTGGCAGGCACGAAAAATAAACGTCATTTCGAAAACGATTTCAAAACATGTGTACCCGTCAGCACTATTTTTGGTGAAAGTGGCCCCATTCGGAGTTAGTTTCGGTAACTCCACGAGGAAAGTGATCGCTCAGAGATATATATTCACTTGCATGGAAATCACGACACGCAGAAACAACTGGCAAACTTACATTACAAAACTTACATTACAAAAGGCCCTTTTCTCCAATGTAAATTATGCTGGTCTACAGGTGGCAGTTGAGAACAAAGGGGGTTTGGAGCCCCCCCCCCCCCACATGCTTGTCCAATGTGCTATACCAACCCTGCTTAATTACTCATACACATCCCGATTCCACCGATTGCTTGAAACACTAAACCATTATAATAGGAATATGAACCGGCTTCATATATGATGCACGTTGTCGGCTGATCAGCCACCAGGGCCGCTGTTGGGAGGGTGCTGCGCACTCGAATAATACAGACTGTCTGAATTGATTGTTTGCAATGTTTCATGTCAAGTTTTGATTAAACTAAAATTTGGTATCTGATTGGACTATAATTGCATGACACTGATCGGCAATGTCACTGTATATAACACTGATTCCGATATGTCACTGTATATAACACTGATTCCGATATGCGAAATGTCGTTATTGGAGAGCTATTAATAATGAAAAATTGTCGACATAGTTTATGTACTTATTGATGATATTCGTTGTACAGACTTTTGTAAATGTGATCTTATGCATTATATCTTATGAACTCACGTCGCATGCCATGGGTCCCTTTAAATATGTTCTATCTCTTCTCGGCACCAACAACAAAAAGTATATACATGTTTTGAGGGCATAATTGCATTATTACCCCCATGCACAACAAAATATAAACGACTGCATGGTGTTACCCATATATCTCTTAAAGTTGTTTTAAAGGATAGCTTTCAGTACAAAAATATACACTTTTTACAAGCAGCTGAAATGTGTACTGTTCTGAAATTGTCTCGTTGTGTGAAAAACAAATGTGAGAAAAAATTGTTTCTACAATAGCAGATTTGACTCTCTGACTCAAGTATATTGCCCTAGAAGCTATAGTGTACATAAATATCAAGGAAGAGATATAGCACACAAAAGGTATGTATGTGATACAATTAGACGGGTTCCTGGCTCGTGGGTGAAACACTACGACGCTATCTCTCTGTAACGTACCCTCCTTATAATAACGGCGGTCAAAGCAGAGCGATGGCAATATAGTCCGCGGACTAGTCAAGTGATGCAGTCAGCAATTCATAAAACTGTTTTGGTCTGTGTTATTCCAGACATAATGTATAATTCATCACACGAAACTCATATTATATCATTAAAACAGCCATTACATATTTCCTTATATGTCACTAGTGATGAATGGGCGCGTGCTAACCGACAATAACTTGGCATTGCACCAGCAACATTCACATTGATTCAGGCGGATTAATACTATTTCGAGCCGGGCATGGTACCAACACTAGATAATCCAAAATGATTGCTTTCTTCTCAGCCAACGCTGTAAATATTTGCATTTGGAAACTTCTTTTAAGGATTATGATCTGTTAAAAGGGAATAAAGCTCTAGTTTTGTTCATGTAATATACAAGATCTTCAACAATTCGTTGGAGATCCTCTATATACATATATATCACAGTTTCAGACTATATGTATATATGTCTGTACATGCAATACGCATTCAAATATAATGAGTTATATCCCCATTTTAATTGCACAATCTGCATGCATGATATGTACTACAACTAAATTTTAGTTTCCAGGGGTTGAACAAGGATTATAAATATATGGCTGCGTCCGCATTTTATATTCAGTCCTGTTAGTCTCAAATCCCCATTAACTAACACCTCGACTATTTAGAGAAAAACGAAGACACAACTTAATTAAACAACAAGGCCAATAATTTGGTTTATATCTCAACGATTCACCAATCCTTGTTTGTAGTAAAGTTCATGAACAAGAGAGAATGATATCTTCACGTGCCCACATACATTCCACAGCTTCGATGTCTTTCATTCCCAATTGAAAGTTCAACCTATACATTGTTTGTGACCGAACTTTTCACCAATGGTAGTGCACCGCAGTGGCGCCAGAAAGGCTTCTCGAAAGACGAAAACATCTAATTAAACAGATCGAAGTCCACGATGTGCTCTTTTTGCTATACACCCCTTATTAAAATTACTGGTCTGCGCTGTGGTATTTGATAACTGAAAGAATGGGCGATATTCATCGAAGTAAGTGCGTCGGTGTGTCAATAGCCTCTTAATGATAGGGCTAACAATCATATCCATTTATATAAGAATGCAGCCAAACAAATCATGAGACGGATCCGTGTATTGATATATTAAAATTCGCGAGTGTGTCGGTTTATCGTCGGGGCGATCATGGCGAAACGTTTTGATAAAGTTTGATCTCTTTTTGTCGTTAATTGCGTACCCGTGGATGATATGTTTGCTCCCCGGTGCTGTCGTTATCAAGACCTTGGGATCTAGATTATCTGACTTTCCACTTCACGGTTATATCAGTGCCGTGGCATCTTGATAATCTGACTTTCCACTTCACGGCGGAAGTTGATCACGAGTTATCTCATCTTGCGGGTCGCGTGCGGCTTATCTCGACCACACGCGCAGATTCGGTCTAAGATTTATGTTCCTTGCGATAAGGTGTGAATGTAAATGCTGCATACTTTGTCTGCCCACTCCCAGTTATAGAATCCGCGTAGGAATAGGCATCTTACGTTTCTTGTAAACATTGTAACTATATATGTTGTAAACACTTATACAAGGGCGTGTTTGGTCTAAAAACTTATTAATGTTAAATTTAATGAGGCTGAATTGGTTACTATCACGTGGTTGCATAAAAACGAGATTTTTAATTAGTCGTCTGTTATTTACTACTAATAAAATTATTTGTGCATGATTTTGGAGTGAAATTTCAATGAAGTCTTTGACTGTCGCATTTCAGTAAAAGGATTATTATCCTATATATATATAACTGAGATCCTGGCTTGCTTTATACACATTTGTGACATCATGAGTAGCGTTTTGGACGCGCGTTTGGTGGCTTTATGCATGGACGTGATCGTGTGACAATTCATATAATTTATGAGCATTTATGAGGGGGTCTGAAAGGATCAGTTATATGCCACCATATAAGCCGTCAGGGATGTCGAAGCACCTGTTTCCCGACTGTAAATGCAGCTCCTTATCCCGTACCTATACGCAAGTATTTGTCGTTTACCGGGTCTGTGGTTTATACAAATATCCTCATGTGGTTTCGTAGTGGAATTAACCATCTGCATGCGTGGGCGTTCCTCCACCAACACATCTGACAACGTCGTGCACATACAGTGTGAGTTAACTACGGACCCACATATATATAATGGTTTGATTATACTTGGCGTCGACTTTCTATTTTCCGAACAGCGGAATTCCACGTCAGTGTCGCCAATCAGAACTCACTATTCTTAGCCCCAAGATAAAAGTGTTCAATCGAAGAGATTAACGTATATAACACGACATGAAGTAATTTGGGAGAAGCTTGCACGCTTCCAGGAAATGACATTTCAACGACACTATATACGATAGACTCAGAATGACTCTGAGTATATGTTTACACAAACTGTTCATGGTCTGACGGTTGAAAAGACATAAAACGTTTATCGACCCACCTTATAGAATGTTAATGCAAACGGTGTCACAACCGCAAATACGCAACCCAATCTATACCCGCACGAACTCTTTGCAATGTTCTATATCTGTTGTCTATATTATGCGTGAGTCTAGTGTCTGACGCCCTCAACTTTGCTTAAACTTTTCAACAATATTGGCAATGTTATGCCTGACATAACATCAAAATATTTATTGATATAGTTCCGTTATCTTGATTATCCAAGCAGTATTTAATGTGATTTTTATTTTGTTTTAGACCAAAAGTCAAATATTTTCGTATTTTGTCATATTAATGGACGGAAATGGACACAAGTTGAAAACTTTCCAACCATTGGGGTATCAAGTTGGAAATTGTCAAGAATGCTTGAGGTAACAGTCGGAAACTTTCAACGCAAAGAGAGTGTAAGTGAAAATTTCCCCGAACTAGGGAATTTGGGCCTGGTTCAAGTGGGGTGCAGCCTGGTAAAGAGGGTGCAGTTTGAAGTTGGACCCCACCCCAAAGCATACAATCTATACCAACGAATCTAGTCTTCTCCTATACATACGTACAAATGTTCTCGTTCTGTCGAAACAAGACAGATCTATAATTGAGAGCAGACAATATAGACATTTCAATCATAAAAATTAACCCAGCTTTGCAAACTAGAACTCCCTAATTCAGGAAGCAGTTCCCTATGGGTTTCTAACTACCGGGCTAGTTAAGCTACCGTTATTATATTTGATGAACGCGGCAACGAATTACTACGGAGTGAGGAAAATCATAAACAGTCGAAATCCCTGGAGTTTTATGGATGCATCAAAAACTAGAATCAAACAAAAATGTCCATAATCGTTGATTTCTCGTGTGCTTTAGCGCTGAGCTCGCACCATATATTCGCAGGCCACCGCTTCTCCCATTACTAGTCAATTTTTATTAATAAAATCTTCGTTTGATGACAAATCTCGCGAATTGCAGCAAAGTGTAGCTAAATACAGGAGTACCATCAATACCGTGGGCTGGCGGGTTTTGGCAGTAACCAATAAATGAGTTCAAAGAACTCATGCTTTGTACCAATTAGGAATCTCAGGAGACTGTGGGTTTAAATGACCACAATTAACACTCCCCACTGAGGTTTACACTTGTGAGCCAAAGCTATCCGCATTCCCCGATTTTTGATAATAATTTATAGTCTTCATTCCTCTTAGAACCAAGTGTGTGGTGTGTTGACCTAAGGGGTGTGTTCAGTGTCATCTGCAAGGAGCTATAGAACCATATACAAAGTATCTAGACAGGTGATATGCATATGGACGATTGGTTTGGGTTGAGAATAAAACATGGCGAATGTGCATCAAAAGATATGTCGTCTGCGTTAGTTTAAAACAGGCATTTCGGAATAAAAACCGATGTTTAATTCCTTAAAATTAACAATAGTGAATGCAAGGGTTTAAAAAAGCGTAAATTCTTTGAAGTCAACTGATAGATTTATTAGGGTTAACTGGAGTCGACACGAATCGTCATTCCATCAATTCTATAACATAATTACACACATGCATATAACCCTTTACCCAACAGAAGGGCCCTGTGCCAATGCATTCTCTTATATATGCGAGTCGACCATAGGTCGCCTCGCATATATAAGAGAATGCATTGGCTTAACACATTAAAAATTATAAAAATTGTTAAAGAATGTAAGAAAAAATGGTAAAAAGTGTTAAAAAAAGATTTTTTTTAGGCCAATGCATTCTCTTATATATGCGAGGCGACCTATGGTCGACTCGCATATATAAGAGAATGCATTGGCACAGGGCATAACTGTAACTATCACAATGTGGTCAAGGAGTCGGTTCCAATGATATTCATATTTGTATGGTTCTATTGAGACAGACCGAAGATATTTTAGGCTGTTGAAGCTTTATTTGGCCGGTTTGTTGGGTAAAGGGTTAAACAACTTATATGGTGGCGAATCATGTGCCACACGGGAGCCCAACCCCCCTTTCCCATGGTTTTCGTAGGAAAGCCCACTGTCTAGCCCGTGGTTAGTTTCAACCTGTAAAATTACATGTATTTACTTTTGGAGAAGTGAACTTCTGCAAGTTGTAACCTCTGCAAGTTGGTGCTTCTTCTGCCCGCCCCTGTAATAAATGAGTTGCAATGCCCAACGAAGAGCACAGAGTTGAAGGTCGGAACCTCAATTATTACTCGAAGCTCCTGAAAGATGCATGCCAATGCGCAAGGCCCATTGCACCGTAACACCACTGCCGATCGTGTCTTAACTCATCCGATAAATTTCGAACATATACAATCATGGACTAGAATAGCTGAAAATCATCAATAATTCTCTAAAGTAGAGAAGCATATCACCAACGCAAATCATGCGACGATAATAATATAGCAGGCATTTCAACCAGCGCTCCTAAACATTCAACAAATTATACGAAACCAATGTAAAGGCCAGTGTTTGCTCGTTGTTATACATTGATACTATTCAGCTACGAACCACCGTCGGCCCTCGTAATTTATCTCCCCAGCGGGACCGACGTTATCACCACAAAAGGAAGCACATTGGTCTCGTGCGAAGCCTGTATTGAGCAGCAGGACGCCCCGGTACGGCTTTCAGAGAGTACGCCTTCACCAATGTCAACAGCTACCCTAATATGAGTTTCCTATTCTAATGGCTCTATAAGTCTATCATCTAGCCATTACATTTGGGGCCGCCTGACGCCTCTGTCGCGTAAAGATTGCAATCCCATCTCAACGGGACACCAAAATGCACATCGACGAGGAGAAAGTCTTTTTATTTCATATGTTTTGGCAAGCATTGATCTTACGGGACAGCAAGTGCAATTCATTTTTTTTACACAAAGACCTTTGCTGTGTGGCCATATTGCGTTTAGTCCAGCATTGAATTTAACACTGAGGTTTAGACAGTTTTATACTTTTTAGACTCAGCGCTGTGGGGGACAAGGATTTGGATGCAACAGTGCCCACCATACATGCACACAAAACCTTTGAATTTCGTCATTGAGGAAATATGTCACTTATTAGCAACTATTTTCAACTTTACTAGGCTATATGTTTATAGTACTAATTTCTATAGTTCTGATATTGGCATACAATTATAACCATGCTTGTTTTAATAAATAGTGCCAGAGACGCTAAGTCTATTGGGAGTTTTTTTTTTTGTATTGTTTTTTACTTTTTCTTTTTTCTGTCACGTTATACGATGCATACTTGTAGAACTATAAATGGGATAATGCGTTCGATAATCAAAGGGTTAAAGCTTTGGATAGACACCAGCAATCTTAATAGGCACTGGTAGAAATAAAGAGAACGATCGATCGATGACAGACAATTGAACCACGTCTCTGCGCGTGTTGCACAGATCAAATGCACATACGACGTAACTAAAAATAATATGCTTATGATAGCAGACATGATGCATCAAAGAAGTCGAAGTATTTGAAAAGTCACTGTGAATTATCATAAACCCATATACGGTCAATTGATATGGGTTCGCTATGCTTTACGCTGCTTTACACGCTGACTTCGCTAACGACGAACGCAAAACTAATGACATCAACACACCACAACGTAACTAATCGGCCTGAAACATTGGATAAATCCATCGTTTACTGCCAATATCATCTATATATTACCTCTTATCAGCAAAATGCTTGAGAAATCAGCTTCAATATTTCATGCGGACGCGTATGGCATAATTATGTTGGTGGACGCCGATATTCGGTGGCGCATTACGCGGTGACGTAAATTATCCCCATCCAAGAACGGTAACTCACAATGATTTTTTTATTTAATTTGACATGTCATTCGGTTTCTTGATTTATGTCTTCGGCAGCTGATGTTTTTATATGTTACGTGCTTTATGGAATAGTTTCATGCTATGATCGAGCTTCGTGCAAAAAGAGTCATTGGTTGTCGTCACGGACCAGGTCTATAATGAGGTTTAGTGGTCTAAATTATGGGTGTGGTGACGTTACATAACTATCAGTGCATAAAGGTCGTTTGGTTCTTGGCAAGAAACGGCATCATTCTTATGTAAACTTTCGATGCTTTCGTTGATTTAAACATATTTTTTGTGTAATAACATTCAAATATTGGGGGATTTGAGGACAAGTTCTTGAAACGAACCTCCGTTTCCACAAGCAGAAAATATGTTACAACATATTATTATAATAATAATTAATGACAAACATTTGGGTATGACGGGTGGACGAATTATAAAATGGATCTCAAGTATATCATATGATACTTGTGGTTTTTGAAGAAGGGTGCGTTGCCTTATATATATAGGTGGGTATATATATATCTTATATTCAGGGGAAGATTTTACCGACGAAAGATGTTGGGGTTTTGAAGTCTTACTAAAGTTGTCAATCGGTTATAACAGTTCTAGAAGAATGCCGTTTGAACATTGGAAATCGGTAGTAAAGTGGTTTTGGTGCAGAGTGAGCTCATAAGTATAGTGAATTTGTTTCATGATGAGAATATTCTGGATGATTTTATAAGTTTGAGGGTTGCTTATTAAACAAAACATCCGTTGCCGTTAAGCGTAATATCACAATGAAACCAAGCAAAATATCTTTGTTATAAGCAATTCGAAGCGATCTCATGGTGTGAATGCGTTTGTTTTGGGTACAAGGGGCGGTGTATTGAGATGTGTCTGTATCTTCCCGGGGTTACACAAGCACAAGGCGCTTTCATCAAAGTTAGTTAATAAAAAAGATCGGTCTTGCACTGCATGCATCGTACATCATTTACCATATATAGTATATGTCCAAGTTCCGATATGATATCAAGCAAATCAAACAAGAGCTATACGTCTACATATTGTGGCACACCTTGACTGCCAATTTTTCGGGCGATTTTTTGACAGAGGGCTCTGGCGTGTTAGGGAGTGTTATATTTTAGAATATGCGGGAAATATACTATAGTTAGGCTAGTTAGCAGAGGCTTCAGTCCATCGAAATGGATTATTCTTTCATGTTGACCTAGAAACTAAGTTTGCTGGACAATGAGTCTTACTATAATTAGAACACTTCCATTCTCTATACTATGTACTTTGCGAATGGCAATTTCTCTTTTTTGTCCATTCTATGTGGAATATGCGTGACATCAGCTGTTCTTGTGTGTTTCCGAGGATGCATTCCAAAAACAGATGTGTCTTCAAAACGAGTTTTCATGCATTTATATTTTAGTGAGAGGTCATAAGTCTTCTCAAGAAGCGAGCCAAGCCATTATCCACATTTTGTTTCTAGTATGATTCCGTGAAGTAATCCTTGGTTATATTATCGTCACTAGTTTCTGTTGGGAACACCGAGATTGGAGAAAACGTCATCAAGACCTTACAGCCAATGTGGCAGGACGGATGGTAAAACGGTTAAATTGAATATTTCGTCAGGGTTTGGTGGCTATATAATTTCATTAGAACTCACGGGGGTAATAACCCAGAAAATTACGAAGTTGAAACATACTTTGATGAGGCATCATTAAGGGGCGATTATCCTGCACGTGTTTGATGGTGAGATAAGCAGACGATATGCAGAAAAAAAACGCATAATTCGGATGACGTAACCCTATGAACTATACGGTTGACAACACGCGAGTTTGTAGAGAATTACTATATTATGGACACCAGACACATAGCATAAACTATACTCCAAAGACATTACCACATCATCATAAACAGAACATGCAAGGCATCATAAGGTTGAATCTGGCTTCAGGCCAATGAATTTTAATAGGGTTGTGCCACTTTTCGACTCAGCTGTTACGGATTGCTCTGGTTTGCAGGTCATGTAAATATAGTTATAAATATTACAGTTATCAGCTTGGTTTCTAAATTCAATGTTCTTGTTCCTAAAAAGACCGCTCAAAAGTATATAGCCATATATAGATATCGTAAGACGCTTGGTTAGTGGCCTTTATTTAACAGTTACAGTATTCATAAGTATACATGCTTTCTGCTTACAGCAGTTAGCATTTAAAGATACAGGCGGCGTTGGCGGTGGATATGCTGTTAAAATATTCAGCTCCGTCAAAAACCGCCATAAACAGAAAGAATAGTAAAATATAGACAGACTTTGTTCTTATACCAATCAGAAATATGGCATAAACAGTATGTTATTGTCAAATGTTTTTTCCTTTGTTATGTAAATAAAAGCAAAAAAACGTTACAGAACCTGGCTTTTGGTTAGATCCGGATATGGTACACATAAAGAACTTTGGTTGTTACTGTTTTCCTGATATGGAAATAATAAAGAGCGTTTATATCATTTTTTTGTGATTAACCAATAGAATTACGCTGTGTTATGTAAACAGAAGCAAAACTTCTGTAACACGAGCAGGTTCTTGTTTTACGTACACCATCGCACGTCTGAAGGACAATGTGGTCAAGGTCGTGATAGAGGTTGACTTCAGGTTGAAATAGTAACTGATCTGAGAATAAATCTCTCAACTGGAAATTCCATTGTCATATAATCATTCCTTGCACTACAGTATAATGTCATGTCGAACAGAAGTTATACTGCCCTGTGATAAAATATGTACATATATATATACCGCTGACACACTTTGAGCTTTATTCATGTAAGTGCCCGAAGCATTCTGTTTGGGTCGCACAATTGTCCCTTATATACAGTGAGTCATTATCTGTGACGAAAGGGTCTTGTGGAAATTTACCCCCACATTGCTGTTATTATCTTCCAACCTGATTTGGCTATGTGGGAATTTGTGCTTAGAGAATGGCACTGAATGATGACTATTTGGTAATATTGATGAGTGCTTATATATATATATATATATCGTATTATTTGTATATTGGAGGAAAAATATAATGAATGGTGGCAGTTTCCCTTCTTGGTCTGTCCACATCGGGGGTTTCAGTTCTTTGTTTCCATCAAGGTGACCCATGTGTGACACTGCATGTGATTCACATCAAGACGATAAAACAAGCAGTGTCAAAAGAAGAACAGAAGTTATATTGTACTGGGATAAAAAATATATACTGATGGCACAATATGTGCTTCATCCTTGAAAGCGCCAGAAAGTGTTGTTTGCGTGGCACAATTTGGCCGTATATCAGCTTTAACCCTGCATGTCTATACAATAGCATAATTGATGAGTAGTCATTCCGAAGGAAATGGTGTTTGAGTGGCACAATTTGGTCGTATCAGTTTTAACCCTGTCTCTACTAAAGCATCATTGGTACGAGGTAATCGCGTAGGAAATGTTCAGATAATAAGTTCAGCTAACGACCATAGCATTTCCCTCAATAAAGATGGCTCCTTCTGGCATCGTCTGCACTTTTATTTACCTGTCGTCTGCTTTTACCACCTTAACATCCCGCCAAATCAACAATAGACCGCTCGGACGTGCTCGTTTTAACTGACTGCATGGGGAAATCCATTTAGTATAGAAGGGTTAACTCAGACAAAATGATACCAATTGGTGAATGTTCTGCTCCCTCCAGGTTAAGAGGGGGCAGACATCTGGTTGTTTCCACTATATTCTAGCGCTCCTGTTACCAACCTGCTTCGACTCCTGGCACGAATTCCACCATGCGTTGAGTGAATAGGTGCACTCTGGTTAGTCTATCACGTCATTTCTCACTCGACAAATTCAACTTATTCACGTCTATTTGCCATTTATTTTATAAACATTGCTTTTCTGGACCCTGTATAAACCGTCAGCAGTCATGGAATAACACAAATTGTTTGTATACAAGCCATTATTTATTGCAAATGTGTTTAGGGCAATATTTCACTATTTAAGTAACATTGCAGACACTGTATCCACAGTTTATGAAAAAGAAACGTTTTTAGACAATTCCAGTAAACACCCTCATTCTCCGAGGAATCTGTTTTTCTCTATATATATTTTCGGCATTGGCGTTGTGTATTCAAGTGAAGAAGTTGATTATATAATAACTGAGATTGTTGACTTTACTTTGGGAGTTGGATTTTGGGTAACAGCAAACATTGTCGCTGAATATTGCACATGTTCTCGCTCATTTATAACTTTATAAAATACCAAAGCAGCAGAACAAACAAACGTGAAACCATACTATAGCAAAAGGTATAGTGAAACTGGCTGTGGCCCTGAAGCTATATATGGGTGTCACTTTTAAACAATATTTGTGACGTTTCACGGAGATAGGACCGGATACAATTTACACACCATGACAACAGATCGATTTGTACTTTATTGACGAATATTGACGGAAACGGTTCCAATCTTAGATATATCGCATGCCGCAAGCAGGGACGGTGGAAGCAGTGAGGGGGCTCAACCACCAGAAGGACTCTTTCCCCTGTGTTTATGTATTTGCACAGGAGTCAGACCAATACAGGAGTGGTTGGAGCCGTTGCACCGCCGCCCCTGTCCACAAGAAAGAAAATCGGTAGGTATATACATGTATGTATAAACAACAATTTAAGAGTGTGACCTTACACACTATATAAATGCAATGCGAAATTCGCAATATAGATTTCACAATAATATTTTCATAATTGAAATTAAACTTCTTTGAAGTAACTCCCAAATCCTAAAATATCAAGAAATGTGCTCATTAAAATATATCATTTGAGTTTAATTTAGTTTAGTTTAGGTTATTTTTACATTCCGGCGATCAAATTATTTACAAAAAAATACTTGATACACTAATACACCGGCTTCATATCACTAAGACTTGCTGGATGCGTATAATTGTTTAGTTCTTAGAGAAGTACTATAGTGAGACATATCATCTTAACAATACCATGTCAGGAAAGACTGACAAAGAACGCCCTTTTTTGTTCTATCGGCAAATGATTCTGCATTTTTTTAAACGCGGATATCATGATACTGTTTGATGCTGAACGGACTGACTGGCTGCATGAACATGATGATTTTCGAATCATTATAGTCCTTGACCTGATATGGTACCCCTGCACCCCACCCGATGGGATACATGGGAATTAACTGCAAGCCACTCATTTTCTTCCTTATTATGTCCCTCAACTTTTCAGCAATGTTAACATGAAACAAATGTGGCCGTGTAAACACCGGACAAGATGGCGTCCAACAAGGCCGCCGTTTTTCTGACAAAGACACTAATTCAGTTTGATGCAAATTAACGTGAAAAAATCTATACTTTTTTGGTGAAGCTAAGACATTAATGCCACCATTCTATGATAAAGTTGGGGTCAAAATATGGGAAATGCAGCGTGGCCTGCAATTGCTTACAAGTTGTTGTTGATGAATAACATTGACTAATCTGCCTTCTATACACTGACTACTAGCATTTCTGATGCACCGTGGTTAATTACCTTATGATACATGGGAAAATTTTATATTAAAAGTATGCAGTATCATGACATTTTGCCGAATGAACGATATTGTGTTGCAACATTGTAGATTGTTCTGAATCAATTTCTAAGGTTCGAGAATCTTTTAACGGAAATCAAGGTATCACATTGGAAACCAGTGTGACTGCAATCATTCGTCATGGTATGACGTATGCAGATGATCACATAAACACAGATGACTTAGTAGACTTGCACGAACACACCAGTAGTCAAAAGAGAGTATTAAGATTTCCAGAATCACTCAAAAGTTTCTTCCAAATTGAGGACAGTGTGGGAGTTAATCATTGCCCAGTCTCAAACATCCATGCAGTATATATGGTTCCTTTGGTAAACAGATATTGGCATCGATCAAGCTACTCTCATTTGCATAAATGTCCATAGCATTTGATAACTGATATTACGCGAAGGTATGGAGCAGATATAGCGGGTGTTCATGAGCTGTAAACACATAAATATATCAGAGAAACTTACCGCATGTGCTATTGTTCATCTTTATTTGCCTTATTTTTCACTGATTAATCACATAATAATGTTTTACTGTACCATGAGCTGTCTCTGAATGTATCCTCTTACACTATCCCCAGTTCATTTGACATGTCACTGTCATTGAAATATATTCGCTGTTATTGATATGCATAAACCCCGGTTTATTTTGTATTAGAATAGAATAGAATATAATAGAATTTATTTGCAAGAACATCCATATATAAGGACAGGTTGCTGAGAATACATAATGAATAAACAATCAAATAGAAAACATGGCGAAAGGTAGTAATAACGCGTTCAAATAATAATACAAATGAAACTGATCAATCACATTGCGGCAATCTACGACGTAATGGTTGCTTAGTTGCTTACAGTTGTGCTGCGACTGTAAATACAATATCACAGTTTCTGTCGGAGGCCATTGGTATTATGTTGGTATGGGAATCTGCTCCCCTGATATTATATTTGTCTTGAAGGCGATAAGCTATTTTACACTCTTCATGACAGCACACGTTATTTGAATTTTGATTTACATCACCGGAAGATGTTCAGTCATACATAAAGCAATGGGGATGGGAGATGGCTGCTATACACAACAATTACTTTGTCTGATTAGTGTTATTAAATGTTAAAAAAGCATATCAATATTGGCCACAACGTTTCCGGCAACCAATATGAACTGTATGGAATATTATCAGTAAAGGGAGTTGCCTTCACATTCCTCATTCATTATTTTATTATTGAGAATTACAGCACACCATAGGCATAGTAAGATGCGAACAGGCATAGTCCTTTCTTGCACTACGACAAATTTTGGCACAGGGATGGAAATATTATAATATAATCCCCAGACACTGAACCAACCTATATAAACCATTTATGGTCACCACTCTGTCGGATTTAGGAAATTAGTATCCCAAACAACCTCACTATTTTCACGTGGCTGGGTGTTCTTGTAAATCTGCAATCACACCACCGATGTTTCTAACAGACAGGTAAGAAAGTGACTATGTCATATATAGTGATATCCTATATTCAAGAGACTAACATGTCTGTAACGTTTAGACTGAAATCCTCTTCCTCTGATGGGGCAAGGAATCAATGCACCAGGGATGGCTCTTCGTTTCGTTCGTCTCACACAACCCTGTCTTTACTAAACACTCATTGACGAGTAACTTCCTTGACAAATGTTCAGATAATAACTGCGTCTGTTTGTATATATTAGGGACGGATTAATAAACAAAATAATTTACATACCACACATCGAAAGTGCTATCAAAGTAAATATAGTAAAATACAATGTGATCTGGCTGAAATCTTGACATGCACCCTGTATTAAGTAAATTGATAACGTTTGACGCCAATGTGCCGCAGGTTATTGTCTAGTTTGTCCTGTTCCTTTCAAAACCATGACCAGAATCCAAAAAGAGGTTTCCGGCAAAATTGCATATTGCAGCCTTTAATTAATAAGAGGCAATCTTAGTATAATATTTAGTTGTCTGTTTATTAACTAACATTATTAATAACCAAGTGAGTCACAATTGCTACATTTTCGAAAAAATAGAGACTATTGTTCTGGATATATGTGAAAAATCAACTTTTTACCAAATTTGGTTGCCATTTTTCAAGCCATTTTCAATAATTTGGCATATAAACACCTTAGTACGACGCATGTAAGATATCAAAACAATAAACACCTTTGATACCATATATTGTTCCATTTTACTTGAAAAAATTGTTCAAACCTGAATTTTTGCCGATTTTCATGTCAAGTTTGTGAGAGAAAAATCTTATAATTCTGGTAATTACATTGATTTCAACAGTAACAATTAACCAATGTGCATCAGAAATCTTAGTATTGAATCTACAAAAGGCATATTAGGAAATTTTATTCATCAACCAAAACTTGTAAGCGATTGTATAGCACACTGGAGCAATATCTACCATTTTCAATATTTGGCCTCCGTTTTGGCGGCCATTTTGAGCCAAGGTGACAATTTTGTGTTAAGAAGGCACCCATTCGTGAATTTTCAAAAAATTGCAATTTAAAACAATTAATTTGAAGGAAAAAATCATTATCCCTTATAACCAATGTATGCTATGATACTATAACAACTACTCTTTACCCCCACAATATGAGAGATATGTTCGAATTCTGAAAACAGAGGTTTTAAAACAAAACATTTGTTCATGTAGGTCGATAGACAGTTTGACAGGAAATATTTTTTTTTAAATACACTGCATTATTTATAAGATGAACCCAACTAGGGTGTGCGCTCCGTCGACCATCTGATAACATAACTGTCTGCGAGAAAATAAATAAAAACAATTCATTGAATATTTTAGTTTTTGTGACAGCCATTTGCAGAACTATTTTATTTAGGAAAATCACCATAAAACTACATAAAGTCTGAAAAGATGAATCAGTAATGAGTAGTTATTTCTGCTTGTTTATTTAAAACGTTGCTGAATAATATTTATGTTGTTCTATGTTGTTTTTGTCATTTACCCGATAAAAAATAGTCCTGCAAATGGCTGCAAAAAAAAAATATGCAATGAAAAATATTTTATTTATTTAATTATTTTACTTTGTTTGGGTCATACGACAATAACGGATATGGTTCTAAGTCGGCATCGTTTGCTTTATGCCAACTCCACATATTCCGCCAATTTCTAACACGTTGCTGCTACATAATTATTCTGTATGTTTATTTATTTGGAATAATAAAATGTTTGTATCAACAAGGGGTTATAGTAATCATGTGTACTTTTTTTTAATAACCCAAGCTCCACATATAAGAGAAGGGGCTGAATATTTCAATTAAAACTGATTATTTGAAGTCATGAAATCTCAAAAATCTATTGTGTGTGAAAAATGTGAAATTAATTGCTCACACACGAGCGATTTTCCTCAATTAAATTCAGAACGGATATTGTTCGTTGAAACAAAACCATCGAAATGAGTGTCCCCCCAAAAGTTTAATCAATCTATACTCGAGTTTTATGACTTCGAGTACACGGCGCGTGCTACTGGGACATAACTCTGATTGATGTCCCGTCAGGAGCAAAAGTATTCCACGTGACTCGAATGACATTTATTTTATCGCCGAAATTTGTTTTGAAACTTAGCGGAAATGAATTTGAGTCAGCTAGCCTCTGCGAGAGATTATTTTGGAATTTTACGACATTCCACTTCGGATCGAGAGTTGACACGTGACTTTGAGAGCAGCACGTGGAGCAGACGTCGGCCGATTAAAATAATCAAATATTTACATTATGTATTCAATACTGCGGAGATAATAAGAGCAGCGTAAATCAAGCGTATGAACCAACTTGTTTGATATCCAGTGATCATGGACGTGCCGATTCTATCGACACTTTAAAGGGATACTGTACACTAAATCCAGACATTTATTGAACCAACTCCTGTTATTTTCAACAGACTATATGCAGCAAACGAATGAATTTGAGCCAGGGGTGAGTGCAAAATACCTCATGTGCTCTATAAACGACATGGTGGAAATGGGCCATAAACACATTTTCATTATAATTACCATGTTGTTTACATCGTTCACAGAGCATACGAGTGTATTTCACACCCACCCCTGGCTCAAATTCATTCATTTGTTGCGTATGCGATATATGTTGAGTATATAATAGGAGATGGTCCCTTAAATGGTCAGGTTTAGTGTACAGTGCCCCTTTAAGCGACACATAAATTACATGTATCAAATTAGAGAGACCCACAATCTTCAAGGCCTGGTGGTTTGAAACTTGAAATTTTGCTAAATACCGTCCTATATGTATATAGTGGTGCTTATTCAAGTCATAACATTTCGAAAAGTCGGGTTCTAATTTTCTTCATTGTTTCTGTGAAACAATAAAGAGCATATATTAAAGCCACTTGGCTGTTTGCGCTCCAAAACACACCTAATAATATTCTCTTAAGAAATTTCCCGGTATCGCAATGTAGGTCGATAAATACTTGAACTGCCTTTGAAGCCTTTCTACGGGCATTGTCTGTCATAGAAAGACGCATTGACGTCATAACAGCATGCAGCACCTTTGATAACGGTATTTTGGTCCCAAACAAAACAACAGCCATGCATATGCATGGCATGAAACAGAAAGAGCGTTAGTGTTAGTCTATTCGTGATATGGTAGAAATAAAGAGCGTTTATTTCACTTTATGTGCGAAAAATTGAAAACAGCTGTCTGTGACTATGGCAAGTAAAATTCAGAGCATATGAAGCCGATATACATCAAAATTTCGTGCATTTGTCAACATATCTTATACCTCCTTCCAAATATTACGTAGACAAAATTTGGAAGCTCGAATCGTTAGTCTGCTTGATATGGCAAAAATAAGAGCATTTGACGCAGATGCGCGCGAAAATTTTAAAACAGCTGGAAAATTGGTATGACATTTTAAGCGTTTTCAGATTATATGAAGTCTGTAAATTGGTATTCCGTGTATTATACCGATATGTATCAACCTATCTTAACCCTCCTTCCTTATTACGTATATATAGATTATATAGGATAAACACTATTTATGAGGTTACAGTTTAAGCAATGTTATCTCCAAAAAAATTTGTCACGTCCCAGGAATCGCCAAGGGCCAACAAATGAACGCAGTTAATACATGAGTTAATTATATGGTTTCAATGGGTCGTTGTGATTCATATAGATCACGACGGTATATATGAAACATAACGACCCATTGAAACGATATAATTAACTGAAGTATTAACTGCGTTCAGTGTTCCGCACATGCAAACGTTCTTCATGTTTACCATATGATGGGTTAAAACTAACAGAAGACGCTCTTTATAATTACGTGATGGAAAAGCGGATCTTATTATTCTCTGAAGCGACAAGTTCTATCTCTTCACTAAGAGTTTTATTTACACCAAGGCTTCGTAACTTGGTGGGGAATACAATGTATATATTTGCCCATTATGTTGTTACAGACTTTGCACATTGGTGACTCGTGGGGAAATCGGGGACTCGAAAAGTATACCTGGGCCTTAAGTATAATGCATGGTCATCATTAGGATATAACATGCAAAACGAGGTGAGCGTTTGCATACAACGACCTGTTTAGCATAATAAACTCTAAGTCTGGTAGGTTAGCCATATATGACACTGTCGGTGTGTGGTAACTTAATCGGGTACGCATATAGAAATTAATCTTAATTGACAATTTCATTGCGGATAGATCGTAGTCTGGGGGTAAGCATATATACCCGAAATATGCATTTTTATAGCTCATTTGATGACCATAGGTACTACTGGTATAGTGAAATAGCATTGCCGTAGTGGGCGATCGGAGCTGTAGTCTTAACAATTGTTCAATCACAAACAGTATCTCCGAAACACGACCATGTATTTTCAAATCTGCCAACACAAAGCAGTTAAGTGACTTGTGGTTTGGATCTATATGTATAGATTACAACCAAGCAAAATGATTCTGAATTTTCTCAAATCCAGATTTATCTGCATATTCACTTACACTCTGATTGTCTGTATACTGCTGCTAGCAAAATAGTTCTTTTGCGAAACACCACAACAGAACAGCTGAACAGAACGTAAATTCTAATTGTGTTGAAAGTATCTGCAGAAGCACGATTTTTTTTATGTACGATAATCAATAAAGCAGACATTGGTGGTAAGCTACCAGTATAGAGTATATTTGAATGCGACTAAATCACTTGGTCAAAGGGAGCTAATCCTTGAATATCGAATTAATGCATGGTGTATCATGGCACCTGCATGTGGACGACGAAAGTTGCACTGTATCTCAACCGCACCGTTACCATTGTGTGGTATGCATTATATCTCATCTGTATTGTTACCATTGTGGGGTACACTATATCTCATCTGTATCGTTACCACTGTGGGGTACACTATATCTCATCTGTATCGTTACCACTGTGGGGGGCACTATATCTCATCTGTATCGTTACCAGTGTTCACGCTGTCGGTAGCCAAATCAGCCAATGGCTAATCTTTTTCGAATTTGGCTAATAAAAATTTCATTTGGCTAAAATTTTGGCTAAACTTTTTTTGAACCCAAATGGAGACTGAAAGCATGGAGCCAGAAAGCTAATTAATAAAAGCGCTCAATAGATCGACATTCAAGACGAAGTTAGGTGACGAAAGTATTTCATTATTTTCGTACTTATGAAATATCGTACAAAGGGAAAACCGATCGACAACTCTATCAACCAAGCGATCACAAAGTGATATGCAATCATCTTTAGTTTTCACAAGACGGACATTCAAAGACGCATGGACATTAAACCGACCGTGGTTGAATTATGACAATGTGAAGAAAGCAATGTTTTGTAAAGTGCATTGACGCCGGTATATAAGCAATTTGTTCGTAACATGTGCAGGCTGTTTTAATCTGGAGAAAGATTACGTCACTCTGCACGAAGCAGCAAACGGTCATTATAAATTTTTACATTTAATCCCCTAATCCCCCATTCAGCCCATTGTCTGTCTGGTCACTCACGGCGCGCGCCTGCACAATGCATGTTTATGATGACATTGTATTTATGACGGTCGAGGTTTATGAGCACCAAGTGTAAGATAATAGCTTAATCAGCCAACTGTGAATCACGACAGATATTTTGTCCCCCCCCCCCCCACCCCCAAATCACTCTTTCACATAAAGATTAATAAATTTTTAATAAATGATATATACAAAAATACTTCTAGTTCATCAAAATTATTTAAATTATTGAGTATTTTACCTTTGTCTGTTAGATTTTACGTTTTAGTCATTAATTGTGAACCGACCAGAAAACGATGATTTAATTTGGCCAAAAAACATTTGGCTAAAGTTTTTTTCATTTGGCTAATAAAATTTTCATTTGGCTAAACTTTTGGCTAAAGTTTTTTTCGGTCCAGCGTGAACACTGATCGTTACCACTGTGGGGGGCACTATATCTCATCTGTATCGTTACCATTGTGGGGTACACTATATCTCATCTGTATCGTTACCACTGTGGGGGCACTATATCGCATCTGTATCGTTACCATTGTGGGGTACACTATATCTCATCTGTATCGTTACAATTGTGGGGTACACTATATCTCATCTGTATCGTTACCATTGGGGGGTACACTATATCTCATCTGTATCGTTACAATTGTGGGGTACACTATATCACATCTGTATCGTTACCATTGTGGGGTACACTATATCTCATCTGTATCGTTACCATTGTGGGGTACACTATATCTCATCTGTATCGTTACCACTGTGGGGGGGGGGGGGGGCACTATATCTCATCTGTATCGTTACAATTGTGGGGGGGCACTATATCTCATCTGTATCGTTACCACTGTGGGGGGGCACTATATCTCATCTGTATCGTTACAATTGTGGGGTACACTATATCTCATCTGTATCGTTACCACTGTGGGGGGGGCACTATATCTCATCTGTATCGTTACCACTGTGGGGGGGGGGGGCACTATATCTCATCTGTATCGTTACAATTGTGGGGTACACTATATCTCATCTGTATCGTTACCATTGTGGAGTACACTATATCTCATCTGTATCGTTACCATTGTGGGGTACACTATATCTCATCTGTATCGTTACCACTGTGGGGTACACTATATCTCATATGTATCGTTACCATTGTGGGGTACACTATATCTCATCTGTATCGTTACCATTGTGGGGTACACTATATCTCATCTGTATCGTTACCACTGTGGGGGGCACTATATCTCATCTGTATCGTTACCACTGTGGGGGGGCACTATATCTCATCTGTATCGTTACAATTGTGGGGTACACTATATCTCATCTGTATCGTTACCACTGTGGGGGGGGGCAACTATATCTCATCTGTATCGTTACCATTGTGGGGTACACTATATCTCATCTGTATCGTTACAATTGTGGGGTAAACTATATTTCATCTGTATCGTTACCATTGTGGGGGTACACTATATCTCATCTGTATCGTTACCATTGTGGGGTACACTATATCTCATCTGTATCGTTACCACTGTGGGGGGGGCACAATATCTCATCTGTATCGTTACCACTGTGGGGGGGGGGCACTATATCTCATCTGTATCGTTACCATTGTGGGGTACACTATATCTCATCTGTATCGTTACCACTGTGGGGTACACTATATCTCATCTGTATCGTTACCACTGTGGGGAGGGGGGCACTATATCTCATCTGTATCGTTACCACTGTGGGGGGGGCACTATATCTCATCTGTATCGTTACCACTGTGGGGGGGGGGGGGCACTATATCTCATCTGTATCGTTACAATTGTGGGGTACACTATATCTCATCTGTATCGTTACCATTGTGGGGTACACTATATCTCATCTGTATCGTTACCACTGTGGGGGGCACTATATCTCATCTGTATCGTTACCACTGTGGGGGGGGCACTATATCTCATCTGTATCGTTACAATTGTGGGTACAGCATATCTCATCTGTATCGTTACCATTGTGGGGTACACTATATCTCATCTGTATCGTTACCATTGTGGGGTACACTATATCTCATCTGTATCGTTACCACTGTGGGGTACACTATATCTCATATGTATCGTTACCATTGTGGGGTACACTATATCTCATCTGTATCGTTACCATTGTGGGGTACACTATATCTCATCTGTATCGGTTACCCACTGTGGGGGGCACTATATCTCATCTGTATCGTTACCCACTGTGGGGGGCACTATATCTCATCTGTATCGTTACAATTGTGGGGTACACTATATCTCATCTGTATCGTTACCACTGTGGGGTACACTATATCTCATCTGTATCGTTACAATTGTGGGGTACACTATATCTCATCTGTATCGTTACCATTGTGGGGTACACTATATCTCATCTGTATCGTTACCACTGTGGGGGGGGGGGGCACTATATCTCATCTGTATCTTTACCATTGTGGGGTACACTATATCTCATCTGTATCGTTACAATTGTGGGGTACACTATATCTCATCTGTATCGTTACCATTGTGGGGTACACTATATCTCATCTGTATCGTTACCATTGTGGGGTACACTATATCTCATCTGTATCGTTACCACTGTGGGGGGGGGGGGGCACTATATCTCATCTGTATCGTTACCACTGTGGGGGGGGGGGCACTATATCTCATCTGTATCGTTACCATTGTGGGGTACACTATATCTCATCTGTATCGTTACCACTGTGGGGTACACTATATCTCATCTGTATCGTTACCACTGTGGGGAGGGGGCACTATATCTCATCTGTATCGTTACCATTGTGTGGTATGCACTATATCTCATCTGTATCGTTACAATTGTGGGGTACACTATATCTCATCTGTATCGTTACCATTGTGGGGTACACTATATCTCATCTGTATCGTTACCACTGTGGTGGGGGGGCACTATATCTCATCTGTATCGTTACCACTGTGGGGGGCACTATATCTCATCTGTATCGTTACCACTGTGGGGGCACTATATCTCATCTGTATCGTTACAATTGTGGGGTACACTATATCTCATCTGTATCGTTACAATTGTGGGGTACACTATATCTCATCTGTATCGTTACCACTGTGGGGGGGGCACTATATATCATCTGTATCGTTACAATTGTGGGGTACACTATATCTCATCTGTATCGTTACCACTGTGGGGTACACTATATCTCATCTGTATCGTTACCACTGTGGTGGGCACTATATCTCATCTGTATCGTTACCACTGTGGGGGGCACTATATCTCATCTGTATCGTTACAATTGTGGGGTACACTATATCTCATCTGTATCGTTACCACTGTGGGGGGCACTATATCTCATCTGTATCGTTACCACTGTGGGGGGGGGCACTATATCTCATCTGTATCGTTACCACTGTGGGGGGCACTATATCTCATCTGTATCGTTACATTGTGGGGTACACTATATCTCATCTGTATCGTTACCACTGTGGGGGGCACTATATCTCATCTGTATCGTTACCACTGTGGGGGGCACTATATCTCATCTGTATCGTTTACAATTGTGGGGTACACTATATCTCATCTGTATCGTTACCATTGTGTGGTATGCATTATTTCTCATCTGTATCGTTACCATTGTGGGGTACACTATATCTCATCTGTATCGTTACCATTGTGGGGGTACACTATATCTCATCTGTATCGTTACCCACTGTGGGGGCACTATATCTCATCTGTATCGTTACAATTGTGGGGTACACTATATTCTCATCTGTATCGTTACAATTGTGGGGTACACTATATCTCATCTGTATCGTTACCACTGTGGGGGGGCACTATATATCATCTGTATCGTTACAATTGTGGGGTACACTATATCTCATCTGTATCGTTACCACTGTGGGGTACACACACTATATCTCATCTGTATCGTTACCATTGTGGGGTACACTATATCTCATCTGTATCGTTACTATTGTGGGGGGGCACTATATCTCATCTGTATCGTTACCATTGTGGGGTACACTATATCTCATCTGTATCGTTACCACTGTGGGGGGGCACTATATCTCATCTGTATCGTTACCATTGTGGGGTACATTATATCTCATCTGTATCGTTACCATTGTGGGGTACACTATATCTCATCTGTATCGTTACAATTGTGGGGTACACTATATCTCATCTGTATCGTTTACCATTGTGGGGTACACTATATCTCATCTGTATCGTTACCACTGTGGGGGGGGGGGCACTATATCTCATCTGTATCGTTACCACTGTGGGGGCACTATATCTCATCTGTATCGTTACCACTGTTGGGGGCACTATATCTCATCTGTATCGTTACCATTGTGGGGTACACTATATCTCATCTGTATCGTTACCACTGTGGGGGGCACTATATCTCATCTGTATCGTTACCATTGTGGGGTACATTATATCTCATCTGTATCGTTACCATTGTGGGGTACACTATATCTCATCTGTATCGTTACAATTGTGGGGTACACTATATCTCATCTGTATCGTTACCATTGTGGGGTACACTATATCTCATCTGTATCGTTACCACTGTGGGGGGGGGCACTATATCTCATCTGTATCGTTACCACTGTGGGGGGCACTATATCTCATCTGTATCGTTACCCACTGTGGGGGCACTATATCTCATCTGTATCGTTACCATTGTGGGGTACACTATATCTCATCTGTATCGTTACCACTGTGGGGGTACACTATATCTCATCTGTATCGTTACCACTGTGGGGGGGGCACTATATCTCATCTGTATCGTTACCATTGTGGGGTACACTATATCTCATCTGTATCGTTACCACTGTGGGGGGGCACTATATCTCATCTGTATCGTTACCACTGTGGGGGGGGGGCACTATATCTCATCTGTATCGTTACCACTGTGGGGGGCACTATATCTCATCTGTATCGTTACCATTGTGGGGTACACTATATCTCATCTGTATCGTTACCACTGTGGGGGGGGGGGCACTATATCTCATCTGTATCGTTACCCACTGTGGGGGGGGCACTATATCTCATCTGTATCGTTACCAACTGTGGGGGGGGGCACTATATCTCATCTGTATCGTTACCATTGTGGGGTACACTATATCTCATCTGTATCGTTACAATTGTGGGGTACACTATATCTCATCTGTATCGTTACAATTGTGGGGTACACTATATCTCATCTGTATCGTTACCACTGTGGGGGGGGGGGATATATCTCATCTGTATCGTTACCACTGTGGGGGGGCACTATATCTCATCTGTATCGTTACCACTGTGGGGGGGCACTATATCTCATCTGTATCGTTACCACTGTGGGGGCACTATATCTCATCTGTATCATTACAATTGTGGGGTACACTATATCTCATCTGTATCGTTACCATTGTGGGGTACACTATATCTCATCTGTATCGTTACCATTGTGGGGTACACTATATCTCATCTGTATCGTTACCACTGTGGGGGGGGGGCACTATATCTCATCTGTATCGTTTACAATTGTGGGGTACACTATATCTCATCTGTATCGTTACAATTGTGGGGTACACTATATCTCATCTGTATCGTTACCACTGTGGGGGGCACTATATCTCATCTGTATCGTTACCATTGTGGGGGGCACTATATCTCATCTGTATCGTTACAATTGTGGGGTACACTATATCTCATCTGTATCGTTACCACTGTGGGGGGGCACTATATCTCATCTGTATCGTTACCACTGTGGGGGGCACTATATCTCATCTGTATCGTTACCACTGTGGGGGGCACTATATCTCATCTGTATCGTTACCACTGTGGGGGGGGGGGCACTATATCTCATTGTGGGGTACACTATATCTCATCTGTATCGTTACCATTGTGGGGTACACTATATCTCATCTGTATCGTTACAATTGTGGGGTACACTATATCTCATCTGTATCGTTACCACTGTGGGGGGCACTATATCTCATCTGTATCGTTACCACTATGGGGGGCACTATATCTCATCTGTATCGTTACAATTGTGGAGTACACTATATCTCATCTGTATCGTTACCACTGTGGGGGGCACTATATCTCATCTGTATCGTTACCACTGTGGGGGGGCACTATATCTCATCTGTATCGTTACAATTGTGGGGTACACTATATCTCATCTGTATCGTTACCACTGTGGGGGGGCACTATATCTCATCTGTTTCGTTACCACTGTGGGGGGCACTATATCTCATCTGTATCGTTACAATTGTGGGGTACACTATATCTCATCTGTATCGTTACCATTGTGTGGTATGCATTATATCTCATCTGTATCGTTACCATTGTGGGGTACACTATATCTCATCTGTATCGTTACCATTGTGGGGTACACTATATCTCATCTGTATCGTTACCACTGTGGGGGGCACTATATCTCATCTGTATCGTTACAATTGTGGGGTACACTATATCTCATCTGTATCGTTACAATTGTGGGGTACACTATATCTCATCTGTATCGTTACCACTGTGGGGGGGGGGGGCACTATATATCATCTGTATCGTTACAATTGTGGGGTACACTATATCTCATCTGTATCGTTACCACTGTGGGGTACACTATATCTCATCTGTATCGTTACCACTGTGGGGGGCACTATATCTCATCTGTATCGTTACCACTGTGGGGGGCACTATATCTCATCTGTATCGTTACCATTGTGGGGTACACTATATCTCATCTGTATCGTTACCACTGTGGGGGGGGGGCACTATATCTCATCTGTATCGTTACCATTGTGGGGTACACTATATCTCATCTGTATCGTTACAATTGTGGGGTACACTATATCTCATCTGTATCGTTACCATTGTGGGGTACACTATATCTCATCTGTATCGTTACCACTGTGGGGGGGCACTATATCTCATCTGTATCGTTACCACTGTGGGGGGCACTATATCTCATCTGTATCGTTACCACTGTGGGGGGCACTATATCTCATCTGTGTCGTTACCATTGTGGGGTACACTATATCTCATCTGTATCGTTACCACTGTGGGGGGCACTATATCTCATCTGTATCGGTTACCATTGTGGGCTACACTATATCTCATCTGTATCGTTACAATTGTGGGGTACACTATATCTCATCTGTATCGTTACCAACTGTGGGGTACACTATATCTCATCTGTATCGTTACCACTGTGGGGGGGGGCCACTATATCTCATCTGTAATCGTTACCATTGTGGGGGTACACTATATCTCATCTGTATCGTTACCACTGTGGGGGGCACTATATCACATCTGTATCGTTACCACTGTGGGGGGGGGTGGCACTATATCTCATCTGTATCGTTACCATTGTGGGGTACACTATATCTCATCTGTATCGTTACAATTGTGGGGTTCACTATTTCTCATCTGTATCGTTACCACTGTGGGGGGCACTATATCTCATCCGTATCGTTACCATTGTGGGGTACACTATATCTCATCTGTATCGTTACCACTGTGGGGGGCACTATATCTCATCTGTATTGTTACCATTGTGGGGGGGGGGGGGCACTATATCTCATCTGTATCGTTACCACTGTGGGGGCACTATATCTCATCTGTATCGTTACCACTGTGGGGGGGCACTATATCTCATCTGTATCGTTACCATTGTGGGGTACACTATATCTCATCTGTATCGTTACCACTGTGGGGGGGGGCACTATATCTCATCTGTATCGTTACCCACTGTGGGGGCACTATATCTCATCTGTATCGTTACCACTGTGGGGGGGGGGCACTATATCTCATCTGTATCGTTCCATTGTGGGGTACACTATATCTCATCTGTATCGTTACCACTGTGGGGAGGCACTATATCTCATCTGTATCGTTACCACTGTGGGGGCACTATATCTCATCTGTATCGTTACCACTGTGGGGGGGGGCACTATATCTCATCTGTATCGTTACCACTGTGGGGGGGCACTATATCTCATCTGTATCGTTACCACTGTGGGGGGGGGGCACTATATATCATCTGTATCGTTACCATTGTGGGGGTACACTATATCTCATCTGTATCCTTACAATTGTGTGGTATGCATTATATCTCATCTGTATCGTTACCATTGTGTGGTATGCATTATATCTCATCTGTATCGTTACCATTGTGGCGTACACTATATCTCATCTGTATTGTTACCATTGTGGGGTACACTATATCTCATCTGTATCGTTACCACTGTGGGGGGGCACTATATCTCATCTGTATCGTTACCATTGTGGGGTACACTATATCTCATCTGTATCGTTACAATTGTGGGGTACACTATATCTCATCTGTATCGCTACCAGTGTGTGGTACATTATATCTCATATGTATCGTTTACCATTGTGTGGTACTTTATATCTCATATGTATCGTTATCATTGTGGGGTACACTATATCTCATTGCGGGGATAAATGAAATGATTAATATATGACAATGCATGCATGTCTAGAACTAAGAGGAACGTCTTCCACATTCGCAACATAGATCCAGAATGAAAGTTGGACCCTTTCTTGCTGAACGGATTGATCCAGCCCAAATATAAAAGTGTACATCGGCATGGTCTATTATTCAGTTGGAGGGGTATTCAGGAAGTATGAGCATGCAGACGACAGACAGATGAAAAGAAATTACGAGTGCAGAGGAGTCTTATTCATTGGTGGATAATGTTCAGACAATAAGTTAAAGATGGATTATCTCTTTAAATAACAATTTTGAAATAGTTGCGTGGGTATAAAATAATAATAATAAATTGACGACCCCGCTGTCCAGAAAGGCTTCTATATATCAAATTAATATTGATTTTATTCCAATATTTTATTATGCAATGAGATGATTTATTGGGACACTTTATTGGTATATTTTTAGAACAGACCATTCGGGTGATACCATATATCGATAGAGAGCACTAGGATGTTCATATAGTAACGGACCGAACGGCAAGTGTCCCAGATTGATTGATTGTATTGTTTTATCCCATAGTTATAAGCGATAATGAGTCTAATTAGCGTTTCTTTGTAACAAAAATACACACTAAAATGTCTGGTCTCTGTTAACAATAACCGCTATTGTTCGTTAGATAGACAACCACACTTTTTTAGACCAGAAAATATTCGAAATAAAATCAATATTATTCGATAGAAGCATTTCCGGACAGGAGTCTTCGATTCAAATCTAATATGTTCTATCCCGGTAACTATATAATACATGTTTACAAAGAGATAATCCACCTTTAAAAGAACGGTCTATTGTTGATCTTAGTATGTGAAAAATTCCTAAGAAACTACTCGTCAACTGACTATTTTGTTAAGAAAGGATTAAAGGTGCTCTGTCTCTTCTCGACAGCAATTCCAACAACAACAACAAACATTCTAAGGAACTCCCTTTCAAGGCACGTTTCAAATATTATTAATACCAAAACAAACAAGATATTTGGTGTTGCACATGTTTCACTTAAAGATACGGGCGGCGTTGGTGGTGGGTATATATGTTAAAATATTCAGCTCCGTCAAAAACCGCCATAAACAGAAATAATAGTAAAATATAGACAGACTTTGTGCTTATACCAATCAGAAATATATATGACATAAACAGTATGTTGTTGTCAAATGTTTTTCCTTTGTTAAGTAAACAAAACCAAAACACGTTACAGAACCTGGCTTTTGTTTAGATCCGGATATGGTAAACATAAAGAGCTTTGTTTGTTACTGTTTTCCTGATATGGAAATCATAAAGAGAGTTTATATAATTTGTGTGTGATTAACCAATAGAATTGCACTGTTATGTAAACAGAAGCAAAACTTCTGTAACACGAGCAGGTTCTTGTTTACGTACACCAAGCATCGTACGTCTTGACGACAATATATTATGTACGCGCTGATTATGTTTAGCATATGAACAAAACTATATATATTTTAATATTACTTCCGTTGATGACGATTTGAACAAATATGAATATTTCTGAAACGAACGCCGCGCGTGCCTTTAAAAAGTGTTTTAAAAGATAGGTTTTTAATATAAATGTTCTAAAAATTGCTACATGTTTATGTCGTGGTTTACAGAAAATAATTTGAGAAAAAATATTTCCTGGTGATATTAGCTCCTATTGATTGTTCTCTGTGACTCAAAATTAATATATTATACCCCGAATCTATATAGACATTTTGTTCCAGCATTTCGACACAGAGATCTATAATGCGATAGAATATGAACGCAAAAATGCTTAGAAATGCATATGTACCGCAGGTATATAGCTATATATGTGAGAAGGTAAATGTTGTAGTCCACCTATATATAACTATGCTATCGCGACTCCGGGAATGTGCATATAATTAGCATTCAATTCGTGGAGTTCATATATCTAATCGCATTTTTTACACAAGTACATAATTCATAGTTCGGAAGTTTATCCTGCATTGAAAATGAAGATCATGCAGATATATGTGGCGAAATTCCTGAATATTTTTTGCCTGACACATTTGCCGGTGTGTGAAAGTTGTTTAAGACAAGACATGTGCACACCAATTATATAAACCAAGAAATGTGACCCCAGCAGTATTGCATGCATGCATGCACTCACAAAACAACATAATTCGACCAGTCGTTTTATAACGTTTATTTTAATAACAATAGGCAAGAACAGCCATTTATCTATAGACTGAGTGTGATTCATGGAACATATATTGTGACAAGATAACATGAATAATCAACAGAGATACAATTTATATATAAATCGCACCAAACTATCAGGTATATAGAACAGCACCAAGAATACAACACGTATGTCACCGTCTGTCCGGGTCGTCACGTGACGACGAACGTCCTGTTAACGACCTCAAATCCCTTTTTTGAATCAGCTGCGAAGCAACCAACATTACTGCTGAAAAGAACACTATATCATATTGTTACATAAATGGGGTCCTTTTCTCCACAATTAAGCTTGGACATTATCCACACACACAATCTGTACGTGCAAATGTGTTTATTGCCTTGCACTATGGCAAAATGGCAGAAAACATACTCAATGTTCCTCTTTATCAAATCACGTTCCCTTCTCAGTATACACACACACACACGCGCGCTTCTTAGTGACATGCAGAACAACTGTCCACACAACACGCGTCGTAAATGTCTATGTCTTTGGTGAATACCTACATCTACTTGGACTTGGAGTGCATGTGACAGAACGGAATTCCTTTAAACACGGGGTATATGTCTGTCTTTCGGGAATACCTACATCTGTTTTTTTACAGTTACTATAATTAAATTTTGACTGATGTAGGTAAACTCGTGACAAGAAAACAATGACAACCATAATGGACATTGAAGCAAATACGACGGTTTGCCATTGGCATACTGTACGAGTGTTGTCGTGAACTCCGACCATTGTAGACATATCATGGTTGCTTCCGCTGCAAACTGAGTTCCTTTAAACGAATACGCATATATTCCTTAGAATAGCACCGCATTTCCAGGGTCACCAACTACCCCTTGAAAATGTGACTGCAACGGATTCTGGAAATCATGAGCAAAGTTATTGCCGAAGTTGTGACCGAAACCAGCTGCCGACTGACTGGGGTTGAAACCGGGAGACACAAATGATGCTCCGCCTCCAAAATATGGCGGCAGTGGCGTGTGCAGAGACGGTCCAAAGTTCGATCCGAAACCACCGAATGGTTTGTCGAATTTTAAGAAATCGGTGTCACAATATCCACGTCTGCATTTCTTCTTTGATGACATCTTTCGGTTTCTTGTTTGAATGCCGTCTTTTTTCATAGTCAGTGGACGATTGACCTTAAATAGAAGAAAGGTGTGTCATAATCCCCTGGGTAGCCGCTTTTCATTGAATGAATATTTGTGACTCGCCATATCAAATCCAGTCGGAAGTCGGGATTTTTTTTACCCTGTGCCAATGTAATCTCTTATATATGCGAGTCGACCATAGGTCGCCTCGCATATACAAGAGAATGCATTGGCTTAACAATTTTGTATTATCATGTTTTTTAAATAAATGTTTCTAAGGACATAAAATAAAAAAACACCCATTACCCTGCAGGGAGCCCCACACATATATAGAAG
Organism: Siphonodentalium dalli; assembly: GCA_032622095.1. NCBI lineage: Eukaryota > Metazoa > Mollusca > Scaphopoda > Gadilida > Siphonodentaliidae > Siphonodentalium > Siphonodentalium dalli. The sequence goes on from CP136061.1 coordinate 69,312,408, forward strand.
CACATAGAAGAGTGTCGTCTGCTCATGTTTGTCTGGGGCTCTGTATGGGTGAAATTATGAAATTGTTAAAGAATACAAGAACAAATTATTAAAATTGTAAAAAATTGTTAGGCCAATGTATTCTCTTATATATGCGAGGCGACCTATGGTCGACTCGCATATATAAGAGAATGCATTGGCACAGGGTAAAAAAATCCCGACTTCCGACTGGATTTGATATGGCGGGTCACATTTTGGAGACCGAGATAATGTTGAGATAACGATGTTCGTCAAGATTCAAACTGCAGTCTCTGATTCGAACGCGGGGAACATATCAAGAACAGACTGAAAACTGTAACACATGTTCTCGGGTAAACGTTTTCACTCCCGGTTTTCGAGGGGTGAGAATTTAAAACCACGACAATGACACAAATTCTGACTCCGCAATACCACCGACGTATACATATATATATAGGGAGGTGGCGAGAGGGACTTCGTCTGGGCTGTTTTAAAAGTCAAACAATGAGAACAATTCCAACCTATTTGTTCTGTAAACATTTCCGACTAATGTTGTGTTAGACATGGATTTCCAACGGTTGAACATTTTGACCAAAGTGGGGATGAGACCCCGCCCCACACCATTGAGACCCCCACCCGCCCAATTGTAACCAATATTGATTAATAGCGCGGTTTAGATCGAGAACATCAAACTTCAGGTGCTGTTATCTGCAAACGGTCAGATGATGCACACGCTCGCAAGACGTCCTCGCATAGATTTATGCAGATATATCACATTAAAGGGACCCAATGTAAAACCACCAAGAAGAACATGGCGAAATAGATCAAAGTTTTTCTTATATTAATTATTGATAGTTCTTCAATAATTAATTTTGCATGTTGAGACCATTATTATAGAGTGTCAGTAATACAGTAATTTGTCAACAAATATCGCTAATCGCGTACAGTAAGATAAAATAGTTTAGTCTAAATATGATTTGACAGAATAGTTTTCAATGATTTGATCTTTTCCAATATTTATCGTCGAGTTTTTTACCCAACAAACCGGCCAAAACCGGCCAAAACCGGCCAAATAAAGCTCCAACAGCCTAAAATATCTTCGGTCTGTCTCAATAGAACCATACAAATATGGATATCATTGGAACCGGCTCCTTGACCACATTGTGATAGTTACAGTTATGCCCTGTGCCAATGCATGCTCTTATATATGCGAGTCGACCATAGGTCGCCTCGCATATATAAGAGAATGCATTGGCCTAAAAAAAAATCTTTTTTTAACACTTTTTACCATTTTTTCTTACATTCTTTAACAATTTTATAATTTTTAATGTGTTAAGCCAATGCATTCTCTTATATATGCGAGGCGACCTATGGTCGACTCGCATATATAAGAGAATGCATTGGCACAGGGCCCTTCTGTTGGGTAAAGGGTTAATTGCTCAGCAAATAAATAACCCCCTTCCCAAGTTAACACTTTCATTATAATATTGTTTCAACTCATGGCTATTTCAGTTCAACATTTTAACTTATTTTTCATTTGAAATTTCCAACTTATGTTGTGTTGACAAATTGAAAATTGTGATCAACGTTGTGGGCGGGTTGACACACCAACCCCCACCCGTTGCTACGCCCCTGATTCCGCGGGTATAGCTATAGATAAATCACGAATGATCTACCTTTATTACAGGCGAAAGAACCAAACGAGAAAGCGTTAGCTCTATCCACAGCTATTGGCGACAAGGTACGTGGGTGTCAATTGCACAATTTCCATTTATTGATCAGAGTTCTGTTCCCTGCACTCTAAGACTTCAGGGACAATCTATTCCCTGGGAGGTGTAATATTTGCACAACAAGGGATGCAATAAATTACCAGCTCTTCAGCGTGCTAAGTTTTCATTATGTCGATTATCGTTCATAGCGAGTTGTTGCACCCTATTTTTATTTTTATATATCTTTATTTATCCTCCATATCATGAAGAGTTGAAATTAATTTAGTATCCAAACACTATCTGCACTGGCAGAATATGGCTAGAGTATTCCGACATAATTTGGCCAAAATATTCCAACTCATGCATGCCTTGCACCAAGTCTCTTAATGGCTTTGTCAATCCATTTCCCCTAAAATTTGATGGAGTCAAAATAAAGAATTACCATATTTTTTCATAGATATGGACTTTATGTTTGTTGGATTTGGGTTCGAAAACAAATATTTTAAAAAACCTTTATAATGTTCACATGTTTTATTTCTAACGTACTCCACCATGGATTATACTCTTACTATGTTGCGTCAATGGGCTTGGTTGCTGTTATTACTAATATATAAGTGAATAGATCCTTTATTTTAAATCCATCAAATGTTTTTGGGAAATGGGTTGACAAACTCCTTAAAAGCTATTGGAAGATTTCAAGACCCCCCTCCTTAAATCATGTATATATATGTGTGTGTCACTTTTATCAAACTAACTTAATCCGCGGTATACGTAGAAATGGTCTCCGTTCACATGTAAACAAGCATTCATGTTCCATAAGAAGAGAAGACAACCCATATATGGGTCAGTGTAAATGGGCCGTTCTATGTTTTTCGCGTGCAAATCAGTCCGACGAGACAGGCTATGTCCCATTCCCACTGTATATTGTACGGATCAGATACTTCCGAGTTCGTCTGTCATATTTTTTGACAGCACGTATTTCTATTTTATTTGCTCCTACTTCGCTATTATTGGATCATTTGAAGGTCTAATTGATTATCCTTATCAGAAGTGCATTATCTCTGACAGCCTGAATATTCACACTTTGTAGCTACAAATTCGTGAAAACCCGCAATTTTCAACATTTTTAAATACAATTATTTAAAAGATCAAAATCGTACTTTGGGCCTACACCGCTGAATAAATGCTTCCAAGGGGAGCCTGTTTCAGCTAGTTTCAACGTGTTTTGAATTAATCATATTAAACATGTATAATACCATGCATCTTCCTTTATTTTGTGGGGTAGTTCTACAAGCGTGTCTTCAAACAGAATGTCATGGGAATGTGTGTTTTGCCAGAAATATATTTATATATATATATTGGCCAATTCTGGAAATTGAAAATTGAAAATTGCTATTGCCCCAAATTTTATTTTATTTTATTGATGAAAACACGTACACGATAATTTTTCAGCTAACGTATTGCTCTAACCCGTACACCAAAATGCATGAAACATCTGATCCGTACACCCCGCTCACTCTAACCCGTACACAAAAAATTAGTACCAACTTTTAAAATGTCTTCTTTCGGAACCCTTCGCACAAATCCTGTGAATTAACCCCAGGCCTTATAGAATCCGATATTAGTTTTCACATCCCATTTGTTGATTTGGGTATGTATTATCAAGGTTTTGGACCCAAAATAATGGTAACAATGGTCATAATCGGATATTATTGTTACTAATTTGCCGATAATATCGCATTTATCTAAATTAACAATGCCTGAAATTCGGAGAACTTCAGTGTCTTGATATCCGATATAAATAGATTGCGTCCTTAAACAGACATAGCTCATTCGAACCCCCATTTATTTTCTACGTAATTTGCAGCGACGAATACGATAGGTCGATAAATAAACGAACTATTGATATACCGACTGCATATGCTCGGCAAAGCACTTGCAAAAGTCACAGCCATTTTTCAGCGTTTTCAACTTTTCGCCAGAATTCAGACACACGCTCTTTATTGCTACCATAACAAGAATAGACTATACCACGGAACGCTCTTTTCTGTTCCATGTCGCACAAATGGCTGTTTTGTGTTTGGGACCCAAACACCGCAGTTGTATTTTTCATTACTTCAATGCATCGTTTTGGGTTACATAATGCTCGCAGAAAGGTAGTTCCGATATTTATCGACCTATTTCGATACTAAGAAAAATTAAAAAACGAATATTATGTGTATTTTGGAGCTCAAACCGCCATGTGGTTTAAATATCATAGTAATTTCAGATTATTTTGGAAATATGAAGCATACTGACACCAAATGTATTTGTTTACATCGAATCCCCAACTATCTGACCCGTACACCGACCACGCGACTGTATATAGTGATTCCGTTGAATATCGGGTAAAGTGATGTCAAATATCTTTAAAGTGATGTGAAACACTCCGGTATGGTAATCAAACAGAAATGGAGAATATTTTTCAAAGTAGTATTTTTATGTGTACCCATACCATAGTATGGTACACATAGTGTCGGCGTCCGGATTGACCACTCGTCGTTCGTCCGTCCGTCCGTCTGTATGTATGTCTGTCCGTAGACACTTTATGTATGGTGCGATAACTCGAGCATTTTCTAATTGATCAGAACCAAATTTTGTATATGAGTTTCTCAGACCAAAATACAGATCGAGTTCGAATATTGGTTTGATCCCAGTTTTTTTTACGGAGTTATGGGCCTTTTTTGAGCATACGATAACTCAACAAAATGTTAACTGATCGGAACCAAATTCGGTATTTGAGTTTCTCAGCCCAAAATACTGATCGAGTTCGGATATGAGTTTGATAAAAGAAAATTAACAGAGTTATGGCCCTTTTTCCAAAAATAAAAAAATAAAAAAAAATATTATTTTCAACTCCTTGCTCAATTTACAAAAAATATATATATATATAAAGTTGTTTATTATCAATAATTACTGAGACTCATTTTATCAGTTATAGCTCATCGCTATCGCCAATGTATGGGTTAAACATCTGCCGATCGTGATCGGCCTCTCGTTTATAGATAGTGAATCAAAATTCACAGCACACACCGTCATTCTTATATATTAATCAAATCTTGATTGGTCGACTCGCATATATAAGAGAATGCATTGGCACAGGGCCCTTCTGTTGGGTAAAGGGTTAAACTTTGGTGGTATCTTATTGACTTTGATAGATAATGCCACTGTAATAGTAATGTTTACATAACCATGGTTTCAATATGCGAAATCTCGTTATTGGAGAGTTAATTGTTTTACAAACTTTAATTGTTTTTAAATATGTTAATTCACATGAACCCACTTCGAAGGCACTGAATCCCTTTAATACGTGCATGAAAAAACGTCTAGAAACAGTGTCAATCATGTGACTGTACAGATAGATAACGGTGACTGTACAGGTAGATAACGGTGACTGTACAGGCAGATAACGGTGACTGTACAGGTAGATAACGGTGACTGTACAGGTAGATACCGGTGACTGTACAGGTAGATAACGGTGACTGTACAGGTAGATAACGGTGACTGATGTTATACAAAGGATATATATATATATTACGGCAATCAATATTTCATTAACCGGGGCCCAATTTGAGACTTCATGCAGCAGTCCACGATGCCTTCGTTTTTTTTAATAAGGGACCTGTAAATTGTCTGAAGGCATTCGTGGTGGAATACAGTTAAAATAATAAAACAACGTTTGTCAAACCATTATTACCAAGAGGAACTTCTTATTTTCATTATCAACAATCCTTCAGTGACGAAATTTGGCATGTCGAATTTATTATTTGTAAACACCAACTGTAACAGTCAGTAATGTTTAAGTTTTTTTTCAACAAACAATAACTCTAAAATACAGACAACGCTGATTATGATCAGTTTCGGGGCGCTGTGTATTTCCTCATTAAATTATTTGCAACGGAAAACGGCGGCACTCCTGTCTCCTTATGTTATTTTCTTGATATGTAAACTATATATTTACATAGTGCGTTACACTAAATCATGTTCGGTGATTGGCCAACTGCAAATTGGGTCACCCGTTTCGTACCCCAATAACACAGACCGTAACACAAACACGACGTCACAAATTGTTGACCTAATCTGACATAATCCCTAAAAGCGGTCAGAAGAATAATTTGGCGTGCTTTTAAAAAATAAGCCGATCACTTTATCGTCCCAATGCGCTTTGAAATATTATATTGGGCTGACTTAATGTGCTAATGGGCTATTCTCAAATTCTCGGCAGATTTTGTGAAAATAAATACGAGAATAATTGAAATAAATTTCGTGAAACCCGCTTCGTGGTTCACACAATGTACCAAACGACCACAGTGCCATACCCCCCCCCCCCCACAATAACACAAACCCACTACATTAATTTCTTAAATAAACATTATTTGTAACACTTTGCTTAAATTTTCTGGCAAATACCGTAATGAGTAAATTTTTTACACCTTGAGATTCGAGAAGCAGATACGTTTTAGGCGACATAAGCTGACAAATACGGTTGCGTTTCCACAGTTAAGTATTTTTTATTTTTTTTATCGGCCAATTTTCAATAACTTTCTATTTACATTGCAAACGCATTAAGGAATTAACGTGCACTATATATATACCCATGCACATTCACATTGACACCTCCCCAACACAACTGCATTAAAATTCTCGCTATGTTTTGGTAATTATGTGCGATATTAGAATTCATGAAATTATTCACGTGTGCTGTTAGAACCCGGATGGGAGGTCTCGGTTTTCGAATTGGTTACCTTGGTTACCGAAACTATGCTACATGCCAGTTGGACACAAACACCACAAACGGAGGTGTAATGTCCGTTAAATTTTTCAACGAATTGCAGCAGAATTATTGTCGGTATTGAGATAATTGGTGCGCAATTTTGCACGCGAAAGTTAAATCATGATACGATCACGATGTTATCTTCACTGAATTTTATATCTGAATCACAAACAGTTTTATAGGTACGCGATATCAACCCAAGCAATTCTACACAAAATCATTAAATAAATAATACATGGCGGTTTTTCACAGCTACTAACGTTTATCGCCAATAATTATTTATGGACATTCGATCGTGTCAGCATTTCCGAAGGTAGGCCATTGACTTTATGATTTTGTACCGCGAACGATTGCGGAATTTACGTCTCCCCAACAACGACAGAAGGGGAAGCATATAAACACACGAGAACACAATGTGCATTGTCTACAGACACAATGGTAGTTAGTTCATTCAATGGCGTGGAAAGGAATAAAATAACGTTTCACATTGATGAAAATATACGAGCATTTATACGGGAGGCCGTGTGATTATGAATCCATATTGGCAGATTGACTATGCACGTACGATATATAAATACCCGAGTATATATAGGATGACATACACAAAACCTTCCAATGAACAATATCTAGCTCGTTTGCTTCTATCATATAAGCTATATGTACATTTTCAAGTAACTTCCATCACCATGCAAACTAAGTGCGACCCAATAACATGAAACATCGTTCAGTATATTCTGAGTATTGTTCAAAGATTTATTCTATAATATAACGCTTTTTGATCTCATCATAATCTATCTGGTGAACAATTAGCTACACGAACACTGTTTATTGCTATAAACATGCTGCAAAAGAGGACAATTTTTGTTTTCCATGCGACAATTTCTATTGCTTCGGGAAGTCACAACACATAAAACTCTTATCATATATATTATCATATATATTTATGCAATTTCTATAACACCTATATGTACTGTAGTGTGACCGTCTTCTCGGACTCATCCTTGTAAAATAATATGTTTTGACTAAGGATTAGCACATGAACGACAAAAACTGAGAGAGCCAATTTCAAAAACTAAATGTTATATATGCATATATACTCAGAACAAGTATTCCAATGTTTAACCCTTTACCCAACAGAAGGGCCCTGTGCCAATGCATTCTCTTATATATGCGAGTCGACCATAGGTCGCCTCGCATATATAAGAGAATGCATTGGCTTAACACATTAAAATTATAAAATTGTTAAAGAATGTAAGAAAAAATGGTAAAAAGTGTTAAAAAAGATTTTTTTTAGGCCAATGCATTCTCTTATATATGCGAGACGACCTATGGTCGACTCGCTTATATAAGAGAATGCATTGGCACAGGGCATAACTGTAACTATCACAATGTGGTCAAGGAGCCGGTTCCAATGATATCCATATTTGTATGGTTCTATTGAGACAGACCGAAGATATTTTAGGCTGTTGAAGCTTTATTTGGCCGGTTTTGGCCGTTTTGTTGGGTAAAGGGTTAAATATAAGGTTGCTTGAATATGTTTATTTTCAGTATATATCAACGAAACTGAATTTGACTTTATATCTCGAGATGATCGGATACACGGGTAGCTGGGTGCAAACGAGCGAAAGGCAATTTGTGTAGGCAATTATACAACATTGTGAAGATTAAGCGAGCGAGAGTTCATGTCTCTCATTACTTGCTCCAAGAAATTCAATGAAACATGCTAATGTATGGGTGATAAGAGACTGAATCTACCCGGGGGTATTTTTCTCCTACCCGGTTCGTAAACGTTCCAACTTTTTGCGAATCATATCGGGTAGATCTACACGTCGCGTAGCGGGGCGATAATGCGAAATATGCAAATCACCTTCCTTTTCTTTTCATCTCGGGACGGCCTAATATCGACAACTCATGTAGTAATTAAAAAGCACATATCTGAGTTATATATTAAAATACGATAAATGATGTGTGACAGACTGACGCCATTTATCATAGAGAGCAAACCCTGATTAGCATACTTCAACTTGGGTATGAGGTTCTACACGGTTTCATGATGAGCAGAAAGTGGAAACATACCCATTAACCCTCTCAGTGCCAAGTCCGATTTTTGTATCAACCCATATTTCCTTGATAATTGTTTTTATTTATTGATTATAATAATGTGATACATTGATGGAAAGAGCTCTTAGAGCTCTTTCCATCAATGTATCACATTATTATAATCAATAAATTTGAAAAATGGGTTGATGCAAAAATCGGACTTGGCACTGAAAGGGTTAAAGGGACCCACGACCTTAGAAGTGGATTCATGTGAAATAAGATAATTTTTTATAAACGTCTATAATACAACTATATTATCAATAAATTCGTTTTAAAAATAGAACGACTTTGTTCTAAATTTCTCAATTTAATTCAATTTCTTTATTGTCTCCGTCCACTTTTCTGTGGAACTGGAGGTAGACATTTATATTACCATATATATAATGTCAACAAACGTTTAAAATAGTGATAAATAAAATAGGAAAACTCGCACAACTGAAGATTAACAAATCCAACGTGATAATATTCGGAAATATAATTAAATACAAACTTGTAGCTGGGAAAACTGCACTGGGACCATGTCCACGTACACGAGGGCATGTATGTAGATTCAATTCAATTCAATTTTACGATGCGAATCTGGCTAATTTCAACATGTTTGTTTTATTTCCGTCATTAAAAAGAATTTTAAGTTTTTCATATAAGTCGGATTACTTGGGAAGAATGTTTTCAGATAGGTTCTTCGGAGGACTAAAATTCGTTGCATATGAATTTTGCATGCATATAATGGTATTCGTTACCAGGTGTAACCGCAAAGTTAATTGGCAATGTGAACAAGGAACTTCTGGGGTTTTCCAACTGGAAACTTCAATAGGGAGCCGATTATATCTAGTTCCCAATTAGTTCCCAGGTATATTATGAACTGAATTCTGGCGACAGTTCTAAACAATATTTCTCTATGCCAAAAGATATAGAGTATATTTTGAGCTCTGGGCTAAAGTTTCGTTCCATGATTGCAAGTACTGGTCCTTCAGCGACTGTCCAACATATCGGACAAGGTATTCACCACCACCAACCGACGGTAACGAGATTTCGCAAATCGAAACCATTGTTATGTAAACATTACTGTTACAGTGACATTACCGATCAATGTCCAATTGGTCCAATAAGATACCAAAGTTTAATCGGAACGTGACAATAAACATTGTAAATGATCAACCATTGAAAAATATTATAAAAATAATATTTAGACTAAAATATTTGAACTTAACTACATGATTAGCTATGTTTGTTGACAAATCACTGTAACAGTTCTGTTAACATAACAATGGTTTGATACATGCGAAATTTTTCGCTATTAAAGAATTTTCAATAACTACTGTTTACATAAACATTGTTTCAACGAAATTTCGTAATTGGAGACATTTCGATAAATAATATGTGACCCGCCATATCAAATCCAGTCGTAAGTCGGGATTTTTTTACCCTGTGCCAATGCATTCTCTTATATATGCGAGTGGACCATAGGTCGCCTCGCATATATAAGAGAATGCATTGGCCTAACAATTTTTTACAATTTTAATAATTTTGTCTTGTATTCTTTAACAATTTTATAATTTCACCCATACAGAGCCACAGACAAACATGACCAGACGACACTCTTCTATATGCTTCTATATATGTGTGGGGCTCCCTGCAGGGTAATGGATGTTTTTTTTTTTATTTTATGTCCTAAAAATTGTAAGAAACATTTATTTAAAAAACATGATAATTTTTTTTTACACCAATGCATTCTCTTATATATGCGAGGCGACCTATGGTCGACTCGCGTATATAAGAGAATGCATTGGCACAGGGTAAAAAAAAATTGCGAGTTATTTTAATTATGCTTTGCATGATGCCACATATATATTTAAACTTACATTATGTAGTTTGTAGTAGAGGCCACATGCATTACACACAGCGTCACCGCTCTGATTCCGCCGCCACAGTGTCGTGGTTGTTGTCCCACAATTCGTGCAGTTTGTGCCCGCTCTCTTAGAAGCAGACTAAAATAGAAAGGAAAAATGTGGGTTTTGGTGAGAAAAAAAACATAAGGCATAAAAATTGTGCTGTTTCGGGTAACAGAGAGAAAAACTTTAGGGCGGGCGGGTGGAAATTATTTAGTTTATACATAAAATAGTATATGGTCATGCTATAGAATATATCAATAGTCCCCTGGCAGAACAAATATATAACATGGCAGAATGAGGACATTACTATAGGTATGGGAGGGATAATGAAGCCTTGGTAGTGTACAGGGCACCGCCATCTTTAAAACAAAAACACCGACTTCCGGTGTAAATGGTGCAGATCGGCGACTGATCAGCACAGTTTTGCTACGAATTGAGATCGATAATCGCTAAAATATGTCGATCAATACGCTAACTATAGTTCTATATTGATTGTATCTGTCACAGAGAAACTTACTCATGTCATATAATTTATAAAAAAAAAAAAGGGTCTGGACTATTCTTCAGCATGGAACAATAAAGAGCGTTCCTTGTTAGCCTATTACGTATATTGTCAAACAATTAAAGGGCCTTGTCTGCATGCCAGTAAAAACAACATGAATTTTCTTATGATTTTGGCAAACTTCGTTTATTAATCGACAAAATTATACTGTCCCAACCGTCAGATCATGCGTACATGATTTTTGACATTCAAATGGGCCATTTCCGTTTTAAAATGGATGGAAAATCGTCTTCAACATTGATGAGCTGAGAAATTATCGCAAACTTAATACTATATGATGTATTTGTGAGTTTCGTTGAAATTCCGAAACCGTAATCATAACAACGAATAGGGAAAAACGACAACAATTAGAAAGAACGCAAATTCTAGTGACGTATAGTACCCTATTCGTAATAATTATTTGTCGTAGTTCATTATGCGCAAGGTGGCTAATGATACAATTGTAGACAGACGCATATCAACATATACGTTGAGTAAATTAGCATGCCTAACTATTTCAACATCAGTCGTTTTGGTCAAGATTTTCAATTTGCATGACAAGTCAAGATAGGTAGCAATGTGATACATTTTTTCATACCAATCGCAACCAAACGTTCAAACGGTATCTGCATGACATTTGGGTGCGTGAGAAAGAAAGAACTTACCCGCCATTCTATGAACGTAGATTGTCGTTGAATATAATCTAGATCGCGGGTTTGAAATCAACAGTTCTGTGACCTAAATGTTGATTTCTATAGAACGTTTAGTACACGCACCAAATCGTATACGCGTGCTCCCGCGTAAAGTCTTTCAGGTGTCATTTGGTCCATCTGAATATGCATTAAAATGGGTCAGAACCCTCGAGTGTTATCTTCGCGAAATCGGTGTTGAGTTTGAAACTAGTTTGAGTGGAGCGATCACAGTCTTTGTTTAGTTCACAAGTTGAGAACTTCTGAGGCAATGTTTTCGTTTATAGGCTGCAATTTTCTTTCGATCATAGTACCGGCGTGATTATTCTACCAACAATGTCTTTCTTATATGTAACAAAATTGAGAACATAAAAGAATATTTAATCATAATTTATCTACAATAAATGTCGTGTCAGCATAGGTCCTTGCATAATTGCAGCGCGGTCACGTGACTCGTGCAAACATGAACACGGCAAATGCAGAATTGTCCCAGTTGTATGGATTCACAAAGAAGACAAGAGAACAGCGTTGCCAGTGATGTGTCGGGAAATACATGGTCTTTTGTGCCCATGTAAAAGTGTTATCAGTAGGATCTGTTTTGAATCGTACGAGAAAATTGGTTAATTACTGGTGTGGTTGTACACAAAGACAGTTCTCGTCACATTTACAATTGGTATTTTCCCGCTTGACCCCAGCCATCGTTCCAATCGAACGGACCCTGTGTCTGAAGTCTAAAGGGAATTGCAGCCGAGACATGTTCCTTTTACCTTACTCCGATATACCGAGTTACAGATCGTCTGTTCATTCGGTGCACTATGATTGATCCCGTTCGGCCATTTTTTATTTTAGTTACTTGCCAGTGGTTTAATTAATATAAGCACCTGGTCGATGATGTATATGTTAGAGAACCGTCGGCAGGTATACGAACATGCAGGGGATTATATTTCTGTCGATGAATTCACAAGTGTGCATGTATATATCGAACATCTCTGCTTCAATGCTCCGATAGTTTTCCATCGCAAGCTAACATGGCCGCACACACACACGCCCACGCATTCCATCTGATCAAAGACATGGTACCATAATAGCAAACTCAGACATCGGTTCCCTCTTTTAATGAATGCTTTATTCTCAGCCATATGATAATATGGAATATGAGACAACATATGTACACATATATACACAATTGAGTACATGCTAATACAATCAAATATTTTTTGCAACATGAATTTGAGCTAATTCGTTTCCACATTTTCGGGTTGTCATGCATATATTTCTATCAGGAAATTAAGTCAATTTGACTTAGTATAGTTGTTTGGTTCATTGAATTTTGGGTTTAATGTTGTTTCCAGTAGTTACGTCCATATTACGCTATCCGGTTTAGTGACAGGGTAAATACCACATACACTATTCTATTCTATTCTATTCTATTCTATTCTATTCTATTCTATTCTATTCTATTCTATTTCTACATAGATAATTTCATTAGGAGATCAAACCACAGCCAGCAGATACAGGAGATCAAACCACGGCCAGTAGAAACAGGAGATCAAACCACGGCCAGCAGAACAAGCCAAGTGAAACCTTACCCAGATACACGAAACCGGATACGCTCCATTTACATGGAACTCAGTCTGAATGGGACCAGCTTCGCCGTTGCTGGGAGTGGGTGACCTATATGACGGTTTAATACGCTGTTCAAATTATCGACGATGGGGGCTGCCGTTAATAGTATATAGTTAGGACCAGAAACCACAACCGTTGTACGTTAGGTATTATTTCAACACGCTACTCGGCCTATCAAGTTAATTATTCCGAACATATAATCAATGACAATAGGGAAATTAGACGTGAAAAAAATGAACACATGTAAGATGGAGTAGATAAGATTCGCTGATGCAGGATTGCCATCGACAGAGCTAGCGGGATGTGATCTTTATCTGATACACATAGACAGACATAACCTTTTTGTGCAGCGAATAACAACCACAGATCAAAGGCAAATAGTGGAACGAATCAGCGCTCTTATCAGAAAAATATACATTTAATAATTTCTATCCCGGAATATATCTCCGAAAAATTACCGATAGATAGATCTCCTGACTGATATTCTAATTATAACAGTGGTCTTTATGGGATGAAATGGTTATTTTCAATTCTGGCGATAAAATCAAAATTTCCATAATTGTAATATGAATATTCCTGACAACGATGTTTCTCTTTGACTTCAGCAGCATACATTTTATGAAAATTGATCAAAATTAGTTTTTCCAATTTGAAGGTAAAAGCTAATAATGGACACGAGCAAGACCTGTTTTGTGTCACGTGTCAGGCGGGCGCCGGGGTGAACATGACGCCAGCCTTCTGGGAATGGAGCATTGTGGTTCTCCTTTGTGGCGTCGAGTGTGACCGCATTTTGTCACGGAGGGTTCTTTCCGAGTCATTCATATCACGCAATCATATATACCATGCAGAATCGCGTACCATTCATCCGAAAATATCACAAAATGCTCTTTTGTGAAATAGTAAAATTTCGAAGGATGAAATATATTTTTATTAGCGTGAGACTGCATGCTATATATAATTATTCATACATTCACATATACATGGTTGTGCGATTAGCTGCACGTTGTTGTCATTTCTTATCTCCGCTTATTATCGCCTGTGAGACCCAGGAATGTGGCTAAAGGATACCAATGAGGGTGTCCAGCTTACAATGTCCATCTTCACCACCCCTGTTTGAAATAGACCAATATTTCGAAGTTCGAGACACCCCCCCCCCTGCCTCGGGTTAAAAACTTTCCAACTGGTACCATAAGATTTTCAACTTTTAGACTTCTAAAATCTCAGAACCTGGCACTTCCCTTTTGTTGATGACCATTTCGGTAAAAAAAAAATGGTAAAATATTCGAAGTATATAATTATGGTATAAAACAAGAAATTCCATTCTAAATGCTTGTTTGGAAAATAAAATTGTCAAAACAATTTAAAACCTATATAGATTATTTGGTCAGGTAGAACTACCACAGTTGGTGGTGGGGGAGTCGCGTGTAAGACACCCAAACCAACAAATTGCATGTATATATACTTGGTTTTGGTTACGTTAGTTTTAGCATCGTTTGCGCCAGTCATTTAGCCAAAATCAGCAAGTTATCAATGTTATTGGCCGCGGATTAACCCTTCCATTACTGGAGCTTCCTGAAAATTTGCGAAAACCCTGTGCTAATGCATTCTCTTATATATGCGAGTCTCCCATGGGGAGCCTCGCATATATAAGAGAGTGCAATGGCCTAACAATATTCACATTGACCTTGTAAGCCAGTACTTTTAATTATATATATGCGAGGCTCTTTAATGCATTGGCACGCGATCTTTAATGCTGTGCCAGCGCGACTCCCGTCATGAAAGAGTTAACATCACCATATACATTGAACACCAATCCGTGCTTATCTGGAATCGAACTCCCTTCGCAATCACTGAACGGCTTATAGCGACATAATGCATGTTACCGACTGAGCCACAGCACACTCGCAAAGTATACATATATATTGGCACTGCTGGGAAACTTCTGGGGTTTTCATGTTATTTTGATTTATTTTGTGATGCAATGGGAAATTGAGAATGTATATCCAGGATTACTAATCCAACAACAGCAGGTTTTCTGTAACCTACGTTGGTCTTATCAAAGTAAAGGGACGTTCTATTAAACACACCCGACACTTCTCGGCTTCCGTTTAGGTCTGCTGATATGGCAGTCGCCATTTGATTTCATCGTTATCTTGAAGCTGAAGCTTGACTAAACAAAGCATAGCCTGGTGGTTTATTTTTTTGCTGACGAAAATACGATGATCCATTCGGACGTACTTGGTCGGATGAGAGTGCTAAATCTCCACGATGCCCATGTATTCGGGAGGTTGTTCTGCCAAACCCTACATTGTTAGCGTGTTATAATGGATGTATGGTGAAACATATGGCAAAACCTTTTGTCCTTTGCCGACTCAAAATATCATCCTTAATTCAAAGGAATATGCCACTTTCTTAAAGTTTACATTGTAGTTCTTGAACTATAATCTGTCAAACTTATCGAACTTCAGATGAGCACGTTAACATTACTTAACAATTTATTATTACACTTCATGTCATTTTGCTTTCGTGCTCCGCACATGTGCAATGAATGGTTAAAGGCCCACTTAATTTTCGAATGCCCAGATCACATTATACAAAATATATTCCATAGTATATACCATTTGTAAGAGGATCCAAATATATATATATATATTCCACCAGAAAATACCACCAAAAAAAACAGCTGTGGCCTATTGGATAGATTGAAATTCTCAGATTCAAACCAAGACTTCCCCCGTTATTTACCCCAGAATGCACCATAATTCACAACTAAGAGATATAGTTATCCCCCTTCCATTGAGAATAATTAACTGGCAGTACAGGCCAGATCGAAACTAAGCACAGAACACACATCGATACCTGGACAAATACAACATGTAACATAAACTGTGAAAATGTAACATGTTCATGCACAATTTATTCGAGCGGATATAAAAGTTGATACAACAATGTTTTGGAGCTTCCTCTTTCAAATGGTATATAATATTGAATATGGTGTATATAATGTAATCTGGTTATTCAAAAATTAAGTGGGCCTTTAAACTAAAGACAATTTATTATTACACTTGATGCTTTCGTGTTCCGCACATGCGCAATGAATGGTTAAAACAAAAATGAACCTACCAGTCTGCGTTTTGGTTTGATGAGTGGTCGGTTTGCACCATTCATCTTATGGTATAGACCACATGCGTTGCACAGGTAGTGACCACTGCCATCACGTCTCCACAATGGCGTCGACGTCGCTCCACAGTTCACACACTCCCTGCCCTCTGCAAAAGAATCAGGCATTGTGTCTATCAATTGCCACGCGTGCATGGCACAGTTAACAACACATTTGCATTTTGTGTGATAAGAAAATATTTGACATTGGTATATATAGAGTGATCATACAACTGGACGATATATAATCAAATAAGTTCTGACATAGCTCACAGACCTGCTCACAAAACTCTTCATCTTATAAGAAGGCACCACTCTTGTGAATTTAAACAAAAATTAACATCAGACTATCAACTTGAAGGAAAAAATAATTATCCGTTTAACCAATGTTTGCTATTGTACTATAACAACATCTCCTTACCCTCACAATATGAGAGATATTTTCCAACTATGTAAATCAAAGTCGTTTTAAAAAAAACCTCCAGATTTTTTTTAGGTAGGTCGATTAAGAGTTTGACAGGAAATATTTGCAAAAACCACACTGAATTATCTAGACTATTAACTCAACTAGGGTATGCGCTCAGTCTACCATCTGAAAGCATGGCTGTCTGCGTGAAAATAAATCAAACATTTTTTACTGCATATTTTTTTTTGGCAGCCATTTTCAAGACTATTTTTTTATCGGGTAAAGGACCAAAACAACACAAAACGACTATTTTTTTAAAAGGAAAAATCACCATAAAACTACATAATGTCTTAAAAGATGAATCAATGTTGAGTGTTTATGTCTGCCAGATTATTGAAAACGTGTTTGAATAATATTTATGTTGTTTTGGTCCTTCATACGATAAAAACAAGTTCTGCAAATGGCTGCCTAAAAACTAAATATTCAATGAAAAATAGGACCCGCCATATCAAATCCAGTCGTAAGTCGGGATTTTTTTTTACCCTGTGCCAATGCATTCTCTTATATATGCGAGTCGACCATAGGTCGCCTCGCATATATAAGAGAATGCATTGGCCTAACAATTTTTTACAATTTTAATAACTTTTTCTTGTATTCTTTAACAATTTTATAATTTCACCCATACAGAGCCCCAGACAAACACGAGCAGACGACACTCTTCTATATGCTTCTATATATGTGTGGGGCTCCCTGCAGGGTAATGGATGTTTTTTATTTTATGTCCTAAAAATTGTAAGAAACATTTATTTTAAAAATATATAAAAATTTGTTAGACCAATGCATTCTCTTATATATGCGAGGCGACATATGGTCGACTCGCATATATAAGAGAATGCATTGGCACAGGGTAAAAAAATCCCGACTTACGACTGGATTTGATATGGCGGGTCACAAATGTTTGATTTTATTTCTCGCAGACAGTCATGATTTGAGCATACATTGGTTATTGAGGATAATGATATTCCCCTTCCAACTGATAGTTTGAAATTGAGATGTATTGAAAATTCACGAATGGGGCGCCTCCTTAAATCAGGGACTTGGCTTGACGGCCAACTACACCCCCTTGAAGCAGACCAAAATATCCGTTCGAAAAATTCCATTGTCACTTCCTCCCTTGTGTTGGAATTTTTTCAACGGGAACTGTATCTCAAACTTTCCAAGACCTCTATGGTTGAAAATATTTGACTGATTGCAATTCCATGCCAAAGATTTGATAAAAAGTTGGAAAATATTCGATTTAGGTCTAAAAACATCAAATTTAACACTAAATACAGGTTGCAATATCAAACTATCATGCAGGACAAATTCATCCTATATATTGGTCTGAATTTTCCGACTAATGATCTGGCAAGCATGAAATTTCTAACTATTAAACATATATTGGTCAAAGTTCTTGGATGAGACACCACCTATATCGGCAAGTCAGTGTATGGAATATATATCTGTACACAATCGGATTCAGCTGGGCGTACATGCATACACGGTTCCCAGACAAAGTATTTCCAGCAAAGTAGCTCGAAAATAATCTCATGTGCAGAAGTCCTGTGAGCATAATGTGGTAAGAGCATGCAGTGTCTTAAAATATGTGATTTCTCTCCCCGTATACGACCGATAATTGTATATATTTACATAGCCAGCTGTGTTACACTAAATCCTGTTCGGCGATTGGTTAGTTTTCTGCCAATTGTGTCACCCGGTTCATACCCCAATAACACAGACCGCAACACGAACACGACGTCACAATTTGTTGACCTAATCTGACCAAATCACTAAAAGTGGTCAGCAGAATAATTGGGCTTGCTTTTTAAAGTATGGCCGAATTACATCCGACGCTAGTTATTTATATCAATCACGTTATCGTTGCTAAGTGCTTGGACGTCTTATATTGAGCTGATTTAATGTGCCGCGTGGGCTAGTCTCAAATTCACGGTTCACACAATATGCACCAACGATCACAGCGGTTAATCCCCAATAACACACCTACTACATTCATTTCTTAAGCAACATTTGTTGCCGGGCAGAATTATTGTGTCCAAAAGTTACTAGGCAGAGTTATTGTGTCCACAAAAAATCTCAACTTTAGTAAAACACTGGGAAAATGAAGGCTTACTAATCCTTTCAATTCATCAATTAAACAAGTGGTTGTCCCTCGGGTGCTGGTAAATGCCCACGGTCAGTAAATGAACCATGTACAGGACTGAACCCAAAATTTAAATAAATAAAGAAGGATAACTCTAGAACGGAAAATACAAACAACGTCATTTGGGAACTCTTTGAAAGAAGTCATGGTGGCAAACTTCCATACCAAATTTCATTCATATCTGATAACCCATGCCTGAGATTATTATGTGCCTGGACGGACATATATATACCCATTAACGGACAGACGGACAGAGTCAATGCAGTATACCTCCCACATTTAACTCCCACATTTTTCTTAAAGAGTGGGGATATAAACATTAAATCAGCGAGAATATTAACAGGGGTCAATTCTCCCGGTGAGAAATGGCTATATATAATGAACGAACCCCAAAGGACTGTCACTATTGGTATGGTGATATTTGCCCGCAGCAAAGTCTGTTACATAAAACATGGCGTCCCGCAACCCAGAGAATCTGAGTAAATTATCTGCAAATCGAGCGAATCGGGTGTTGTTATTTAGCGAAACGCATGAAACCATCGGGAAAATGAAATATTTATACAAATTATGTTATCTGATCTTTAGCGATAAATCCCAATGCACAAGCTATGAATTTACAACGGGTCACACCAGTCAGGCTTATGATTCACTGGTGATGGATACAAATGATCTCAATGCTTCATATCATCTTCCGGGCATGCAGGGCAACGTGACCTAATCAGGTCACAAATGTATAAACAATGTATGAGTATATATATATCATGTTTTATATAAAATAGACAAATAAATATGTTTAAACTAATCAGGTCACCATTTAAACGGCCATATAACCTTCGAATTTAAAGCCACATGGTTGTTTGATGCCACAAATTATGCTTGTATTGGGGGATATACAAAAAAAGCTCAACAAACACGATGCATACTCTTATATACGGACTTCAGGCTCCTTGGAAAGACTTTTTCAAGTATTTAGAAACTTTAGTCGACTACTGATATGGTAAAATAAAGAGAGTTTCTCTCACTTTTGTGAGAAAAATCGAAACCCAATGAGGAAAATTGCTATAATAAGTTTTTTGTCATTGTATTCCATTCTGTAGATAGGCAGTTCGTGTATTTATCGACCTATCTTATCACTTCTTCCGAATTACGTAGAAATAAATTGGAGGTTGAAATAAGCCATTCAACTCTAGACCCAGTTTTTGTTTAGCTTCTACGACCGGACTAAGCTGATCGTTATGTATTTTGCTCAAAGCAACGCTTCATATATACAGCAAAAAGTCTAAGCAAATTTATAGAAATATATCAACTATTTCTACACGTAACTTTGCATACAGCAATCGGTAGAACGCTCTCTATTCGAATTGGCTGTGTTAATATCTCCAATATGATTGTGTCATGGATGTACTACCAGCATATAAGCGTGGAAAGAAGGTCGTCTCCGTTTTATAACATTCTCGTTACTTTTCAGCCAAATTTAACATGTAGCCTAAATATTACAAGTATAATCTGTAGGACATTTATTATTGACACTGATTTGGCGGCTCGCTACATATGCCTGGCAGCTAATTTAAGTCGTTAATTCAAGTAGTTAATTCAAGACCCAATGTTTTGTGATGGAACAAGTAAACCCCACGTCGATCTGTGAACAGTATATTCTTTCATATATGTAGAATATATAGATCTAGAGCTATTCGCATCAGAAATATAGATCTAGAGCAGTTCACATCAGAAATCAATTGCAAGCTCTGCTTCGACAAGGTATATCGTTAGTATAATGGCAAACTGTTTTTCGTTTCGGTAGTTGGCACAAAATAGCAATTTGCGGATCGTTGGGTGCCTTCTCTCGAGGTGGGCCGTATCGAGATCACGAGATAGTGGACGAGTTCGAGATCAATGCTATGTTACAGCGTGAATTCTTTGTTCCGCGTTTTAGTAATTACCATCGGCCGATGAAAATCTCGGATCTGGAATCGGGATATATGGGGAGGCGCTCTTCTTTCGGCACAATAACACTCCCCGCTAGTATACGATCAGTGGGTTGTGAGTGACTTGGCTTATCTTTTCGGATCGAAGCACACATTTAACGGTTTGCAGCAGATCATTTCCTGCTAATGAGGTAATAAGTCGACCGTTCGAAACAGATTGGTGATTGTTGGGTGATAAGCAAGTCACTCTGTACACAGTGTAACAGAACAGACAGATTATCCAAACAACGCGAGATAATTCTGCCCATTATACCGTGCTGTATCTACTGTCATATTCCAGGAACGTGGAATCTCCGCTAAGATCTCGCGCCACCCACAAATCAACCAGCTCCACCAAACTAATTTCGTGAGCTTCGACTTTTTGCACCTGTTGAAGTGTCACGTGTTATTATACCGTCGTATATAATCGGAATCAGGGTGGACACCAAACAAAATACATGTGCGTTATTTTATAGGCGTACCTTCCCTCCAAAGTGGAGACTGAAGTAAAATCAAATTTTTTTCACGAATCGTGCCTATATATCTACATTTGTGTCAGCTCTACAAATAACTGTGCTGAACATAAACTAGCTACACCGTCCCTGAAATACACGTGTTAAACACAACTAAATATAAAACTCAACTTGACTTCTACCTAAACAATAAGCAATGCAATGCAATTTGCAAACAGTGAGCCGAAGTAATCCAGCTGCATGCCATTGCCATATATACTATGTAAGAGTGGATGAATGATTGATAGTTTCTTCCAATGAAGGAACTGAAATTGGAATGCCCGAAGACAGTTTGCATGCGATTATAATGCACGCTGCTTCATTCCTCTTTCAAGCCTGTCCGCTGATGAAGGGGAAAACATCGACATGGATGTGAGTTGGTGCTACAAGACCAGCTGGTCAACACGTGAATATGACTTTTGCATACTGATCAGGAATATATATCTATTTGCATTCATATCCATGCGCATGCGAGGTGTACTTATAATATGTTTTTCCCTAAATGTGTAAATACTATTTATTGTTGTGTATATATGAATGTTGTATATGTGCTCTCCGGTGATGGAGGTTACCAATAAATATAATTTCTTACCTGTTGTTGTCTTTGTCTTGATTCTCGGTTTTGTCGAATTCGACGGTGAAATTTTCAATGAAGTAGAATCCATGTGCAGTCCGAAGGGACTAGATTTATAGTCTGAGAAGGGATGCGACAGGGTTGTATTTGGTAGCATTTTGCTTCCATAGTCACGTGACACTTGTAGAGACAGACTACTGTTGAAGGGACCAGAATCAATCGACGAAACTTTTGGTTCTGACAAGAGTTTGTGTGACTTATATTTGCTGTCTGGAGTTGAGTCCCTTGGTGGTGTTGGCGGGAAATTGAAGCTGGCAGACAGGTGCCCTGACGACGATTGCGCATGCGCATGTGACACTTTATCGGCAAACGGGTTCATCCAGGAACCCGTGTGGTGGGGAACAGATGCTGGCTCAGGTTTCTTGAACCAGGGATAAGAGAACGGAGTCCGACAAGAGGAGGTGTTTCCAGAATCTGAAATAGATGGTAGAAGTGAGCTCAACGATGAATAAGCTCGCTTGCCTTGTGAATCAACTTTCGGTGGTAAAGGTATGCCCTATTAGACAGGTACCAAGTTATCATGTTCACGTGAGTCAGTGAAGTGGAAAATTAACAATTTATTAAATGGAATTTCTGCTAGTATATGTGGTTATAAATTTCTAAATGGGATATGGGAAGTCTGTAGAGAAAGTGTGATACAGCTCTTATATATATTCGATACCATTAATGTGAACAATCATTTAGATAAGATTGCGGGCGACCGCTGGTTCCAACAGCTTGCTCTGTCAGCGACTGGTTGTTTTCGTGTGCAGTGGAGTTAGTTGTCAGAGACAGCAACCCTGTTTCAACCATCAAGAAAACTGACAACGTCGCCATATGATATATTTAGAAACACCTAACATAAATAGGTTGCCCTTGACTTATTACGCTGTATCTCAAGAATCATGAGGTATAGGTTGTCGGAACATTTTACATGAATATACAGTATGTTAGGTCTGATGTAGTGAGTACCGTCTATGTGGTGGTACATGTAGTGCTTAATTCACAAGTAAAAAAACACCAACGTGGATGCCACACATTAAAGCGCCATCTACCGACGTGGGTGCCACACAGTAAAGCGCCATCTGTACCAACGTGGATGCCACACAGTAAAGCGCCATCTACCAACGTGGATGCCACACAGTAAAGCGCCATCTACAACGTGGATGCCAAATATCCAGCATACGTGAACATATTCTCCCTTAGTGAACCCAGTAATTTGTGATGTTTGTGAAGTGTTGGCTCTTCCCATTTAATTGGTGATTGTTCAATCGTCTAGCCACTCGGTGTGTCATCAGTTATCATTAAAATATGTTGGTCACGTATATAAGAGATTGTCTTTGCAACGTGGCATTGCATTTTGATTACCATGCACTGAAGATATCCTCGAGAATATCAGGGAGACATATTTTTATCATGTGTGTAGCTTCTGACGCGACGATAAACGCCAACAAACCAAGCCACCATAAAGCGCCATCTACCAACGTGGATGCCACACAGAAGCCCACTTGAAATTTGATTGATAGCTCTGCTTTCATAATTATGATTTTGTTACTCTCAAGACCCCATCTTCAATCAATTGTATTAGTTTAAAATATTTTATTCAAAAGATCAATTCACATTAGCAACTAAGCCCTTATCTGAGTATTTGTTTAGAATTTAATAGGTCACTTTGTCTTGGTCTAAGAGGCAAATTAGATTTATAGACGATGAGTCTTTTAAACCCATTAATTTGTTCCCGATTCGAATTGGTAACATTTGGGAACCTTACAGAGAAATCTCTCTCACCGAGCTCAGTAATTGCTGTTTAGCTCAGACCGATGTGCGGCTTGAACAGTTATTGTTGTCATATGGCCCATCACAATAAATAGTGAATTACCGGCCTTGTTTCTTTGGAGTGGGCTTGAGAGAATAATGTATTGGTGGTAGTTTCGTACACAAGTAAATTCATACCCACGACAATGGGATGTGACATCGTGATTTCGGGTGACCATTAATCCTTCTGAAGTGTGTCCCATGTGAGACATCTATAATATCGTTTTGGAGTGGATTTATTGCGTTCTTATTCATGTTTTGGCGAATGATTTTGGTTTCCATTGTCAACATCGGTGACATCGTGAGAAGTAATGGGGTTAAAGGTGCATTTTGAGTTTCAAACTAATTTATCACAAAACCTATCATGTCTTTCATTTAGATTCCAGTGTACGAACCCAAAATATTTGGAAAAACTGCCGTATGAAATTGTTAGAATTGTATACCGGGTACTTGTACAAGAACCGGTATCTTTTTCGATAAACCATGTATACCCTTCAACATTACATTTTAATTTTTACAATAAAACGACCTGTTTATACTAAAGTTTACTATTTTGAAAATTTGGTATGCCCATTGTGTTAGCTAATCAATTTTCATAACAAAACACACATTCTCCGTTCGTTCTTATTTTCTTCATGTTGATGATTTCATTAATCATTTATTTTCCAAATCACCATCGATAGAAACATCTGACGTTACAACTATATTACTTAAAATTGTTTTAAAAGATATATTCTAATAAAAATGGTGTAATGTTCTTTAAAAAATAGCTTCATGTTGTTGACGCGGTTTACAGAAAATAATTGGAGAGAAAAATACTTCCTATAGTGTTAGAAGCTCCTATATATATTGACTGTTCTCTCTGACTCAAAATTAATATTGTATACCCCGAATCCATACATATAATATTAACGAAGACATAAACCATCTGTAACATCCGTAAGACGGATCTATAATATAATACATCCGAGTGGCTGACATTCAGGCATATTGTTGTTGTTTACTAACAATATTCGGAATAATATCGCTGATATGAAAATCCTGACGAATTCCCCCGAGCAGAAACACGGATACAACTGGCGATTTAATATTCTAAAAACATCCTTTATCTTGTGGATAAACATGTTATCTTGTTTAATTGTGTCTCAATGCAGACGAAAATAACGTGGTCCATGCAGGAGTCAAATCGCAATATACAATATGGTTTCATGTTGCACTGATGTAGGCTGTTTTGTTACATATATAAACCGTTTGATGGTGGTTGGAAAATTTCTTATGCATGCAGGATTCCACACAGAAGCAGTATATATATTGTGTGTGTGACGGTGGGGGGGGGGTATGTGAGGGTGTGTGTGTGAGGGTGTGTGTGTGTGTGTGAGGGTGAGGGTGTGTGTGTGAGGGTGTGCGTGTGTGTGTGAGGAGCCTAAGGAATATTATATTCGGGACAAATAAAACAAGCGATTTCAAAACGACGTTTAATATCTGGATTGCGTAATTTTGAATAAAATTATATTTATGAAATCAATTTATGAAATAAAATCATAATGGCACGTGAACATTAAAAAAAACATGGTGATCAAACAACATCTATAGGTAAAATTTCAAAACAACATAAATATTCAAGTCTCAAATTAAAACGACCTGGATCATTAAAATTTGAACTTCCAAATTTGGAAAGATGAATAACTTTAAAAGATCGATAGATACATGGGATACCTAACCACTCTGAAAATGTTCCAAAATCATAGCAAGTTTCCAGCTGTATTCAATAATTCACACCGACCTGAGACAAACGCTCTTTATTTTACCATATCAAGAATATATTTACAAGCGCCGCTCTTTTTGGTGCATGCTGAATACAAAGCAATGCGTGAAGTTAAACTAGTTACGAATCCGGAACTTCAATGAATATGGTATATGTAAATGCATGGGGAAGCAAGTGTTCGGGTCGGTTCCCGAATATTGTTAGGTGCAAATAATAATAGTACGGTAGTAAGATTATAAGTACAATTGGCACAGGCTTCAAATTACAAATTTCATATTTACCATTATTGGGCAAATATTCGCTCTTTATCATGGGGGTTCTTTTGACTTTTGTCTTTTTTTAAAGTCGACATCTGGCAATAAAAACCGCACATGAATCGACTCATAGGTTCTATCTTCTATTTGGGTACAAAAAACGTACAAACACTAGTTTTATGGAGTGTCAAATCGAATGGGAAATCTAAATAGCAACTCGTAATGTCCAGGTCTAAAATGTGTTGGCTTGTTAGACGGATAAGAAAAAAATGTTATGCAATATATAGGCACTCGCAAAATACACACAGAAGTGGCCTCGTTTCCCCATACACACTCTCTTTGTTAATGCCATATTAGGATATGTATAATGACTATCGCTCTTTATTGTTACATTCAGTTGAAAAAAGGAAAGTATTTTGTAAATTATTTTCATTTCAGAGACGATAATCTCAAATCTCCTCCACTTCATACATTTCTACGAGCCAACAGCAAACAATTAATGTGGTTAATTTGATATATGAACATCATGATTCACTTTAAGAAACACATTCATTGTCAGATCTGAGTGTGGGCCGAAGCCGAAATCTATATTATTGTCGGAAATCTGTATCATTGAATTGTATGACAAGAAACAGACATATTCTCAGCATCTCTATAATGGCGGTATCTGCGCTCTCTGTGTGAAATTGACATATTTGTTTCCGATGAGTAATTTTGGCTGGGTTTTTATTCCTCCAAAATCATCGCATTTGATTTGAGCAGCGTGTTTCAATGATAACTCATTTTCATATGAATTTTACCAATAAACCATGACGTGGTATCGTTTTATAAAACTGTCTTCACTCACAGATAAGCCGATATTTTGCCTGACTATATACATTGCGTATACTATATACACTGTCTATATACGTGTCTCTGATTCAAGCATATGATATGTGAATCAATGATTGGTGTTTTCGATTCAATCAAGCACCACCACTTTGCCAGCTTGGCCAGCATATCTTGTTTCTGGGATGTCTGGTATGTCAAATTGCCATATGCACCCCATTTATATGGACAAGACCAAACGGCAACTCTGATATCCAATCTGATTTGATACTATAATTATACACCCGTAACGAGTTATGGGGGTGTATATATCGCCACCCTGTCCGTCGGGGCGTGCGTCCGTTCGCCTGAGAGTGCGCTGGTGATTATAATTTGGGGAAATATGGCTTACAAAATAGATTTGTGAGGTAATTTTGTACTAGTGAGTTTCAGCTCACAAATCATTAGACCAATCATCATTCAATCAAATCATTGAACGTCAACGCGTCCACTCCAGACGTTTGTGTAATCACAGTTTTGACTCAGATGACCAAACTGACAATAAAATTGATATTAGATTGATACCATATTTCAACAAAGATCTCAATATTTATTGATTTATTGACTTTTAATATATCGCACCACACTCAATTTGGCGTACATTCACTCTATACTACTACTAATATGGTCTAAGTTTTGTAATTATCTATATAATTCATAATATACCCATTTTTCTCCATTATAGTCCTCGCGTCACCGGTATAGCTAGGCAAAAGGTCCATGATGGAAATAAGTTTTCGGACTTGTTTATGTATTTCCAAAGACTACTGGTATCCCTATATGTAGGCGTCTACTTTGACTTTCCAATGTGTATGTATATCTGCCATTGAACCTGGGTGTCATCCCGTCACCCCTTTACAGCTTCTACGGGAAACATATGGTCAGCGAGTCGGGGTCGCTGCGTGGGCTTACCAAGCTAAACCACCTCTTATAGTTGCAGTGGGTGGTGGGTTGGTATCCGAGTCCAAGTGGTATGACCGATGCGATTAACTCTTATAAAACATCCCGAATTGCATATTCTAACAAATAGCCCACCATTCAAGACATCACAATAATTTATATGTATGTATTCATTTATAATATACTATATATAATTGCATCCATGTGACTCATGGATATTACTGTTTTAAAATGTAAATATGTATGGAACGAATATGTTCGATGAATAAAATAATTCATTCATATGGTTAGTAGACAATTCAACCCAAACAGTAAGCGTAAATTTTGACTATGTTGGTGTTAAACCAGACAGTTCATCTTTAAGACCTCCGCCCTTTAATTAGAATTCCCCAACTGAACAGCCGTTTAAATTGAAAAGTTTACATATATACAAGACAAGATTGACCCAGTTCAACATCAATGATTCGAATGATTAACAATTGTCAATGCATATATTCCATGTGCAGATGCTTGCAAATGAATGCAGCATGTGTTGCCATTGGGTGAGTGTGGTTTTTGTATAAAATGTCCATCTGTTGTTCCCTGACGTTCAACGTTTATATGAATATGTAAATTTACAACAGCTCCAGCACTCATAATGTGTCATATGATTCGTGTCAATAGTTGACTATACTACTGTACATTTTTAACTGTTCGGGTTGGTCTGGGGTTCAGGGATAATGGCATTGATGCAATAGCATCGTGACAGCTATAGATCACACTCCCGACTCTGGCTAACGCCCGTAGAGATCATAGTCCACCTGTACAAAACCTGGGAATATTTTGATGTTTTGACAAGGTACCTTATAAAGTCAAAAAATACGCGGGGACCATATTTCTTTTCATTATATGTTCCTCAATAATGTACTTCATTGTATATGTGAAGGTCCTAACTAAAAGATTTCATGATTTAAGTGATTTTGTAGGCAATTTTGCATTGCGTCACTTTCAAGGAATTTCTCCTGGGTAATTATAATTCGGTGTTTATTGTGATATCAGCTCACAAAAGTCACAGAAATGCATGAAATTTCGAGCTGGGACCATCACCTATACAGTGAATTACATTATCAAGGAACATATAATAACAAAGAAATATATACCCCTTGTTATTTTTTCGACTTTATAAGGTTCCCTGTCAAAACGTTCCCAGGTTTTGTACTGGTGAAATATAATCTCTACGGGCGTTAACCCTTTACCCAACAAACCGGCCAAAACCGGCCAAATAAAGCTTCAACAGCCTAAAATATCTTCGGTCTGTCTCAATAGAACCATACAAATATGGATATCATTGGAACCGGCTCCTTGACCAAATTGTGATAGTTACAGTTATGCCCTGTGCCAATGCATTCTCTTATATATGCGAGTCGACCATAGGTCGCCTCGCATATATAAGAGAATGCATTGGCCTAAAAAAAATCTTTTTTTAACACTTTTTACCATTTTTTCTTACATTCTTTAACAATTATATAATTTTTAATGTGTTAAGCCAATGCATTCTCTTATATATGCGAGGCGACCTATGGTCGACTCGCATATATAAGAGAATGCATTGGCACAGGGCCGTTCTGTTGGGTAAAGGGTTAAGCAAGAGTAGAGATTCATGAGGTGATTTATCTTGGCAGCATAATTCGGGAGCTCGTGGCATCGGGTATTGTGACGACTCTGATCCAAAATATTTATATATAGGGTTATTTAAATCAGAATCCATAACTATGCGTTCATCGGCTGACAACTTTGCCTGACACATTTATAGGCAATTCGCCGTCTATGACTATATACTTTGCTAGGATTTGAACAATAAATTACTTGCATATATGCACCATCGTTGACAATATGAACAATGAGAATATTGTAATTTCTTTAGGGGTTTCGACGCCTGAGTTATGTCAGAAGGTGGAAAGTTTAGATGGACATACACAGAAAAACTACTTAATTGTTAAGCTATAGTACACCAATTGAAGGAATCTGTGTTATCTGAAGACCATATCAGGCATATTAAATAACATTAAAACTGTCAAAAAGATAACTTTAATCATAGTTTTAGAAAGGACAATTTGGAAGAGCGTTCTCGGCAAGTATATATATACAAATTGAGTGGAAATGAATAACTTCTATAAAAACGTATGATCTGAACTATAGTAAAAGGCTTGAATAGCAATTTTATTGGAGTTCAATGTTGTTTCAAGACTCCCCATCCTTATGTTAGGGGTGTGCTGGATGATAGTGAACATCCATTTTGCAATAATTGATATAAACCTTTGGGCTGAGATGAGTTTTAGCCTCACTTTTAGGTCATATGTTCATAACCGAATTCCCAGCTTACCCGCTATCTCTAACACTGTGGCCTTTTACTGATGGCTCATAGCTTGAGTGGATTGACATGCATACCAAAATTCGGCGATAGTTCCGTGATGTAACAGTTCATGATAATGGCTTCTCATAATTTCTAGCACACACCTAACATAATGTTGAGATTATTGAAGCAGTATTGAACTGAATTTAATTTCCATTCGAGCCATTTGGAGACCCCTATACACAGTTGTTCTTCAACATGCATGTGCGACAACTTGCATTTTCCATAGTCGTACCATTCCATACCGCTCACAAGTCATAAAACAATCGAATACAAATTGCGTTATTACGAAATTTACCACTCAAAGCGGTACATTAGATAGCCATCTGTACAGAATTTCATGGAAATATGCGATGCAATGTTACCAGCTGTGTGAACGTACCTTAAAGGCGTTTATACTCATCACTGGAATATCTTCAAAGCAACCCGCAATGCGTATATGCCCAAAGGAATGGGTGATACTGATTTTGCCACACATACAATATCAATGTAGATATGGACTTTTTTCAACTCAAATGGCTTTTTCTTAAAGTGGGGCAATTTATATATATAGTTGTTTAAGAAGCGTGTTGTTCAATCTGATAGATTTGCGATTTATAGCCTGCTACATCGACGATGAAAATGCATGACTTAATTGAATTATCTCTTTAACGGGTTAAATTTTGTTTACTTCAAATTGTGCACAAACTGTATATATAGTACACGATTGGCATAATTTATGAAAGAATGCATATATACATAATAAATTCGTGACCCCTGGAACACTATGCGACAGCCGTGGCTAATTTTTTCACCATATTTAGACTTATACTTAATTTCTCGTTCCGATCCCAGTAATTAGATGTTAGGTTTTTTTCACTATCCCTCTCAAGTCATGTGGCATCACTGTGCATGTGGATTTCTCGAAACCTGTTTCCATTTGTCAGATTGTTATGGATCGTTTTATTTAAGTTATCAAATACGTCATGCAGGTAGGGGTAATATACTCTTGATGGCTGTTATATAACTTTTATTTATTTATTAATATGTTTATTTATTTATTCATATGTTTGGGTCATTCAGAATTCTAAGTGTTCTGTTAAAATAAAAAATATGCAGCGTTGTCTGAACTATACAAGGTTTGGACATTTTCATATTACAAGATATTAATCAAAATATTTATAGTTTTTCAAGAGAACAGTTCTGCATGCCTGTTGCTGGATCTGTTACTCTTTTTTTTGGTGATCGATGCATGCATGTTATAAAATGTGATATTAGATTAACCACAGTTATACAAACTGACACAAAAAAGCATATGAATTAAACGTTCTCTTAAAATGTCCAGGTTAAATATATATTCTGTTCTTTGTGAAACTTTGAAAGGTGTTGTATATGAATATATAGACATATATATAGACAACGGAATCCCATGTTTGAACTTGCTGTTACCATAGAAAAAGCAGCCCTAGTAACATTATATGATGTCAAAACAGACTGGCCATTTTCCCGCACTGAATGATCATTCTAACTATTAACGTGAAGATTGTGTTCAAACAACATTTACTAACCCTATCATATATGACGGGGATTCTGGGTGTGTATGAAGGTGGGGATCTCTCTCCACTGATAACACTCACAACAACAACAATTTCAGGAAACTTTTTTCATGACATATTGCTTTCACCGAAACAAAAAACATATGGGAAACACTTAAAGATGTATGGTCCGAATTACACCAACTTTTAAGCCAATTCTCAGTTTATAACAGACAGTTGAAAAAACTTGCATGATTTGTATAGCACAGACCTCGCGAAAATTAACAAAATCGTCCGTCCGTTTTACGTTGAAAACTAGTAAAGTTTATTAATTGAGAACGCTCTTTATTATCTACCGCGTTTGGGAAACGAATGCATGGACGATATTTTTTTTATCAGAGACGATCATTGGAACTTTCCCTGACAAAAATATAAACCGTTAAAATTTCCACTATTTAAAGTTGATATCTGACCTTCATAACCTCCTGATCATGGGCAGTATATTTTCGTGTGTATATATAAAAAACGTACCGATGGTAGTTTTATGGTGTCAACACGGGTGGGACATATATCTTTAAAAGTGATTAAAGAGATTGAAATGGTAACAATTGTCCAGGAGTCTTAGTTCGTATCTAGAAGAAAAACGAAAATAATTGTTTTGTGGCAAGAAATTAATTTATAAGCATGATTATATCTTTGACTCACGAATATCATTAAAATGCAGGAACGATATTTAAATCGTATGAAAGGTACTAAATTGTGTCATACTCACCAGAGCTACTTCCATAGCCATGCATGGGCCGTGAAGATGACTGGATGGCGGCGGTTGAATTAACATGTCCGGTTGAGTTATAAAACGAATTAGTGAAGTATCCTCCAGAATCCTGCGATTCAATAAGTCCTTGTGTTGGTTGTGAGCACAGTCCTACTCCCGTATGTCTTCCACTGTGAGTGTCAGGCCTCACCCACGGGGAAGCATGTGGGTCTCCCACTGACATATTCATCTTTGTATATTACAAGAAAAAAATCAGTAGATCTTCACTCCAGTGATAACATATGTCAGACTTTAAGCCGACGAAGCAGCAATTTGATGCCTTTCCGTAGATAGCCGGATTGCTTAAATCGACACGATAAGCCGATTTTTCTCCTTCCACTTATGTTGACATTTGGATCTCTTTGTCTTAAGTATATCGATCTGAAAGCATAGAATAATTATTCCATCAGACATCTCGCTATATACCAAAAAACTTATCTCGGAAAAAATGATATACGAGAACAATTCTGAAAATAACCAAACAAACAATACCGTTCTTGTTTTCGTCGAGTTCATCTTATAAGATAATACCGTGTGTTTCCCAGTGCCCTCGATGAATTCGATGTTGGTTGCTAAGTCCGCGCAATGCCAATGTTTTAGTAACATTTTAACACAATTTGTCTGATCGCAAAGCCGGCTAAAACCAATTGACAGAATTCTTAGCTAAACTGGCTATGTTTCCCCCGAATATATACGCACCGCAATAATCTGAAATGCAATCAATTGAAACGTTTATGGGTCTTCTCAATCAGATCTAGAACCATTTCTTCTTATCTATAAGGACTCGGTTGTCCTTAGACGCGTGTCTTTATATTCCAAAGATTTTGTCACACGACAGACAACCGGATCCACAAATTGAATTATCGGATTACATGAAAACTATGATTTCCTGATAGATCCGAAACTTACGAACAATAACTCTGTATTAAAGCAGT
Source organism: Siphonodentalium dalli (assembly GCA_032622095.1). Taxonomy (NCBI): domain Eukaryota; kingdom Metazoa; phylum Mollusca; class Scaphopoda; order Gadilida; family Siphonodentaliidae; genus Siphonodentalium; species Siphonodentalium dalli. Next base: position 69,345,885 of record CP136061.1, read on the forward strand.
CAGATCAGCAAGCAGATTATGCAAATCTAAAAGTTGGTGTGGATTTTGTACAGTCGATCCGTAAGTTAGATAAATTTTTATGAAGGTTCTGATAATTTTCCTTATTGTATTTTGTATCTACTAGATAGATCACGCCCGCTAGCGCAATGTCTACCAAAGCCGACTAATAGAAAAATGCGATAGCGGCGCAGAACACGCCCACAATGTTATCTATCGCTCGGAAATGTATTCGTTGTTGAAAATAGCGAATAAATTTATCGTGGTGAATTGACAGGCCGTGTTGTGTTATTCTAGAGATCAATAACGAAGGGAGATATTTCAAAGAACGCTGGCTCCGGGCTCTCGACTCCGACAGAAAAACAGAATTGATGATTGTTCTTCTAACTAAACAAGGCTATAGCAAAATAAACTGTAATTTCCCCGTCAACCAATTGTTCGGGCCTCCCGTTCAATAACTTTGCTTGTGTTCGCTTTGAACGGGCGTACTCGAACGTTTTCGAACAATATGGAGTCATCAGACCGAGTACAGGGAACCAGTGTTTGGTCGTTAAAGGACCTTAATAAATTTTAAGGCTTCGCACGAAGCGAGTAACATAAATACGCGACATAAAACTGTCATTCCCTGGGAGTATGTATTGTTCCCTAACCTGCAATTATGATTTCACTTCTGAGTCTATTATGTGTTTTTGGTTAGGGATACTAAAATCAAGTACATTGCACATACAATATAGATTTCTATGGCAGTGCGATTCGAACTCAATTTCAAAACTACTCAATCAAAGGTTATTTTGTATGGGACATATAGTACTGAAAGTGTGTTCAACTTTGCAACGCAAATGCCAATATTTAAAAACTCTTGCCGAGAATTGTTTTGTGTACGTTCACACACTGGCAAGTTTACCTAGCAATTTTACAGTTAATGTCTCGTAGAGGGCTGCAGTGTGAACAACAAACTACTTAAACGGACATGGCTCATTCGAGCTTCCAAATGTTGTCAACGTAATTTGGAAGGATCTATAAGATAGGTTGATAAATACATGATCTATTGGTATACCAGCTTCACATACTCTGAAATGTACTCGCCGTGGTCACAGAGCAATTTTCTGCCTGTTTTCAATTTTTTCGCACAGAAGTGAAATAAACGCTCTTTATTTCTACCATATCAGGAATATACTAACAAGGAACGCTCTTTTCTGTTCCATGCCGTTCACGTGCCTGTTGTTTGTTTGTGACCCAAATGCCGTGCTCAATTTTTAAAGTTATATTTTTATGAGGAAGTTCATGTATTTATCGAGACATATATTAGATACCGGTAAATTTTCAAAAGCAATTTCTCACTGTTTATTACATACATGTACACGAAGTGCGATTTTTGTTATTCTATAGATTATTATACAACAGACATTTGTCTTAAAATATATAGGAAGAATCAATCGTGCAATAACTCGTGGCATTTCGCCGCCCCAAATAAAGCAATAAAACAGTCGAATTCAGACATTCTGTCATTCCAGAATGCATCAATCAAAGTGTGCAATTGATATGCATGCAGAATGCTGATGCACTTTGCAGAATTTCATGAACTTAAAATGAACAATCGTGGCAAATGAATATGGAATACTCGTGCAATGCAAGTGCAAATGAAAGAAATCGTGATCGTTGTTTAATCAAGATGTACAATCATACAACTTATGGGCTTTATAAAGCTAAATATTTAAATTGCATGCATGGTCCGCTTCGAACTCATATTATTTTGACCTCAGTCGACTATATATAATTATGGACACTATTCTGTGAAACTACGCGGGCCCTATATATAGATAATATACCGGTTATATATATTCACGAAAAAAGCGTGGATTGTTTTCTGTATAAATTGTACACCATGCAGACAAATTGTGCGAAGCGCGGAATTGCGCGAACAATTAACGATTTTATTTGAGTGACGCCGATGCCACAATATCTTCAACCCGGATTCCGGAAACGATCCGGATTTCATCCGAAAATGTTCTTTTGTGGGATCGAGATTCGACCCACATTTATTGTTTGTCTGTTATTACGAGTTACATCCGGGTCGTAATAAATAATTAATGCTCTCTATATATATATTCCAATTTTACTTGTTTACATTTTTTTGACTTAATTGTGTGCGAATAAGATAGTTATATCCAAATAAAAGGTGGCTTTTGGGGGGGGGGGGGCGGGGCTTTGGTCGGTGGCTTTTTTTAGAGAAACAATTTGATTTTGGGAACAAACATTGAATCAAAGGTCGCTTTCAATTGTCTGTGTTGCTAATACGCCTATTTGGCCCCCGACGTTCCGTCGGAGGACTATAGAAATGACCCTCGTCCGTCCGTCCGTGTGTCCGTCCGTGCGTCCGTGTGTCCGTGCGTCCGTGCGTCCGAGATTGGGTACCTTCATGGTGTAATCAACTCCTCCTACAGTTTTAAACGTAGAGATTTGAAACTCTGGGATATTGTTCCTAACATGTTGGTGATTTGCAACATCTATATAGCTAATCAAAAATATAATTTTTTCCATATTTTTGGGGGGGTTTCGACTTAGAAAATTTGGAACATTTTTGCCTTTTGGATGAGATTGGGTACCTTCATGGTGTAATCAACTCCTCCTACAGTTTTAAATGTAGAGATTTGAAACTCTGGGATATTGTTCCTAACATGTTGGTGATTTGCAACATCTATATAGCTAATAAAAAAATTCATTTTTTCCATATTTTCGGGGGGTTTTTTACTTAGAAAATTTGGAACATTTTTGCCTTTTGGATGAGATTGGGTACCTTCAAGGTGTAATCAACTCCTCCTACAGTTTTAAATGTAGAGATTTTAAACTCTGGGATATTGTTCCTAACATGTTGGTGATTTGCAACATCTATATAGCTAATAAAAAATATCATTTTTTCCATATATTTGGGGGGTTTTCGACTTAGAAAATTTGGAACATTTTTGCCTTTTGGATGAGATTGGGTACCTTCAAGGTGTAATCAACTCCTCCTACAGTTTTAAATGTAGAGATTTTAAACTCTGGGATATTGTTCCTAACATGTTGGTGATTTGCAACATCTATATAGCTAATAAAAAATATCATTTTTTCCATATTTTTGGGGGGTTTTCGACTTAGAAAATTTGGAACATTTTTGCCTTTTGGATGAGATTGGGTACCTTCATGGTGTAATCAACTACTCCTACAGTTTTAAATATAGAGATTTGAAACTCTGGGATATTGTTCCCAACATGTTGGTGATTTGCAACATCTATATAGCTAATACAAAAATATAATTTTTTCGCGTTTGCATGCGTTTGTTCATCGGGTTGTTTTGTCCAAGAAATTTTGCCAAGAAACAAATCCAATCATGAAGTTTACCACTCGAGTCGGGGGACATGTGGTCTGCGACCTTTTATTTTGTTTGATTTGGTCCCAGCATAATAATTAAATTTTATGTCTAGAAACACATAGCCACGATGTCGAAATTCTGAGTAGAAAAGGGCATAACACCATCAAAAGTGGTCGGTTGTAATTTCGTCATATAATACTTTTTGGTGTCAAAATAAACGACTATATCCACGTTTCTGTTTTAATATTGCTGGTGAGCAATTTCATTGTGCGTTCCTATATATAATTTGTCTGAAAGTCTTTCCTATATACCTCCGTTTTGCAACCATTTGTAACTTCAGACCAGTTGATGCATGCCCATTTGAACAAAGCTACAACGATATCCAAATCAAACTTATCTAGGATATTTCAAGGTTTTATGGGTATATTTTACCTTTGCCACACCACACGGCATGCCCGATCATTTCGTGGGTCTCTGCGTGGACTATACACAGGCGTACATAATGAAAATATAAACATAAAAGGTCATTACTTTTTGAAATACAAATTGTGGGAAATAGATATCTATACATTGAGCAGTTCGTCAGCGGGCAATATCACTTTGTTTAAAGACATATATTATGCACTTGTTCAGGTACGTGAAACTGGTAAGTTAGTATTCAGACACCATGACAACTGCATGGGGGAATGTAGAATTCTACTAACATAACCGAAAATCTTAAGCAAATCGACCTTACCACTCCAAAGAAAACATCGTCTGAACTACGCTCAAATGTAAATATTTACTTCTAAATTCGGGACGCAACTATCGGCGATAAACGTACGAAAACGATTTCGCCATCGAGAGTCACTGCATTTCATTAATATATAAGAATCATGGTGTATGTGGCCAATTTAGATATACTATATATATATTTGTAAAATATAACTACTTTGAGGAAGATTATTCACCATTTCTATTTGATCACCCTATACTGGAGTGTTTAACATCACTTTAAAGCCCAAACATAGCATGCACCAACTCATATATAGGGTGGGTCAACTTTTCCCCATGATTGTTGTCACTATGATGAATTTTACGCCATCCCTGGACATATCCTGTAGCATTTGCATTTACATTCTGGAAGCAGGAAGAATCGACAATTAACGAACTCAAATCGAAAGTACTAAAAACGCTCGTTGGTTGGGTATATATTATACGAACATGGAAGTGTAATATTTTCTTTTATATCATTTTAAACATGACCTGCGTGTGTGTGGGTAGCAATATATATGGTATTTAATTCAGCCAGAATTTACAACCGAACATCAGTATTTATTGTATGGGACTGTAAATTTATGTGGATCATATGGAGCGATAAACATGTCCTGTCATTTCATACGGCCATTGTGAATTTCGAAAATTTAGACCATGAAATTAAAATAAAATTCAATTTGTTTGATAATATACTCTAGAAATGATATATATTTCCGGTCATTATTCGTGTAAGCGTCCGAATTAATATCCAAAATAATGTGGATAGCAACCTATAGCATAGGAAGGGGAACTTTTGAAATGTACATTGCTTGGGACAATTGTGGTTTATCCACATTAGATTCACATTAGCGTCAGGTAAATGTGTGGTCAAATCATCCTTGAAAGTTCAATGGGCGTCGTGTCACGAGAATTTTAAAACCACCGTCGTTTGACAAGTAACCTAGTAATTTCTTTACCCTCTTACACACATAGCTGTTCCACTTGGATTGAACGCACCCAGTGATATACTGTCAATGTTTACCTTTCCCGGCCGATTAACAATATAAGAAACCTAAACGTATATTTAGCGAACTTTCCATCTTATAAATCAATAACCCTGTGGTTTTCATGTATTGAGCAAATAATTGATTCTCTTTTCGAGTAATTTATGCCTTTGACAGCTGTCAGCGGTCCCGCCCCCAATTCAACAATACTCCACAATTTCCGTTTTCATTCGAGCATGTTGACAACCGTATGAACATTGCGTGTACTTTGCAATAGTATTAGATTTATTTATAAAATCACGGATGTCAAATGAATCGCTCATTGAATGAATTCTGTCGCCTGCCTTCCGGGTGTAAACAATTAACCTCAGGATGACTTACCTGGCCATTCTTCTTTTAACGAGTGTACATCATTATATGACCATCTTCTGGGAAGGGCGATGTCCCAAATCGGTAAAGAGCAATATCCACAATAAGCCATCGGACGACAGAGAAGCTCCTAGCCACGAATCTCTACTCTGTCTAACGCCCGTATATATCATATTCCACCAGTACAAAACCTTGGAACTTTATGAAATTTTGACAGGGAACCTTATAAAGTCGAAAAAATGACACTGTGAATATATTTCTTAATGATTATCTCTTCCTTAGTAGTGTACTTCACTATATGTGAAGGTCCAAACTAGAAAATGCATGCTTTTCTGTGACTTTTGAGAGCCGATATCGCAATAAACATTCAATTAATTACCCAGGAAAAAATCCATAATTGTCAGAATCTCAAAGCAAAATCGCTCACAAAGTCACATAAATCGTGAAATTTCGAGTTGGGACCTTCATCTACAGTGAAGTACATTTTTTAGAAACACATAATAACAAAGAAATATATTCCATGTGTTATTTTTTCGATTGTATAAGGTTCCCTGTCAAAACTTCGAAACGTTCCCAGGTTTTGTACTGGTGTAATATGATCTCTATATACAGGCGAAAGCCATATTGTACAGATTCATGACATGATATAGAGAAGATCCAGGTTTCCTTATATATACATGCACGAATATAGGGAACGTAATAGATTGTACCCATATTCGTTTATCTCGGCAAGTTTATTATATGCTTGCATACATATAGGTTATGCTGTTTCTACGTGGAATGGATGATTTCCCAATAAAATAAACCCTCTGTGTGGTCAGTCAGCACTTCATCCACCAATAAAGCTCCCAAACAACAACGGGTCACTACTATATATAGTATAGTGTCCGAATTTCTGAAAAGACAACAAACTCCAACAAACAAATTGATTATAGGTATCAAACCCAAGTCCAAAATAAGGTCAAGATCGATTTGGTGTCCGACAGCCAATGTATCCAGAGTTACGACCCTTGTTGAAATTTGGGCTCGATTATCACAATAAAACCAGTTATTGTTGAGTGGATTGAATTAAATATATAGTATGCAGGTTTAGAACCGTAACACAAGTGTTAAGTGTGGTTTTGGGTTCTGTTCCAGGAGTTAAGGATTTGGTTTCCTGATGACAACTCCATGCAGTTAGGGTTTCTTCATCGCCGTGTGACCTTGTGTTTGAATGGGGGATTTATCCCAATGATTTTTCCCAGAGTTATGCATGAGCATTCTTTTGGCACAGAAAAAGTAAATGTTATTGGTTTTCAGATGATATTTCCATTTGTTTATGTATAATTCTGAAATTCACTTTGAAATATGTAGTACTTTGTATTATGCCACACCCGCATGGGGGATGTTCGTGTATAATGTTAGAGACAGTCAAACAAACTCAGGAGATATGTCGACTTTATATATATATGTACGCCCATGCATACGGATATTGTGGGTTGATCAGCTCAAAGTAAGTCCCATGCAGCCAAGAGGAGTATACCATTACGAGAAAAGCCGCCATACAGTCTCACAAACCAATTCAGAATTTGTCTAATTAGAACGTGGTTGGGAAAAAACTCTGCGTTTATCTTTCGCGCAGTAGGGATTATCAGATATGCCATGACAGTTCAAGTGGAAGGCGAATACACCGAACCCATATATGAATCACATTCACTAAATGATCCGAACTTGTTTAATCTTCTGAAGTCTTTGTTTGTATTTTCAAAAACTTAAATTACGCAAATCGCAGCAGTAGGATTATAATTCCTTTCCAATGAGACACTTAGTCTTTTCCAATGAGACATTGCCTCGGGAGAAAATGAACATCTTTAATGAAGAACGACATCCTCCAGTCACTAAGTCGAGATAGCTTATCGCCTTGTTTTGCCAAGATCGATATCATAACGATATCCTTGATGGGGTTTCTCGAAAAATTGAAGTCCACTGAAATTGACAAAATGGTTCAAACAACATGAGGTTTTGAGCTAGTCATCATATATGGTTGGTGGCGTTTCAAAAGACGTCGGGTCTTCATGACGCCGACGAGAGTCAATTTGTCCTTTGTTGTTGTTTAGATCTACGATATTCAGGGTCAAAAGTTAGAAGCTTCTGATTGAAAATCTATGGGAAATGATGTGGCGAGACAATTGAATGTGCAGAATTTCAACAATCGTTCATGTTGGAATATGACTTATTGCTAGGGCGAACACCACGCAGGGCGTAAACGGACAAGCTCCATATACGAACCCCCACTTGATGTGTCTACGTATAATTTGGGAGAATGTATGCGATCAGTTCGATGTATTGACGAATGACCTATCTATATAATATACGGTGTATATTGTCTTTTAAAACATGCTAAAGTCATATAAATTGCCAGCTGTTTTCAATTTAACAGAAACGCTCTTTATTTCACCATATCATACATCGAGTAATAAATAACGCTCTTTTATCCCATGCTAAACCGATTTTTTCTACTTTCATAATAGACTTTTGACTTGAGACAGAAGTCCGTATAAAAAGCCCAGTTGTTCAAATAACATGGATGTTTTTTTCTTCGTGAGCGCCCCTCCCTGTGAATCAATTTGTCCTTTGTTGTTGTTTAGATCTACGATATTCCCGATCAAAGTTAGACGATTTTCATTGAAAATATATGTGAAATGATGTGCCGAGAGAATTAAAGGGTGCATAATTTCAACAATTATTCTTGTTGGAATATGACTTATTGCTAAATATGAGCTGAAATTGGCGTGGTTCATTCGAACCTCCAATCGGTTATTTGAAAGGAGTATATTAGAATAGGTTCGATATATACACGTGTCACCGATAAGTCCGCGTATATAAGTATTTACGGTATTTATCGATAGTAATATTTTGACCCCCGGAATTAACCGTACCGTGCATGTGTAATAACGCCCAGCAAAAATGTCAGTGATCCTATCGCATTGCGATCATTATATATAGAACGGCATGACATACTTATATCAGCTCTTCTCTCTCTCTCTCTCTCTCTCATCTCTCCTCCTCTCCTCTCTCTCTCTCTCTCTCTCTCTCTCTCTCCTCTCACTCTCTCTCTCTCTCACTCTCCTCTCTCTCTCTCACTCTCTCTCTCTCTCTCCTCTCTCTCTCTCTCCCTCTCCTCTCTCCTCTCTCTCTCTCCTTCTCTCTCTCTATCTATCTCTCTCTCTCTCTCTCTCTCTCTCTCTCTCTCTCTCTCTCTCTCGGTTTGTGGGACAGACATGAGATGACGAATCCGTCTTTTCTGGAGCGTGGTTTACATGGGTAGGGCTGTACATAATATAATATTGATGGCGTGTCTATAAGGTGAGAGTGGCGGCTTGGCATTATCATGTCACAATTATTATCACATCACAATTGATTCACGAGGGTTGTTATAAGCGTGTTCAATAATCAATCTACATGTCTGCTTGTGGGTCCGTCTGGTAACTGTATGGCTAGCTTGATTGCATGCTCATATCACCGAAGCAGCTAACCACTGAACCACCACAAAGGCCCACCTATAGTCCCGGTTTCACTGGGACGTCAATTGGGTTTAAACCATGTGTGAACTCAGGAGTTTTAAACTATAGAGATGATGAATCAGGCATGTGTCTCTGTAGTGCATATATACGTCTAATATTGTCTGACATTTAAAGTAGTAGTCGAAGTTACACCAAGAGGTGATCATGGTGTGAAGTTAGAGTGGGTTTTGTCGAATAAGGTGGCACTTATTTCAGACTAGATGATAATCTAAATCCTTTCTTTATAGACTTCGTTCGACATAATCAACTTGCGAAAAATTCGATAACACTCACGAAAGCTGCATGCATGTGTCATTCTAGGAACACTATATAACAACTCTCATAGCAGTCCATACATATATATATGATACCCGGCTCAAAGCTTGTAACGTGAGAAGTTTATGTGGCGCAACAGGCTTTAATATCACTATTCCACTAAAATTTTTATAACTTACAATATTACACAATGCACGGGTTTTAAATATTAAACATGCCATAAAATACACCCGGACCTTTAATTTACAGCGGTTGTCTGTTTATCGCCCTCGAAGGTACACTGGATGGGCGGGCTCCTATCAGTGTGTATGGTGGTGTGGCGCGTCACCGTTTCATTTTTCACAATCCGGTCTTGTTTCTAGCATGTACCCGAGCCATCAAGTAGGAATTGAGGTCTATTATCCCACATAACAAAGCACCTGATACGCCCGAAACGCCACAATAAAATTTTCACGTGGAAGCTTGCTTCGGTTTCAAATATTTCCATGTTATTTGCATAAAATATTCCCACGAACTTACGAAATGTAGCTACTTTTGTGAACGCATGGAAAATGGAGCGTTCATTAAAAAGAAACGAGAGACGCCTGTTGTACATCGCTGATTCCAGCTACCCGAATTGGGCACGTGCATGCGTAATGCGTTGATATGATTATACTCAATGATAGGTGGACAATATCTTTGTATCATATTAATCTTCATTTGGATCGCTAACATCAAAAAGCACCGGTCGTCAGTGTATGTCATCTGAGAGGTTTAAATGATCCCACTACTCATTATTAAGGCTCAGTTGCAGTGTAGATCGTGTTGAATCTGGGGTCGACCTTGGCAACCAGGTACACAACAATTAATCTGAAATTTGATTTTAAGGAACGGGGCGATTCAAAGTGGCAGCACTTGTGCTTAAACTATACAGAAAACATGACCGCCCACCGTATTATATCTATATATATACGTATGCCAAGGAGGTGACCGGGAGACAGTCTAGCTTTAATATGTCTCCCCTCGCAATATACATAATATTTTGTATACATGTGTATATTTGAAAATAAAATATCATATTATAGCCTATATATCCTTAAAGGCACGGGCGGCGTTCGTTGCAGAAATATTCATATTTGTTGAAATCGCCATCAACAGAAGGAATATTAAAATATATATAGTTTTGTTCATATGCCAAACATAATCAGCGCGTAGATAGTATATTGTCGTCAAGACGTACGATTGTGTACGTATACAAGAGCCTGCTCGCGTTACATAAGTTGTGCTTCTGTTTACATAACACAGCGCAATTCTATTGGTTAATCACACAAAAATGATATAAACGCTCTTTATTATTTCCATATCAGGAAAACAGTAACAAACAACGCTCTTTATGTTTACCATATCCGGATCTAAACAAAAGCCAGGAAACGTAACGTTTTTTGCTTTTGTTTGCATAACAAAGGGGGGGGGGGGGTTGACAATAACATACTGTTTATGCCATATTTCTGATTGGCACAAGAACAAAGTCTGTCTATATTTTACTATTCTTTCTGTTTATGGTGGTTTTTGATGGATGTGAATATTTTAACAGCATACCCAGCGCCAAACGCCGCCCGTATCTTGAAATCCCTTTGGCAAATTTATAATAAAATTATAATAACATGTGTTTTAACTAAAATTGAATTGATTAATGTGATTAGAGTTTTCTGTGATATGGAATGCATGCTCTCGTAATTTTATGGTTCATGGTTAAACACTCACATATAAATGTTCGAGTCCCCAGATCATTTCTTTTCCTATTATAGCCACCAAGATGCGGAACATATGTACATCAGTAGTTTCTACTAAACGATAGAACATATATATAGCTTTGAACATATTTTAGGATTTCTCCACACCACCTCTGGTATACGTGGGATTCAGGACATTTCCAGGCGGTAAGCGGAATTCGCATGCTCCACTGTTATATAGCCAGTATTCAGGATTCATGTCCCATCTTAAATGGTCTTAAAATTTGACTTACTTAGAGGGGTTAGTCACAAGCAGTTGGGGGTCATTGTGATTATATATATATATATATATAACCCATACCTTTCCGCAAGTTTATATGACTAACTCTGGGCTCAGTCATTGTGACTAAGTTACACGAAGTATAACTCTAATTACAACACTGTCTTAAATTACGTTTATATCCATTGTTAAATGTTTAACATCCACTGCATCGCAGTTCTTTCAGGTCTATAATTGAAAGAATGTGATGTGAGAAGATAGTGGCATATATCTCATATATATTTTGAAGACCTCTGTCTGTCTGTATGTTTGTCTGTTTGTTTGTCATTTATACAAATCTACGATTCTCGACCGATCGGGACGAAACTTGGTACGTGTGTGTAGTTTGACCAGGCGGTGGTCGTTGTCGTATTGGCGAGCCCGTGCGACGCCCGTGCAGCGCATGCGCAGACGAGATCTCGGAAACGGGTGGAGCTATCGACTTGAAATTTGCTATGTGAATGTATCTTGCCCCGGATACGAATGTTATCGGGTCGCCGAGCCCGTGCGACGCCAGCTTCGCGCATGCGCAGACCAGATCTCGGAAACAAGTAGAGCTATCGACTTGAAATTTGGTTTTTGAATAGCCCGGACAACGTCGGGCTCATCGGCTAGTCTATTATATATTTTGGAAGATCTGTTTGTTTGTTTGTGTGTGTGTAATCGATGAACTCGAAAACGGCCGACCCGATTTCGATGAAACTTGGTATGTGGGGGTATTTTCGGGTCAGGAGTAACATAGGCCTATTGATTTTCAGATCCGAGGTCAACTTTTCACGTGCCGAGGTCAAATCTGTTTTTTACGCTGTGTTACGGGACTTTCATTTGAGTTCGGTGCTTACAAATCGATTCGAAACAGCGCGAATAATAAAATGCCAGTCATAATAATGACACTGTGAGAATCTTTCGTGTTTCCTCTTTCCAACGATATATAATGCGTATGTATCCGTTTTAGTTATCTGCCTCAATTATCAAGAAGAAGTGGTACTATCTCCCATCAGGATAAAAACAATGCGTAACTTCTATGACGTCGTTAGAGGTCATAACGTTAGATCACGTTAACGCTTAACCGGCCGATGCATTTGACTGTTTCAGACGTCTTGGCGATATCTCGGGCACCGATGGTAATTTATCTTTACGTTGTTTGTGTATATGAGGCGCGTTTATATAATTGAGTGGAAATAAAATCGGGTTAAACTGGCGGATTTTTACGGACGAAATTTGATGCATAGGGTATCTCGGTATCCGCTGTGCCGATTTCCCGGTATCCGCTGGGCCGATTTCCACCATTTTTGGGGTGTTGGTGTTTGACCCCACCTGACCTTGAACTTCAAAATGGTCAATTCAAGGTCAAATCCCGGACGAAGTCGGGTCACCTTCTAGTATATATATATCAGAACTTCACCCCACACCAAAGGCTACACTATTTGGATAATTTAAGGTTCTAATTCATAGACACAACTGATATCTTGGACATGAACAAACTATAAACAGACCGCAAACAACATATTTTTACATTTTATATAAGAGTTGTCCTGTTAGAAAAATAGGAAAAGACGCGAATAGAAAATAACATGACAATGTTGTGCATGCTCGGGTTATAAATTCGCCGTCAGATGCACAACAACGGAAAGCTCTCTCACAACGAATGCGGGCATTTTTAGCATGGCTATGCATATAGTATTTTACACATGAATTTCAGAAAGGTAACAATCTTGAAGACAAGGTCAACAAACTATGAGGGAACAAGGCCAGTGCTATAGGGCGTCGCAAAATACGCCCTTTAGCCATTTCGAATTGTACTATCGCAAAATACAATATATATAAACATTTGAGCTTACAAAGAATATCTGATATACCCGTAAGTTCAATGCCAAAATGCGGTCAAATTATAAGTCGTATATATAAAAGGACCATAACTCGTGTGAAACTGATCATATTATAACTCGTGTGAAACTATTTGGACAGAATCCATATTCGAATTTGGCCTGTATTTTTATCTGGGAAACACATACCATCTTTGGTTCAGATCAAATAATCCAAACAGGAGTTATCGATCGGAAATGTTTACGTCCCGACGGACGATACAGCGGACGGATAGACAGACTGATTACAATCATGATTCGAAAAAGGGCCGTAGCTCGTGTAAAAATAACTGGACGGAACCCATATTGGAACTTGGCCTGTATTTTGTAGCTGGGAATACACATACCAACATTGGTTGAGATCAAATAATCCTAACTGGAGTTATCGATCGGAAATGTTTACGTCCCGACGGACGATACAGCGGACGGATAGACAGACTGATTACAATCATGATTCATGATACGACCTTTTTCAAAAGTACGTATAAAATGGACACATGTGTTTTTCAACCTTTAATGTGATTATCCACATAATCCGCCACACTGGAGATATGTTAACCCTTTCTTGGTGAGGAAATTTTGCAAAAACCCTGTGTCAATGCATTCTCTTATATATTAGAGTCGCCCATATAAAGGCGCCTCACATATATAAGAGAATGCATTGGCCTAACACAGTTTACCTTTGTGTTGTAAGCCAGTGCGTTATCTTATATATGCGAGGCTCCCCATGCAGGCTACATCCATCATCTGGTCGTCACCATACGTCATGTGGATATTCGGAGTGAGCTCTATAGATGAGAGCCATCGATTTTAAACGTCAGCAGCCATCTTGGATTTAAAATTTGATTTTATCGGCACACCCTGCAGCCCACATTTATTGGAGAATTGTTTTTTGAACATTTACATGAATGTTTACGATCACCTCTAGTTCGAAAGATTTTTGATGAAAAACATGATTGTCGGCAGCCATCTTGGATTTTACTTTCTGCATGACTAAATCACACACGCCCTTTTGGACACATCCGTCATCCGATCGTCGCTATATGCATATTGATCATCGGGGAGAAGTCCACTTGTAAGTTGGAGTCATTGAACTTTTTTCCAAATTTCATTTGGAAAACATGACCGACAGCAGCCGTCTGGGATTGCACATTAGAATCCATCGGCACACCCTGCAGCCCACTTTAAAAAAAAAAAAAGGATTTGAAAATGTAGTGGTACGTTTATGGTCACCTCTGGGTGGGAGCTATTGAATTTGAACGATTTTCAATTAATTAATGTCATCTGACCGTAATCAAACTTCATTTGGATCTTCTGGGGTGACCTCCAAATGGGAACTATTGCATTTTTTTTCCAAATTTCGCTGGAACATATGCATGGTTGCAATCCATCGATACACACATGCAGTGCACGTTTATCGGAGAAATGTTTTAAATGAAAACAATTTCATCTACACAATACAATTCATTTTTAAAATCTTTTTTGGCTGTCCTTATTTTTACCATTCGATTGACTGGTCAGTATAAAATTAACGCCTCTCTAATTTGAGCTACAGTGTCGTTGACGCTTTCATTTGTGGGAGCTCTATGTCAGTTGTGAGCAGTGATAACGTTCCTCCAATCAGCGTGTTATACACGCATGTACCTGTGAAATTCACTCATACCCCTTACCATTATAGATACAAAACAGGGTCTGTACAAAACAGGGCATGTTTTGTATCTGTCAGTGAATTGTTCACGTGCCTGTACGGTTATATCGGGCTACAAGAACAGCAAGACACTATATACTTCATTCATGCACGGCTAGTTGGCCAGAGCAGGCGATGACAACCGCGTGTCAAAATAGGTGCTTCGAGGCAGTTTGAATCAGGAGTCTGGGGCCCTTAAGAAAGCATCAGAATCTCTTACTGGTCAAACAATATTCGCGGCAGATACTTCAAATGTATGGTAAAATGGCCTCGTGTTGATAGATGTTGATTTCTGCCTGGATAATATTTCAAGAACCAAAACACTTTCCAAGTATATGGAAGATTTAGAATGAATAAACATCTTGATAAATGCTTTTTTGCAAGCATAGCATCGAACGAATATGATGGTCGGTTTATCGTAGATGATCTGAAATCTCAAGTGCGAACAGCGTGAATATAAGAACCGAATCAGGTGTTCAAAGAATTCTCAAAGACAACAGGTCTGAGGCTGAACGCACTGAGCTGAAATAGTCGCTCTGAAACCATGGAATAAAACTATTTAATACCTATTTGATATACCCGTCGACAAATCGCCGAAACATGTCCAGAGATAAGTATCTGAAATACCTCGCTCTGCATATAAACGTCTCCCTAATCTCAAGTAGTAATCTTTGAGACTCTGGGTCATTTGATTCATTCACTTCACAAGAATTAAGAGCAAGAATTCCGCTTTAGAATTCACCCTTCTTCTGCTCTTCTTTCTTCTTATATAGTATAATTTATTTCCCATTTTTACATTCAAGAGACAATTCATTACATGCATGCATAACCAAAACAATTAGAAAATGGATTTTGCAGTACATGCATGTATTGCTTATTGTGGCCATTTCCGATACTTGAATGACTATAAGGATTGCGTCATTTTATGATGAGAATGTTCTCATAGGATTTATTATGCTGCATGTTGCTGCTCATCATTATGAACCCCATGTCCCTGATATAATACACTCACGTTGCGCTATAAATAAGGACATATATGTGACCCCCCATATCAAATCCAGTCGTAAGTCGGGATTTTTTTTACCCTGTGCCAATGCATTCTCTTATATATGCGAGTCGACCATAGGTCGCCTCGCATATATAAGAGAATGCATTGGCCTAACAATTTTTTACAATTTTAATAACTTTTTCTTGTACTCTTTAACAATTTTATAATTTCACCCATACAGAGCCCCAGACAAACATGAGCAGACGACACTCTTCTATATGCGTCTATATATGTGTGGGGCTCCCTGCAGGGTAATGGATGTTTTTTTATTTTATGTCATAAAAATTGTAAGAAAAAGTTATTTAAAAAAAATTTAAAAAAAATGTTAGGCCAATGCATTCTCTTATATATGCGAGGCGACTTATGGTCGACTCGCATATATAAGAGAATGCATTGGCACAGGGTACAAAAATCCCGACTTACGACTGAATTTGATATGGCGGGTCACATATATGTACAATAAATTACAGTAACAATGAGAATGAAATACATGTGCTGTAAGTTGCATTGTGTGAATCGTAACATTCAGTGCGAAATCTAAGTACTGTTAACATTGTGGGCCTCTTTATAGTCCGGTCTGTCATTTCTTTCTGTGAGGATTTCTTCTGTTTCAAGATGAATATTATTCTCTGGATTACACTTCTCCTCCCTCCGGTCAATAAAACTGACAACGTCGGTATCGACCTAGATGCTGAAACATCGATACACACCAAATAAACCATGACCATATCATCCTGGTTAAAAAAAGACAAATGCATTTCTATATATAAATATATATCTGTATTTGATATTCATTTTCTGGTTCTGGTTTAGATTCTCTATCCCCTTCTCTTGGAAGTTTAAATGTGACCTACGTGGAGAAGTTGCACCAGCTGCATGCATGCATGGGGTAATTTTTCTCGTAATCGAACATTTGGGTACACCGAGCAATAAATCCCGTTTCTTCTTTTAGAGATTATTGTGTTCTTCTAGACTGTTTGTATAAATCAGGGAAATTTGATGTTGTTTACCCAGTATATATGATATCGATATATTCGGACTTGGGCGGAGTTCTGGTTTATGTGTACATATTTTGATTTATACAAGATTTATTTCTCCTCCAAATAATATAATTATGAAACATGACGCCAATATATATATATTTATTAATTAGCTATATGTTATCGGCTGCAATAAGTAGAACGCTGCCCGCGTCATAAGTAACAAAACGTCGGCCAATAAGTAGAAAACGCGGCCAATAAGTAACAAAAAGTCGGCCAATAAGTAGAAAACGCGGCCAATAAGTCAAGGTAACGTAAATGACGTCATAAGTAATTAGCTCGATCGGCAAAGAATATTGGGTCGGCGGAAGATAGATTGCAGTTGATTTCGGATGAATTACGGACAGTCACTGTTTTTGGGAGTAAATATTCTTGTACGTGGATGAACTACATGTATCCGTATCAATATCATTCCCAGTGTAAACTGACATTACTGTGAAAGTTATTCACAAAGTTCACAAGAATAAACATTGCTGGAATAATTGTTAATTTAATAAAACACACAATGGTATATCTATGTTAATATATTCATCATGTAAAACAATTATTGCCATTGTTGCTAATTAATAAAATACTTATTAATTGGTTGTTTCCACATTGACCGAGTTATGAGGCCTCGGTCTGTCGTATTAGCCTTCGGCCTGCGGCCTCAGGCCAATACGACAAACCTCGGCCTCATAACTCGGCCAATATGGAAACAACCAATTAATAACATATAATATAGACTTGAAGGGGAGAGGATTGCAACACACATACAACATATAAACAAGTGTACATATTTTGCATCACATTACTCTTGGACAGTCTTGGTTGACCCATTATATAGCATATATAGCATTGACAAAGACACATATAGCTCCTTATACTCTCGGTGACCACATAAGCTAAGCATTTTCAATGAGGTGTTACGTGGGCTTGCCCTATAGTTTATAGGTGGACATTTTCAACAACAGGCATGCACAGTTATTTTCACCGGACAATTACTCGGTGTCAGAAGATACTCCTCTATATATTTTGATATCTGGACTGAGTCAAAAAGAATGCATTGATGGAAGAAAACGAATGTCAGACATTTCTCGAGAATACCTATATGTTCCAATTTATAAATTTATATCAGAGCGGCAGCTAAGATTTATCACAGCAAGTGTTTTCCTGTGTCAGTATCCAGCGAAGAATGCTGGTTGAAATATTGGTTGCGACGTTAATGAATTAATCCAAACTGGTGTTGCAGCGACATCTGACGTGCATGTGGCGATAACTGCTGCTTTGCTGCTGTTTTATTTTTCGCCATTGGAATTTATTTGATTTCCATAGAGTTTTATTAGTGACAGCCATATGATTTTGTGAGAAGTGCGGTGTATGTGTGTGGGAATTCAGAGGAGATTTATGTGAGAGAAGAAGTGCCAACTCGTGGTCCGTTGATACAAACAAATGTGTGCATTTTGGCACATAGCTGCCTTACAATTCTATAAATTGTTGCCCAGCCCATTTCCAAAAGATCGCAATATGTTGTGACTTCAATGTAAATGTGGTTATATATTTCCACTTATATATAACATTTGCGCATTGTTGAAGACTTGTAGAAGTGGGTCAGTATTTTTTGTTAACTTTTAATCCGCAATCTCTATTGAGTCAAAATTGGTATAGGGATTACAAATTTCACATGACCAAGACGAGATCTGGGTTTGTAGATTTGGTTATTACATGACGTATATATCATTTTATAAATGTATTTTGTTTTAGTTAGATATATATACCAACACATTGTTTTAGTTGTACGGTGATTGTTATATTCTCAATGGGGTATGTGTCCATGCAGCTATCTATATATATCCATATTACTCTCTCAATAAATTAAGTATAAAATCACACCTGCCGTGAAATCACAGAAATTGCGTGGATGTCAGAATTTTAGCAAAATAATGTTTGAAAATAATACATATATTATTTTCATACAAACACACGCCTATTTTGCCCAACAAGACAAATTGCGTCCAAACAACTTGTCGAAAAGGGTTAAGGATCTGTTTATCTGTCTGTTCGTATTTTTCTCTCAGACCCCTGGACCGATTTCAACCAAATTTGGTGTGGTGAGTGGTGACTCGTGGTACCCTGCCGGAGGTTATAACGGCGTTATTTTTTCAATAAATGTTTTAAAAGCACAAATAAAAATAAGCTCAATGTGTGCCTATTTCAGAATCAAATAAATGTGAATATCTAGGTTCAATATGAACCTATTTGCAGACAAGATGTACGCTCTTTATATATGTGTTTTCACTGTGGCCTACGCAATCCAATAGTATAATGAGTGCCCTGGCGAATGTTATAACGCCGTTAGTTTTTTTTTCTCAAAATTTTGATTTAAAAAACTTTAATTATAAATTTAAGAAAAAATTAAAATAAGCTCACAACAGGCATATTTCATAATCAAATAAGTACAATGTGAATCTATGTGAATATTTAGGTCCAATTGTAACCTATTTGCACGAGGGTATGTTGCAACACGTTCTTTATTGTGTGTTTTCTGTGCGGCCCGCGCCATCCATGGGAATAACGGGTATAAGTCCACTATCAAATAAGTCCAATATAATGTCAATATTTAAATCCATAAACCTATTTGGGGGCCTATTTAATCTAGTATGCTAATAAACGTAATAATTGTCTGACGTTGTCATCATGGTCACTGTGATGGTGTTGGTAGCGATGGAATTCCACCAGTCATTGTGGTTGCATGCACGATTGGCAAGCACATATGGCCGAATTACCATTTAATATATTCTCACATATTAGTATAACCCAGTCGTACCTACACATTTATTGCACAGTTTGTCACTCAATTGTTCTAAAATATAGCTGCATGGGGCGAACTGCCTGAATATTTACCAGACAAAGGTGCAAGGGTGTGAGCATATAGTATATATACATAGCGTTCATAGCCAGTGTTCTCGAATTCATTTGAATGCACCAGTGCCGTTAGCATGCAACGCGGACCATGATACCTTAGCACAATCTCAGATATAATATGGCATTGTAAAATCCGTTACTTAGACCACCCTTGTTTTCGCGACGAAAGAATCTTGATTCGGAAATTCTTGAGAAAATCAGCGAGAGCAGCTGATGATAGCTACGCGCGGTGTGCGAACACATAGGTTTGCCTGATTTACTGCTCGTAAAACATAAAGTATTCTGACACGATTGACATGTGCAGATCGTTGTCTCAGATATGTCTTATTATGACACGAAAACATCTAAATGACCGATGTAGACGTAGCACGAGCTACACCGCGCCTGGTAAATGTTTTCTGTGAAACGATTTTTTATTGTTTTTTTCTTCTTGCCCTTGCTGTTGTTGATAGTATTCAAACCACGAAGAGTTACATGTTTCTATGCACCAATATGAAATAACAATGATATATAGCAGCTATTATTTTAAAGAGGCAAACATTGTTCAGGTCTCAACATTTATCTGTAGTAATTTCTGACATTTGTACGTTACTCGGGGTGAAATAGATACACAAGTCTAGGGTCTCTCTTTTCATCCTTAAAATTTGTAGACAATATTCCATTTCCTATTTTCAACCATCCACATAAACGCTCTTTATTCTTGCCACATCCGGATACATGGCACAAGGAACGCTCTTTATTATTTGACGTAGAAAAGGAGACCATATAATCTATGCAATGATACAATGATTTCATTAACATGTTCAGAGGCACATACAATAGTCCGTATATACATTGTAGACAGATAATTTATTGACAATTTACACACATGCACTTGGGGCAGATGCCATTAGTCTTGTCGGTACTGTGGATAGGTGTCGCACATCGCGGGAATTTGTGCGACCATCATTTCTTATAGGAAAATTACTCTAGTTTTCGAATTCAGAGAGCGCCGAGTCGAAACAGATGACAAAATATCGAGTTTTGCTGTGTTTCATAGGCTACGAAAAATTGGCATATTTTCAGTTGTTGGTTGGAAATAGACAACTGGCTAACTGCAGGCAACACAATGGGAACCAATGAAAACATCTTAGCATATTTATGAGGCATATATGTTGATAATTAATCAGATTCAACATTGTTTTTCTGCTTTCGTTCTGATTTGCGACGTCGTGGTAAATAATGTAACGTTACGCATAAAAAATTCATGGCGATTCAGATAAAGAGTCGTGCATCAACTACATTCAAATATAGCGTATGTGCCAAATTCGTCCATGTTATATATTTTTAGAAATGGTAGGATATTCCTTATAATTCTGGTTCTTTCCAAATGTCGATATAATCGACAAAATATTAACCCTCCGTATTATCCAAATAGATGTGTCCATGTAGGTTGCATCCAGGAATAAATAAACAGTGTATACAGTTCATGGTGTCGTAATCTGTAGAACCCTCCAGAGACCCCGACAATATAATAAGACATAGTTAAAATCCTAGATTAGGAAGGTATAAAATCAAAGATGGCGTCCAAGATGGCCACCAACTTTGATATTGACACTCTGTACGTGTACAACAGGTATGCAAACCGGACCCAATGTATCGCCAATGGTTTGTATATATATTACGGTATTTGGCATATAGTCTGTGTCTTAATATTTATAAGGCAAATATTTACACAAACGTGATGATGGAGATCAAAATGGCGGCCAAAATAAAAAAAATATTGTTCAAAGAATACGACCAGCTTCTGAGTTGCAAGAAAATGTTTAGATTAAAGCTTTATAGCTTATTCGTTCCTGCCTACATATGTATCTGTGGCCAATGTGATCCGAATCCAATAAAAACGAATATAGGTACTAAAATAGTAAATATCAATCAGGCAATGTCAAATTGCAACATTAGGACTTAGAACCAACCTGACATTCATTTGGCGATATACTGGTCAAATGTCAGCTGCACCATACGACTGCTGACATCCACATTAGTATAACAATAATGGAAGCCACAATGCCAAATAAAATATACGTATGCACTAATACTGTCAGTTGCTTACCAGGATCGTCGGTTGCTACGTTCAGTTGAGTGATGTTCCAGTGAAATAGCCGACGAAAATCATGCCATAAGATAATGACCATGACGTCGAAAAATCATAACGAAAGCAGAAATCTGATTACGTTTCAACATTTGCCTCATAATTGTGCACAGAGTTTTTCATTGATTCCCATTTTGGTGCCCGGTTAGCCAGCTGTCTATTGACAGTCAATCACTGAAAATATGTCATTTTTTTCGGTAGGGCACCATATAGCAAACATCGATATTGTGTCACCTATTTCGGTTGGGCGCCCTCTGAATACGAATACTAGAGTAATTTTCCAATAAGAAAATGATGGTTGCACCAATTTACCCGATGTGCGACACCTATACCCCAGCACCACCTATAGTCTACATTCATAATAAGATGTAATATACAAGCAGCATCTCTCTCTCTCTCTCTCTCTCTCTCTCTCTCTCTCTCTCTCTCTCTCTCTCTCTCTCTCTCTCTCTCTCTCTCTCTCCTCTCTCTCTCTCCCCCCCTCTCTCTCTCTCTTATCGTCTTTATTTTGGATTGTCTATGTCTGCCCTATCCAACATCAATACAATGATTACTCATTCTTGAGTTTAATAAACGATTTCCTAATTTCAAAATTCTTTACATTCACTAGATACGTTTCCAGCGTAAAATGTTCTTTGAATAATCGATATGTTCTTACTTTGTTCATGTCTGACTTTTTCAAAAATGTCCCTCTTACAATTTAATACACGCTATGTTTTATCATCGGATAAGTTCCAATTGATAATCTCATTTACTTTTGCTAATCCAAGACTCTCAGACCAATGATAAGCAATTGGGTATAGTCATCGTGTAGCATGGCAGTTTCGTGTAGTAACGTATTTGATTCAGATGTCTTTAATTTAATCATGTTTCGCAAGGCATTTATAGTCAGGTCGTTGAAGCAGTGAACCCAGAACAAATTGTTGACAAGTTGTTTTTGATGTCATTCTGTCGGGCAGAACCTGGGGAACAACGTATCCAAAATCAGCTTTGAGGAACATTTTCTAGAGCATTTGGTGGCTTTGGAACTCATATGGTGGCATATATGACTACATACTGGCCATTCATGTATTCGATATCGTAAGATTTAGTAAAAAAAAAAAAAAAACTCTTCAATTATTCACTTCCGAATGAAAACTTTTTAGACACCGAGTTTTCTCATCCTCGGGATATGACTTATCATAACGGATTATAGGATCCGCCATTTTATAGTTTTAGAGTCAAATTATGCACGAAATGGCAGGCATATGCTATGGCAACAAGAATAATGCGTTCCTGTTGCAGGTTTGTCACATTAATAAATTTAGAGGACATTGAAGTGATTGGTAGTACACTCCAGGAAATGGCCGTCATATTGTCTGGTACATACACGACCACGTGTTAGCATCAAAATAGTTATGAACAAAAAAAATGGATCAAGTTTAATGGGGTCCAGTCTGGGGGATGCACGTTGGCCGACCTGGTTTCCGGACTAAAGTTCCAATTTTCACCAATTTCTTACATATTTTCTTCATTTTTATCCAAAATAAACAACTTTGTAAAATATGGACATGTTATTATTTGGTCACATTTGGCAGTCAGGGAACTCGACTGAACGTTATGGTTGGCAGATCTGTTTATTAACAAAATTCCAATTTTCACCATTTTTGTTTACCCAAAAATGACGACGTTCCCATCCTGGAATTCATGAGAATTTTTTATCCAAAATATTAAAGACTTTCCCTTCATGAAACGCATGGAAATTTTGGATATGTTATTATTTGGTTACATTTGACAGTCAGGGAACTCGACTGGGCGTTTATGGTTGGCATATTTTTTATTAAAATAATTCCAATTTTCACCATTTTTTTTACATATAACAGTTTTTTTTATAGTCGGATTCCTTATGTCATTTTGCATTTTTGGTTTGTTAAAAGCGATCTGAAAACGGATTATGTATGCCTAGTAGGTGTGTTTTCAGGATTCACTTGTTTCCATTCGTGAATTTTGGCGGGTCGGCCTAAATCGTGGTCAACATAATTTAGAGAGCGTTTCGTATTTACAGAAAACGATAGATGGTGCCAGCTGGCGTATGGTGATCGGTGCGAATTGAAACTTCTCCAAACTACTAGATATGACCGTTGTATGTATTTTTGAAATTTTTGATGTGATCGGTTCATTCTTGTTGGCTACAGTTGTGTTCAAAATTTAACACTGAGCCCTATGGAGATTCTAGTACTTTGGATAAATGGCGCCATTTTGTGTATTATGATATGCGCGTACTGATATTCCTAAAAAAATACCAAGTATGAAACACAGACGTAGTTTTAAAAAGAATGGATGTGATCAGATGATTCTTGCTAGGTACAGTTGCGATCAAAATTTAACACCTAACCCTATGGAGAATTTCGTGTTATGCCCAGACGTTGTTTGTAATATCACTTATTGGCAATCGTGCGCAACTATATATGTAGACTAACACTCGTGTTTGGCCCACTGTAGCTATCCGTGATTTAATAGATGCAATATATGATATAGTTATGCCTCAAGATACAGTAATTGGCAAAAGTAAGCGTCGAATGGTTTTGTAATTTCGATAATATGCAGCCTGTTGAATCAAACTAAAATAATCACAACAAGACTGTTCACGATGTGATTACATATTATATTATCATCGGAGTCTATCCCACATGCTCTGAGAGATTCTGTGTTTTCGCAGGATTTGTGCTACTGATAAATGGACATTTTGGTGCAGCTGAGATCTTTACTATAGCGGTATAGGCTTTGCTTTCACACATCCCACGCCAGCTACATTTGGCCAACTTCAGTACAGCGACTGAAACCCAACATTCACCATCAATATTCTGACCACAGTTAATCGCCACGCTTCGTGTATATAGCTGTGAAAATCAAGTAAATTCGAATTTCCACTAAAGTAGAGCTTAATGCGTAAAATAGATATCAACCATATTTGCATTTTCCTGCAAATTCCGAGTAGGTGCTTAGTAACCGTTACTAAGGAGCTATCGGGAGCAGTGGCAAAGTCTCCCGATCTTATAATGATCAATGTCCTATGCAGAGCATGGCTGCATATAGTTTTAGACATACGTGTGCCAAACTTTGAACAAAACCAGCACCATGTAATTAAACACTGACTAAATTAAAAGCAATACGAATGGATGATTAGTACACCATTGTGGCATTTGATTAACAACCGTTGCTAACCTTAGATAAGACATATGGTTCACTTTGACGGCCAGATATATCTAAAATTTCACATTTCGGTATTAACTGCATCGGAAACGCAAACGTTGAATTACGATACTATCAGCTACAATTGCAATTTCCAGTGAATTCCCGGTAATGTTCAAGACTAAGTTTCTCGATTTTATAATGATCAATGGCCCATGGGGCACTAACATGTACAGTTTCATATCTGTGTCACCATTTGAACATAACCAATACCATCCGTCTATAGACACTATCTAATTTATGGGAAAATACCACGGCCCAGAGTGTTGATCGGTTCAAAGTCATGCAAGTATATTATTGGGTGGAGAACGATCCATTAAGCCTCAGTCGATGGTTTGTTCACAACAAATGGAGTCATGATACATTATGAAGGGTGATGGAAGGGTCCCCTCAACTATGTTCTTCGACACAGTGTTGTCCCCGCACTGTGTCCCTTGCATCTTACTGTGTTGTGCTATATATAAGACCAAGCACATAATGCACATATATATCTTCTTATAAATAAATTATCTCTTAGAAAGTGCCCAGAGATGTCTTGCCTATTTATACTGACAATTTATTTTTATTCTTGTGGCAAAGGATTTGAGGGAGTGATTTGTTATGTTGACTAAGGTGTTAATTTAGTATGTGAAACATGTATCCCGGGGGATGTATATCGAGTAGACGGAGAAAGTGTTTTCTTTATCATCAGATGAACATAATTTAAACTCCCAATTTTGATAAACCCGACCAGGAATTATAGAACAACCATCTATATATGCCCAGCAATATTTAGCAATACATATGGAATTGATAACATTGTTTAACATTTTTAAACAATACCACCCTATCCACATGTATGGCTAAACATATCATTGGCATAGATGAGTTGTTGTAGTTGTTATATTGATGCTGGTCGGGTTTCTCCATATTTAATACTAAAACCATAAGCTACGGTGGATGGTTTAGGACATGGGAAATTTTTATTTTTTTTATTTCGTGGCCACGAATTAGCACCGAATGCTAATTCGTGGCGAATAAACCTGATTGACCTTTGCATATATCCAGATGCCTTTACGGTATGGTTACATTTGATGATGTTTTAGAAACAATGCGTACGATAGCAGAGAAGCTACTATAAACCCCTTATGGCGTGGGACCCGGGCTCTATGGGGATATGAACGTCCGATATAAACTAGCCCAGAGAGAACGGGGATACACGGGTCGGGTGGCTCCAAGACAAACTGAATATTCATTAGTTTTTACCACAAGGGATCGAATGGGAATGCCATTTCACTCGGCATATTGGCCGATTTAAGTCAAATAGGGGGTTTGTAGGGTGAGCCCAAAAACAAACTTATAAATATTCACACCTTTCAACCATACCCGATCCAAAACCCGATCCAAAATGGTCGCCGCTCAGATGGGGTCAAATAGGGTACACATTTTTTCTCGGTCACTTGACCGATATAGATCAAATAAAGGGTGTTGTACGGTGGCTCGCAAAGCAAGCTAAATTTTCACACCTTCAACCCATTCGAGCGAAAATGATAACTGATCAGAGGGGTCCATTTATGGTACCATGCAATTGCCCCCCCCCTCCATTTTAGGTCGAATACACTGTGTTGTATGGTGACCCCTGATGAGACAAACTAAATATTCACCCGCTTTCACCATCCCCGATCCAAAATGGCCGCCCCAGATGGGTTCAAATATGGCACATATTCAATTTATCGGCCCTTAACTGTTTGATGTGGTATAATTGGTGCTGTAGGGTGGCCCCAAGATATACTGATGTCGTGGGTGCCCTATGTGACCCACCCCCAGGACGGCGGCAACTTTGGATCGGGTTGTTGAAAGGGGTGATTACTTAATTTGTTTTACGGGCCATACATGGTTTGAACTCACCACCACCAAACAAAAAGGCAAAGGCTGCTGTTTTAAAGACAGGGTCGGTGTTGTCCAACGAGTTTATATCAAAACAATGTTCTCCTTACATTTTCTTAACAGTGGCTCAAACCAAGATGGTGGACAACTACAACCAGATCATCTCTATCCGCTTCCATTACAACAATGGGACTGGCGATCGTATATCACAATTAGTTATTTAAAGTAATTAATAAAAAAAATATTCCCATGTCCTAAAAGTTTTGACTGACACTTACATAAATATGACTCGCAGAATTGTTAGCACACAACTCCGTATTATGCGGTACTTCGTCCTGGCAATAAACATTAATTTTGTCAATTGATGAAAAAAACACAACATCAATCAATTTTACAACGACATCCTGAAACTTTAGTCATGATAAACATTACATCTGTAGAATAGTGGACATTATCACTGAAGCACGTGATTGTGATGTATATGATTGATGTTAACCACATTTTTATCAACTATTGTATCTGGTGTCCTGACTATATTGCAAGTGAATTTGGTAAAATAACAAGTAGTTACGATAGATTATATATGCATATATGATAGCCATTAAGTTCCACCACTGAACATTTGAGTAAATTGTCAAACTCTCTATAGGGTCCAACGTTAGTTTTGTTCGCAACTGTAGTACACTTCCCGTGGAGACTTATCTGACGACACCATTCTCAAAAATACATTTCAGAGTCATACTTGACATATGTGCATAATTTCAACTCGCACCATTCATGAAAAAGCTAATCGTGTTAGTTAATATCTGTATAATCAGGAAACGCTCTTTAAATTTTTTTAAACGTCCAAACAATTTGTTTCCACTAAAATGTCAGACTGGAAACAAGTAGACTCTGAAAGTAGACCGCCATATTTGATACTTTTGTTAATTTCAACTCGCACATCCACCAGAAGGTTAGTTATGATGATTAATATTTGTATAATAAGCAAACGCTCTTTAAATTCTTAAAACAGTCCAAAACACGTTTTTCCAATAACATTTCAACTGGACACAGGTAAACTCAGAAAGTAGACACGCTATTGGTAAATAAACCGTTCGCATGTCGTTTTAGACAATCCTAAATTGCGCGACCGTTGTTTTCGACCAAAGGAATCTGACTTGTGAAATCAGCGAGGGTGGGGGTAGGGTTAGCTTTTTCTGCTATATCTTTACCAAAAATAGATGTATCGAAGTTTTGTTTGTGGCATATGATTAAGATATCCCTGTAGATTGTTCATGTTCGTCTATATGTGATGTAGCTGATTTTAAGAATATACAATACATTATATTTGGGAAAGAAAATTGAAAATGCAGTCATAAATACAATTCATCTGATGATTTTATGATAATATTCCACGTTAAGATATGTAATTAAGTAATTTGTGGCAAGATCTCTCCATGTTTTTCGATTTCTAAGAACAAAGAAAGCCACTTACCGAACTTGCTATGCGTAATAGCATGTTTTTTATTACCAGGTGGAAGGGAAAAAATAGAGGGGTGCACAAACAAAAGCCTCACACAAACCTGTTTCCACTAAAATATCAAGCTGGAAACAGGTAGATTCTGAACATAGGCACACTGGTGGTATAGAAACTGTTCTCACATCGCTTTTAACATTCCGAAAACGCGCGGCCATTCGACATAAGGAATCCGACTATTACCCAAAAATGACGACTTTCCCATTATGGAATTCATAGGGATTTTGAATATGTTATTGTATTAGTATAGTCACATTCAAAACACCAAAATTCATTGCACAGCAAATTTGCTCATGGTTGGGCGTTTCTTTCCATCAGTTTGACTGGACTAATATGGAACTACAAAATTGACACTAAAAAGCCATAAATAGGATCATATTTGAAAGATATGTAGAAAATGTTTCCCAAAGCGAAATTTGGATATATGTTCCACAGATTCTTCACGACAAAATAACGCCAAAAAAACAGCTTGTTACCAATTTAATATATGTCCACCTTACAATCCGAGTCTCAGGCAGAAAATTACAATTTTCACCATTTTTGTTTACATATTCCTGACTTTTGACCAAAAAATTACGACTTTCACGGGATTCATGGGGATTTTGGTTGTGTTAATATATGGGTATATTCACATTCAAACACACAAAAAAGACATTGCATAGCAATTTGTTCACGGTTGGGAGTTCTTTCCTTCAGATTGACTGAACTTATAAGCAACAACAAAATTTACACAAAAAGCCATAAATACGACCCTATTCCAAAGAGCGATAGAAATGTTTTCCCAAAGCGGATTTCAGCGACTTTTGGCTATATCGTTCCCCAGATTCTGCCCGACAAAATGACATCAAAACAGCTTGTTAACAGTTTGTTCTAGGTTCACCACATAATCGAGTCTCAACGACCAGACTATCTATACTGCAAGTTTATTATTCTCAATGGAAGGGGAGTAACTATATATTAGATTAGTTGTGAGTTAAGATGCGTTCTGGGGTAAATAACGGGGGGAAGTCTTACATGGTGTGAAACTGAGAATCTCTATATCACTTGGTAGACACTCCTATATAGGCCAAAGCTGTTCCGTATTCCAGTGAAATATATATATTCGTATATATCCAACCAGAAGATTGCAATATTTAATTGTATGTTGCTTCTATAATAGTATGTGGTTCGTATTCCAAACGGGATATAATATGGAATATGTTGCATATAGTGTGAATTGGGCATTCGAACATTAAGTGGGCATTTGAATCAAAATGTGTTTAAACTAACACTGTTATTCATCCGCCGAAGTACCCCGAGTCACCACACCAAATTTGGTTGAAATCGGACCAAGGGACTGGGGGAAAAAACAGACAAGTTTGACGTGACTCGTAATCTTCATGCCAACAAATAAATTGAGTAATACTCACTTTTATCGAAGAATAAACGATATATTAACTCTTTGTATACTTTTAAAGGACTTACCGAAGTCTCAGAAATGCAATAGATGTTGTAACTTTCCACACATAATTGAGACAGACACTCGTTAAGTTTACAAAAACAAACAAGGAACTCTCGTTAGTCTACGATGGGCTAAAACATAAAACATCTGCAAGAAGGTATGCCGGGTGGGTGGGTGGTCCGAGTGGCAAGACAACACATTTTTTACAACCTCATGCAATTTTTTTACTAAATACCTTTTGTGCCCATATTTGACATTTGTAACGGGTTAAAACATATTATAACTGCAAAAGCACCATGTTACTAGGACCTCATATATGTTTATCATATGACTCAATCATTATTTACGTTGGAAAGTATGTCATAAATCAATTTCATATGAACTACTAGTTCATATCACCTTCCGATAATTTGATTGGTTTGTTGACAAAAAGTGTGTTCTGATTGGCTGAATGGCAGCCTGGGCCGAGCCGCATCTCTAACTAAATGCAGGTCAAATTCGTGCGCGTCAATCAACGCGATGCCGAAATTCTCGCAATTATAATCTTGAAATATATAGTTTTGGACATTGTTATACGATAAATAGAATATGTAATTCGTATTTATCTAATAAACATACGATATAATGTCACAAACTGAGAACAGAATAGCGCACTATATCTTCACGTGCATATTATTTCTGCTAGTTCACCAGGTGTAATTGGGCTTCCGGTTCAATGAAGTGACGTCTCATTAACATTTTGCTGTCGATGTCATTTAGCTATTTAGTGATTTGTGTGCGTTTTGGACATCATAATCAATTTATAGGTGTCATATGATAAATAGAATATGTAATTCGTGTTTCTCTCATATGATATTTATGAAACTCGTCACGAATTTTCAGATTTCTCTCGCCGGAGGATCGAGAAAACTTAAAATTCTTAGACTCGTTTCATAAATATCATATGAGAGAAACACTCGTTTCATATCCTCTATATATGACCTTAGTGGTGACATTAAGCTATGGCATGTTGACTGGGAGGTGAAAAACTTCCTTCCCGACACCCTTTGGAAAGAAGCTTCGAGAAATGTAAAATTGAAATAAATAAACTTGTCCTGATGTAACTACGCCATTTAAGCCTAGATCACTGTGTGCATGGAACACGAGCGAGCAAATGTCTCAAACATTAATGGCTTGAAAATAACGGCCATCAGAGTCCAGCATAGTGGCTGCTTTTCATTTAGTATAATTGAAGTTGATCTGCTGGACTAACAAAAGTGGTATGGAATAATGTTAGATAATGGGCTGGTTGACTGCCTGATCGGAACATAGTTAGAATTGGAGCTTAACAACTGATATGACACGGATATATCTACAAAATTTCAACAGTGACTCGAAAATGTGGTTCACGTAATAGCTTGCGGGGGGGTGACATATCACTGGATATGCAGGGGATATGCTGGGAAATTTGTAATTTGTTTTTGGAAAATTTGAGGCATATATCTTTCAGTGAAAAACAATTATACTATTATAGTGATTCTTTTAGTCTGAACTGCATGTTCTGTGTTATAAGTTATACCTTACATTATCAACATCTGGTGTGCAAGTACTGTATTTGTCCACTTCATAGATGCATTAGAATTTCCATTTAGCAGCGTCGAATTTGACCACCCAGGTAGACCTAGCATTCTCTCAGCACACACTCACCTGGAAACTCCAATGCATGTTTGTGCTAGACAAAATGACTATCAGCCTGTATTTGAAAAAAAAATCTTCATATTTGCCTGTATTAACATTTTTTTCAATTAAAACAGCTTCTGAAACAGGTTAAACTGCCATTTAAACTAAAAGAGATAATTTCCCAGTCATATGAGTGCAGTAGAATAGGGTTTTATGCGGTTTTAGACCAAAATTAGTGAATTTGAGGGGTGGGTGTCAACAAATTGGGAGTAAAAAATATGTTTTTTTTGCAGGTTCGGGGCGGTGCCCCCACCTAAATAACAGATGTATAAAAAAAAACGGCATATCTTTCTGCAATTGTTGTACTCCCCCCCCCCCAGCGACTCGATGCATTATGTGAGTTGTGAGTTCTATAAGTTTGTCCGACGAATATAGAGTAAACATACACAGTGTGTTAATGGGTTTGTTGATATGCGGCACGAGTATTAGCGCGGAAGGATAGAACGAGATGTGCAACCTCGAGTTCTATATCTTTCCGCTATGGCTCAAGTGCCGTATCAACAAACCAAATAATACACGTGTCGCTCTGTGTTTATTACACATCACCTGTCATATAGAATCATGTCATAACAAAATACAGGCTTACATGGTTTATTTGCATGGGCACAAACAGGGCTTGTTTTGTCATGTGTGGTGATGCTTTTATTTTACAGTCCTGGTTTCATGGTTGAGGCGATTGTCATGTAGGCATTGTATTGGTATAGTCAATATGGAACAGAAAAAACACTATGAGTATTTCGTGTCTTTTATTTACCTAGTTTGGTCACGTGAAACTCTGTTACCTGTTCCTCGACAGTAAATCCACCATAAACGTACTCTATATATACAGATTGCCCCAGTTACATTTCTGATTACTTGGTTCCCATTCGAGATGAAAGAAATGATTACCCGAATAAGATATCACATCAATGGATATCTGGTCAGTAAGATGCATTATTTGTGTATAAATCTCGTTGTTTCCATTAGCCTCGTTTCCGAGAGGCCCATCAATCGAAGATGGGTGACGGGTCTAGGTAATCGCGCGTGCTGTCCATCTTTAATTCTTGGAGAAACATTTATTCGATTCTCGCGAGATCAGCCCACTTGGTATGCATGAGTGCCGTATGACATATTCATCATATCTCGCGTTGTTACGGTCAATCTTCAAGGTCAAGGTCAGTAATAAACCAAACGCACAGTAAATCAAGCGCACAAGTTCATCGCTCAAAATGATATCTCCTATTGTTTAGCTTGCAGAACTGACCATATAATGACTGCCGTTATGTGTGTGAATCAGTTCACGCCGATTGCCTCGAATCGGGATTGGTCTAATGTGTGTGAATCAGTTCACGCCGATTGCCTCGAATCGGGATTGGTCTCATTGCGTGTATAATAAGCAGGTTCAGATACGTGTGCGTGACTTGTGACGTCTTCTGCTATTGCATGCTATTGCAAACGGAAGTCACGATATATTTATATCGGTGTGAACACTGGCATTGTGTGCAGAGCTTTGTGTAGTTTGTGTGTAGTTTGTCTCAATAGTATGGAATACTATTAGGGCCACTTCCTAATGGCGCTTTCGGTGCGCGCCGAAAGCGACAAAAAGTGCGCCATTAGTAACGCCCCGAACGCGACAAAAAGTGCGATATTAGCGCATGTTTCGGCACGCCGAAAGCGCCACAAGCGACAAAATGTGCGACTAATGGCACATGTTTTGGCGCTTGTGTCACAAAAATTGGGTATCGCCAGGGGGCTTGCTTCACTCATAATTGATATACCAGTACTTATTTACTTGAAATTGGCCCCAAAACACATATTTTCATGTCATCAGCATCCATGTCCCATGAATGTGTGTCTCCATCCCGGATATCTAGTATATTTTATTAACGGGACATCTCCTGCACAGATATATACATATCTACGGTCATAAAAAGGGAATTAGGGGTCCCTGAGGGCTTGCTTCCCTCATATGGTTTACTTATTGACTTAAAATTTCCATGGTCATAAAAAGGGAATTATGAGTTATTGGTGGACTGCTTCCCGCATACGGTGGGCCTATATATATAGACTCGAAATTGAATAAAAACATATTTCCAATTGCATATCAGCATCCGTGCTCCATGAATGTGTCTCCACCCCGGAGTTCTAGTAAATTCCAGTAAAGGGACATCTCCTGCAGAGATATATACAATTTAGATGGTCATAGAAAGGGAATTAGGAGTCCCTGTGGGCTTGCTTCCCTCGTATGGTGTACTTATTGACTTAAAATTGGGTTTAAAAAAAACCCTATTTTCACATCATCAGCATCCATGCCCCATGAATGTCTCTCCGCCCTGGAGCTCTACTGTATTTGATTAAAGGGGCATCTCCTGCCCAGATATATGCAATATCATTGGTCATACAAATGGAATTAGGGGCACCTGTGGGGCTTGCTTCCCTCATATGGTGTACTAATTGACTTATAACCATATATAGCAACTGCATACCAACACGCTTGTGCACTTGCATCTCAGACTTTAGACTTGACCAATATATGGTTATTAGCATTTCAACTGCCTCATTTCGACGAAGTAACTATAAGCTCACATCTAAACCACAACCCACGTAGATATGACAGATATAATAGCTATATATATGAAGGAAACACATGTATGTCATTATTTTTCATATATATACGCCGCGATGAACGCATTCCGTTAAAATACAATACAACAGTGTACAATAAACAAATATATTAACAATATGTTTGCTATAAAACATTATATGACTTGTTTCGTTCTAAACTGAGCCCAGAGTTCTGAAACTATACTACTATAGTGCATCGGGCTCGGATGTGGAATCTGGGACTGGGTACACATAATAATAGTAAACCGATTATATATATATAGTGACAGATTCCCGATTCAGCATTGGACTTGTATGTGCAGTAATACTGACGCAAAAATGGTCAGATTACTACGAATTGGAACACATATACAATTTCGGAGGCAGTGCTTTGTGCTGTTGCAATATAATGGTAGATTCTAACCCATTCTCGGGCTGACACTCTTCTCAACTATCGGCGAAAAGGCTCCCTCTTAATGATGTCCCCGTAACCGAGGTGGTTGGGTGGTGTATAAGATCAACGCAGTCTGGGCCAGACGGTATTGGCGCGTGGTCGGACAGCGACATGCATGGTTGAAGATTTTCAAGCTTGATCTGAGTTGAGGGATATCTCAATGTTCCATTCCAATCGATATATTGCATTATCGATAAGAAATGAGAATGTGTATGCACTCTCAGTGAAGCAAGTACATTTGAAGCAATTGACACTCATATACTGAGTCCGTGCCATATATAAGTGGATTCTGCCATTATTTTTGTGACTCTCGCCTCTGTTATTGGCGCATATATACTCAATGTCACTCATTGAATATATAGACTGGTATACCTGGTCCAAAAACTGAGAAAATCTTAAAATTTAGTAACCTGAACCTTTCAGCGTTACTGACCCGAAGTTCGCGATACGGCTTAATACAATATATGTCATACGCGCGAGCTGTATTATCAGTAGATGATGTCACGAATCTCTGCTCTTCACCAATAGATATCATATTCCACCAGTACAAAACCTGGGAACTTTTTTGATGTTCTGGCCCGTTCTGAAAGGGAATTTTATAATATTAAACAAACAAGGCAGGGAATATATTTCTTTGTTAATATCTGTTCTTCAATAATCAAGTTCACGGTAAGGGGTGGTCCCAGCTCGATATTGCATGCTTACTTGTGACTTTTGTGAGCCGATATCGCAACAAAAAAACTTTGAATTAATTACCCGGGAGAAATTCCATGATTGTATATGTAAGCGTCGCAAAGCAAAATCACTCACAAAGCCACTTAAATCATCGTGCAGTTTCGAGTTGGGACCTTCACCTGTACAGTCAAATACATTAGGAAGGAACAGATATATTATACATGCATTGTTTTTTTCAATGTTAAAACGTCCCTGTCACAATTAACATAATACATTTCCCATGT
Organism: Siphonodentalium dalli; assembly: GCA_032622095.1. Lineage (NCBI taxonomy): Eukaryota > Metazoa > Mollusca > Scaphopoda > Gadilida > Siphonodentaliidae > Siphonodentalium > Siphonodentalium dalli. The sequence continues at coordinate 69,381,638 of CP136061.1, forward strand.
TTTTTACTGGTGGAATATTATCTCTACGCGCGTATACTCCCGTATAGCTATAGTAGATATTCATGACATGATATAAATAGTATATAGATCGACGTGTACATATCTTAAATTATGTACTATAAGATATGTACAAATCAAGGTTTGCACTCACTCATACCTTTCTTCAAATTTGTGTTTGTTGCATAAGCGAACTTAAGTGCTCAAAACTTAATACCACTTTGTTTAGCTGAAATTAAAATTGCCAAAATTGTGTATAATCTTCATTAAATGGCCCCACAGTGTTTATTCTTTTCGATCTTGATGTTTCTCAAGTATCGCCACTTAACTAGTACAAGAAAAACGTCTTTTCCACTTATATAATTACCATCACGCCGACTTAGCATAAAGGGGCTCTCTGTGGCAAGAGATTCCTATCGCAAACAACTTAACTTGCGGAGACACTCTGCTACAAATGAATTTTACATATAGTATTAATAAATTAAATTGAAACTAAGTTCCAATATAGCTGGCGGCGGTGCATTTCACGATGCACGACCGGTTTCACAGTTCCACATTATAAGCGAGCTTGTTTATGCACTTCCTTGTTGGGAGAGAACGAACGCCTCGCTATATACACTGGTTTGATCACATGAAAGGGCATATTTTTGGAATAGGCAATTCCATAAAAATGTAGATATGGCAAGAAACGTGGTCAAAATGTTGTTGGTACTCATATGTTTAGGGGCTACGTGCTAAGTGCTACTGAATCAAGAAAAGAGAGTATCAAACTGTATTCTAGCATTGCTAAGCTGCTAAACTGCTAATAAATGAAAACATGAAGAAAATGTAGTTTTAAACTGGGCTCTGGCACTGCTAAGCTGCAAATAAATGAAAAAGTTATAAAATGAGAGTTTGAAAACCAATTCTAGCGGTGCTATGCTGCTAAACTGCTAACGAATGAAAAAATGAAAGAAAATGGAGTTTTAAAAGGGCTCTAGGACTGCTAAACTGCTAATGAATTAAAAAAATAAATGGTTCAAACTGAATTCTAGCGGTGACATTTAAAAAGAGAGTTTCAAACTTAATTCTAAAAATACGAATAAAACAAATAATTTTGACCATCTTTCTTGCCGTATATGTCAAAATGGCTGTAACCATGTATGAGTGAGTGAGATTATTTGGCCTTGAGACCCGGGATGACACAATAAAGGCTATGCCTTCTTTGCACTGCGGTCTCGTGCGGGTGTTTTTGTTTTACAATTTTCCGGGTCGTTGATATCTTGCCCACGATATAACACGACGATATATACAGATGTGGAGAAGTTTTTGTTCACGCCAAAACTTACTTTTGTGGTTTCCTGTGTGTCCTGCTGTATTCGTGGTAGAATTTAACTCGGTACAGCTTTTAAATCTAGTATTCTGGGCCCAATTCAGAGGTGAGAAAGTTCAAAATTTCTTTTGCTCAGCTTACTAACTCCCCTCACACATCCAGCTTTTATAAGAGCTAGTCCGCACAAAAAATCACACAATATAGGCTATACCACAATTTGTGATTGTGCTAGTCGTTCAAATTTAGATGGTGAGTGTAAAATGTGTCTTTTGATCAAAAGTTGAATTGTCTTCCAATGGACCAAATTTTAAACTCACAAACAACCCATTTAAAAAAATTCCAAAATTGCCGGCAATATAAGGGATCAAGCCTTGAAATAAGGGTGTCTGTCATTTGCAGAATGAGGTCCCCAGATGGTGAATTTAGTGATGCTACCCTGCATAGCGGGCTAGCATCACTAAATTCACCCTCTGGGGACCTCATTCTGCAAATGACAGACACCCTATTTCAAGGCTTGTAAGGGGTGTATTTTTGAATTTTGCCAACAATGGTAAAGTTTGATGTACCGTTAATTATCATCCCAAAGAGCGAGTGCAAATGAAGTTTGCCAGAGTTCGAAAGTTGGTCTGATCCGAAAAGGGTGCAGTTTGAAAGTCAACGTTGAACGTTGCATAGCCACGCCATTGAACATGCATGGCATTGACAATGCTATTCCGAGTGTATGATGCGTTTAACTCCGGAAGTCTTGAACTTTTTCTAATGTTGTTCCCACATTCTATAGAGCTCTCAAAATGTATATGTTCTTTGTCAAAAGACACGTTTCGGAACATTGTGGTTAGCGTTTTCTATACACATCAGTTTTAATAGCAGTAGCTGGTCTTTTGTTATAGTCGACAGTAACATAACAGCAAATATGTTACCGTCTCGATTATGTAAATACAACTCTTAGAATATTTTAATGTTCTACAAGCGCATGAATTGGAATTAGCGCAACTGGCCGAAATATAAAAAAGCAAGAAATCAAAGTCATTAAAGAGCCGTCTGAGAAAACTGATCGACATCTTATGGGAGGGCCATTTGTTCCTGACAAGCAAATATCAACGCTGGCATTGTTCAGCTGACAGGGTCTTCAATCTGTATCTAATTGGAATTATTTGTGTCTGGTCATGCGTGGTCATCTTCGAGATCTCAACGGCATAATTCACCGAGAAATTCGCAAAAGATTGAAAGTTTATAACGCCTGATTGGTTAGCAATATCTGTGAGGACGAACCGAATTCCCCGGAGTGTGGATATATTTCTCGGAACCAGCGAGAATGAGCGAGAGCCGAAGTTGGTAACTTCTGTCCGCGGATCAGAAATCTCATCTGTCGCAAATCATTTGAATAAATACCGTTCTTGTGACAATCGCTAATTGAGACTGTGTCGTTAGTTTTTATTGAAGGGGAACTAAAATGTGGTTTGAATTGTCCTATTTCGCTTTGATGTTCGCGAAATAATCTCAAAGTGTGCCATCTTGGGTGAAGAATTTGAATCTCTGTGATGCTTCAGTGGAACATGCGTCTCTATTGGATGTTATCCGACCATTTATTCCGATTGCCACTTCTTTCTTGTGTGCAATGGGTATACTTTAATCAGATTGTGAGGATTTTCCTCCTTCCGGATAGACTCATCTTCGCCCGCTCTTACGTATTAGTTCATTTTCTGGTCATTTGATGTGGATATTCTTCACCAGCCAGCATGGTATACATGCGATTATGACATTGGCCATATCGGGTATATCCTTCATGTAATAATACACGAAACCACACACCCTCCATTCTCTATATGTATTATAGGGTTAGGTTTGGGTTAGGGTCAGGGTTAGGGTTAGGGTCAGGGTTAGGGCTAGGGTTAGGGCCAGGGTTAGGGCTAGGGTATTCTTACACGAAGGACATACCCCATATGGGTACTTATTTAGTAGAAATTATCGCCAGTATATTAATTTTTCAACATATATATGTTTTTTTTTATTGTGTTAAATGGACGATCTGTAGATAGTAAGACACTAGCGATATAATGATATGAGACATGACAACAATATGGATGCATGATATCGACAAACTCTTCTCTGACTGTTCGCACTTGGGCAGGCTTATTTTCACTCGAGCCTTAATGTTTATTTGTCATACACATGCATGCAGGCAAAGACCCGAATCACACACGTTTTTTGAATCTAGTTGTCTTTTATACATGATTGTATACGTGTTGCTGTTACGTGAAAACATTGAGCAACATCATCAATGTCATTGCTTTATCTGTTCTAATTTCATGTTACGTGTTATACTGATCGCATCTGTGTTTATCAGTTTATAGCTTATCGTTCATCACAAACAAGAAAAACAATTATGTATTTTTTACAACATGAACGAACTACTTTACGACACGCCACAACACGCATACTAAAACAACTCGTCCAATATTCATGGCCACACGTGTATCATTAAGCGGCCCAACAAGAGCATAAAGCATATACACTTGATATTCAAAAAGAAACGCTAGATGGAGGAGATTTCGGTAATCGACGAGCCCATATCAGCCGAGATGATCGGGGAGTTCTGCTCTGATATGCATAATATCTAGAGTGATAATCTCCGACCAACCAGATAGTTAGATAACTCGTGCAGATTGCTGTCTCGATCTTGAGTCTGCAGTCTCGATGTTGTACTGGGTCAACTCGTACTTCTTGCGTCCTCGAAACTTTCACTCAGTTTTCCGTCAACTTGGAAAATCCCGAAATCCTGACCATACATACGCCATTGCTTTCCAGTTCCAAAAGTTCGCTCGTATTTATTTACGATCATCGGCTTATCACATAAAGAATCAAGTGTGTTCCGTATATCCCCCACAAAGACGGCTTTTCGTCGAGGTTTATTAATTTATAAGGGTCATAACTTAAACAGAAATGAATATATATAAACAAGGCCTGTTGCATGTGGATCTGTCCCCATGCTGGGTAATGAGTATATAGAATATAATGAAGATCATTAAAACGTGGATTAATGATAACAGAGATACAGAGATAAACAGTTGGATCGGATATATTTTTTACTCTATATATAAGGGCCATAACTCTGCAAAAATGATGATATGATGCCAGTTCCAAGTGGATATCCTTTTCCCCATGCAAGTTGGTTTATGAGCATACCAAAGATAATTAAAATCCGACACTTGATGACAGAAAGAGGTCCACAGTTGTTACGTACGGACGGACGCACAGAAAACTGTTAAATTACGTGTATGGCTAACTTTTCTGACCTACGTGTAATTATACTATAGCAGGGTTACCCGGCGTTTCCCAGGTTAAAGAGATGCGAACCCCTCTGTTGTGGACATTTGGTGGGAATATATAGAATTAATTAATGCTCTTGCTCAAAGTGTTACACGTATTCTCATAAATTGTATATCCAAATATATATATATATACCTTTATTGTCCTCCAATTTCTGAAGAGTGATACATATACATATTAACGTATATATACAACATGTTACAACAATATAGTGAAATGGAAAGATCAAAAGTAAGTTGGGAGAAAAGTACAGTTGACATCTTTAAACCATACACTTAGACTAATGCCACTGTAACATTAATGTTACATTACATTTGTTTTGATATGGGATATCTCGTTATTGAAGAGTTAGTTACGAATAATGAAAAAAGAACAAATTCGATATATTTTCACATGAACTTATTGATGATATTATTGTACAGGCTTTGTATGTTATTTCGCATGAACTAACTTCGAAGTCCCTTTGATGACACAGTGTCGGTGCTAGACGCCACAACCGTCTCCGATCTCTCTACTCCCCCCACCCCGTGAAGGTAGTGAGATCGGAGACGGTTGTGGCGTCTATGTCAGTGCGTGAATAAAACTCTATTTTGATGGCTTGAAAAACAAATAATTTAGATAATAAAACTCGAACATTATCATGACCTTTAATGGAGAGTCATTCTGATATGTACCATATTAAGTACGATAATATATTCAAAATATCCATTCAATAACACCTTCGTATATTGACCTTATTTAAAAAGTTCGGTTACTAACGCATGTTTGTCATTTTTTCAGATGACCATTGAAAGCAAAAGAAAAAGGCCGGTGTTCTTTTGTTTCATATTTTATTGAGCATCCCATATAAACATTTCAAACAAAACTTATTTATAACACATTAATGTAGGATGAGCGAATAGGGATTGGAGCACAAGTTATAACAACTTAGGTGGAGCTCCTCTCCCCGGGAAAAAGATGGTGATGCACAGATGAAAAATTTAAGTACATAAATGTTGACCACAAAACAAAAAGAAATCTGACAAAATACACAAATACAATATGGAATGTTCAAGATTGGTATGGGGTAAGGGAAGATAGTTTTATTTCATATGTTTATGTTTAGTGCATGTTGTTCTCAATTTAGGTTAATATGCAACTGATAATGTTCACTAAATGTAATGCATCTGTTCATCGCCAAATCGCAATGAGTTTATAATATATTTTTGGACAGCTGCGAACAATTGGTAATTTCCTTCATTGGACAGGAAATTACCAATTGTTCGCAGCTGTCCAAAATGGGCTGAATAAGGCATGAAATGATGTATAATAATGTATAGCACTTGTAAAGCGCCATATCCAATGAGGCCCGTAGCGCTCACAGTATTATAATTATTACCCGGATGAGCCTATAAACACCCAGTAACATGCATATACCGTCCCCCCGGGGACTGGGGGTGGCACAACCGAGAGTATACCATGATACCATGTTGCTACCATACTGACAAGATCTTCCACTGCTCATAATCAGGTACCCTTATAACGCATGCATGGTGGTGGTGCAAAGGAAACACAGTACGAGCGACCTTGCGCAAGGGCCACAACTTGGCGCTAGATTCAAACAGAGTACAATCCGACAATTTCCAAGCCACTTTTGTGTGAAAACTCACAATAGAATACCAGCCGGCTGCGAACTCGTCTCACTGTGTTGACAGCGAAGACAAGTCGAACGCGATAACCACTGGACTACGGCGCTCCATATCATTTACAGATACCCCATCCGGTTTGAGACAAAATTAGTAAATATAATATATATCTATAAACGAACTAACCACAGGCAAAACTGATTGAAACATAGTCCTTCTTCCAATAAACCATTGACACGTATGACAGCTAGGCCTCGCGAAAACCAAAAATGAGCAGGTGAAATGAAAAAGCAAGAAAAGTATAAACGCTCTTTATAATATAGGTGCTCTTTTGATTTTTCAAGAATTTAACAAAAACAGATCCTGGTAAACACTTTCTTTTGAAAGTAAATATTGACAAATATAATCTTCTATACGTATGAATGGCTTCGCGTTTTATAACACATTTCTTGAATGGAAGCCGCACCCTTAATAGCTGTAAAACCAGAAAATCCGCCATCGTTTAATGCTGTGGTGGGTACAAGTATAATGAGCACAGTACAGAAAATCAGTTGTGTGCACTGTCATCACAGTGTCATGTGACTGAATTTATCCGGGATAACATAATAAGCAGACCGGAACCCATTTATTTCCATTATGGTCCCCGGTGCCATTCAGAGACCACACATAACGTTCGGAAATTCCTATTCTACTAAATCGGGTGAAAATAGTGTGAATATAACAATGTGTGAACAAGTATATATATGTTGTGCCCATGGGCGGCATGGGATGGAGGTACGCATGGGTTCCAGTTCCTCTTTCCCTTGACGGACGACTGTATAAATGCTTGATTTACATTGGAAAAACTGCCCTTGTAACAGTCGTGCTACAGTCAGGGGCGCCGAAAGACTGGGCAGAGGGGCAGCTGACCCCCCTGCCCTTGGCCAAGGGGGGGGGGGCGAGCGGGGGCAGGACTTGCCCGTTTTCTGGAGACAGAAAATGCTTTTTGTGTGTTTAATCTCGTGTTTTTATAGCAAAATGTGACTTTTTTGGTTCAAATACCACCAATTTCACAAGGAATATAATTTTTTTGTCAATTTTATCACAAAACGGACATAAAAACCGACAAATACCATTAAAATAGGGATATTTGCCACAATGAATTTATGGTTATTTTCCCGAGTTTGCGGAGAAAATGCCATTTTTTGCGGAAAAGTGCCATTTTTGTAGGCTCTGCCCCCCTGCCCTTGGGTGCTTCCGGCGCCCCTGGCTACAGTGACCTTCAGTTCTTCCGCCACCCATGGTTATGTCATGAGCGGGTTGAGTAAATTTACATGCATTGGGCGGGGTTAGTTATATGATTACAGTATGACTCTTTTGTTCATAACTAATTCGCCTCAGATCGGTATTGTGTTTTTTTTTTCTTCTCAGAACTGTTATTCTAAATCCCACCCGTTCGAAAAAATGTGAAGAATTAAATTACATTATTATGAGTTTATCAATTAAAGTCTTTTTCTTCAACAGTACACCTTATCTCTCAAATCACAAGTGTTCCGAACGCCAACACATGCCGTATTATGCTTAACTAGAAAGAAAACGTTAAGTCCCTGGTCCCGTATCAGTTGGTGGAATCATTCTACAGTGCTAACACCACCACATAGCTTCGCCACTATTGATCCTGGTGGACTTTCATCTTTGTTGGTCCCACAGAGACGGTACATGATAAAAGGAATTAGTTCTCCTGCTTTATAGTCATGTTCCTACCCGACAAAGGAACTTTATCTCGACAAAAAACCCTCTTTATGAGTATTTTCAATTTTTATCTAGATGAGTATCTCGAATAATCTCGCACATGTTCTCGTATCAGTGTTATCTCGCGTTATCTGCGCCCCCTAGGGACGAGTGATTTAGTGTTTTGTCAAGGATAGTTTGCTTGGTTATGTTTCAAGTAATCGGTGCGTGACGTATTGGAGTCCTCTAGAGACAATAAAAGGATTTCTGCGTAATGGCCGAGGCACTATTCCGTTTCCACGACAATAGGCCCAGTCTACTCTGTTCGCAATGAACGAATAAACTAATTCGTTTAGTGTGAGCAGAGCATTAGCGTTCTGCAAGTAACCGCATTATCCATGGATATCACTTCGGAGATAAGGTTTTTATAGATAGATACACCGATAATCTGCGATTTTAGTCCCGAAGTGTACCCACGTAATATATTCGAGTTAATCACATATGCATTAGCAGGCGCGGTTCCCAGATGGAAGCCTTGAACGTGAACCCATAAAACCGACGATATCAAGCGAGATAACTCTATCTGCACTCATTGTCCCACGATATCTGATCGTTGTGTATGGTTGATAGTCTAGGTTATCATGACACTATCACTTTCACACGGGCTAGCCATGTCCCCGAATGAACCCTGGTATCTGAGTTGGATCGGGAGTATGGTGGATGCCATACAGCTGTTAGTTCAACACCCCATCTGGTTGATAAGACAGAACATGCATGCATTTGGTTCATGTGTCGATTAGCTTGTCAGATGAACTGCAACAAAAATGCTACTGTTAAATATACATGCGCCCCTTTGTATTGCGACAAAACTTGATTATCGCGATTGTTCAGCCGAGGGAGGGTCAAAATATGCCAATCAAAATTACCGAGTAATTGGCTGAAGGCTCAGCAAAAATCATATTTTCGTAAATACAAATATTTAGATATAGCCATTTCTTTCACATTTTGTTTTTTCTTGCTACTGTACTGGTGTTGTATTATAATCGGAGGGGATTGACTTAGATGCGTAAAACTTTATAGTATTCACCACAATGCAGATATATCTGGACGACATTTATAGTATTCACCACAATGCAGATATATCTGGACGACATGTTTGAGTTCTGATGTTAGTCTTAACGACTAAGAAATAGTTAGTCAAAACGACTAATTGGGTCATTAGACTACAACCCTGTTAGTAACAAATGACCAGGATTGAGCCATAATGACAAACGTTTTACTGTCACTGGGAAGGTGCATGCAGTGGTAAAGAGTTCGGGGCGAGTTACAAATCACCCACCATTGCCGCCACATCTCTGATTCCAAGAGTGTATACAATGCGCATTGTGACAAAACACCATACTATATCCCTTTAAATTTAGGGACTATATCTTACTCGCATTTAAATTCGCGCAGTACATATACTATTTTTCGCGTACCCACAGGTACGCGAAATTAAAACAGAGCGAAAAATAGTACGACATCGAGAATCTCCGAGGAAAATAAAGGAATTATTCGCAACGAATAGTTAAAATCAACAGCACTATATGAATGTGAGTAAATGGTGATAATTTAGTTTTGATATGGTAGTCATTGTAAGAGCATTTGGAAGTCTAAAGGTGAAAGAATGGTTCCAAGCTGACAACACATAATTGAGGTCAACCAGAGCTACTATATAAACTATATATATATAGCTGTATACATGGTAATATGTTCTCAAATCATCAGCTTATATATATACACGGTTTTAAGATTTATGAAGCCCTCCCCACGCCAATGATGCCCAAATACACCTGCATATCGATTATTAGAACAAAACAAGAGCAGAGAAATACACATCTCAGTTATATTATACTCTCGCTGCATGCAGAGAAATACACATCTCAGTTATATTATTCTCTCGCTGCATGCAGAGAAATACACATCTCAGTTATATTATTCTCTCGCTGCATGCAGAGAAATACACATCTCAGTTATATTATTCTCTCGCTGCATGCAGAGAAACACACATCTCAGTTATATTATTCTCTCGCTGCATGCAGAGAAATACACATCTCAGTTATATTATTCTCTCGCTGCATGCAGAAAAATACACATCTCAGTTATAGTATTCTCTCGCTGCATGCAGAGAAATACACATCTCAGTTATATTATTCTCGCTGCATGCAGAGAAATACACATCTCAGTTATATTATTCTCTCGCTGCATGTAGAGAAATACACATCTCAGTTATATTATTCTCTCGCTGCATGCAGAGAAATACACATCTCAGTTATATTATTCTCTCGCTGCATGCAGAGAAATACACATCTCAGTTATATTATTCTTTCGCTGCATGCAGAGAAATACACATCTCAGTTATATTATTCTCTCGCTGCATGCAGAGAAGTACACATCTCAGTTATATTATTCCCTCGCTGCATGCAGAGAAATACACATCTCAGTTATATTATTCTCTCGCTGCATGCAGAGAAATACACATCTCAGTTATATTATTCTCTCGCTGCATGCAGAGAAATACACATCTCAGTTATATTATTCTCTCGCTGCATGCAGATAAATACACTTCTCAGTTATATTATTCTCTCGCTGCATGCAGAGAAATACACATCTCAGTTATATTATTCTCTCGCTGCATGCAGAGAAATACACATCTCAGTTATATTATTCTCTCGCTGCATGCATCTCAGTTATATTATTCTCTCGCTGCATGCCCCCTTGCCCCCCCCCCCCGGTTCCTACGCCCCTGGTTATATTATTATCTCGCTGCATGCCCCCTTGCCCCCGGTTCCTACGCCCCTGGTTATATTATTCTCTCGCTGCATGCCCCCTTGCCCCCCGGTTCCTACGCCCCTGGTTATATTATTCTCTCGCTGCATGCCCCCCCCGGTTCCTATGCCCCTGGTTATATTATTATCTCGCTGCATGCCCCCCCCCCGGTTCCTACGCCCCTGGTTATATTATTCTCTCGCTGTATGCCCCCCCGGTTCCTACGCCCCTGGTTATATTATTCTCTCGCTGCCCCCCCCCCCCCGGTTCCTACGCCCCTGGTTATATTATTATCTCGCTGTATGCCCCCTTGCCCCCCGGTTCCTACGCCCCTGGTTATATTATTCTCTCGCTCCCCCCCCCCCGGTTCCTTCGCCCCTGGTTATACTATTCTCTCGCTGCATGCCCCCTTTGCCTCCCCCGGTTCCTACGCCCCTGGTTATATTATTCTCTCGATGCATGCCCCCTTGCCCCCCCCCCCCCAGGTTCATACGCCCCTGGTTATATTATTCTCTCGCTGCATGCCCCCTTGCCCCCCCCCCGGTTTCTACGCCCCTGGTTATATTATTCTCTCGCTGCATGCACCCTTGCCCCCCCCCCCCCCCCCGGTTCCTACGCCCCTGCATGCAGATGGTGATTACTTGTCGTGTACTTTGCTCCCGTAGCCAAAACTGCCATCGGGCAAAGACTTTTACGGAAATATTGTTGTCAGTTTTGAATTCGCTCAGCATGGTGCACGAATTTAAGATGAGCGAAATATAGTACCATGCGAAATTAAATACGATTAAGATCGGGGGGGGGGGGGGGGGTAGTAAAAAAAAGGAAGGTATGTCGGGTGGTGGGTGGCCCGATGGGCAAAAAACGCGTTTTTTACAACCTCATGCAATTTGTTTAATAAAGACCTTTTGTGCCCTTATTTGACATTTCTAACAGATGAAAACATATTATAAGAATTTATAACTACAAAAACACCATATTTATATGTTACTGGGACCTCATATTGGCCTTAGTGGAGATGACATTAAGCTATGGCATGTTGCATATGGGGCGGTGGGGTGAAAAAATCCTTCCCGACACCCTTCGGAAAGAAGCTTCGAGAAATGTAAAACTTAAATAAACTTGTCTTGATGTAACTAGAAATTATGATTTTTTTTGTATTCTGCACAATGATCTAGGTTTATAGATGATCAGCAATTTATAAAACATTTTCTTCCAATTAAAACAGCTTCTGAAACAGGTTAAACTGTTATTTGAACTAATTGAGATCATTCCCAGTCATATGAGTGATATCAGTAGAGTTTTATGCGATTTTAGACCAATTTTAGTGTAATTTTGTTTTGCATGTTTGGGGGTGGTGGGTCCCCGAAAATGCCAGATACTACCCCCCCCCCCCGTTAAGATTGATACTTTTATAGGATCGGATACATATTCGAAGTCATGTTCCAGTGATCCAGCGAAGAATTGTGTGGATTTTATATATTGTTCGACTGGTTTCTGGATTCAAAGCAGACACTGTTTGGCAAACCTGTGCTATATATTAAGTGCCATGGGAATGATAAATGAAAAGGTAGTTCGGTCTTTTTATGGTGTGAAGACATGTGGACATAGCCGAGGATATAAAAGTACTCTTCGTTTTTATTTTCAGATGAATTTAAATATAAGCAGGTGCCGATTCGTATTTTCATTAATTTAAAGTGCGTGAGATGCTTGTTCGGGCAATCCCATGTACATATATATGTGACATCAGTTTGTTTATATTGTAACAGATTAATGATTACACCCCTCGTTGGAGCCGCACCCCCAGTGGCTGAGTTGGTAATGTGCATGGTTAAATATATATATGGTTCGTGTGTCTCGGCAAGTTTGTCGGTTGCTTTTCGGGGTTCGTGGTTTTACCTGCAATGGACGGATAGGAGTGATTTCCCGTGAAATTAACCTTCTGTGTGTTCCTTTTACCATCCACTGATAAAACTGACACGACGATAAAACCGAACCCAGAGCTCGAATGCGATCTTCACTGTAGGTGGAACAACTTCGACCGAGTTAATTAATACGGAAGCGTATATTAGGGACGACGCGTGGTAGAAAAAAAATAAAGTAAAAATTTCAAGATAAAAGGTCAAAATTCGACTTTATAAAGTCTAAATTTGGACTTTTTATCTCGAACTTATTTTTTTCTTCTCCCATGTCCCTATAATACACTTCCGTAAATTAACACCCGAGTGGAGGTTACCTATTACAACGCCAGTTTGGTACATATACCGTATATATACCCACTATAGCAGGTGACCCGACTTCGTCCGGGCTTTGACCTTGAATTGACCATTTTGAAGGTCAAGGTAAGGTCGGAGTCACGATTTGACCCGTCCAAAACACTCCCCGGACAAAAACACCCGTAGGTATCAAATTTCGTCGAAATCCGTCCAGCAGTTTTCCCGGCCATAGCTAACAGACAAACAAACAGACAGAAGTCCCAAATATATATATTAGATCATTTGTGGGTATCCGTTTCAAGGTGAAGGTCACCTCGGGCGGAAAAACTGACCCGATGAAAATCTCCCCCATTCCCAGGAACCCCTAAGTACGAACACAGAATCACAAAACACGCTCATGTCTATACACAGACACAACACGCTCAAAATTACCCGTAGGTATCAAATTTCGTCGAAATCCGTCCAGCAGTTTTCCCGGCATATATTAGATCATTTGTGGGTACCCGTTTCAAGGTGAAGGTGACCTCGGGCGGAAAAACTGTCCCGATGAAAATCTCCCCCATTCCCAGGAACCCCTAAGTACGAACAGACATAAGAATCACACAACACGCTCATGTCTGTACACAGACACAACGCGCTCATGTCTGGACACATTTACGCTCTTTATCAACGACACTGTGGATACGAACGCTCTTTAACTATCACGCGATTAACCCATGAATTTCCATTGCGGTGGCGGGGGGTTGGAGAATGAGTGTTCTGACGTTCTCAGAAGCGGTGCGATTACACTCCATCTCATATTTTACCGTTAGATAGGAAGTTTGGGCTAAATCCGCCCGGCAGTTTTCCGGCCATAGCTAACAAACAAACAACAAACAAACAGACAGAAGTTCCAAAATATATATTAGATTCCAAACACATGGCACGCGACAACATATATTGCGATGACGATGACAATATAGGGTTAAACAAAATGGGTGTATCAAAAATGTTCCGAAGATTAATAAAACGTACAGATAAGATTTATTAATATTTTTCTTGAGTATAATGCAAAGTAAAATTGATTTGAAATATGGTCACAGCATGTGCCAGGACGAAGCACGGGGCTCACACTGTATCTGTTCCTTTATCGGGAAGCACCTGATCTGCTCCTCGATCTTAATCTGGACGCATCGTCCGAACGCACTCCTTGCACTTTACGTCACCCATTATGATGTTCCCGATAGGGGATATTTAAAGGATCAATCGGGCGTTTATCTTACACCATGCTGCGAAGAATTATGCAAATTACTTCATTCCGTCTAACCCTTGTGACGCTTTAAATTAAAGGGGCTTTTTTCTAGATAATACGGAGATTTATAAGTAACACTACGCCGGTGCTAAACAGCTAGGAAGACAAGAGACCTCGTAGCCTTCATGTGGGTGGGACAAATACAATAGCTTTGAGAGTCGGTCGGATGAAGTAGAAAACCTCATCTGGGCTGATCTGGGCACAGATATGGAGATAATCTGATAACATCTTTTCACTGAATTTGAATATTTTGATCTCGGGGATTAATTGTGATGATCTTCCACATGATGACATGTTTTGCATGACCAATACTGCACCATATGGTAGTAATCGTGGTTGTTAAAGCCAGGTTCCGGATTTAAACAGTTTTATTCAAGAGTTTATTTTGAGCTTCCATGCAGTGTGAAAAATGAAAACATGTAAAATGTATATAAAATTGATAAATAGAGTTTCATTGGCTTAGAAAGTCTCTTCGAAGCATTAGAAAATTACTAATACCATCCAAATAGTTATTACACACGTTTTCCTTTAAATCATGTCATGAACCTCTACTCCAGCTTCGTCAGTAGAAATCGTATTCCACCAGTTCAACCCTGGGTATATTTGTTTATATTCTGACGGGGAACGTTATAACATTGAAATAATAGCACAGGTAATATGTTTCCTATATATAAAATAAAAATAAAAATGTCCTAAACGATATTTAAGAATATCTCGTTTAGATCAGGGTTATGCAGTTATACAATGAATCGAAACAATTTAAGAGTTATTTCCTATAAATTAACTCGTCATTCACAAGAGAACCACCATATGTAGAAGGGAGAAGTAAACCAAGCGAAAAACTCTTGAGATTATTTCAGAAGAGAACCACACATAAAGTTGAAAACCGACACGCTGTCACTCAAACCTTTAATTACTGATTGATCAAGTGGCGTCATTAATTCATCGTTTTTGATTGGCTAGTAGTGTCATCAATTAATAGTTTTTGATTGGCTAGTTGCAAGTCACCACGGAATTGCGCTGCGTGCACGTGTTCCTGTGGTATATCGGCTGACCATTGTTAGTGTCATTACGCCCTCTTATATTTAGGATGAATATTGACAGGCGTCAATGAAACCGTGTCGTATGAGGTGATGGAGCAAATGTGCTTCAAAACGTACTCGGCATTTGCGTACTTATTTTTTTTGCGCTCTGGTAGTCGTTGGCTCTTCGCCACCACGAAGACATAAACTTGTCTTTGCAGGTGGACACCGCTTACGTATTAAAGTAGAAGACAAATAGTGCCTTGTTTACGCTAGAAGACAAACACTTGCCTCGTTTGTGCCAGGTTTATTATTTATTGCATACCTCCATCTTATGAGAAGAATATGAACATGTATGAACATATATACAGTTAATGTGTAAAGTTTATCATGTCACAAACAGGGGCGCTGCCAGTCTCTAAATTAAAGCCTTACACTTTGCATGTCCATATGCGCGCGACATGGTGTTACAGTCAATGGGTTGAACGTTCAGTAAGTAGACCCGCATTGACCTGACATATAATAAAAAAGATACACCGCAGAATCTAGGGTAATCGGTTCCACAAACAGAGTTACGGCATCATGGAGGATTGATTGTTTCGCTTCCCAGAAGGAAGGCACAGAGTGATAATTCGTCACGAGAGTCCATGTCGTATATATGTAGATATATGTAGTCATGCCAAACTTGTTGATTAGAAGGTCCCACTATAGAAGTCCCTCGGCGATACTA
The DNA here is from genome assembly GCA_032622095.1 of Siphonodentalium dalli. Classification (NCBI taxonomy): domain Eukaryota; kingdom Metazoa; phylum Mollusca; class Scaphopoda; order Gadilida; family Siphonodentaliidae; genus Siphonodentalium; species Siphonodentalium dalli. The sequence goes on from CP136061.1 coordinate 69,397,676, forward strand.
TCGAGGCATCACAACAATATCGGATGACGTGTGGTAGCTCGTTGCTGTACCTCGAATCGCAAGCTTTACAAATGAGTCCATTGTCATAGGCCGTTTGTTCATAAAAAATGCCAAGTTTCTGAGGTGAGAACAAGACAACTGTGTATAGAGTATGGTATCCTCATATACGGCGTATTTAACTAGGGATTTCCACGCTGGTTTACTTGGGAATTCACCAGATTGCATGTTGGTGTCCAGAAAGTCATACATGATATATTCTTTGAGCAACTGAATTATTTCAGCAGTAAACTCAGATGTTGGTCGTTCGAACAAAACGTATTGGAACAATTGTTGTAGAAATATTAGGAGTGGAACCTGGCGCGACCTTCTCTGAGATGAATTAAATTCACGAGGCAGAGCATTTCCCGCACATGCATCTCCTTTTCGATTGGCAAGATGCCTATATATGCAACATACCAAGAGCTATATATGTTGGAGTGTGCGCCGGCAGCGACTGCGCATGCATGCATGCTTCGCGAATGTATTGTATTGTGTATATATAGGCAGTAGGCTAAACTTACTTTTACGACATCATAGCACATGGACCTGTTGTCATCTACGTGGCGACAGGGTGTCTCACCCCTAGATCATGCCATGAATCTCTACTCCACAAACTCCAGCTACGCCGGCCCGTAGAGATCATACTCCACTAATTAGTTACGTTAATTTGTTTAATTGGTTGACAGGCAAAAGGGGAAGGTAATGAAGAACTTTAGGTTATCGTGAAACAACCATAATATATATATAACCAATTGTTTATAGTTTTTCGTGGATTGACAGCTTGTGATTAACCCTTTACCCAACAGAAGGGCCCTGTGCCAATGCATTCTCTTATATATGCGAGTCGACCATAGGTCGCCTCGCATATATAAAAGAATGCATTGGCTTAACACATTAAAAATTATAAAATTGTTAAAGAATGTAAAAACAAATGGTAAAAAGTGTTAAAAAAAGACCTTTGTTTAGGCCAATGCATTCTCTTATATATGCGAGGCGACCTATGGTCGACTCGCATATATAAGAGAATGCATTGGCACAGGGCTAACTGTAACTATCACAATGTGGTCAAGGAGCCGGTTCCAATGATATCCATATTTGTATGGTTATATTGAGACATACCCAAGATAATTTAGGCTGTTGAAGCTTTATTTGACCGGTTTTGGCCGGTTTTGGCCGGTTTGTTGGGTAAAGGGTTAAGTTTTATATATGCGCATTATCTTGAAAGTGTCAGCAACAAGGTCCATATAGTTGTTGGTTCTCGTGCAAAGACCCGTGGCGGCATGAGGCCTAAAATTAAGCACACTGTGTTTACATCTACATCCCGGTTTGTATCAGTGGATCAAAATAGGTCTATAAATATGTTAAATACGGTATATAACACAGAAATACTTATTCAAGGTCTATAATATAGAAACCCTGTTTTTTAGCGTGGAACAATAAAGCACGTCCAGTCCCGTTTATTATTGATATAGTATCATTAAAGAGCTTTTGTCGGTTTCTCGACAAACACTTATAAAACATTTGGAATATTGCTATAACCTTGGCAATTACTTCAATATATCCTCGTGGACATAGGTTCATACTGGACCTGAATATTGACATTGGTTTCTATTGGACTTATTTGATTCTGGAATAAGCATATAGTGGACTTATGCCCATTGTTCCCTTGATTGGCGCGAGCCACAGTAAAACACATTATAAAGAGCGTACAACTGCAATATATCGTCGTGCAAATAGGTTCACATTGGACCTAGAATAGACATACCGCCCCACTGCGAGGGGTAAAAAAACCCCCTAATATGGCACCCTGTTTGCCGTGGGGTGCATCCCATGTGGTGTGGTGTAGGAGTCTTGGAGGTACTAGGGCGGTTGTACCGCGTGGGGAATAGACCTGCGGATACGACTTAGATCATGGTTCTCTTTGGTCCTCCATCACTTCAATATGGGTGGTTGAGTTGACCCGGCTCAATCAATCGGCTAGTCACGCCTCTCCACATTGTTTCAGATTCAATTTGTGTTATATGTTGTATTGCTCGTCTGATGTTTGAAGTATTGTCGTCTGTGTTTGCATGTATGATGTTTCAGTTCTCTCTAATCTTGTCTCTGTTGAGTTCGTCCTGGTGATTGTTGAATCCTGTATTGTTCACGCCTGTCTCGCTGTGGATAGGTACCGGGAGGCTGCTATATACAGTGGCTAAACGGGTCACCGCTTCAGCTATGTACCAGTCTTTGGTCCGACCAGAATTTGAAGGGTATTCCACGGCGGCTGTGCTATATATATAGTTGTCGATCTTTTGCTTTTCGTATGACAACTCAAACATAAAAACAACGTATTGCTCGTAAGAATAATGACTCACCAAGTTCCAATGATGCTGTGGTATTCCCCTAGTATACTTGGTTCTTTGCTTTGACCCAAATGTGAAACGACCTTCTATCTTTGTCATTGATAAAACGCTACAAAGCATTGCTGGACAATTGAAATATGTTAAACCAATCAGGACTGGGCCAATGAGTTGCTCTTGATTGAATGCTCCAAGAAAGTTCAATCTGATGCTCTGCTAGAGTTTACAACTATTGCACAAACACGAGTATTGGTTACTCCTCACAAGACATTAAATAGTAGCAGAGCTGTGTTGCGGCCGCGATATAGCTGATTCTTTGGAATCAGAGATATTTGCGGAGTTGGCAACACAGGGAGTTACAGAAGTCCGTCGATTTACAAAAACTGTTGATGGTATTCGAGTTCCTCTGAATAGTTATCTTCTGTCCTTCAATCGGTGTGAACATCCACCGACATTGAAGGTTGGGTACATGAAGATAGATATAAGTACCTATGTTCCAAATCCATTACGATGTTTTAATGCCAGGGCTACGGCCATGACCAGGAACATTGTAAAAGTAAAGAAACAATTTGTGCACGCTGTTCTGTTTCTGGTCATGATCATAAGGATTGTACAAATCCTAAAAAATCTTCGAACTGTCAAGGTTCACATGCTTCAATGGATCGTTCATGTCCCATATCATGCCATATGGGACTATGAATTCAAGATACAAAGGTGTAAGGCTGAGAAACATTTATCGTACATGGATGCTAATTAGTTGGTGCCAGACCATCAATTTCTCAAGTCACATACTCGGCTGCCGTTTCTAGGAAAAACTATGTTGATGCCAGCACTCAGACAGAGAGTCAAACAAAAATTGTCAGTATATCACTAGCAACACAAGTTCAAGAGAATGATATTTCTCCTGTTCCAGAACCTGTCTCACAGGCAATGGATACAACTACTGCAGTTTTTACGTTTGCTCCGAAACGAACTAAGGAAGTTGAGCCCATTGTTCCAAGACAAAAATCTCCAAGGTATGTCAAGTCGTTTGACTCTCAGAGGCAGAGGTTGGGCTTCGAGTTCTCAAAGTTTTATGCGATGCTTCGAGTGAAGGGGACCCATCTTTGGATGGGGACACCATTGCATTTTGGAATCAATCTGGCTTTTGGGCGAGGGATCACCTACCGGTGATCCAGCCACCCGATTGTTAACTGGACGAATTAATTAAGACTCACGCCAGATTCATCAGATATCATAAATATCTTATCAATCATCCCGCAATCGAGTGTGTCAGCTACTTCAAATATTTTGATATACGAAAGTATTAATACATTAGTTATATTTGATGAAAACATTTCATGTAGGTTTTCTGTTTTCTGTTTTCAAAACAGTATTGCTATGTGTTTTGATATTCTGTTTTATATGTGTTTGCACAATGGTCAGTTGCTTAATGGTTCTGGCCCCAATCGAGCACTCACGCTCTGATTTGGGTGTTTTTATTTGTATATATTTTGTTTCGTTTTAGTCTAATTCACTGTCATTTCTAATCACAGTTGCTTCACTCGATTTTGATAATCTGTTTCTTCTCGTCGTGGTATGGCTTTGTTGCTAAAACGACGTTAAACCCCAATCAACAAATGGATCTAAATATTCACACAGGTTCATATCGTACTTACTTGATTCTGAAATAAGCCCATGCATAGTGATTAGTGAGCTTATTACGATATTTAAGAAATAACTCGTTTCGATCAAAGTTATGCAGTTATACGCAAGTTTGTAGATCGGTGCTTCGTATATATGTCGATATATCTTATCCCTCATAGTATAATCTCGCAACACGTGTCTGAGCATAGCTCGTGCTATGAATATCTACGTTGTCTACGCCTGTATAGATCATATTCCACCCGTTCAAAACTTGTTGATATTCTGACCTGTTATGACCGGGGAACTTTATAACATTGAACAAACAACACAGGGATTACATATCTTTGTTAATACTTGTTCCTTAATAATCTATTTCACAGTAGGGGTGATCCCAGCTCGATGTTGCATGATTTTTTTTACTTTGTGAGTCGATATTGCAATAAAGATTGAATTATTTCACGGAAGAAAGTCACTTAAATCATGCAATTTCGAGCTGGGATATTCACCTTCGGTGAAATACATTATTAAGGAACAGGTATTAAAGAAATATATTACCTGCACTGTGTTTTCAATGTTATAAACTTCCCTGCATGTCAGAACATCAAAATGTTCCTGCGTAGATTGAATTGGCGGGGTGCTATATCTGTACGGGCGTAGCCAGAGTAGATGTGCATGACACGATCTAGTCTAACCAATCACCTTCCCGCATATAAAATATAAAACAACCTAACAATTCATTCTAATTTGATCCGGCCTATTTCCAAATGAACATTAACAGTTCAGTTTCTCAGAATAATACAAAATGAATTGTAACGGACAAAATTCTTAAATGCCCACATAATTTGCGAATGCCCAGATCACATTATACACAACATATTCCATATTATATACCATTTGGAAGAGGAACAATAGCGAGTTTGCGATTTGAAACCGGTAGGTATACGGGTAGCTACCCGTACCGGTACACGTTTTGTAATCGCAATCTGTTTCACGGGTAGAATTCAGCATATCGACTGGTAATGTATATATGGTGAGCCAACTGCAAACAAATTCATATATTCTATATGTATAGAGAAAGTGTTATTCGCATTCGCTTTATTGGCCGACATTGTACTCACCGCTATATGGAGACAATTGGTCTCTGGATAATCAGTTGCATTCACCAGGGACGAAGCGGCAGTGCATGGGAAGGGGTTGAGGTTTTTCTTTCACTCATTGTGTTTAACATTTTCATTTTGATTTCACTAATGATTTCATTGACCGATCGATTGGTGACTAAAATAATTGGAATTTTCCGACTGAGAATATTAGGTTATGATAGATCTAATATACAATTTTCCATACAACATTCGGTGTAAAGTGTATTGTTTTTAGACCCAGGGTCCAATAAAGGTCTAGAGTCTCTAGACCTACATGCAGTTTCATTGAAATATACGACCGAATTGCCCCTTATATTAGTCGAAGAATATTTAATCATATTAACGGTTGGGTTGGAGTTTTACAACAAATCGAAGGGTCGGGACACAAAGTGTGAACGTTTATTCCAAGAATTAGGATTTTGGTCTGGATCTAAACCCGGAGGTATACGTTGACAACTTCAACGTGCAATGATATTTTGTTCATTATATTGCCTGAATAAAGAGCGTTTTCTTCACTTCTGTGTGAGAAACTCAGGAAACAAATGAAACATGCTCAGACTATGCTATGATAAAATGTTGCACATAGTATAAGTTCTATATACTTCGTGTCTATATCAACCTATATCATCTCCATTGCAATATTCATCATTCTTAAGGATCAAATGCACCATATCCGTACAAATGGTAAAATCTATTAAATTGATCAATCGGGCACCACCCATATACGATAAAGTAACTACGGGCACCACCCATATACGATAAGGTAACTACGGACACCACCCATATACGATAAGGTAACTACGGACACCACCCATATACGATAAAGTAACTACGGGCACCACCCATATACGATAAAGTAACTACGGGCAATATACGATAAAGTAACTACGGGCACCACCCATATACGATAAGGTAACTACGGGCACCATGCACCCATATACGATAAAGTAACTACGGGCACCATGCACCCATATACGATAAAGTAACTACGGGCACCACCCATATACGATAAAGTAACTACGGGCACCACCCATATACGATAAAGTAACTACGGGCACCACCCATATACGATAAGGTAACTACGGGCACCACCCATATACGATAAGGTAACTACGGGCACCACCCATATACGATAAGGTAACTACGGGCACCACCCATATACGATAAAGTAACTACGGGCACCACCCATATACGATAAAGTAACTACGGGCACCACCCATATACGATAAGGTAACTACGGGCACCACCCATATACGATAAAGTAACTACGGGCACCACCCATATACGATAAGGTAACTACGGGCACCACCCATATACGATAAGGTAACTACGGGCACCACCCATATACGATAAAGTAACTACGGGCACCACCCATATACGATAAGGTAACTACGGGCACCACCCATATACGATAAAGTAACTACGGGCACCACCCATATACGATAAGGTAACTACGGGCACCATGCACCCATATACGATAAGGTGACTACGGGCACCACCCATATACGATAAAGTAACTACGGGCACCACCCATATACGATAAGGTAACTACGGGCACCACCCATATACGATAAAGTAACTACGGGCACCACCCATATACGATAAAGTAACTACGGGCACCACCCATATACGATAAGGTGACTACGGGCACCACCCATATACGATAAAGTAACTACGGGCACCACCCATATACGATAAAGTAACTACGGGCACCACCCATATACGATAAGGTAACTACGGGCACCACCCATATACGATAAAGTAACTACGGGCACCACCCATATACGATAAGGTAACTACGGGCACCACCCATATACGATAAAGTAACTACGGGCACCACCCATATACGATAAGGTAACTACGGGCACCATGCACCCATATACGATAAGGTGACTACGGGCACCACCCATATACGATAAAGTAACTACGGGCACCACCCATATACGATAAAGTAACTACGGGCACCACCCATATACGATAAGGTAACTACGGGCACCACCCATATACGATAAGGTAACTACGGGCACCACCCATATACGATAAGGTAACTACGGGCACCACCCATATACGATAAAGTAACTACGGGCACCACCCATATACGATAAAGTAACTAAACGGTTTATATGCAAATAAGTGTAATATATGATAATGTAAGTATACGATTATGGCTGAAATAACTGTTCATTATTTCAGCGAATGGAAACATCGAGATCATTCTATTCGCTGAAATAATTCACAGTATGCATGAAGCTATTAACTAGCTTAAAATATGGCCTGGTCATGCAGTCACCTCTCATCATAAGGGATTAACCCAACATTGGATTAACACATCTGAGTCGTACCATGTGGTCGGCCCTGACCATCCATTCATTGGCGTGACTCCTTAACACATTGTCAACTTAATAGACTGACAGTACCTTATTGCTTTTTCAAACAGTTAACTGCATGAAGACGACGTTTTTGCTCTTACATTTCGGCAATTGTATATTATATTATTTATCGCGTGTTATTTCGGATTTGGCGGAAAATTATAAATTGAATGATTGATTGATGCACTTGCGTGCTTAGATTCGAGAAAATTGAATGCCTGGAATTCGAAATTAGACACCCCCATCGTGAGTGAAGAGGCTCTATATATGTATATTCCTTCTGCTATACTTCCAGCTGTCAGTCAGAACACCATTATACTTCATAACCGTTTTATTATATGAGATTTATGGACGCATGGACTCAGTATGATGGTTCATTTTTTTCAAATGTGCTTGTTTCAGCCCATATCGGGGTTATAACACCCGTGCCAACCTCGGTACATGCATATATTTTGTTAGCACGCATGTACATGCAAGTCATATATAAAATAAATCGTTCACAGTGAAATAACCGTCAATTAAGTTCGATGTTGAGCGTCCTTTATTAAAATAATGGATGGTTGTGGTTGTAAAATAATGTTCGATCCATTATCCTACATAACAGGACACGATGAGTTCCGTCAGGTCATGGTCTATATATGCACCCATATATGTATTGTGATTTGTATTGTATTTGTACGTGTTACTTACTCTCCGGTAATGGAGGAAATAAATGAATATATATATATATAATCTGTCATTATTGGAGAGAACGCAGTTGTTTGTGAAACGATTGGCTTTCCGTAGTTAGTTAAGTGCCAGAAGCCACCTCGAGAGTTTGAACATAAAATGTGACTTAAATGATAACTTTATTGATGTGATTTGTGGATGATATCTTGCAGTAAATAGGTTAATATCGTTCACTGATATTTCGTAGAATTCATGTACTTATGTGTGAGAAAACTTTAGTGAAAGATTACCGGTCAATGAGGCACATCTACCCGTTTCAAATCCATATCGCTGTATGTGCTGCATTGAAAGTACGCAAGTGACCGTGACGAAGTTCACCGATTTAACCGTACCCATCGGACGGGTATCGCAAACTCACTAATATATATATTCCACCAGAAAACGGAACAGCTGTGGCCTAGGAGTGTCCACCAAGTGATAGAGACTCTCAGATTTACCCCAATACTGTCCCCGTTATTTACCACAGAATGCATCACAATTCACAACTAAGAGATATAGTTATTCCTCATCCACTGAGAGTAACATGAGAATAATAAACCTGCATCAGACCAGTTCGAAATTAAGCTTGACAAAAACAACATGTTCACAGTTTATTCGACCGGATAAGTTGACAACGCAATGTGTTGGAGCTTCCTGTTACAGATTGTATATAATATAGAATAATAATATTATAAAGTTATTATACATTTTTTATTATCCATCTTTATGTTTACCCAAATTTTGAGATTTGTTTGGTATTTATCGACAATTGATGCTCTATAAACGCCTGTATTTGATCCTCAGAACGCATGATTTGGAACAGTAAACACGGAAGTGAAAATAACAACTCAATGCGGAAGGAAACGTCTGCTAAATCCACCAGAGTATCGCGCGCGCATCACAATTTCACCGATTAATTTGACAATAGAGTTACTTCGTGACGTCACGGAGTTCCGATAATTTTTTTAAAGTTAAATTCGAGTCCAATATGACTTTCGGGAGTCCTGTATGACTTTTTCCCGGATTATCATGTGACGACTTTTGCCCAATCAGAAAAAGTGCTAGTTAAGGGATAGATAATAATATGTTGTATATAATGTGATCTGGTGATTCGAAAATTAAGTTGGCCTTTAAATAAAACATGTAAGATTTGCGTGCCATATTGCAGTGTTCAGACCAGCGTGTATAGCGATGGAACAGAACTATATATATGTCTGCAGTCTGACTCAAGTCATATATAGAATTTAGGAAACAGACAGCGTTCCTTTTCAGACTATTGCTTATATGGTTAAAACATAGAGCGTATATATATCGCACTTCTCTGCGAACAAGTGAAAACAGCTGGGAAATTTCTGACATCGGTAAGATTTTGTGCAGAGTAAATACAACCAATAGATCTAAGTTTCATTTCTGTACCGACATATTTACCATTCCTTCCAAATTAGTTCGACATCATTTCAGGTTTAAACACAGCCAATGTTATCAAAATCTGTATTTCTATATTTATATATTGAGAAAAGGACACTAACTCAATTATAAGATAATGCGCAGTACATGTGTGAGTCCTGTATATGGATGGACGGACGGATACATATCATTTATATAAACCCCCCACCGGACGTTGAAAGCATCGGTAGGCAAGAAAATAAAAGATAAAATAAGAAAAAAAATAGTTGAAGTTTCATTACAAACAAATATTAATTAATAACACATTCTGTATGCAATTTAGGGGGAATGCGAAACTCAATGCACACAGATGTCACGTTTTGGGTCTACGGGAGATTACTCTAAATTGTGTGTGCGTTTCGCTTATCGAAACTCTTGACTCTGGATTTCCTTTCGTTTTTAGAATGTCGATACAATGAGACACCGTGGTCGTGGCGGTGCTATGCTATATGTATATGCGAAAAATGTTCGGTTTGTGGAAATGATTTAATTAATATTTACAATATAAACATTAATAGTGGAGGGTGCCAGACCCCCTCCTATGTACGCGGAATCCAGGTCATTTACAGGCGGCATATACCGGTACGTGGAATCATAAATATCCCGCTGTTGTTTCCGGTATTCATGATACATACCCCATTACAAGTCTCAATGGTATTCGGTATTCCAATAAAAGGTACGCGAATTTTATGGTGAAGACTATGGTATTTGATGGTGACAGACTATGGTATTTGATGGTGACAGACTATGGTATTTGATGGTGACAGACTATGGTATTTGATGGCTAGAATGAGCCTTTTATAAAATCGTTTTTCGAGTCTCGTTCCGTTAATTTGACGTTAGTTTGCACAGGTATACATGTATATGCATAATTTGGGGTTGAGTCAATTTTGGGTACCTGTGTCCTGTAAAAACCTGCCTTGTCGCCAAGTCCCTGGTGCCACAGCTGATAGTAACTTGCTAGCAATTCTTTCTACCGGAGCCAGCCACAATCGCACAGGAAATCCGCACCATATCTTATACCTGGAAAATCCACCGGTTTCTTTCATTGTAATATTATATAGCCGTGCCCAGTGGGACAGATCTATGGGTTATTCATAAGCCTTGCAAACAATCATGGTGATGAAAGTTAATCTTGTGCGATAATCAAAGTTTGAAAACACCAAACGTGACCACCAAAACGTCATATCTCCGCGAACGGAAAGGAGATAAAACTGGAAACAAAGGGGATATCGCATTTTTCCGATAATCACACACCTTATGTTGTTATCGACGTGAATTCTGCACAAACAGAACTGATCGTTATGATATGTTATGGTCTATGTCGGAAATAGGTGTCGATAATATATTTCCTGCATACACAATCTCCATCTTGATGACCATGGTCATGGTATGTCCTGGATGAACTTCGTCCCATTCTGGGTGCAAAGCGGACCGAGTGGTCGTAAATTATGTGGGATATCGCTGTGATTGCATATAGGGGCCTGCGGCGGCGGGGGAGGGGGGAGTGACGGGGTGGTCAAAATGTTCAACAGTTGGAATTGTCATACCTGACACAACAGTAGTTGGACATTTCACACTAAACAGTTTTATTCCCCCCCCCAACGAATTATTAGTGGGGAATACATTTTCCTGATTTTTGTCAAAATCTTGGACTGAACAACCTTATAGGGGGGGGGGGGGGGGGGGGTGTCAGGTCGGAAATTTCTAACACATGGTGCCATGCAGTCTAGATGCTAGGATTTTGCAGTTTTCATGTTAAGATTTCTAAATATTCTACGACTGGATTGAGGAGCTCCTGCATGGTCCCTCTTTGTTAAACTGTTAATTAATTATAAAAACTCGAGTTTTCAGGTTCAGCTAGATTTCTAAGTTTTCTCCCACTGGGCTGAGAGGTCCTGGTTCCTTCGCGGTGGCCAGTCAAAAACGGCTAATAAATTAAAAACAATTGACGCCTGAATTTGCTGGAGTTAGACCTCTAGATGCTAGGATTTTGCAACTTTCTGGTTCAGATTTCGAAATTGTTCCCCCAATGTGGCCGAGGGGTTCTGGTCCCTCCCCGGTAGCAGTTAAAAATTGCTAATCAATTAAAAAAAAAAAGGCCTGAATTCGCCTGGAGTTCTAGATGCAAGTATTAACAAAGAAATATATTCCCTGCATTCATTATTTTTTGGACTTTATAAGGTTCCCTATCAAAACTTCAAGAAGTTCCAAGTTTTTGAACTGGTGCAATATGATCTCTATGGGCGTTAGCCATAGTAGAGATTGATGGCATGATCTACTTCAGAAGTAGGTCATCAGATCGCAATGAGATCAACATTTTAAACCAAAATGGCCTGCACAAACTCTAACAGGGATCGGGCCGTATTTCCCCAATATGGGAATTCTGGTGTCTTTTATGTCATTCCTGGACATAAGCTCCAGAATTCATATTCAAATTCTGAACAGATACAAACTGAAAATACGTACTTGTATTGATTAAAATTACATGAAAATCAAAAGAAATTTTATTTCTGTTTTAAAGGTACTCAATCTGATTCAATGGTCCCCATATAATCAGATTCCAACAACAACATTTTTAGAAATGCCACTTCAGTTATTAGAATCGATAAAATTGCAGAAAAATAATGCTAACCACTGTCAACAATAGTATAAAATTGCCTGAAACATGTTATTTATCAACATGTTGTTTGACGAAATTTGGCATTATTATCAACAGAAAGCCTCTTGATTTTAGAGTTATCCATCTTCATCCGCAATTTGGTCCGAGACCAACGGCTCGTCGACTGTTTACTGGGCCACTATTAATTCTCAATGGGGAAAAATAATAGATTTAAAAAATTTATATCTAATAACTCTGAGCTTTGATAGGTGGGTTCCTCGACTCAGTTGGGCAGAGTGATTATGCATATGATGTTATAAATCAAAACAAATGCTGATATAAAAGTCAATATTTATTCATATATAATATCAATACATAAAAATATCACAGATTGAGAGAATATCACAGATTCATAAAAAGAATCAGATTTTTCAGAAGTTCCTCAGATAAAACAGATTAAACTCAACAATAAGACTTCATATTAACATGAAATTATTAGAAATGCTATGACGAATAAATGCAAATGGTGAAAATACATGACAGTAAGGCAACAAATGCCAGTTGTAAAAGTCATAAATGATAATGATGTAAAAAAATTCACATATATTATAAATATAATAATGGATTATAAATAGTTGCACAATCAAAGAGTTAACATAAACATCCTCTGACACTTAGGAAATGAAATTCTTGTAATACAAAAGATATATGCTATCAGCCCTGTTAATTAGCCAAACTTAGCCTATGCTGAACAATAGTCAAGGCCAGAAATGTTTCCGCAGCTAAAATGCCTGCGATCCATATATATTGCATGCTCTCCACATATAACTTCAGTTTACAGTTGGAAATTGGTACATTATCATGGCAGACTTTGGTTGGGTCAGGCTGAAGGGCCCACTTAATTTTTGAATACCCAGGTCACATTATACTGTTACACACAACATATTCCATATTATACACCATTTGGAAGAGGAACCAAAAATATATATATTCAACCAGATTATGGAGCAGCTGTGGCTTAGGAATATCCATCAAGTGATAGAGATTCTCAGATTCACCCCAACACTTCCCCTGTTATTTACCCAAGAATGCATCATAATTCGCAACTAAGAGATAGAGTTATTCCTCTTCCATTGAGAATAACGCTCAACTTGGGAAGGAGTTATTTTTTTTGCTGAGCAATGAATAGAATGATAAAGAAGAAGGAAAGTAAACTAGAGGTCACCCCAAAGATCCATATGAAGTTAGGTGGTGATTGGATGAGGGATGTGGTCTGTAGGGTGTGCCAAAGGATTTAGTCATGCAAAGAGTAAAATCAAAGATGGCTGCCGACGGCCATGTTTTTCATCGAAAATCATTCATATTCGATAGCTCACATCTACATGTGATCACAATCATGCCTGCAAAATTTAAAAATGATCCGGCCATAAATACGGGCTGTAGGGTGTGCCAATGGATTCAAATTTGAAATCCAAGATCAAAGAGTAAATTCCAAGATGGCCACTGGTGGCCATGTTTTTCAACGAATATAGGTAATAATAATGATAATGATGGAGCTTATATAGCGCATATCCCCGCGAGGGCCCTAAGCGCTTCACATTATTACCCCAGCTGTTGAGTAAATGCCATGTTGAGCAATCCTTAAACGCATGCAGCCATAATGGCGCTTCACAAGATTGCTCTTGGCTTACCCAACAACCAGGTCCCTATTTCTTGTCTAGGTACGACGAAGCGAGCACAGTACAAGTGACCTTGCCCAAGGGTCACAACCTGGCGCGAGATTTGAAATAGCGTGTGGCTATATATAGCACACACACCGCTTAATCAGGCCAAGCCACTGTTGTGGAGACGATAGTCCACCGGCCGGGCGCGAACTCACGCCGGTGCAGTAACACCATTACGTCAGACACTCTAACCACTGGGATACCGCTTCCAGGTGAGAATAGGAGGCTCCCATCTAGAGGTCACCCCGGAGATCCATATGAAGTTTAGTGATGATCGGATGAGGGATGTGGTCTGTTGGGTGTGCCAAATGATTTAGTCATGCAAAGAGTAAACTCCAAGATGGCTGCCAGTGGTCATGTTTTTCTCCGAATTCGATAGCTCCCATCTACAGGTGATCTTATTTGTGTCTGTAACATTTAATGAAAGTGTCAATGACACTGTAGCTCAACTTTGAAAGGGAATAATTGTATGTGTTACAGTCAATGGAGCGATTAGGAGTGCGGACAATTGAAATGTCTAAGATTATCTTCATGAAGAGATATACATAAAATAAAATCCAAGATGGCCACTGGCGGCTATGTTTTCCAATGAACTGCAATGAATATCAAAAACATTTGATAGCTCCCATCTAGTAGATCAATATCAAGATCAATATGAAGTTTGATGATGATCGGATGAGGGAAGTGGACTGTAGGGTGTGCAAAAGGATTTAGTCATGCAAAGAGTAATATCAATGATGGCTGCCGGCAGCCATGTTTTATGGCCGAATGACTCCAAAATGACTCGTTCCCATCTACATGTCAATGTCAACAGCATGAAAAATTTCATGATGATCCGACCAAAGGTACAACCTGTAGCCGGTGCCAAAGGAGTTAGTCATGCAAAGAGTAAAATCCAAGATGGCTGCCGGCAGCCATGTTTTATGGCCGAATAACACCAAAATGACTCGTTGCCATCTACATGTCAATGTCAACAGCTTTGACAAATTTCATAATGATCCGACCAAAGGTACGACCTGTAGCCCGTGCTAAAGGAAATTGTTGATGAAGACACACACGGACGACAAATACCAAGCCATCGCAATAGCCCAAACTTTACAAAGTAAAGTTGAGCTAAAAATGATCCAGCCATAAATACGTCTGTAGGGTGTGCCGATGGATTCAAATTTGAAATCCATGATGGCTGCTGTCAGCATTTGTTTTTCATCAAAATACGGAAAAAAATTATAGCTCCCATCTCTTGGTAACCCTGAAGCTACATTGAAGTTTGGTGAAGATCAGACGAGGGATGCGGTGTGTAGGGCATGCCGAAGGAAATTGTTGATGCACGCAGGGATGACGGTCGCCAACCCATGACAATAGTTCAAACTTTAGTTGAGCTAACAGTGTTTCCTGCTAAAAAGCTTAGGATCCACATAGTGGCATTCTCTACACATTATAACTCATACGACTTCAGTTTACAGTTGGAACTTGGTTCATTATCATGGCAGACTTGGGTTGGGTCAGGCTTAAAATTAATGGTTATTAACTCTTTCACTGCCATGCAGCACCACAGACATATCTGCCACTGCCAAGCATACTATACGTTATTTCTCAATAACATTTGTATCTGCCGAGCTATTTTCATGAAACTTGGTATGCATGTAGGTATTGGTCTGGGGAATCGAAAACACACCCCAGTCCACCATTGTCAAGTGACCACGATTACGTGACCACAAACAAGATGGCCGCCACCCCAAAATATAAGAAAATTTCAGTATTTTTCAATAACTTTTGTATTTGTAGAGATATTTTCATGAAAGTTAACTTAAATTGGTATGTAAGTAGGTATCAGTATTGGGAATAGAAAATATGTTCTAGTCCGCCAGTGTCACATTTCACGTGACCACGATCATGTAACCACAAATCAAGATGGCCGCCATCCCGAAATATAAGATAATGTAAGTATATTGCTGCTAAATTCATATTGATTGGGTATTTCTCACTAACTTTTGTATCTGTAAAGGTATGTTCGTGGAACTTGGTGTACAGTTAGATATTGGACTTGCGAATTGAAAACACTTCCCAGTCTGCCAGTGTCATGAGACCGCGACCACCAGAGACTGTGACCACATGATCACAAAACAAGATGGCCGCCACACCAAAATATAAGGAAAATGCATTATTTCTCAATAAATGTTGTACCTGCAGAGATATTTTGACGACATTTGGTATGTAAGTTGGTGTTAGTATTCAGAACCGAAAACAAGTTAGTATATTTCTGCTAAATAAATATATTATTGCCAATTTATTGGGTATTTCTCAATAACTTTTGTATATGCAGAGGTATATTCCTGAAACTTGGTATGCAGGTAGGTATTGGTCTCTGTGGAATGGAAAACACTTCCCATACCAGGAGGGTCACGTGACCGCGACCACTTAATCACAAAACAAGATGGCCGACATCCCGAAATATAAAAAAAATAAACCGGGAGTTTCTAGTCACAAAATTGAATACATCACGTACAGTGTTTTCACAGAATAATATAAAGTTACTTCCCATGGATTGATGTTACGGGACGAAGGTGTCAGGATTCGACTCAAGTCGCGATCGGCCTTGTATGGGTAATTCGACTCAAGTCGCGATCGGCAGTGAAAGAGTTAACCCTTTGATAACTGGAGCTTCAAGAACCCTGTGCAATGCATTCTCTTATATATGCGAGTCTCCCCTAGGGAACCTCGCATATTTTAGAGAATACATTGACCTAACAATATTTACTTTGACATTGTGAGCCAGTGCATTCTCTCCCTTTGGGAAACTCGCATATTTAAGAGAATGCACTGGCACAGGAACTTTAATGCTGTGCCAGTGCAGCTCCCATCATGAAAATATTAAGATAGTCCTTGCTATCTCAGTAGTCCTTGGCATTCAACCATAAATTTTTGCTGTCTGCTGACTTCCACAGGGCAAACATTAAAACAATGTCTGCTACAATTACGCTAATTAACAGGGGTGTGATATTATATTGTAAGCTGAAATATCAGAGGAAAGACACACACGCACATATAAGAGAGGTTATTGCCAGTACAAGAGAATTACTTCAGTAATGGAAACATTTGAAACATTTCTAGATGACCATCGTAGCTACAAAACAGACAAAAAGCCATTCCAATCTGCATATCAGCTGCATATCAGTGGATTAAAAGTTCAACACACAAAGTATCCCCCACAAAGGTGGCTTTTAGCTGAAGTTTATTAATTTTCTAAGGACCATGACTTCAATAGAAATTAACCCTTTCATGATGGGAGTTGTTATGGTGCATCATTGTAGATCATGTGCCAGTCCATTCTCTTATATAAAAGAGAATGCACTGGCTTACTAGGTCAAGGTAACTATTATTAGGCCAATGTATTTGCTTATATATGTGAGGCTCCCCGTGGGAGACTCGCATATATAAGAGGAATGCAATGGCACAGGGTTTTTGCAAAATTTCAGACAGCTCCAGTAATGGAATGGTTAATGAACAAAACCTTTTGCATGTGGTCATGATGTGGATATAGTTCCTCCATGCTACTTTCTGAGTATACTGAAGATCATTCAAACATGAGTTATCATAAGGGAGATATAGAGATAAAACATTGGCGTGGTTGAATTTTTCACTCTAAGGACCATAACTCTGCAACAATAGAATGAACAAAACACATTCCATGTGAGTATCTTTTCCCCCATGCCTGTTCATGAGCATACCAAAGATCAAATATGATGACAGAGATAGAGAGCTCCAATGTTGTTACCGATGGACGGAAGGAATCATATTTCTATATTCGCGTGATAACAATTTTGGAACCTAACATTTCCTCGTGTGAGATGACTTTGTAACAGATTGTGAACATATGCAATCTAGTTTAAAAAATGGATATTGGTTTTGTTGCATTCCATGGACTACAATGAAAAATTAAAAGAGTATTTCACACTCAATTTTCGCGCTATTCTTTCTGTCTCAATTTTGTGATGCTAGCTGCTTTTATGAGATAACACAAAATTGGGGTCAATTAACATTAAGTCAACCAACCAACATCCAACATTTAAGTTCCACACATGGAATGTATATGAGTGTAAATGATTGTCGACAATACTTGACTAGTGAAAAAAAACTAGAGTAGGTATTTCATGACAAATATATGAAAGCTATGGAGCATGTCATAGGAAAAGTTCTTGGTATCAGCTTCAACTTAACTTTGTAAAGTTGTTCTAATAATAGAATGGGTCTGGGCTCCAATCTATTTTTAACCCTTTCATGATGGGAGCTGCGCTGGTGCAGCATTAATGGTCATGTGCCAGTGCATTCTCTTATATATGTAAGTCTCCCATAGGGAGCCTCGCATATATAAGAGAATGCACTGGCTTACAAGGTCAATATTGTAAGGCCAATGTATTCTCTTATATAAGAGAATGCATTGGCACAGGGTTTTCACAAAATTCAGGCAGCTCCTGTCATGGAAGGGTTAAGTGTAGCTACACTTAACAGAAATATAGAGTGGCTTCTGATACACCAAAACAAAATCAGGTGGATCCATTCAGTCCTTCTAGCATTTCGGTGCATCTTCTCTAACAGATCCTAAGATGAAGCACTTCAAGTTACATAACTCGGCTCTTATTAAACTGAATAACATGTCCATCATGCAACTTAACTCAAATATCAATTGATAGGTACTCCATCAATGAGAGTAATTCGCCCCTTCACTCCAGCCTTTCTGCAAGTCAAGGTCACCTTCTGAAATAAACAATTTGACAATTTTCATAGATAAAGGTAGTTATGATATCTATACATGTATATATAGAAGAGTAGGATCCGTATGTCTGTCTGTTGGGTTTTTCAACCAGACTGCTAGTCCGATTTCAACCAAATTTGGTTTGGTGACTAGAGGTACCCTGGCAGAGGTTATAACGGCGTTAGTTTTTCAAAATGTTGATTTAATAAAATACACAAATAAAATAATCTCACTATGGGCCTATTTCAGAATCAAATAAATGTGAATATTTAGGTTCAAAGTGAACCTATTTGCAGTCCAGATGTGCTGTCTTTATATATGTGTTCAGGGTGGGCTTATTCCAGAATCAAATAAGTCCAATGTGAACCAATGCCATTGATTATCACTTGCCCCTATTGTCCTGGCCCAGGGGAGTCCAGTGGGTACCTGAAAAGTGCCCTTCTGACTGGTTTGCCCCCTTGCCCTTTGGTGCTTCTGGCATCCCTGAGTGCACACCAGGGCCACAGGCCCGTAACGCACAGGCGCCTCCGATGCTGAATAAAGGCTCTCAATGGGAGGTTGTTTCAGCTAGTAGTAAATTAATGTATATTAGTTCAACATTAGTTAGAAATAGTTAACAATGGTCTTTTGTTTCATACGTACATCTCACCTCCATATTTGTTTTCACTTATCATCAAATATCAAGCAAATGTATTCACTGATGTTTCCAATATCACTGGGGCTCATATGCACCATTAGAAATTGTTCGTTGGCGATTTTCGACGCTGGTTCGTTTCAATAAGCACAGGTTTGTTCTCTATTTTGTGGAAAGTTTTCCAAGAATATTTTGTAAAAGATGGTGGGCAAGTGAGTGTCATGCAGCTGTTTTTGTTCTGAAAGTCTTCAGTTAACCATAGAATACAATGGCAGTAAATATTAGCGCTGTGTTCGTTAAACAAGAAAGTCAATGACTGTTGAGACGATCACCTGACTAAAGACTGAGAAGACTGGGACTTTGAAGACTACAACAGTCAGAACTTTTCAAAATCACTTAAAACAAGTAGCTCTAAACAGGGACATAGCTAGAGCAAGTAGTTATATCTAAAAAAAAAAAACATTAAAAAATTAAATAAAAAAAATTCAGAGTGGTTAAATGTTCAAAATTCTAAGTCCTAGACCTCTGACGATCAATGGTCATGAGAAGAAGTTATTTTAAGAATTACTATCACAAGAAAGAGATATGTCCCTGGCTCCGCCCTTATTTGACCCAGTGACCCAATTTGAACAAATTTGAATCCCAGTCACACAAGGAACCCCCACATCAAATATAAGCTAAATCAGCCTGATGGACCTTGGGAAGAAGTTGTTTTAAGAATTACTATTTCGGGAAAGAGTTATGTCCCTGGCTTCACCCATATTTGACCTGGTGACCCCATTTGAACAAATCTGAATCCCAGTCACCTAGCTACATACGTATTATCCCCACCAAATAGGACCCCATTCAGTCTTGTGATTCTGGAGAAGATGTTTTAAGAATTTCTTTTGAGGGAAAAAGTTATGTCCCAGGCTCCGCCCCTATTTGACCCAGTGACCTGTTTGAACAAATCTGTATCCCAGTCACCCAAGGAACCTCCATACCAAATATAAGCTAAATAGGCCCAATGATTCTTGAGATCTGAAGAATTCATTTTAAGAATTACTATGGAGGGAAAGAGTTGGACCTGGAGACCTCATTTGAACAAATTTTAATGTGAGTCACTTAGGGGACATCCACACTAGGGTTGCCACGACTATGAGTTTTCATAATCGACTAATCGACCGTTATAATCGACGGTTAGTCGATTAATCATTGATATATGCAGCCCATATTACACCCAGGTAAACACGTGATAACTGCAAAATTACAATGTCTACTTTACGTCCAGACTGAACACAGTTATAAACTGTCAGTCAGCAGGCTTGTAATTCTGAGCCTCCCACCCCTCATTGGCCACCTTTGCAGGGCAGGTAAACGTCCTCCCGCTATTCCCGCAGACGAGAATTTTTTTAAATATCTGTCCAGTGACTCCAGTCAATCAATGTTCCCAGAGAACACACATCGCGGTGCCACTGAAATCGTGTGGAACTGTCGCATACTTTTTGAAACGGACTATAGTTAGTTTTGAAGAGAATACCATTGTGTATCGATTGCTTCACCTGACATATATATAGCACTTAATTTGATTTCGCGGGCTTAGGTGTCTGCTGTACTTTTAGTTTTGTTATTCAAACTGCGTGCAGGAGGTTACCACTTTGGAGAATGTAATGCATGTAGCACTAATAAGTGACGACACAAACTTGTTACTGATAACTGTCCAGTAACTTTGAACATTCCATGACTTTGTCAATAATGGTGAACGTTTTACAGTATGAGATTTGAAAAATGAAATATAGATGCATTCCGATGCACGTCGTTCATTATGGATATAATGATCGCTAATTACCAATCTATAGGAACATAAATTCACAGTTAAACATAATTTATAAACAATGACAAGGCTGTGACATGGCATAAAAGCAAAGGATGACGCTTTCCCGCCACTGACTGAGAACATGTCACACACCGAACTCTTTGAAGATGACCGCCAAACTTCGGCTGTGACATCAAAGGACCAAAGGGAGCTGCATCAGAAGTGGCGAGAGAACAGGCTGTCGGTGGTAAATTGTGCTACCGGTACATACACTGTTAACTTTTACTTCCAGGCATGGCATTTGCGCATAGTACTGCTGAAGGGGTCACTCTCACCATAAAAAGTGCTGAAGGGTACACAGGGTTTGTGATCGGCATGAACAACATTACTTAAATTGTGTTTATGAAAGTCTGGCGCCCATAAGCACTTTGTTTTCATTACATTTTAATATTCATTGGAAAGTAAACAATTATTCTCTAACAGAAATCATGGCAGATACGAAAACTGAATGTCCTTTAGAACGACATTTCAAACCCTGTGTACCCTTCAGCACATTTTGAAAATCCTGTGTACCCTTCAGCACTTTTTTTGGTGAGAGTGACCCCTTCAGTCATAGTACTGCTTAAATAAACAACCATACACACACCCCCCCCCCCCCCCCCCCCCCCCCCCCCCTTGGGCGATTAGTCGACGAAAGTAAATAACTGTCGACCACCACACCTGTCGATTAATCGAATAACCGTGGCAAGCCTAATCCTCACCAAATATTCAGCGCCATAATTTCAGGCCTGCTCACATATATATTTCAAAGACATGTTATGTGCTAAATAAATCATGTCAGACTGATATTTCACTATTCAGCCACAGGACCCATTTGAAGAATGTAACATTCAACCATCACTGCCGAAAATATCAACATCAGTTGTATACTTTCACAAATTATATTGGAACTAAGCAAAATGTTTAATAATTCGTCCTGAATTAATTACTGATATTAAACAAATGAGTATGATACTGCCAATGGGAGTCACTACCTATGATTTATATAAAATAGTGGTGCTTTGAACTGCCAATTTTGAAACAAACTTTGTGAAAATACATGCTTTGAGAATACTCCGCCAAAATGTTCACAATTTATTGTCTATGTGGTAGAAAAATATTATAATGAGGAATCATACCTTATTAGCATGGTTATTCTGAAATAGGAATGCAGTTTGTTTTGTTAGAGCATGAGCCACAAGTGCTTCTCTGAATTCTTGGGCAACGGACTGCTTGGTGAACCTGTTCCTGAAGTGTGCAGAGCTTCTCTAAAAGACGAAATAAATAAAATATAATACAATTATTTATTATGTCAAAAAAAACACCCTGACATGTAGATTACTCACAGAAAATGTTACATTGTTACAAATAATATATAATTATAATACCAAACAAAAGATATATAGGATATCTAGTGTTATTGAGTGGATACCGAATATTATATGTCATGAATGAGCAAGACAAATGTTTATTTTCGCAAGTTGTTTGTCACAAGAGAAAATAATCATATGTCTCATTCATGATTGACATAATTTTCGGTATCCACTCAAAAACACTGGATATTATTTTTATTATACGTGTTTCCAAAGAAATTTGCCATTTACGATGATTGATTCAATCAATGTATCAATTAGAGAGCTATAGTTCCTGTATATTTCCCCCATAATTGTGTCGAATAAAATAGATTTTTATTACAAATATAAAAATAACAGTAAATGATAAGTCTACTGATTTGCGAAGTTAATCAATCAATCAAAAACAAGAATTTGCATTAGAGATGCAGGGTTGAGTTATGGTAGCTATGCAAAACATGGGCCTGGATTGAAAATGCATCATCGTAACTAGCTATCATGCACAAAACTGTTAAAGAAGTCTGACATACAAAATATTACCCCACGAACTGACATTGCCAAAGTTATTTGTGCCATCGCGATCAATATTCATAACTTGTGCTATCGTGATCAATATTCATAACTTGTGCTATCGTGATCAATATTCAAACTTGTGCTATCGTGATCAATATTCATAACTTGTGCTATCGTGATCAATATTCAAACTTGTGCTATCGTGATCAATATTCATAACTTGTGCTATTGTTATATTTCATTGTTATATTCATTGTGATACCCCTTACCAAAGAGCCCTTGTTCGAGGTCTCAGGTGTGAGATTCACAAATCGAATGTATACATGAGCCAAACCTGCTAAATACCAGTTTCATCGAACCTGGGTAACATAATAAAAAATTTGTGAACCTGGGAAATGTAGTGCCCAAACAATGGGAAACCAATTCAGCAGTATTAACGACTCAGCTCGGTGCGCAGCAGCAAGCTCATAATTTTCGACAACTACACTTTTTTGAGAAAAATTCATGTGACTTCCGGCAGTGCCAGTGGTCGCATAAAAGTGCAAAATCAGCAATGGACCATCGTGATGAAAAGAATATTTGCTACTTCACAACTTCCTATATGTGATAATGAATAATTGAATTATTTATATATTTATAAACAGTTATTATAATAAATAGGCTCATATTAGATCAATTTTGTTTTTTAGCTCAATGAAAACAGTTACAACATCATGACATGTTTCATGATGTTAAAATGTCATAATTTTGTCTTTGCAGGAAAGAACTGGACAAGACTGCACTTGTCATGTCGTCTCTTATCTCAGACACGCTTCAATTATTATAACAAGAGACATTCATATATAGGGTCCATCAGATCTGCGTCCGTATAAACCCCCATTTATCTTCAACGACTCCCTACATTTGCGTGATCGGGTGTATGAGAAACACACTTTATTAACATCATGTGGTTGGGAGGTATGCTACAAATCAATGCAGCAAGACAATGAAAGTTTCAATGATACTGTAGCTCAACTTGGGAATGAGTTTATTTTTTTTCTGAGCAATGAATAGAATGATAAAGAGGGAAAGCCAAAAAGTTAAAGTAAAGGTCTAGTATTATGTAGATGAAATTATTTTCATTTGAAACATTTCACCAATACATGTAAATGTGGGCTGCAAGGGGTGCGGATGGATTCAAATTTTAAATCCAAGATGGCTGCTGGCAGCAAAGTTTTGTAACAAATTTCGGAAATAATCGATGGCTCCAATCTAGAGGACACCCCGAAAATCCAAATGATTTCGGGAATAATCGATGCCTCCCATCTAGAGGTCACCCCATGGATCCATATGATATTTGGTGACGATCGGATGAGGGATGTAGGGTGTACCAATGGATTTAGTCATGCAAAGAGTAAACCACACTGGCAGCAGTAGTGCTGGCAGCCATGTTTTTGTACGAATATCGGAAAAAATCTAGAAGTCACCATGAAGATCCATATAAAGTTTGGTGATTATCGGAGGAGGGATGTGGTTTGTAGGGTGTGCCAAAGGATTTAGTCATGCAAAGAGTGAAATCCAAGATGGCTGCCAGTGGCCATGTTTTTCATCAAAAATAGATCAAATTCGATGGCTCCCATCTAGAGGTGATCCTAAACATCCCTTCAAATTTTCAAATCAATTCTCCATTAAATGCGGGCTGTGGGCCGAGCCATGGATTAAAATTTAAAATCCAAGATGGCTGCTGGCGATCATGTTTTTTAATGAATTTTAGAAAACAATTGATGGTTCCCATCTAGAGGTCACCCTGAAGATCCACATGAAGTTTGGTGATGATCGGATGAGGGATGTGGTCTGTAGGGTGAGCCTAATGATTTAGTGATGCAAAGAGTAAAATCCAAGATGGCTAACAGCAGTCATGTTTTTTTAATGAATTTCGGAAAAAATCGATGGCTCCCATCTAAAGGTCACCCTGAAGATCCACATGAAGCTTGGTGATGATCGGATGAGGGATGTAGCCTGTAATGTGTGCCAAAGGATTTAGTCATGCAACTTTAGAGTAAATTCCAAGATGGCTGTTGGAGGCCATATTTTTTACTGAATTTCGCAAAAATCAATGACTCCTGCAAATTTTCAAATCAATTCTCCATTAAATGCGGGCTGTGGGCCGAGCCAATGGATTAAAATTTGAAATTTGAAATTTTTTAATGAATGTCGGGAAAAATCGATGGCTCCCATCTAGCTAAAAATTCAGGTGCTATTCTGATAGAACTAGTTAAATTTGAAATTTAGAACAAGGCATCTTCAATTTCATGTTCTTTTCACCCGCAGGAATGCAAAGAAGGGTGTCTTAGGGTGATTTGAAAATATTCTAATTCTATGATCGAACCAAATTGAATCGAATTGGCAGCTTGAATAACGAATTGAATCGATTCTCGAAACTTTGCAGGGCCCTCTTGCAGACATGCCACAAAGTGACAACAATACAATGCTTGCAGTAAATTGGTTCAATTTTGCACAAAATTTCCTTTTGTCTCATCTTTTTCTTTGGCTCAGCCAAATTAATTAGCAGGGATGAATGCCATTGGATGAATATGTTTGATGATGTCAAAAAAAGACCAGCTAAAAGAGTCTGAATGTTTACTCACAAGATCTGCCAGTTTCACCACTGTATGGAATGTTGATCCAAAATCTACTTTATTGAGTTCTACAACTGCTTGACCCACAGCGTGATGCTCCAATTCATCATCCTCATCCATAACTTCCAGTAGTATGAATCTACGAAGACAGGAAGCAGTTGTCATGGTAACAAAAGAGACATTGGAATTCTCTGAAATAGGTACTATATTTTTCAATAATTCATAGAGACATGCGTTTATTACAATAGGAATTAAATTAACCCTTTCATGATGGGAGCTGTGCTGGTGCAGCATTAAATATCCTGTGCCAGTTCATTCTTTTATATATGAGAGTCTCCAATAGGAAGTCTCACAAATATAAGAGAATGCACTGGCTTATGGTCAAGGTTAATATTGTTAGGCCAATGAATTCTCTTATATATGCGAGGTTCCCTAGTGGAGACTCACATATATAAGAGAATGCATTGGCACAGGGTTTGTGCAAAATTTCAGGAAGCTCCAGTTATGGAAGGGTTAAAGATGTAATGAGCTCTTGTTTAGTGAATCAACCTAATGAGTGAGTACACAGGCACTATGTCAACTAGGGACCCAGTGGATTCACTTTCGGCACAGTACAATTCTGTGACACTACTGTACTGGTGAATCAATTAAAACTACACAGTTTTAGAGGGTCTTCGAGCAAAGCCACTCATACTGTGACCGCATATTTGTACCCTGATTCAAAATAGGGACCTGACTTTAGACTCGGCATCGCTCAACAACTGGGTTAATAATGTATTATAGGGCATTAAAGTGATGTATAACACTCCGGTAGGGTGATCAAATAGAAACGGAGAATAATCTTGCTCAAGTATTTATTTTTACAAATATTATATACAAATTCGACAACACACACTGTTATTCTTATTTGTTAATTAAATGCAGTGACCCTGGATGCCAAATTTTCGTTAGTTTATAGCATGCTGATAGTTGCGTCTCAAATCGAGAAGTAAATATTTACAATTCAGCATAGTACAGACAATGTCTTTTGTGGAGTGGTATGGTCAATTTGCTTGCGACGTTCGTAGAATACTACATTCCTTCATTTGGCATAGTGCCTGAATACTAAATTAGCAGTTTCATGAACCCGAACAAGTCTATAATAATTAATGTCTTTAAGCGCTACATAAGCCGGAGTTTAGTGTGCCTGTCATTTGCAGAATGAGGTGCCCAGAGGGTGAATTTAGTAACGCTATCCCGCATAGTGGGCTAGCATCATGAAACTCACCTCTAGGGACATCATTTTGCATGGCCTAAACTGCTATGGGAGACATAGACTCAGATTGTAGTTCGCAAATGGTGAATATTGTGATGTACACCCATTGGGAACCTTGATTATGCAATGTGTTGTCTGCCAATTTGGGGATATAGAGAAACTAAACTAAAAAGTAATAGGATCTGTAAAGAAGTTTCGATAGTAATAAAGGAACTTTCCAGAGAAGATGAGGCCTAAGCAGAATGAGGTGCCCAGTTGGTGAATTTAGTGATGCTAGCCCTCTTTGTGGTATAGCATCACTAAATTCACCCTCTGGGAACCTCATTCTGCAAATGACAGGCACCTTATTCTCAGGTCTGATGCTACATTGTTTTACTTACTTTGACTCTATATCATCTGCTGGAACTTTGAAGTGAAAACTTTCATCCCATCTTGGATCTAGGCTATTTTGTATCACCTTGGAAATAGAGATGTTGGCAATGTGAGCATGTTTACATGGAGTTAATTATACTAGAAACCTAATACTGTGAATGGCTTTAAATTTGTTGGTATCAATTAATGTGGTTCAGCCATTTATGACTTTTTCATGGGTTCGTAAATTTGTGGATCTGCCAGTACTAACTGTCACCTCCAATCCCCCAATAATAACAATCAAGTCCCCAACTGATAGAAGTGCAGACACCTCTGCGATCGTCGGAAATTGCACATCCGCACTGTAGGCATATAATTAATTAGCATGTCCAAGTTTTTGATGACGACTATTGAGAATGTCAACAACGGGATTATATTACATAAACCTACATAACCTAGTACTAGTAGTATGGTCGTTAGGCGATAAGACCCTAAATAAATTGGTAAAGACTGGTTTGCTGAACAACATATACAAAATCCGCTAAAATCCGCTTTGGGGAAAATTCTCAATTCAACATGGCTTCCAAAAAGGCAGTTGGTATCGGGGAAATGCTGAATTAATGCACCAATTAATGCCAAATTTGTAATAAATTTAAATATACACTAGCGGCACTTAGTCGTAAACCATAAGAATGTCTGTCCCAAAATGCTGCCAAACTGGATAAAATAGAATGAAATTTACATATTGTGTAAAATTGATTAGCTAGTCCTATAAGAGTGAACAAACTCTTGAATTATGCGAGGAAGAATGATTGCAGAGTATAAGAGAAACTTTTTATTAGAGATGTACAAATTCTCTCTAATTTATCTCATGAGAGAGCAAGCGAATGCAGGGTCTCATACAATGGTTAAATCTGGACTTTTGGGCACCTAGAAATGGAACAACAATGCAGTTTTATCTGTAATGTTTGTCTTGAATCGTGTGATATATGTGTAATTAAACAGTTATGGATGTATTGATTCTGTGGCCTTTTCTAGAAGCAGAGACGTATGTACTCAGAGCAGTCTCACGAGTGTGACCAATCATAATTTATTTTGATATCTACAACACCAAACCTAATAAAATTCACTGCTGTAGTACAGTTCCTGAGATATACATAGAGTACTGGGTAAAATATGTAGATTCTATTGTCCGTGTCTGAAAATAGCAGTCATAGTTGCCTCCGATCAAGCGATGAAACACGAATATTTTGCTTGTATCACAAAAATGCATGTTGGTATATTATGAACGCAATTTATCAAAACACAAAGGGGTACCATATAGTATATGCAATCAATTCTAAACTTGACCTACATACTCTGTGGCAGAGACTGTGCTTACATATAGAAATTATATTTACTTATATTCACAAGGCCACATATACGGTAAACTTATTACATTTTCTGCAACCGCATAACCGCGTTTACACCTTCTCATTAATGTTATACATATCTGCTGCACACAAAACCACAGACACAGAATGCACAGATATCAACATTGGGTGGGTATTGAATGTTGAAATAACATCTTTAAATGCTATTTATATTTAGCACACATTTGTGGGTGGTATTGGCAAGATATTTTCAAACAACAACATACTGAAAACATGACATGTCAAAAAGAGATTAAATTATAATGCCTGATATTTGTTCCTACCTCAAATACTGGCATTAGGTTTGAAAATGTGGTGATAAACATTATGTTGGCTCTTGATTTCGTGGTTTAGCCAAACCACTAAATCAAGGAATGATAGACCCCCCCATGAAATAAAATGATTTTAGAGCTAGTACTTACTGTTGTTCTAAAAGCCTTGCCACTGCCTGGAACTGACACCTTAACAAGAAGGTTTCTTAGATTCTCGTCATTTCTGCCTGAAACTCCGAGTAGCTGATGAACTTTGACATCCAATGTTTCTGGAGATTGATAATCTAAGCTAATTTCCAGTTCACCAGTGATGGTGAAATCCTTCTGAAATTTTAATATTTCTTTCTTAGTTTGCTAACAAATGAACATGACTCATTTGAACCTTTAATTATGTATAACGGTATGTAATTTACAACAGTTAGTATGTGCTTCAAAGAAATGTGGACCATTACAGGACCAACTTGTAATAAAGATATGATAATCCAGGGCTGAGTTATAAATGCTAAAGTACAAAGGTTTAAACAATTCCCAGATGAACTAAGTGGGATAACTCTAGATTGTATCAACAATTTAATAAACCATGTTTAAAAGATACAGAAGTGGGTATATATTGCTGTTAAAATAGTCACATTCGTTAGAACTGCATTAACAGAAAGAATATTAATAAAATATAGACAGAGTTTGTTCTTATACAAATCATAAATATCGCGTAAATAGCATGTCACTGTCAAGATCATATGCTGTGCTATGTAAACAAAGAAAAATTCATTTGCAGAAAGTTGTATATAAACAAATGCTTGGAACCAGATGAAGTCCGACCAAGATCATATTCATGGCAGCATGCACATCAGTCTCATTTAAATCACACCAAGTCCCATTTTGTGATTTTTGCGAAAACATAACATTATCAAACTGCATTTTCTCTCATACAAAGTGTGTTTTGAGGATAATATCGCATTCACACTATCATTATACTATTTATGCGAGTATACTTTTGAGGAACTTTTCATAAATTAGTAACTATTATTTGTAAATTATAACCTACAACCAATGCCATCAAGGGCTTTAAAGGCCATCTTCTTAAAACCACACAAAGTTGATTATCTACTTCTCGGAGACATTTTTTTTTCAATATGGACAGGCATCTTCTGCAAGGCAGATTTTTATATTTTATGTTTCTCCCGAATTATCCAAAAAAAAATTGTTGGGCATGAAAAGTGACTTTTCATGACTAACTGATAATGCAATTGTAATGTACAGTTTGTTTTACAACCCAAAGACATATAGTTTGAACATAACCAAGAAGAAAACTTTAATATTTAAATCAAAAATATCAAGCAGAAGTTGAAATATTTCGAGCAAAAGTTTATGGTCAGCAGTTTGTCAGTTGTCGAGCGACAGGACAACTTATTATATTTATTTTCAGTGAGCCATAAAGAGAACCCTGCAGATCATATTTTATGAGGGGGCAGGTGTCTGAGAAGCAGTACATTAATTTTGATTGGCCTAACCATGATGGTCACAGTCAGTCCACTATACATACTAACTTCTTTGAAGTATAAATAGAGGATATCTGGTGTTTGAAAGTGGATACAGATATTTATCTCATAAGTGATGAGTGGCCAAGATAACGAGCAATAGTTACTTGTCTCAGTCACAAATGATATAATTTTTGGCGTTCACTAAAACCACTTTCTAAGATAAATTAATGCATAATCACATAATCGCTGTCCATTGGTAAACAGAAGTGTGTCAGTCACACATCAATAGTGTGAAAGTCAAAATGTTTAGACCTACACAGTAGGGAACAAAATTATTATTTGACCATACGAACGCGCTTTATTCAAAGGGGTTGTGCTTGCAACGGGCAATATGTTTAAAGATTTATTTATTTATAGCAGATCATATATATATATGCAGGGATGCCAGAAGATAAAAAGGGCAAGGGGGGGGGCAAACATTTCAGCTAGGGCAAAGATCGGACGGGATGTTGGTACATTCAAATGGCCAGGTGGTATTCTGTTATAAGATATCTTACCCCATGCTGCTCGGACCATCTATTTGACTACTATGTAGGCTAGAGCCCGATGCCGCCATATTTGCCACAAGCCGCCAGCCATATTATTTCTAACGCCAGCCACATTTAAAAATCTCCGCCGCCAGAATTGTAAAATGGTTGAGCCGTGTGCATGGGCTTATATGTCAAGCACAACTGTATTGTGAATCGCAAAGAACTAAACCGCATTGCCTAATATTGGCATACTCGCATGGACATGGCATGGTTGTTATATTATCAGAACACCTGGCCCCTTAATGTGGAATAGAATGCATGCTTTCATATAACTGAATGGGCGCATCCATTCGGTTTTGAAAGGGTTAAAATATAAATTGTTATATCGACAACACCCAGTCTCAGACATCACTGGCATTTGTCAATATATACACATAAGAATAGAAAATAGTTTGAAATATTATATATCATTCAATGATGCATGCATATATCGCAGTGATGATAGCAGTCTGAAGTTGACAGAAGTCCCAATGTAACTACTTATAACGATTAGATGGGAAACTACATAGTATATCGATGCCAGTCATTCGTGAATTTTCGCCATAATGGAAAAGCCCAACATCAAAAGATTATGTGTGGTCTGGAATTCTACGGGTTCACCACAAACGTTAAAACAAACGGCGCCTATAACCGGTAACATGGGATTAAGAACATTTCCGAAACGAAAATACGCTGAATGATAACATCTCAGCCGGCTGAGCCGCCATATTTCGTCAGCCACGAACATCATGACTGAGCCGGCTTAGCTAGCTAACCAGCTACGAAAATCGGTTGAGCCAGCCATGAAAACTATTTGTCGTGGCTTCGGGGTCTAATGTAGGCCTACACTAGATGGTAGAAAAGGAAATCTCTAAGACGGAGCCTGACTGACACCAGTTATGCACACACATACTGACACATGGAAAAGAGATATGAGCAAAAGGGCACACTTGCCCCCTCTGGCTGAGGCCAACAGGGTCAAGAGTGCCCTCCCCCATGACCCCCTCTCTGGTGTCACTATATATATGTAATAGGTGGCGTTTTTTTTGGCGGACAAGGCATTGCCTGAGAAACAAACTATCTTGATTATTTGGCCTAAGTTGTCTTCTACTTACCATCATCTCGAGTGAAAACCATGTTGAATTATCAGATCTTTCCTCGGGTCTTGACATTAGAGAGTTTAGCTTGATGACTTTCTCTCCAAGGAATTCATCCATGTTTGCTATGTCATAATCCCAGACTTGGACAATAAGTAAAGAAGTTGTCAGCTCGACTTCAGGTATAATAAACATAAACAGTTCATTATAAACAGGATTGTTTGTTTCGTGTACGATCCTAGATAACTTCTCACCCTGCCCATGGTAGTCAGGCTGCAGCATAATCTGAAAAAAAATAACAGCATTTATGTGTGAAAAATTGTCCAATTAGTCTACATATAGTATTGTAACTTATCCATGTCATGAATTTATACGATGTCTGAATAGGGCCCTGCGAATCGGGTGTTTTCAATTCGAACCGAATCTCGAATTGAATCAGGCAAATGATTCAAAATCGAATCAAATCTTGAATCAAATCAGGGAGTGGCAGTAAGACAGTCTAGTCTGACTATGCCACCCCCTCGAATATACAATATAATATTTGTCAAATGTATTATGCATTAATATGTGTATATTGAAATAAAATATCCTATCCTATCCTATCATTGTTACTGAGCCAAATCAGTTCAAATACATAGAACTTCAAACACCTAAAATTGACTGTTGATCATCAATGTAGTCAATATGTGCAGATTATTACACACCTCTATGCATTTTCTGTGCCTAAGAAATCGTTGAGTACAGATGAGAGCATACATGCATGAGAGAACCAATGTCGACTTAAATATGGACAAGCCTACAGCGTGATGCCTGTTTCATTTTGTTGAATAGCACAGTATTTTTCGCTACACTTGCGATGATTGTGTTGTCTGTTGCTTGAACTGACAGACTTACCAGACAATGTTTACAAAAAACTCAGGACTTAGATTCTGACTCGCTTTTACACAAATCAAACAAAGATCTATAATTTGGCATACATTTGTGCTATGGAATTCCCATGATTTCTGAAACAACACTAGCACACAGCCTTGTATGGCACAATATTAAACTAGAGGTGTGACTGTCCCAATGGGACTACGGATACCCCCCTGATTTTAAAATACCAAGATGTTTCACATGTCAGTAAACATTTAGTTAAAATAATAAAATAACAGTTCCCATTGCAGGTGTACAACCATAACCCTAATCTTAAACCTATTGACCGAAAAATGTTGGAATAAAAGCTTGGACAAAATTATGCATGTTGCGAAAAAAATTCTAAGTCAAAAAAGGGGAATAACTCCACACAAAAATGTCGGACAGATGTCATAATCGCAGGTGCACAGGTTCCCATGGTACTAAATATCAGTGCCAAGATTAAAAAACATTGACCGAAAAATGTAGGAATAAAAGCTCGGACAAAATTATGCATGTTGCCAAAAACATTTCTAAGTCGAAAAAGGGGGATAACTCCACCAAAAAAAGTCGGACAGACGTCATAATCGGAGGTGCACAATTTCCCATGGTACTAAATATTTGTGCCACGTTTTAA
Source organism: Siphonodentalium dalli (assembly GCA_032622095.1). Classification (NCBI taxonomy): domain Eukaryota; kingdom Metazoa; phylum Mollusca; class Scaphopoda; order Gadilida; family Siphonodentaliidae; genus Siphonodentalium; species Siphonodentalium dalli. Next base: position 69,431,343 of record CP136061.1, read on the forward strand.
AAAAATTGACCTAAAAATGTAGGAATAAAAGCTCGGACAAAAGTATACATGTTGCGAAAAAAAAAATCTAAGTCGAAAAAGGGGGATAACTCCACCAAAAAAGGTCTGACAGACGTCATAATCGCAGGTGCACAGGTTCCCATGGTGATTGATGTCTGTGCCAAGTTTCAAGGAAATTGATAAAAACAAAGACTGAGAAAAACTCTGGACAAATTTGTGTCCACGGACGGACGGACAAGCTGACTCCAGTATACCCCCCCTAACTTCGTTGCGGGGGGTATAATTACATATTGTTAGGCCAATGCATTCTCATATATATGCGAGGTACCCGAGAGCTTTCCGATGAATGGCAACAAGCCATATTTCCGACTAAATCCTGAAAAGTTACCCATAATTCTGCTGTGGTAAAGGAGTCCATTACTTAGGGAATTACTGTATCAAATTTGGAGAAGTCATTTCTCCCTATTTGATTATTTTTGGCATTCAAATTTCACAATCTCGACAAATGGTGACACATTTAAGTCACTTGAACAATTATATCTTCTGAACTGGGAATGAGGACATTCATATAATGAGCCAGCAAACAATACATAGAAGAAAGCATTACCAGTATATTTATCATTCCATTTAAGAGATACACATTTTCTTGGAACCGTCAGATGATTGCATATTAAATTGGCTAATATACATATATTATAACAAAAATGTCTGTTCCATTCAGTATCTTCGTGTTGATATGATAGCCAGGTGTCCCCAAAATCTTAGTCTAACCCACTAGATTGATAGATACATCTCTATATGTAAAATCATGTTGTCGTCTTTTATTTTTGCTGGCTAATGTGTTTATGATATTCATGTTTCATCTTATAACGTCTAAACTACACGCGGTTGTAAATAAATAAATACTTCTTTATTGGTGGAACGGTTTAATCGCGATAAACAAAATGACAATCGACAACGTGAGCCACTAATAATATTCTATGAGCAAGAATCATGTTTTGTGATGCCATCATGCTATTTGAATATAAAATTGATGAGAATACGTGTAACACTTTGAGCAAGAGTATTCTCTATTCCCACCAAATATCCACATCATGCAGATGATTTCACATCACTTTAACCTGGGCAACGCCGGGTAACCCTGCTAGTTTATGATAAAATCGGAAATGAGCCGGAATTTCCATTTATTTATGAAAGTAAGCTATAGTCGCTATCCTATTGAGGGAACATTCCGCTTTCAAGCAGGAAGATATCTTTTACCCCTGCTTCTGTTGCTTCAACATACAACCATGACTTTCGGACTAACGACCCACAAATTAAGGTCATAATAAGGTGTACTATTGTTGGTTTTATTATTGACATATTAAATGTGCGAGTGAATCCAGGGATGAATACTAGTAAACTATATATGTAAATAGTAAATATATTCTAATGTCCACTGAAATTAACGTCAATTGTCTATATATAGGTCATTTTTATTAAAATTATGTGAAGATACGATAAACTGTTATATAGGACCTATTAACAAAATGGATCGTAAAAACATTTGTCTGGGTATTATAGTCGATTGTAATACATTACTTATATTATGACCGTCTCGTAAATTGAACGTGCATGAGTCTTATAGTAGACATATACTGAACAATGATATACATGAGCATGGTGTTTCACTACTAAACTATGGAACGCCATAGCTGCCTTATATTGCCGATTGTCTTTATATGCAGATACGTTGTCAATATATGTAGATATTTTGTCAATATATGCAGATATTTTGTCATTATATGCAAATACTTTGTCTTTATATGCAGATACTTTGTCTTTATATGCAGATACTTTGTCTTTATATGCAGATACTTTGTCATTATATGCAGATACTTTGTCATTATATGTAGATACTTTGTCTTTATATGTAGATATTTTGTCTTTATATGCAGATACGTTGCCTTTATATGCAGATACTTTGTTAATATATGCAGATACTTTGTCGATATAATTATGTAGATACTTTGTCTTTATATGCAGATACCCTGTCATTATAGATAGATACTTTGTCTTTATATGCAGATAGTTTGTCAATATATGCAGATAATTTGTCGATATATGTAGATACTTTGTCTTTATATGTAGATACTTTGTCATTATATGTAGATATGTTGTCTTTATATGCAGATATTTTGTCGCTATATGCAGATATTTAGTATTTATATGCAGATACTCTGTATTTGTATGCAGGTAGGCCTACCTTGCTTTTTGTGTTAATATCTGTTATTTTTTTCTTCATAAGCGAAAAGAAAACTAATATTAAATTGATAGTTTTTCCGTGAAATTTCCGTTTCAAGAACACATGTTCATTCCTGCTTTTGTACGATTTCGGATGATGTAGGTTTCTTTTTCACGCGTTTATGTACGACCATGGAAGATATTCTTAATAAGAAAACCATAATCAGAAATGGTAATGCCCTCAAGATCATATTATTAGCCATATATATAAATTATAATATAAAATATATTGGTTACATGAATTCACCGCCTCAGAATTCCGTTAAAACAACTAATCCTTCGAATTATTACAAACATCTATGGTTTATTACTGCAGGTTCCTCATTCACCACACCAGAAAGCTTCTAAATGCGGATAAAAAATCGGCGGTATTGTGTTCCCGCCAAGAGTGCATGGTCCAGCCATTGTTCATACCTAAACATCGAAAGCAATTAACGCGGTCATAATTGTTACATACTGCAACTATAAGACATCCAGCGGATACACACCCCACGAAAACCCGAAATGTGTTGTCCTGCGAGAAATCCCATCGCTATAGCTCAATTTGACAAGGCCAGATTAGACTTCCTACAATATCCATAAACAAGATCATATATTATATACCCATGATTTTAATTATAGAATATAAAATATGTTGGTTTCGCCAATGACCAACTCAAAATAACAATAACAACCAGCACCTAATTAACGAACCGGCGGCCGACTCGGCCGTCTCCGACCATGCACAACCATCAGTGGGCTGCAGAACGAAAATATCTATAAAAGTTTGAAATATAAGACTTACAAATTATCTTTTAAATTTCTTTTATTGGTAATTGACATAGCTTGTCACAAAACAAAAATTGACATAATAATGTAAAGGACAATAAACGAAATTGAAATTACCAAGTACACCTTTTACCGGTGACCGGTGATCGCGCAGTTCGACTTTTAAATAAATAAACCGGAAAAAAAATAATTCTATTTATAAAACGCTCATCAGCCCATGTCTTTCTAATATTTGGCCACCAGTATACACGCGGGCGTGCTAAAAAGCTAAAATTGGATGGGCTAACTGATTTCAGATTTTAAGCGCATTTTTTCCGGAACATTAAGTTGCAATAAAAAAGTGGAGCGCGTCACGGAACGGACCACGTGCATAAAATTCCACGTATATCATAATTGACACAAAACTGAACTAATATGATTCGCATAATAATATTATCGCCTGATAACTATACACATTAGGCAAATAGTGATAACAATAAATGGTGAACTTTAATTTCAGTCAGCCACCTGGAATGAGATCGGTTCCGTTTGTCTTCAGTCTTGGCTTCCGCAAAATGGACACAACATATAATATCATGGAACAAACGTATAATGAAAAGAATCCGCATATAATGACAAAGTATCTGCATATAATGACAAAGTATCTGCAAAGAAAGACAAAATATCTGCATATAATGACAAAGTATCTACATATAATGACAAAGTGTCTGCATATAAAGACAAAATATCTACATATAATGACAGGGTATCTGCATATAAAGACAAAGTATCTACATATAATGACAAACTATCTGAATATAATGACAAAGTATCTGCATCTAATGACAAAGTATCTGCATCTAATGACAATCGGCAATATAAGGCAGCTATGGCATTCCATACTAAACAGTTTAGTCTCAGTATATTATAATATTACTCGACATATGTAAGGGAGCCGATATGTGTTTATATAGGGGTGACGCATATTGGGAGGGAGCCAAGTTACAAGCCCTTGTGGTTCATAGTTCGGGTTAATTTATATTAGTTTCAACATTATGAATATTCCATGTTCAAAAAGCTAACTTATTTAATCAATTATAACAGTATTATATGCATGCATGCGGGTATTCGCGTTTCCGAGTTGTTGAATAAAATAATTTTGAAAGTTATTTAGAGTTCACGTGTTTTCACGAAAATAATAGTAAAAATAGGGAAAATGCAACAGAACAGTTATTAGTCCAAGGTATATAACTAAGAGAGGAAAAGAGAATGTATTCGTCAATATATATTTTTTTGAAGCACATATGCCAAGTAACAATTAAATTGTGAACAAAATGCAAAGTTTGGTATATTTGGCATAAAAATAAAACAGTTAAAGTTAGAATTTGGTCTCGTTGCTAGGGTAATTTAATTGCATAGCAACTGTTGTTATGGGCAACACATTTGACAACCCAATCAACATGAGAGGAATGGGGAGGGAAACATTAATGTGGACACAAAGTTTCTGGCGGTCTAAGCCCTTTCACTCGAAATTGTTCTAAAAACATTTTTTTAGTCCAATTTATGCAAATTTGGCATATCTAATTTGACCTTGACCTTTGACCTTGACAGAAGTAACTAGAAAATTGCCAACAATGATTTTATTTATCGGGGTATCCCATAGCACATTATTAACATTGTTGGCATATGGTACTAAAAATGTTTAGCAAAAATTGTTCCAGCCACATTTTCTCTGACCTGCCTCCTGACTATTAGGGAGAAGAGAACTGTTTTGAGGGAGAAGCCATAATGGATACCGGGTATGTTCAATTCTATGTTCTAAACCCTTCTATGATGCAACAAATATCATGCAATACAAGAGCCTGTTCATAACACCATTATAGTGAGTAACAACACCATAGTAATAAGTAAATATACTTCAAATATGCTGTTGATGCTCTCATCAGCGGGCTAGCATCAACACATTCACCCTCTGGGCACTTCATTTCGCTTAGGGCTCATCTTCTGGGAAGTATCTATAGTCTCAAACTAACATTGTTTTACTTACTTTTTCCCTTCAGTTCAGTTTCTATATCCCCTAATTTGCAGAAGATAAAATGCATAGTCCAGGTGACTGATGTGTGTACAATAGAACATCACCAACTTCAACTGGGGAACTTCAATCTGATTCTAGGTCTCACATAGCAGTTGAGGCCTAAGCAGAATGAGATTCCCAGAGGTTGAATTTGATGATGCTAGATCACTTTGGGGGGTAGCGTCACTAAATTCACCCTCTGGGGACCTTATTCTTCAAATGACAGACACACTATTTGCAGGCTTGTTTACTTCATTCTCTTCATAAAATTATATCGTAACAACTTAAGATCAACAACCTACATGTAACAACCATTATAGTGTATGTGGATTGGGGATTTGAATCGAATCGAATCTTTACATCACCATTCCAGGTGTGGTTCGTTAACACTTGGCAAATCCACAAAACCCATTGGAGGCTACATACATGTATGAATGTACTCTATTAGTGATTTCCGATGAATGGCATATTTCCGACTAAATCCTGAAAAATTACCCATAATTCTGCTGTGGTTAAAGTGATGTGAAACGTAAATTGAACCTCACAATTGAGTTCCCTGCGTTATTCTGTGGAAAGACTGAATAAAATAACCCCCATACACGAAATGCCCCAACCAGATATCAGTTTGTACTAATTATACGGCCACGTAACTAACTATTTACTTTCCCTCAATCGGGACGAATAATTCCACTGTAAACGCCAAATAAATACACTAACGAGTTGTCGTGTGCAGTCGCGGAAACACCCGAACACTTCCGACTTGGTCGGGATTGAGTCGGCTTTCGTTCTCAGAAAATAGCTTCCGTGGAGGGAGGCCGTTTGCTGGAATAGCGTAACATCAGCTTAATAAAACGAAAAACAAGCGGTATAGTCAATTCGAATGGGAGGGATATAAAAGGAATTATTGCCTGAAATCACCAACGGAAGAACATTGACCGAGTTATGAAAGAATTATAATCAAAGTGGTCATGATCGAGCAATGAACAACGGTAACAGTTGAAAATGTTACTATTTATAGAAATTTGTAATCGTTGCAGATCGTTGACCGATTTTATGATCGAACTACAGCAGGTACAGTCTCGTGCAGAAAGAGTTGTCTTACATGTGTATTTCAAACTGTTTAATTACCTGTGCAATGCTACATGTGTGCCATATTGCTATTCACTATTCTAGTACAGACCGTATTTGTTTGGGACAGCGATGGTGATATAGATATCCATATGGAATTATGTTTTCTTCAATTTTTGAGTTTATATAGGCCCAAATAAATATACCATAAGATGGACTCAATCATTGACAGTTAAAATTGGATGGAAGTAAAGAAGTGTTGTGTATTTGCACTAAGTAGCGCAATTGCGTTATGCTTAAGCGTAAATATTTGTATGCAAATAAATAATAAATGTAAAAAAGACTCCCATGTGATTTGCTCTAAACTCAAATTAACTCAGGCCATAAAACATTACTCAAACATAGGTGAGGACTCCACCCAGATCCCATACTAAGATGGATATTCAGACTGAGGAAACCAGTTGGAGATAGGTACATGTATTTGCTTAAGCATAATTCATTTCAATTACGCTTAAGTGTAAATGAAATCCACTTAAGCGTAAATGAGTTGCGCTTAACCGTAATTCATATACACTCCCATTGAACTCCACATACTCAAGCTGAAATGGATGCAACCACATTACTAATGCCAGTAAGTTAACATCCATCAGACTATACAAATATACATATAAGGTAAGACAGCCGATGAAATTATTGCTCTTAATATAATTCCAATGTATTATGATAATGCATAAGTCAATTATGCTTAAGCGTAAATGATTACATTAAGCGTAACTGATTTATGCTTAAGCGTAAATTATTTACGCTTAAATGCAATTAGTTAATATAAAATGTGAAAATGAATCATTTGCCCTTAAGCGCAAGTATATGTCTATCAATATATTTGCGCTTAAGCGCAAATACCTAACACTCCCTTACTTCCCTCTGATTGTGAATGATAGAGTCCATCTCATAGTATATTATCATGGACCCATAGTAGTAGCCCCATATAATACTGAAACATTGAAGAAAAAATATTTCCATATGCATATATCAGCATCTCTGTCCCTGGTGTCCCAAGAATTGGTGCCTCACTCCCAGAGCTCTAGTATATTTTATTAAAGGGACATCTCCTACACAGATATATACCATTTCCATGGCCATAAATATGGAATTCGGGGTTACTGGGGACTTGCTTCCCTCATATGGTGTACTTATTGACTTGAAATTGGGGAAAACCCCAATTTTCATATTATCAGCATACCTGTCCCCAAGAATTTGTGTCTCCATCCCAGAGATCTAGTATATTTTGTAAAAGAGATATATCCTGCACATATCTCAGTCTACCATTTCCATGGTCATAAAAGATATATTGGGGTTACTGGGGGGGGGGGGGTGCTTCCCTCATATGGTGGGTCTGTGCCATTTAAAATTCAGGGGGGTGATTTCATTTAAAATTCAGGGGGGTGATATCAATGCATATTAATTTTTATTTGCGCAAATGATTTACACTGAAGCGCAAATGATAGATGTTATTTTGCGAAATATTTGCGCTTGATCGTAAATGAATAATAAATGTGAAATGGGTATCCCATACATGAAATGCCGTATCTATATGCTATAGCGCGTATATCCTACAGGTCTGGGTGAACCACCGATCAATCAATAACAGCCCGATCGGGCTAAAGTAGACCGATCAGGCTAAAATAGACCGATCGTTCTTTCACAGCCAGCTTGAATCTTGGATAAAGGGAGTAGGCCTACTCTAAATTGTTCTTTCAAGTGAAATAGGCCTCCCATACATAAAACGCCTTATGTATATCCTATAGTGCGCATATCCTACAGGTCTGGGTGAACCACCGATCAATCAATAATAGCCCGATCGGGCTAAAATATACCGATCGGGCTAAAATAATCCAATCGGTCTTTCACAGCCAGCATGAATCTTGGATAAAGGGAGTAGGCCTACTCTAAATTGTTCTTTCAAGTTACAACCATTTTTTTGTAAAAAAATTATTCTGATTCATTTTGAAACTAATGAAAGACAATTTTGAAACTAATGAAAGACAATGTATAATTTTTTGCTGGTATATTCATCATAAATTTGAACAAATCTTCAAGCAAAAATAATTTCAATATTCAAGAAATCTCTTACAACAGTGTCAGGAAGACCAATCGATCTAGCTCAGCACGATTGGTCTATCATAGTGTGATGTCAAATATTATTGAAATATTGCTTATAATTTACATTTACAGAAGTCAATAATTCGCATGCAGATAACTTCACCTTGTATTCGGCCAAATATGTTGACGTTAGATTAGAAGGCAGAATTCCCAGATTTGTTTATTATTGGTGAACCTGGATAATTTCGGAGGTGTGCCAATCGTCTTTTGCACACTGTGAATACGTACTCATTCTCTCCTAAATTTGCAAAAATTCCATATATATATAAATATATATAGAGTGTGAAAACTTTGTTAGTTGCCAAATAATTGTCGACATTTTACTTAGAAAACTTGAATGCAAAAACTATGATAGGCCCCCTATTATTATTATTTTTTTTTTTCTCTTTTTGTTGAATCTACTTTCGTTATCGACATGCCGGCCTTTGTTTTGGCTGTTCTCCCAGTCGTGCGTGCCAGCCGATCGTCGTTATTTCGGGTGGTTCCGATTTCCTCCGAATATAATTCCATGAGACCCCGCGCGCTGATTCGCTCCGAAAATGTGTTGGTATCTGAGAAGATTTCTTACTCTGATCGCAGTTTTCAACAATTTAATACAGGGCGAGTACCGCTCTAATAATATGCCACATTGGGGTTTTCTTTCTAGTTTTTTATGACCTTTCTTGTGGTATATCGGGCACAGTTCTGTCTGACATCAAATATATGCCCACCGGGAGTGAAGCTAATGACTTTAAGGAGAAGATTATTTAGGGCATTACTGTAATTATGAAGGAAAATCATGAACTTGCGAATCAGCCATCCGAGTAGGTGTCGATCTTTAAATTGGTCACCAAATCTAGAATATTAGAAGTCCCTATATCATTAAACAGGTCATACCTTAACATACGGGTCATTAAGATAAGTTCTCATATCTCGAGATCTTAGGCTTCGACACTGGATAAGCTTCACCATGAGTGTTTCTTCTTGTCTGCTGTATTTGAGAGACAACTCAATATCACCTTGTACATCATGTATTGACTTCAGAACTGCCGGATCCAGCTGCTTGAACAAATTCTTCAACAGGTGCATACCAACCTGAGGCCAGAGAAAATTAAATAAATGGTAGGTGTTACAAGTCAGAATAAAATAATGTTATTTTTGTATATTTTTTATTTTGACATATACTTATAAGTTATGTCTTCTAATGTCTCAGTATCAATATGAAACTGAGCGTATGTTAACACAGACCGGCTTTGGTCCAATATGTACAATCTTTCAATTTTTGTAACTCACAATGAAATGAATAACAAATAAACAATTAGGGATTCAAATAAAAGGCCAGTATGCAACTTTGGTGGTGATTAATTGTGGTCTTTGATGGCTAGAATATGCCATGATTACACAATAATTGACATGTTGTATATACCTTGGTAATTTATGTAAACATAACTAATATGGACATAATTGTCTGAAATAAAGATATATATAAATAAAAGGCTGGTATACCACTTTGGTTATGATAAATTGTGGTATTAGATGGCTAGAATGGACCGTTTTTTTCACTTTTTATCCTTTGTCGGGTCTCGTTCTGTTAATCAGGCGTTAGTTTACCCGTGATAGACTTTCACAGATTAACCATATTGCATTCAGTCATCACTAAACCAGAAAATAGAGTAATACATGTAATATGTAGCTATCAGGACTTTTTCTCTTAATGGTGGATTATCTCTTTGTAAATATGTATTATATAGTTACCGGGTATAAAATATTAGAACTGAATCGAAGACTACTGTCCCGAAATGCTTCTATCGATTAATATTGATTTGATTTCGAATATTTTCTGGTCTAAAAAGGTGTGGTTGTTTAGCTAACGAACAATAGTAGTTACTGTTAACAGAGACCAGAATTTTTATTGTGTAATTTTGTAACAAATAAACGTTAATTATACTCATTATCGCTTACAACTATGGAATAAAACAATACAACCAATCAATCTGGGACATTTGACGTTCGGTACGTAGCCATAGGAACAGCCTAATGCTCTATATCGCTATATGGTATCACCCGAATGGTCTGTTCTAAAAATAGACAAATAAACGGTCCCAACAAAAATATTCGAAATAAAATCAATATTAATTGATAGAAGCCTTTCCGGACAGGGGTCTTCAGTTCATATTTATTATTTTATACCCACGCATAACAAATTTGTTATTTAAAGAGATAATCCATCTTTACAGGCCAACTTAATTTCCAAATGCCCAGATCACATTATACACAACATATTCCATATTAAGCCAAAATAAAAGGGTTTCGATTCTCAGGCATCGTTGCATAGAAAAAATGGCCCATGTTGGACCATGTTATTTGGATTTTGGATTTTACCATAGTTGTAAACCGGTAACACAAAAATAGAAAACTGTCCCACGGAATTAGTTATGTTTCAAAATATGGAATAGGAACTAAATACAGCAGTGTATGTGTTGGTATTCAACAAAAGACCATAGGCAAAGATAACTATCAGGTATACTGTCACCACAGGCTGTCCAAACCTCAAGTTTATTGGTCAAATGTGTTGAAATATTTCGATAAAAGCAGGAAGTTGGATATTTGACCTTTGCGACCTTTACACAGTAAGTAACCCAGCTTGATAGAGTTTTCCACCTTGCTACACTATTTCGATCGAAGGTACCACAAACCGGAGAACAATTTTATTGTCTATCATCCACTGATGTACATACAGTAATGCCCTAAATAATCACTGAGAGTTTTCCGATGAATGGCAACAAGCCATATTTCCGACTAAATCCTGAAAAATTACCCATAATTTTGATTTGGTTAAAGAGTCGATTATTTAGGGTCTCTTGTTAAGTCAGCGGAATAAGTGAATCAAGACTTTCTATGATAGTTTGGAAGATCACTTTATCTTGTTGTTTACATTCCATCTTTTTATATGGATCAGATATGTAGTTCGGCATGTTGTTAAAAATGATTGTGCCGATATTAAAATCATATCAATATATATATCATTCTTGGTAATCCTTAGGAGTCTATGACCCTAGGAGTGTCCACCAAGTGATAGATATTCTCAGATTCACCCCAAAACTTCCCCCATTATATAAAATGCATAATAATTTACATATAATTTACAACTAAGAGATAGAGTCAGGGATTTTTCGGCCTATTTTGGGAATGGGTCCAGGTCCCTTCGAATTGGGAAAAATGTGTCTTTACAGACAAAAATTGGGAATTTTCCATGTTTTAGAAAAATTCAATTAATCACTGTTACACACAAGTAAATAGTACTAATACCGTAATTTTCGGTGTATAGCGCGACTTAAAGGGGTACTGTACCCAAGATGTTGTTGTTGGTTTCTATAATCCCCGAGTCGGAGAATAAGGTAACAACTTTTCCATTTTTTGAAAGTCTGTTAAGTACGAAGTATTGTTACGGATGGCAAATTTACCGGAATGCAAAAATACAAATTGTCGTTGTCGAGTAATTTTTGTACAGTTTTCAACCAAATGAATCAAATAAACATTATATTATATGCTTAGTAGTCCCATATACTCATTTAAGTTAGTGTATGGTCACTAGTCAATGAGTGGCTTGGGTTTTCTCCCCGTATAAGCATAATGTTTCAAACGATCGTGTGTGCAATTGTTTTATTAATCCAGTATCCCTCAATTATAATTTGATTACGTTTTGTACACGGAAATTCCAATTTTAAGAGACGCCATTTTATGGCTGGAGCCATAAAATCAATTTATATTAAATTATTAACTTTTAAATTATTAAATTTTAAGATAGCCTATTAACCTGAGCGTTTACAGAATACATCTTCGACTCAAATTACTTATATTTCTATATAGTATCGATAATAGATCGTTGTTATCACCGGGAATTTATTGAAAATGGCGTACAGTACCCCTTTAAACACAGGTAACTCAAAGATGGAGTAAAATCCCAGCCCATTGAGGTCCATTTCTCAGCCTCAGGTAAGTTGAAAATTCATAGATAACAACAGAAGGATTCAAGCCATCCACAAAACTTCGACGAAATTGTCTCGCGGCCGTATCGTGTCGCAGAAACTTTGTGATAGTCTGCTCCGGCTTGTTTCCCTGCTTTGTTAGTTTTATCACGTAGTATTTTGAATTGTGCAACATGACAAGTATTTACTGTACAAGTGTTTAATATAAATCAGCAATTTATTTAGAGTTATCCTCCCTCTTTCATAAATGCGCTGACTGGTAGAGGGGAGGTAATTCGCATGTTAAGCTAATAGTTAGGTCGCCGCGTGTACATTATACGATGCGGGCTCCCGATGTCGCTGATTTACTATGGGTTTTCAGCCATTTATCGATCGACTGAGTGTACAAAATGATAATTATTCAAAAACCCGATGGTATTATAGACCTGCATGCAATTGGGAATATGGTGGTTGAAAATTGGGAATAAAGGTGCCAAACAACATGTTCACAGTTTATTCGACCGGATAAGTTGATAATACAAATTTTGGTGATTCCTCTTTCAAATGGTTTATAATATGTTAACATTATCATATCATACCTTGTCTTCTTCATACTTGTCTCTATCTATTGCTGTTCTGTTTGCAGCATGTTTATGTTCAGTTATGTAGAACTTAGTAAGAGTTTCAATATTTTCACTATTTTGGCCAATGCAGTTGTTGCTTTCATGGTGTCTGTTTACCAAATTTCCCATTTTTCTCTGAGATTCTACAAAGAAAATAACAATTAAAAGTATAGTTCATCTGGCATATAGAACATAGCCAAAACAAATTGACTTAAATTCTTAATGCTTTATTATGGTCACAAACATAGAAACCTGGACTTACTTCATGATTCAGAAAACAAGATTGAGAAAGAGACGTGCGGACTATATGTGTACATGTTTAGAGGCAGTGGTGTAGTTATGGATGATTTTGGACATACTAATATTTGCAAATACAGTAATGCTCTAATTAATCTAGTCGGAAATATGGCTTGTTGCCATTCATCGGAAAGCTCTCCCCGAGAGCTTTCCGATGAATGGCAACAAGCCATATTTCTGACTAAATCCTGAAAAGTTACCCATAATTCTTTGGTTAAGAGGTCGATTAATTAGAGCATTACTGTACAGCTGAATGATCAACTTCATGCATTGCCGCATCAGGAAAACTTCATAACCTCATGAAACTAAAAGGCATTTAATAACTGTTTTCCCAATATATGTGATGTTTTCAGTTTCCCAGATTTTCATCGTTCCAATTTCAATAATTGTGTATAAGAGTATCAGAGCAAGGACTCAATCCTATTCCCTAAAGAAATTATCCAGTAAATGTACTATCATCAAACACTTTTGATGCATATGGACTGGATCTGGTACCACACTGAATAAAATTACACTAATATAATGGCCTGAACAGCTACGGAGACCAATCAATATTTGGAAGACGGATCGGTCTCCCAAAATTAAAAAATTAATAGAATTAACAGAATGTTTTTATATCTCTATGTTTTGGTACATGTAGTTTTACTAGTTTACTATTTAGGACATAAATTTGCTCTGTTGAGTTGGATATTCAGGAATTTGAGCCGGCTTGCCAGCGATTCGCGACCAGTTTTTTTGCTTAGTTTATATGTCATATTGAGTAAACATCCGCACTTGAACAAAATTCGGAGACAAAGCCATTATCTGAGATGATCATCAAAAGTCATTGATTGATATTATGTATTAAATCAGTATTATCTGATTGGCGGCTCATAGTCCAATAGGTGCAGCTAAGTATTATATCAACTATACATGTCCCGATTAAAAATAACTAGAGATGAGTCTGTCCCAGACGGGACTGAGGTATACCCCCCGTATTCAACACGTTATTTGAATGTAGTAGCCATTACTGTATATTGGGCACTGAAATTATGTGAACAGGTAACCCTAAATCCCCTAAGCCCTAACACTAATCTTGAACCTCTTAACCCCTAATCCTAATCCTAAAACCTTTTGTATGAAAAATGTAGGAATAAAAGCTCGGACAAAATTATGCATTTTGAGAAGATTTTCTAAGTTGAAAAATGGGGCTAACTCCACAATTTTTTTTAGATAGACCTCATAATCGCAGGTGCACAGGTGTTTTTATTGTAGGTGAATGATGCTGTTGCAGCCGTAAATTGCAAGTTACTACTGTACGCAGATGACTCAGCACTGATAGTTCCGGGAAATGATACAAAATTGATAGCAGATCAGCTGAGTACTGAATTAACATCACTAAGCCACTGGCTAGTTGACAATAAATTGTCACTTCATTTAGGCAAAACAGAATCCAGCTTATTTGGCTCCAAACGCAAAATTAATAAATGTCCCGAACTTGAAATCTGCTGCTGCACTGCAACGGTATCAATATTCAGTCCGTTAAGGAGGTGAAATATCTGGGCTCCTATCTCGATGAAAGTCTCACTGGGGAACAAATGGCCAAACAGGTGCTGAATAAAGTAACTGCTCGTCTCAAATTTTTATATAGAAAGGCTGATTTTCTAACCCCTTTCACAAAGAAACTACTTGCAAACTCATTAATTCAATGGCACCTTGATTATGCATCCTCTATTTTGTATAGCTCTTTGAGTACAACTACCAAAAATAAACTACAAATTTTTCAGAAAAGTTAATCCGGTTTGTTCTGAGCTTGAATAGATATTCACATATCTCATATATTTTTTAAGACCTCTGTCTGTCTGTCTGTCTGTTTGTTTGTCTGTCTGTCATTAATACAAATCTACGATTCTCGACCGATCGGGACGAAACTTGGTACGTGTGTGTAGTTTGACCAGGCGGTCGTCGTTGTCGTATTGGCGAGCCCGTGCGACGCCAGTGCAGCGCATGCGCAGACGAGATCTCGGAAACGGGTGGAGCTATCGACTTGAAATTTGCTATGTGAATGTATCTTGCCCCGGATACGAATTTTATCGGGTCGCCGAGCCTGTGCAACGCCAGCTTCGCGCATGCGCAGACGAGATCTCGGAAACGGGTGGAGCTATCGACTTGAAATTTGCTATGTGAATGTATCTTGCCCCGGATACGAATGTTATCGGGTCGCCGAGCCCGTGCGACGCCAGCTTCGCGCATGCGCAGACGAGATCTCGGAAACGGGTGGAGCTATCGACTTGAAATTGCTATGTGAATGTATCTTGCCCCGGATACGAATTTTATCGGGTCGCCGAGCCCGTGCGACGCCAGCTTCGCGCATGCGCAGACCAGATCTCGGAAACGGGTAGAGCTATCGACTTGAAATTTGGTTTTTGAATAGCCTGGACAACGTCGGGCTCATCGGCTAGTCTCCTATATATTTTGAGACTTCCGTATATATGTGTGTATATGTGTATATGTGTACTTTATAGACTCTAAAACGGCTGGCTCGATTGAGTTCAAACTTCCCAAAAACCCACGGGAATCGTCGTCGCGGCGTTTTGGAGAAGCTCAGAGCACCCGTTCTCCACTCTCAGTCACAAAAAACGGCACTGCGGTGGTTAATCAAGTGATAATTTAATGAGCATTTGTATATGACATGTCGCTATAAAAGAGCGTTTGTTTACTATTCAACGCAACGTTATCGCTCGAAATTTAGCATCGAAAAAAATTAATTTCTTTTGTCAAAAACATAATTATGTGTTGGACTCTGTAATTTTAAGAATATGTAAGTATTACACACATACACACCAAGTCTCAGCTTAAAATTTTGAAAAATAAGAGTTTTATCGACATAAATCGATTTTAATGGGAAATCCTATGTTAAAATTTAGCATCAAAAACATTTAATTTCTTCCATCTAAAACATAATTACGTGTTGGACTGTGTCATTTTAAGAATATATAAGTATTACACGCAGTCACACGAAGTCTCAGCTTGAAATTTTGAAAAATAAGAGTTTTATCGACATAAATCGATTTGAATGCGAAATCATGTGTTAATAAATTTTGGGGCTCAGCTGTTCTTTATGTTTTCTAAGCTGCTTCATATTGGGCCCCAGGGTTATTATTTTCGATACACTGTTAAAAATTCTATGGAAGCAAAATGGTCAACTCGGGACGGGTCAACCGATTGAGCCCAAACTTGCGACCTATGGGTACACTTGTCCCGAAAGTGTCACGGACGGGTCAAATCGTGACCCCGATGTGACATTTACCTTCAAACTGGTCAATTCAAGGTCAAATTGGGTAAACTGGCGGATTTCTGTACTTTTGTCCGAGGAGTGTTTTGGACGGGTCAAATCATGACCAAGACCTGACCTTGACCTACAAAATTGTCAATTCAAAGTCAAATCGGGTAAAACTGGCTGATTTCCACGAAATTTGGTGCAAATGTAGCACAAGTGTCTCGGAACCTGTTGCAATTGCTTTTTCGAACAAAGCCATGGGACGAATGCCGCCAGTGGCGGGCTAACCTGCTAGTCTAATATATATTTTGGGACTTCTGTCTGTTTGTGTGTTAGCTATGGCCGGGAAAACTGCCGGACGGATTTAGCCCAAATTTCCTGTCTATGGGTAAAAACCCACATGAAGTGTCGTCGCATTGCTTTTGAGAAGCTCTGGGCACTCATTCTCCATTTCCACTGCCTTGGAATTGTGGGGGTTAATCGCGTGATAGTTAAAGAGCGTTCGTATCCGCGGTGTCGTTGATAAAGAGCGTTTAGACACTGTTAAACCGTTACATAGGAAATATGCATGCATTTCAATTGCATAGAACTCGCTTCTACGAATCTTCCCAAGGCTGGCAAAATTGTTAATAAATGCGTTTATGTCTCTTCGATAATTGCCTAATACAATTAGAGCGTGGAGTCTGTCCATTTTCCCATGAAAAATCGAATTCTACAACCACCGGGTTCGAGATATGTTATTATTTCCGACATCGTCATTTTTGTCACTCGAAATGGCTTTAGCCTATCTGTATGACATCATAAGGGTGCTGCTTTGTTTTGGACGGGTCAAAACGTTACCCCGACCTGACCTTGACCTTCAAAATGGTCAATTCAAGGTCAAATCAGGTAAAACGCACAGATTTTGACGAAACCTTCAAAATGGTCAATTCAAGGTCAAATCGGGTACAATGGACGGATTTCGACAAAATTTTATACCTAGGGCTACTTTTGTCCGGGGAGTGTTTTGGACAGGTCAAATCGTTACCCCGACCTGAATAATTATGTGAAATATATTGAACCTAACTGCAATTTGGCCACATGGAACCACTTAATAAAACAGGAATTATTCGATAAAATTGTAGGTACTGAGGAATCTGACTTTGTATACTATTAATAGTATGACCTTATGAGAACTTGTGTTGTGGCCTGGTCAGTCATGTGGTCGGTTACCATCAAGGACCACAGTGGAAATAAGCGAACTTTGGCTAGCTTTCCTGTGCGCTCCTTGATGGCAATCGATGGCATGACTTGTGTATATTTCTCCTCTACTTCTCTATCTTTCTACATCTATCTCTATCTTTTAATGTCCTACTTATCTCCAGTTATCTTACTAGTATCTCTTAAGCAGCATGACAGTCCTGTTGAGGGAGGAGGGTTGGATGGCACGGGTTGATTATATATATGTTTGTATATATATATATAAAGGTATGAGTATATATTTAGTAGTTATTACTAAGCTAGGTTTATTCACTATCTTGTCCCTCTGCAGAACTGTCAAGCAGCATTCTTGTTATATTTATATATCTATAATTTTTATATTTATACTATATGAATGTCACACTCTGTATTGCTCTTTTGTATATATGCTTATGCTCAATTGTCTACATGTTATCCATCTATTAGCCATTAAAAAATTATCTATCCATCTATCTATCTATACATGTTGCGAAAATTTTCTATGTCGAAAAAGGGGGGATAACTCCACCAAAAAATATCCGACAGACATCATAATCGCAGGCGCACAGGTTTCCATGGTGGTTGATGTCTGTGCCAAGTTTCACGGAAAATGATCATAAAACAACTGAGAAAAACTCCGGACAAATTTGTGTCCACGGACGGATGGATGGATGGACGGCTAGACAGACAGACAGACGGACGGACAAGCTGATTCCAGTATACCCCCCCCCCCCAACAACTCGTTGCGGGGGGTATAATTATGTAAACCTTGTTGAGCAATAATAGTATTTGAGGTGGAGAGGTCCCTGAGTGAATATTTATGGTAATAACTCTACCACCACTACTACTTCTACCATGCAGGCAATTTTAATTCTACTTGCAGTCATTATTGCTCATAAAAATAATGTTGAGTTATGGATAACCCTATTTATTATCCAGGGGTGTTTAGTTACATATAACCATGAATTGCACTTAAGTGCAACTGATTGCACTTAAGCACAAATAATTATGCTTAAGCACAAATAATTATGCTTAAGTGCAATCAATTATCAATGCTTAAACGTGATTATTTGCACTTAAGCACAATCAATTGCGCTTAAGTGCAATTCATTTTTAAATGTGAATTTGGCCTCCCATATATTTCAGAAGTGGCACCCGGGGTTCAGGATGCGGGGTTATAGCCCCTTATCAGGGAGGTTATAGTTTAGCAAGGGAAGCCTAACTGTCTTAATATAGCGTAATTCGATGTGAATTCTCGTAGTTGCTTGGTAAGTATGATAACTTGGGTAATTAGGTATATGTTATACGTATACTTAATTGTTTTAATGATAATGGGGTCTGATTTCGCTTGGGTCAAGCTCTTCAGGTGATTTGTCACTTATCAGGGAGTGTTACCCCCCCCCCCCCCCCCCCCCCTTCCTTACTAGGGGAAATGGTCAGTCTGATAGCTTCCAGGATCCTATAGCCACCCGTCCGAGATCTTAGGGTAGCCCTGTGTCAGGAGAAAATCCTGGTACCACCCCGACTTATTTTTTTAATTTATATTGATTTTTCAAAAGTAGAGCAAACGTAAATTCCAGAAAAAAAGTGTTATAAATGTTACTAGTATAATTTACCATTTAAATGTTATGACTATTCAATGATATACCTGCTTTGGTTCCTGGACAATTGCTTCATACATAACTTGCCCTGGAGATTTGCATGGAAATCCCCATTAATACATTAAGCCTTTAAGGGGGAGGTCAAGTGACAAATATTTAATGGGCATTTCCATGCAAATCTCTGAGGCAAAAGTTACATAGTTGCCAATATGTCAGGGTGTGACTCTGTGCGTTATTGAAAACAATACACATTCATCTGGCGGGTCGGCTTGGAATTTGTTCCATTAGAATGTTGATAAATTTATTTTTGATTTTTCAAAACTAGGTCAAGACTCAAGTGTTTAGTGTTGACTGTTGTAATTCGAGAAACAAATTCTCAAAAATTAATTTATAGCAAAAATTGCCTATTTTACCAAGCCAAACCGCCAGTTTAATATAACAGCTTAAAGATACGGTTGGCCTTGACGGTGGGTATCCTGTGAAAATATTTCCACCCGTCAAAAACCGCCACAAACAGAAAGAACAACAAAATGTAGACAGACTTTGTCCGTATACAAATAAGAAATATCGCATAAACAGTATGGTATTGTCATATCTTTGACCATTGTTATGTAAACAAAGCCATAAAAAGTAACTTTTCTGGTGTTTGTTTATATTATGATGGTAAACATAAAGAGCGTTCTTTGTTGGTTAATTCCTGATATGGAACGAATAAAGAGCGTTTATGCCATTTGTGTGTGATTAGCCAGCAGCATTGTGCTGTCTTCTGTAACACAATCAGGCTCTTGCTTAGGTAAAATATAGTAAATCTTTATGATAACATGCTGTTTACGCGATGGTCATGGTATATATGAACGAAACTGTATGCGTTTTAATGTTTTTCTGTTTACGGTGATTGGAACAAATATGAATATTTTCGACAACTAAGGCCTCACGTGCCTTTAATGAAAATGTTATAATAAATAACAATATAACCACTCCGAATTATTAAATAGGTGGATACAATCCACCATGGGTACGGAATAGACATGTTAGTATTGGTACGAAACGTCCACAAAAGATCTAAAAAAAAAACATTCCTGGAAAATAAACATTAAATTATTCAAACATTACAGCCTAAATTCAAACGAAGTTAATTAATCAATGAGAAAAATGGCTACTAAGAATGTCGCGACACATATAAAGACAAAATGTATTTACCGCACAAAATTAAATGGTTGGTTTGATCCTAACAGGTGCTCGTTTGACATTTCTCATCGTCCATGTTTGTTTACAACGGATACCTGCTAGACAGGTTCCTAATCGCTTGACGTGACGTCACGAATGAACGTGGCCATAAATTAACCCATATTTCACCGACCATGTTAGAACCAGGATATTATAACTTCCCACGCACACCAATAACTTTCTCTGGAAGTGCAGTGAAAACTCTTAAATTCCATATCTAATCATCTTCACTGCACATAGAACCAGAACAGTTTAGGTGGCAAGTTAAGAACCTGTAGACAGAAAAAAGAGGCTTTTGATACATTGAGAAACAACTATCAATTGATACTATATACCGTGGGAGGGGGGGGGGTCTACACTTTTTTCCCCCATACACAAGGCGTGGATGGGTGGTTGTGTCGGGGCGGAGTAATGCATTTTTTTATCCTATACTACACTGAAAATTTCTCTTGTGTTTCCTGTAATAAGTTAACCTTCTCTTGTGTTTCCTGTATCAAGTTAAAGGTACTCAATCCGATCTATATTACTATTTCTTTGGCTTTGGGGGTAAACAATAATTCATTCGAGTCGAGGAACCTACCAATCAACGCTCAGTGTGATCAGATATCGATATTTGAAGTTTCGTTATTTCTATTCTTTCTGTCCCAGAACACAGTCAAAATTGCGTTATTATTACCACTTGATTTTAGAGTTATCCATCCTTGTCTGTTTGAATAGTCGTCGCAACAGTGCTATAAGGTCGTAACTCCATTTTGGCGGGAAAAGAGTATTTGATATCATCCGAATCGTGAGAAAAAATCCAATCCGATGGGCCAAACTGTTTTTGCATTGGATGGCAAATATTCTCACAAACCAGTGACATAAATGTCGTATCTCCAGCGATCTTCACAATTATTAGTGCTATAAGGTCGTATGTCCAACAGCAGCCAATCGGACGCTTCAGGTTGTCCACGTGACTTCAGTTTTGTGTTTGTAAATTCTCAAATGTGTGCTATATGGTCGTATCTCCATGTTAGTCACGTGATCATCTGGTGATTTAAATTTTGTGATTGTTCCACAAATTTCTGTATGAGGATGCACATGAGTGAATATTTATAATGTAGAATAGGCACTTTTTAGTTCATAGACACATGCGATTGCCACCATATTTAGCTTAATCTGTATTTATTAAAACAACTTCATTATAGCACGGAAACCAATCTTCGTCGGCGTAAGCAAAAGGTCGTATCTCCAAACAAGTTATTGCTTTTTAAAAGAAAACGAGGGATTAAATAGAAACAATATGTGGTTCAATGGACAGCTAGTTTCAGTTTTCATTGAGATATATACAACAATACGTCATGCTTTGTCAACATTAGGAGAAATTTTGTCTGAAAACTTCAACCTTCATTTTCTCAGAAAGTTGAAAATGTGGGTTACGACATTATAGCACTGATGCGACGTAGTGTTTTGGTGTACACATCTCGAGCAGATTACGAAGTTAAGGGCAATTATTAGTACTCATCTCGAGAAAATAACAAATTTCAAAAATCAATATCTAATAACTCTGAGCTTTGTTTGATGGGTTCCTCGACTCGAATCAAATATTGTTTACCCCCCGAAGCCAAATAAATAGTAATATAGGACCCTCTGATCGGATTGTTGTTGTTGAAATCTGTTGAGATGTGGACCCTCTGATCGGATTGAGTACCTTTAACCTTATATGTTGGTGTTCTATGTCATTAAACTTATCTATCGTATCTATCTATCTAACGTCTGTTTCACTATATTATACCGTGGTTATATAGTTTACACCTCTGGTCAACGAGATAAATGGAAGAAAATGATAATGATCTTTAATCATTTGCATATAATATATGCATGTAGCATAAATGACCTGCTCATTATATTTCTTTTGTAAAGATTAGATCGTATATATCTGTCATTTTCATGATTTATAATGTTCGTATGTTGTGAGATATAATTGTATAATGAGATTGTCAATAACCCCAGGCTGCCAGGCATCAAGAATATTTCCGAAACCCATTTAGCTCCAACCGACAGCATGCATAATGCGAAATTAATCTAACTGCATGCATGGTCACGATTTGGGTCTGTTCAATAAACTGATGGTGAATGGTACAAATGATATCACTTATAAATATATTTTTTGAGCGACGTCGTTAGTCGAAAACTCAGCGTGTATAGGTTGTATATTGATCAACCACCCCTGATCGAAATTATTTTGAATTTACAAGCTTGCCCATGCATGTACATTGCAGCTAATTTACCCATCCCGAAATTCACAATTATACCAATTATTGATACGTTGGCGATACATCGAACAGAAATGATTAAAACTCAAGTGATTATGTTTGATAATCTAATTGTTTTAATATGTTACAGATTTATTTCAAACATGACTTCAATTAATTCACATACAACCCTTGTGTGCTGATCGATACATGCGTTACAAGTGTAATATTACAGCTGCCATAGGCCTACATATACATATATATATATACGATGTGCCGGATATGTAACACATTATACAGTTCAAACATTCGATAATTAATTTGATACAGCTGGTTCATTAGTTTTACGCCCAAATGTTCAGAATAATATTCCGTGAATAAAAGAATTTTCAAAAGACCTCTGAATTCATCATATCCATGACAGTTGCGGATTATCAACGGTATAGAGCATCCCAGAGAGTCGGTCCGGCTATGGAAAACGACAATGTCATGTCATCGAAACTACTATTGATCAACCTTTGGGTACGCTAAGAGCATAGTAAGTCCTCGGATCTGAGATGCCTCGGTGGTACATATGCACATATATCTTATCATTGAGGTATTGCGGTGCACAGTTTTTTTTATGACTTGTAAATCATTGCGATGATATTGAACTTAATCCGCTCGGAAATGTGAAGCCAATGTATTATAGCGTGAACATATTGGTTCATATTTCTGTACATATATCGATTATTTGTTACATGCTTTATAAATCTTCCTAGACTGGAGGAAATATTGATATAATAGTTATATATACATATTGGGCCTAAAATAGATTAAGATGAAAAACATGTAGGCTTATATTATAACATTGGCAACAAAATTATATAATTAGTACCGGTACGGTAGATATAATAGAATCGATTTTAATGTTGTTGTTGTTGTTGTTCAGGATATACATCCTTTTTATTATAAGAGGAGCACCCCAAAATAAATATAAAACCTGAGTTAGTTGTAAAATATGATATAGGGTTAAAATGTGTAAGTTAAAGTTATGTTTCGTATGTGCGATTTTGTTTTTATACCCCGCAACGAAGTTGCGTGGGATATACTGGAATCAGTTTGTCCGTCGTCCGTCATCCGTCCGTCCGTCGCCAGTGGACATAAATTTGTCCGGAGTTTTTCTCAGTCGTTTTTTGATCATTTTCCGTGAAACTTGGCACAGTTAGGTCTACAATCTGTCAGACTTTTTTGGTGAAGTTATTCTCCTTATTTGACTTTTCGCAACATGTATTATTTTGTGCGAGTTTTTATTCCTACATTTTTAGGTCAATTTGTTGTAAACTTGGCAAAGTTTTTAGCACCATGGGAACCTATGCACCTGCGATTAAGACGTATCACGGACTTTTTTTTGTGGAGTTATCCCCCTTTTTCGACTTAGAATATTTTTTGCAACATGCATAATTTTGTCCAGGCTTTTATTCCTACATTTTTTAGGTCAATGTTTATGAAACTTGGCACATATATTTAGTACCATGGGAACCTGTGCACCTGCGATTATAACATCTGTCCCGCTTTTTTTGGTGGAATTAATCCCCTTTTTCGACTAGAACATTTTCGCAACATGTATAATTTTGTCCGAGCTTTTATTCCTACATTTTTAGGTCAATAGGTTTATGATTATTTTAACTAAATGTTTACTGACATGTGAAACATCTTAGTGTCTCAAAAACACGAGGGGTATCCTTAGTCCCATTGGGACAGTCACACCTCTAGTAGTTGTTGTTTTTCTTGTTAAAATTGTGTGTGCAATAGTGCAATTAATATAATGTGGACCTGGGAAAATCTCATTTTGTTCTGCAATTTCGAACAAGTCTAAATCCTAAATGCGTACACGAAGAGAACTTCAGTCATGATCTATAGCCCTACCATAGGGTGATAAATAATTGTTGATTTACTATCGATTATGATGCAACATTCCATTCAAGCACAGTAATTAAAGTTCCCTTCGGGTGATACATGAGTGTATGGATTATCTCCGCTGCCGCCTTGGGCGAAAAGCGCAGGAACCAGTCTATCAAGTAAAGGTCTTTTTCCTTGTTGAGTCACGTGACCAGCCTTTCAACGTCACGCTTCCCTTTGACGAGTTGGCAGTCCTGTTAAAAAGACTGCCTTATTGTTTTCTTTGATTGAATCTGTCACATTTGACGGAAATCGTGCAGACATGGCGAGTGAGTATATGTTAATCTACTTCATGAATCGGTTTAAGTGTTTCGAATCGACTTAAATCGCAGTTTACCGGAGTTTTTTCTGACCTGAGTTATGCCTACGTGGCCAACTGAAATACACGTCTACATCGAAAATCGGATATACAAAATTTATGATGAAATACGTTTTCTGTTTGATTTTCATAGTACTATTGCCTACAATTAAAGCTTTCTGTTTCTTTTTCAGTTAAATTCTTGGAATTCGTGAGACCTTTTTGTGCAGTCCTGCCAGAAATTGCCAAGCCAGATAGAAAAGTGAGTTGTGACAAAAATTATTGTAAATTGTTGTAATTTGTATTCTGTAATTTCTGGCATTCTGCCAAATTTGGGCAAAGCAAAATATGCAAAATTGGCTTGCTGCAATGGGTCCTACTAAACAACGAACACAAACGAACATAAAATTTGGGCAAAGCAAAATATGCAAAATTGGCTTGCTGCAATGGGTCCTACTAAACAACGAACATAAACGAACACAGGTCCAAAAAGCGGAATAGAAGGGTGAAATTTGGTTTGTGGGTGCGTGTGGGTCCACTCTATGTGTATGTAGTGTTATTTCCAACTTTGATCACTTATTTTTTTAGTTATTAGCATTATTTGAATACAAAACTACTAAACAACGAACACAAACGAACATAAGATTAGCCACACTGCAAAGGTGTTAATTAACTACGGCTTACTCTGTCTCCTTGTTAATTGCACATCTGTGAGTTGTTTTTACTGCAAGGTGATTGTCAGTTTTGTCCCTGATGGCAATAAAAACACGGGAAACATCAGAGGTCGGCGGTATGTATGAATGTGATCCGAAGTACGAACTATTGTTTCGCACATAGCGGTGTTTTGTTCGGCGACCGCTTTGAATCGGATTATAACAACAGGTGTCTGCTTAGATAACTTAATGCTTATTTTACACATTGAGTTGAACAATGGTGTCTTCATGGCGATTACAGCGTTGACATTTTGTTTTCACATCAATCATTGCGCTGAATTGGACATTATTTTTCGTTCGCCTGGTTTGTGCTTAAGTAACCCAAACAATAGGTTAGCAGGAGAGTTACACTACCTGTTATAATTATGACAACTGGTATTATTAACTACAGATGGGCAACTTATTGAACTGCCATAATTAACTTGAATGTCTCATCGTGGGACTTGATTGAGTTGATTTTACTTGATTAGTTATCGCGAGACCTGCATTTATAAAACTTTGGCACAACCTGTTTTTCATTCGCGGCATTTTCATTTTAGATAACCTCCAGGTGAACTGAAGGATCAATGCCTCAAATTTGTAGGCCCGGCTTTCGTGTTTAGACTGGGGATCCTTTATAAGTATAAATTTCTGGTCTCTACATTCAACTCTGAGAGGCCATTTTCTGACAGCTCATTCGTTCTGACATGTTGATTAAAACTGTATTGGTGACAATACACTACCATGGTGTACGTTTAGCTAATTAGTGTTTAGTTTGGAAGGTGGTCGTAAAATAGGTTACACCTAATGTTGAAACCTGCAGGCCTGAAAGCCAACACGAGTTCAGCATCAAGTACATGTATGTCAAATCTACCGCATGTGAGTTTGGTTGGTATCGATTTCGCATTCAGATTTTGAAGGTAAAAATTAATGTATTCGTTCACTTTTGGACTACAAATGCTGTCCGATGTTCGGAATAGAGAGCTTCTGGATTACAGAGGTATTTTTTAGTGACAAACAATGCACTTGGGTGAATTCGGGACTGGACAATTTGTTCGGCATGGAGAGGGATTCGGTTTATAGAGGGTCCAGTTTGGAGAGGTTTTACTGTATTGCTACAAATATTTGAATGGGACATGCCAATGTTCATCTTTTGTTCATCTCATCACTGATTCATTAGAATGTCGTTTCTGAGACTTTAACATACATTTTGTGTTACAGATTCAATTCCGAGAGAAAGTGCTATGGACTGCCATCACTCTCTTCATCTTCTTGGTGTGCTGCCAGGTATGTTAGCATATGGATGTGCAAAAAATAATTGTTTTCTCTTTCATTATATACTAGTGTTTTCTGATTGACTTTGCAGCTTTAATAGAGCGGTCCAATTTTCCACAATTCTTTAATGACATTTAATGGCCTTGTTCGGTAATCGAAATCTGCTTGTACGAAAACCAGCTAAGATAATGGAATAGTAAAATGCTGTTTTTCGTCTGAGGCTGCCCCGTTGCCATTTGTATGACATGAGTTATGTATGCCCAGGGTTGGTGGCCGGAACTGTAGTCGATTTTGCTTGATTTTACCTAAAAAATAACAATACCTGATGCTATATATATCGGAAAGAGTCTTATGGTCATAATTGTGTATAATAATCTTAAGCTTCATGTTAAATTACAGAATATTCCGGTTTATTATGACTAACATGAATTTGTTTACATTTTAACTGAAAGCCGAAGTGTTCCGTAATGTACTCGGCTAAGTTCGGCTTCTATGTCGTCAATCGAATACGTCCGTAACAATTGAATACACCCCTTACTCAACATCGTGTGTCATTAATATATTCAATCACTAATATTACATGTATGTGTTTATTTGTATTGTAAGTGGTCCTATATTACTTAGGCCTAAAAAAAATTATACCGTGTTTCTGCTAACCCGACCGACCCATGTTCAAAACCCCCGACCCTAATTTTTGCCGAACGTAATTTTATTTTTTTCCTGGACCACGGTGATTTCTTTGCATTGGTCTTTCCAAATATGCAAAATTATCTTGTATTTTCTATTACTTGCAGTCATTAATTTAATTCAATGAGTCATTAGCCTAATTAACTGTGAAAATCGTGTTCACAAAACCCATCAAACCGGAGTTAATTGGAAACAAACTTCCAAAAATGCGAATTTACGGACTACCTCGAAAATAGGGAACATTAAAGAAACATAAAACGATGTCTTTTGGTCCATGTTTGAGCCTATATAGACCTTTATTAACTTTGATATGTGAAGGGGTGTTGGTTAATATAACTTAAATGAGCTGGGACATATATGACAAGTGATTGTTTCTAATTTTGTTCAAAATAAAATATTGTTTAAACTAAGTGAATGTTTCATAGAATTTCTCAACAGTTACATTCTGCCGTTAAATATGAGTGATTGTTAGCCAGTAAAAGGTGTAACACAAGTATGGATGCATAACATTGAGCATTTGTGGTAGGGTGGGAATTTTTTTGGCAGGTCTAACTACTCACTTATATCAGGTCTAAATACTCACTTATATCAAGATCATACATGTACATATATTAGAACTATTAATTTTAATATAACGATTACTACTACTAACTACTACTATATTAGAATATAGAATATCACATAGCAGCATTCATGGCTCATAATATTTAACACAGTTGTTTTAAGATCACCATGTACCTCTTGTGTTTGCGAACTCCAGTGGCAAGGTGACTTCTTAATCTGATTTTTGCAGGGGGGGGGGGGGGGGGGGGGGGTCGGAAAAAAAATTCAGGCACGTATGGCATTTTTTGGAATGTCAGCTAACTGGCACCACTTTGCCCAGATGATCATCAATTGTATGGTGTCGCAGTTACCCGTGAAACCCTGGAATGTGCCTCGCCGATTGAATCACAATATTATGCCTCTGGAATAGGAGAAGCTGATCGATGCGTCCGTTGTGGGGAATTGGGTGGGGCTATAAAATTGTCTCTAAGGCAAATGTACAAGGTTGTGACACCCATTTGTCCTAATTGTCAAGAAGATGGGTTGCAGCCAGTTGTAGCAAGGAAATATTCAAATTGAATACATATATGTTATCACCATGTGTTGTGCATTTCCAAGATCCATATTCAAGCTTCTCTGGTTGCAGGACATGAATACCTATCTCGGGAACACGCAACGTGGTGATAACCTATATGTATGTAATTTGTCTTACAATTCATGCAAAAGCCTATTGTCTAAAAAGTAGTATCTTATAAGTGCGTATATAGATAATTCACCGCACAGTTGACGTTGTGTTGCCTGATGATTGGAATAATCATACACACTATATCAAAATAATACTTCTTTTGTGAAATAATATTTCTTTTGTGAAATGCAACCAATTTTATTTAGTGTTTTCGACATTTTCATCACAAACGACTCAATTGAATGGATATATATAATAGCTGTTTTAGCCCGACTAGACTAAACCTGACTAGAAAGAGAATCATGATTCTTAATAAGCCGATTCGCTGTAGAAATGCTGCATTTTGATTCTCACAAAACATTATGGTTGTTAAGGCCTGACATAAATTAGTTCTATTTAATATGTCAATTGGCCAATTAATCATATTTTGTTTACAAGTGAAGATTCTCTCCACAACTAATGCACAGTCACTGCTGCCATCCAGGGTATGACTTGTTACCATGTAGGATACAAGATCGGAAACTGCCTAAGCATTTTGGGTGTACATGTATTTGAGAAATAGCTGAATTGTAAGATTATATACATGAATATTATTACTTCAACAGAAATTTTCACTGTATGAAACCTACAAATTGTAAAATTAAGCCAATTTGTAATGGGGGCCTTTTATATGTAAATGTCTTAATACATATATTTTAATACTGAATAAAATTATTGGACATTGTGAATGTTATCCATCCATTCTATACCCTGTATTATAGGCTGTATACATTATCCAATTATCTATATATCCACTCTCAATGTTTGTCAAAATGTTCCTTCCCTTTATTTAGGAATACAATTTAAGACTGTATATGACCACTGGGTTGTCCAAATAGCATAAATACAGCTTGGAACCTGTGATCGGGGTGTGAACAAAAAATAAAATTAAAAAAAAAAAAAAAATTAAATCCCTACCTACCTACCCTACCCTGGAGAGGTCCCGTTAGCAGAAACACGGTATAATTTTTTTTAGGCCTTATTGGTTAAAAATTTCTTACACTGAACGTCTTGAGCACGATATACATGTATAGGCAATTTTTATTTTACAAATTACCGGGTATAAGTGATAGAATTAATTCAATTTATGACCACGTGGTTTTGTTTGTTTACCTTAAGATTGCCCGAATATTTTTGCCGGAATATGCCGATGTCACTTTGTGAGGTCAATTGAGTTGGCATACTTTTAATAATATATAAACACTGCGGAAATGTCTTTATTTCACATTAAATTACCGTTTCCAATTGACAGCTGATGTGGTTTTCCGAACAAATGTCTTCTATGAAATAAACCCGTTTATTTTCGCAATTGTGATAGTTGATAACATTTAATTGTGGTTTTATGTCAGCTGGTCACCAACGCGTAAACCATGTGATACAAAAGGTAATGGGACGTTCTCATACAAAAACTAGCATCTTGCTATCCCAATATCTTAGCTGGTTTTAGTATGAGCAGACTTGTACTACTACTTCAGTTGCGAGAAACGTTTAGTACTCAGGCTAAACCTGGGAAATGTAGCATTCTACTAACATCGCCGAAAATTTCAAAGAATCGACCACACCACTCAATAGAAAACATCATCTGAACTATGCTCAATTGCAAATATTTACATCTCAATTCAGCATGCAGCTATCGGCGATAAACTATCGCAAATGAATTCAGCATCGAGATTAATTGCATTTAGTTAATAAATAAGAACGACGATGTGTGTTGTCAATTTGGATTCATATTCGTAAAAATAACTACTTGGAGCAATATATTCTCCATTTCTAATTGATCACCCTTCTGGAGTGTTTCAAATCACTTAAAAAAATGATAATAGCAAAATATGTCGGCAAATTTTGCAGAATTTGATTGTTGTAAAGTTGAGTTTATTGTCATCTTATGCATGTTATATTTGCAGATTCCTCTATTCGGGATCATGTCATCAGATTCTGCCGATCCCTTCTACTGGATAAGAGTTATCCTTGCTTCAAACAGAGGTTAGTTTCTGATTCACTACATGTTGTGTCACCCATGCATTAATAGTTTGCTCTATATTAAGTTTGCTCTTTATTCAGGCTTTCTGTCAGGTTTTGGCGAACGGGTCCTGTATCCGCCGAGGGGAAAATGCAGTCAATGTTTTCAATGTCGTGGAAACACTAGTGGACCTACTTTTGTTGTATCGGCCAATAGAAGAGTAGAGTAGATTTGCTGATAGTTTTGCATCCATTTTCTATCCAAGTTATTATGCTATCAACCGCAATAACTTTAAAAGCTAGAAAATTTATTAGATATAAATTAATTGCCAGGTTATAGATCACCGATGGTGAAGGCCTTGCGTTGTTCCCAGTATACGGAAACAGGCCCGTTGAAGTTAAACGACTCACTATTCAAGACTCGGCAGATAGTTCGGATGCATAACGTGCTGGAATATAACACTCAGCAGATAGACGATTAGCAGGTTGGAAGCAATGAAGGAATAGAATAAAGTCGCAATGTTTTAGTTCTAAATATCAAGCTAAATTATAATAAACATAGATAAGATGCTTTGAAAAAAATGGAGTGTTATATATATTTTACGACATGAAGATAGAATCAGTGGGTATGATTAAATTATCAGCGGTCATTTTTCGTAACCTAACCGCAGCAACGTAACCAGTGGACTCCAAAGCATATGTTCTAGCGATGTCGGGTTTGATCACTTTCTCAGTTCATCTAACTATGTCTGCAGGTTGGAGCAAGCGTGCAACATGCAGAGCCGGGTGTGCTCGTTCAGAATCCGGAGCATTTCAGTAAAAACTAAATAAAGTGTACTCTATATTCTAAATGGAACACATCGACCCTGCACGTTGAAAGTTAGCTTCGGCCAACAGACGTACTGACATCCAACTTTTAGTGTTAGATCGGTCCGAGTGTGTATTCTTGCTAGAAATCAAATAAAGTTGTCAACTATTTAAATTTCTTAGTACTGTCCCAACAAAATTGAGAAGTAAACATCTTTATACATATGGAATATGTTCTGTGGTATGACAGAAGGGGAAAAATTGGCTGGGGCAATGGGACCCTTAAAGGGACCACGGAAAGCCTGCTATATTACACTTACCAAAACAATTATATGTAGCAGTTATTCTTTAAACATAAGTTTGAGAAGGCTGAGATTGGTTTAATAATGAGTAAACTTTTAAAATATCTGTCAATTGAGATCCAATTCACAGGATGGGTTTCTCTTCCCTTGACCTTATGTCATTTCATATACTGGTACTGGGTACATATGATGTAGTGACATTGGTTATTTCACATTGTGACCACTGACCTTGTAATATGTCTATTTCAGGTACATTGATGGAGTTGGGTATTTCTCCAATTGTAACATCTGGCCTCATCATGCAGCTATTGGCCGGTGCAAAAATCATCGAAGTTGGTGACACTCCCAAAGACAGAGCGTTGTTCAATGGAGCCCAAAAATGTAAGTTAGATGTTATTTAATAGTCTTATTATTACAGTAACAGTTAACATGAGCTACAGTGAAATCTATATCTGAAAAAAGAAGCGCAAAAGCTTTCGGTCTAAATATTGTACAAAAATTAAAAAATAAGAACATGTTCAGTGGATTCCGGGGTAGATGGTCTGACACTGGGATTTAAAAAAAATCCTCACTCCCTCATTGATCTTATTAATTTTGGATGGCCTAATTCTTTTGAACTTTTTTCATGTGATTCCTGCAAATGATGTGAACATTTCTGCTCAGTTGAGACATCATATATTCTGAAATTGTGCTGTCAATGCGACGGTATTATTTAGCTTTATTGTTGACTGTTATATTGTGTAATCCTGCGAACTCCACTGGAATATTTGTTTTTAACAGTTAAGACAATCTAATTTGTTGGACATGGTGCAGATGAAAGATGAGAGCTTTCCAATGAATTGCAACAAGCCATATTTCCGACAAAATCCTGAAAAATTACCCATAATTCTGCTGTGGTTAAGGAGTCAATTATTTAGGACATTACTGTACCTCCTGCTAGGTTCCAGTGTGATTGATCGTACTGCCCTCATATCTTATGGTTGTAAAATTCTTGGTATTTTTTTTATAGTATTTGGTATGATAATAACAGTTGGGCAGGCCATCGTTTATGTGATGACTGGAATGTATGGTGACCCAGCTGATATAGGTGCTGGCATATGTCTACTTATTATTATTCAGGTTAGTAGTCATCAAAAATTAACAATTTGGTTATAATATTCAATGATGTGATTTGAAGGCGAAGGCCCGCTGGGATTTAAAGGATATGTCAAAGTCAAAACGCACTGCAAAGTGTTCAAAGAGTGGTGATATTAATGGAATAAAATTTTATTCTGACTCCATTGCCGTAATTGGATGAATCGAAAGCTGAAGGCGCATCTTAATTATGTCAATTGGGCTAAATATCTTCCCATATCATGGATACTAAATAAAATAATAATGGTTGCCAAATAATGGTGCATACCTGGCATTTTAAATTAATAAAATAGTGATGTTCCGCACTCTATTTTGCATTGTTAACTAATTGTTTGTGAAGTTGAAGCTCTGCTATTATTCACAACTAGTTCAGACTACTTCAGCCTCTGGAATTCAATTTTACTACTACATTACAAAGCATACTTTCGTCTTCCTTTAACCCTTTACCCAACAGAATGGCCCTGTGCCAATGCATTCTCTTATATATGCGAGTCGACCATAGGTCGCCTCGCATATATAAGAGAATGCATTGGCTTAACACATTAAAAATTATAAAATTGTTAAAAGAATGTAAGAAAAAATGGTAAAAAAGATTTTTTTTAGGCCAATGCATTCTCTTATATATGCGAGGCGACCTATGGTCGACTCGCATATATAAGAGAATGCATTGGCACAGGGCATAACTGTAACTATCACAATGTGGTCAAAGAGCCGGTTCCAATGATACCCATATTTGTATGGTTCTATTGAGACAGACCGAAGATATTTTAGGCTGTTGAAGCTTTATTTGGCCGGTTTTGGCCGGTTTGTTGGGTAAAGGGTTAATGGACAAAGATATCATGAGAAATTTACTTAGCTATGTCAAGAGATATAATGTTGATGCACTTACAAGGACTAACAAATAATATTTTCAGTTATTTGTTGCTGGACTGATAGTTCTACTGCTTGATGAGTTACTACAGAAAGGATATGGATTAGGATCTGGTATTTCATTGTTCATTGCCACAAATATTTGCGAGACAATCGTGTGGAAGGCATTCAGTCCTGCTACTGTCAACACAGGCAGAGGTGAGTCTTATTTTCAAAAATGAATCAAATTTCTTCAGAAATGGTATTACAGAATTTGCTAATCTTCTAAACAACATAACTTAATTGTTTTAACGAAAATGTTATAGTCCCTTAGTGCTACAAAAACTATCCCAAAATCAACAAGTTTAAACCAGAATTAAACAAATTCATTCATTCAAGCTTGTGGACCAAGTTCTAAGTTTAAAAAAGTTTATATATGTACAACTATTTAAGGATATGAGGAAATAGATCCTAAATAAGTTTTGGAAAATAATTAGTGATATGGGAAGTAACTGTCAAGGCAACTTTGTTCTTTGACTACAATTCAGTTACTTCTGAACTAAATAAAATTGTTTCAGTCACTTTTAGACTTTAAACATCACAGTCAGAATATGTGTTATCTATTCTCCATTAATATCTAATTTCAGGTACGGAATTTGAAGGTGCAATCATTGCTCTCTTCCATTTACTTGCCACAAGAAACGACAAAGTCCGAGCCTTACGAGAGGCCTTCTACAGACAGAACTTACCAAACTTAATGAACTTGATGGCAACTGTTTTCGTTTTTGCAGTTGTTATATACTTCCAGGTATGTAATCTTATATATACATTGTGTTTTAGGCCTTTTTTTTTTTTTTAAATTGGTGCATGGCATTGTGATCGAAAATACAATTTTTGCAAAAAAGTTTAATTTGTGAATTGTTCTTTAACTGCCAGTCTTATATATATTTTTCCAATAAGTATTTCATATCATCTTAGCCTGAAATGACTATTTGAATGTCCATTTAAGAATTACTTGAAGATCAATTGGGGGGGGGGGGGGGGGGGGGGGTGTGTCATTGGATTTTGTCTGGCAGAGTAATTAAATGAAGTGTGTTTAATTACTCTGCCAGTCAAAACCAATGACCCAAATCGGTCTTAAAGTCATTCCTTATAATCAAATACCAGTATATTTCAATAGAACAGTAATAACATGAACAACTTTTCAAAACTACCAAAACAATTGTAAGTAACATATTGTCCAAATTCGAACAGACTCCCGGCTTGAAGTTAGGTAGGTGGTTCATAGCTTTTTATGAAGTGTACAACACGCAGCAAGAGTGTGCACATGGCTCGGCTCAAGCCTTGAAATAGGGTGTCTGTCATCTGCAGAATGAGGTCCCCAGAGGGTGAATTTAGTGATGCTACCCCGCATAGCGGGCTAGCATCACCGAATTCACCCTCTGGGGACCTCATTCTGCTTACACCTCAGCAGAATGAGGTTCCAAGAGGGTGAATTTGGTGATGCTAGCCCACTATGCGGGGTATCATCACTAAATTCACCCTCTGGGGACCTCATTCTGCAAATGACAGACACCCTATTTCAAGGCTTGGCTCGGCTTGAAGTGACTTAAGAGGTTATGAAGTGTAGTCTTCAGTTATTGATTTATGAACCTCTGAAAAGTTCATTTAAACCGTATGGCAATTTTTGTACCGATTCTTAGTGTTAATTGTGTGATTGTAAAGGGAGTGTGATTATTTGTGTATGGCAGTAGTCAAATATCAAAATTGTATTTGAACAGTCATTCACCTTATAATCAGTGCATACATCATGCTTCCCGATCACAACATGTTGCACTAAAGTGACCAGAATGTAATATGAATGATGTCCTTGTGATGTCTTCCAAAACTTACAAGTTGTTGTACGGTATGATACACTTGTATCAAACAGTCACATTCGGAATGATTCCACTCGCATGCAAAGATAGAACTATTTTTTTTAACAAATTCCTGATAAAAAGTTAAATATTTATATGGTTTATTTTCATTTTTGCAGGGTTTCAGGGTCGATTTACCAATCAAATCAGCAAGATTCAGAGGACAATACAGCTCATACCCCATAAAATTATTCTACACATCAAATATTCCAATCATCCTACAAAGTGCATTGGTCTCCAACTTATATGTTATATCTCAGGTATGTTGTGTGAAATATCTACAGTAATGCTCTCAGTAATCGAGAGCTTTCCGATGAATGGCAACAAGCCATATTTCCGACTAAATCCTGAAAAGTTACCCATAAATCTGCTGTGGTTAAGGAGTCGATTACTTAGAGCATTACTGTATGCAGTCTGTAGACAAATAATATATTTGCAGTAAACCATGGCATTGATATCATACTAACTATTATCAATGCCATTTTACCCAATTTATACTGGAAAGAAAATAAGTTGTAAATTTAATAATATCTAGTTACAGAATTAAACTTTAACAGGGTTAATTCCTATTTAAAGGTTTCCGAGGCATTCGAAGTGGGTTCATATGAAATAACATGAAAGTTTGAAAAAATAACTATCCTCAACAAACACATGAACAAATAGATTGACTTAATTCTTATTTTCATTATTATTAACTATTACATGAGATTTCGCATGTCAAAATCATTGTTAAGCAAATATTAATGTTACAGTGGAATTACAAACAAAAGTCCAGTTAGTCAAATAATATACCAAAGTTTAATCAAAACTTGACAGTAAACATTGGAAAAATTTCAACCATTGAAAAATATAGTGAAAATCATATTCAGATTTAAATGTTTTAACTTACTACACGATTAGTGATGCTTGATGACAACAGTTTAAGTATTGTAACAGTACTGTCTACATAACAATGGTTTCATCATGCAAAATGTTGTCATTGGAAAGTTATCCATAATTAATATACGAACAAAGTTGATCTATTTCTCCATGTTCTTGTTGGTGAAAGTTTTACATACTTTTATTTTTTTTATTTTTACCCACTGAAGGCCTTGAATTCCTTGGCATCATTACTTTCTTTTTATATAAATGAAGGAACTCAAACTTTATATTGGTAATGAAACTTTAATGCATTTACCTTATGGGATGGTATCTCCAATGATGAATATATCCTTGCTCGCAGATCATTGCCCAGGAACTTATGTTATGGGACAATGTGTAGATAAAATGGCTCCCTGCATTGAAATGTGTTCAATGCAGGGCTGAGGATATACCTAATCCCACGGTAAATGTCATTCTTTTCCTTATCAACATTAGGTAGGTGATAACCTCTATTTCACGTCTATTTTTTTTCAATTGCAGATGTTGGCAGCTAAGTTCAGTGGTAACTTCATAGTGAATCTCCTCGGCACATGGGCTGTGAGTATATTTTCCAAACAGGTTTCATGAATGGAAGATTTTAAATTACTCATCATTAGTTGAGCCTTCCATCGAAATAACCATTGCAATAGATAGATTTTCAAGTGTACAATATTCATTGTAAAATATTGTCTTCATGACAGATATTTGGAGATTATAGTTCTTTTAACAAGAATCGTCAAGTTCCAGTGAATGGTTTTAATATCATTGGATTTAAATGAAAGGAATAATCCTATCATTTACCTTAGGATATATGTACCTTTATATTTTTCAAGGTATCAAAGAATCTAGTGTCATTTCACTTTTCTACACCATCCATTTTTGTCATAGAATTTACACAAAGTAGATTTCTGAGAAGAGCGTAGAAAAATAAAATAAAATTTGTCACTGTATATATATATATACTCATTGCTTTTCGCTAATTAATACATGCATGTATAAAAAAAATAAAGGCAAGGATGGTCTTCAGGGAGGCTCTCGATCATTGCAATGTCCTATGAATGGTCTAACGCTTTCGATAAGGGTATATCTTTACAGCCACTAGTCATTAATAAGAAGAACTTTTAGTCATCTCTTTATTAATACATGTATATTATATGAAGTTTACACGAGCCATGTCCGATAAATTATAAATTCTGTAATTCCAGGATGTTGGTGGTGGTGGCCCTGCCCGATCTTATCCAGTCGGTGGACTCTGCTACTATTTGTCTCCGCCAGAAACGTTATCACATGTGGGGGAGGATCCTATCCACGCATGTTTATACATATGCTTCATGCTCGGCTCCTGTGCTTTCTTTTCAAAAACATGGATTGAAGTTTCAGGATCCAGTGCAAAAGATGTAAGTTGTGATTTATTCTGTTAACCTTTTCTATACTAAATGGATTCTCCCATCAGTTATAAAAAATATACATTGGATTGGTCTATTATTCATTTGGAGGGAAGTTCAGGTTATAAAAGCAGACAACAGGCAGACAATAAGCTAATACCAGTACAAGCGCAGAAGGATTCATATTTTTTGTGGGAAATGTTCATATAATAAGTTCAACAAAAGACCTTATTATCTGCTCATTTCCTGAAGGAATTGTCTGTCAATATTTAGTAAAGAAATGTTAGTGATGTGAAACACTCCGGTAGGGTGATCATTGAATGGAGAATAATCTTGTTCAAAGTAGTAAGTTTTACAATATTATATCCAAATTGACAACACACACCGTCATTCTTATATATTAATTAAATGCAGTGACTCTCGATGGCGAAATCATTTACGTTAGTTCATCTCCGATAGATGCATCCAGAATTGAGTAGTAAATGTATACAATTGGGCATAGCTCAGACGATGTTTTCTATGGAGTTGTACGGTCAATTTGCTTGAGATTTTCGGCAATGTTAGTAGAATGCTGCTACATTCCTCCAGTTGGCATAGTGCCTGGATACAAACTGATCAGTTTCACGTACCAGAACAAGTACATAATATATCTTTAAAAAATATAGTAAGTATAGAAATGATTAAAGATACCATAATGGCAGTGATGAAGATCAAATCATTGACTGATAATGATATAAAATGCTTACCAAATCTGAGCCATTAATTCAAACAAGCCCTAAATGATGCTAATTAAACTTGCAGGTATTGTTACATTCATGATATAACAGTTACAAACTTTCAATATTATTTTGTCCAAATATACTAGTTTCTTTCAAAGCAGATGATACAGGTTGGGAACATAAATAAAATAGCACACAGGGCTGCACCCAGTCTAAGTTAATAACAGACCCATATATAGATAATGGAACCGATTACTTGTCGTGGACTTTCTATTTCCCGAATCATGCGATTCCGCGTCAGTAGCGCCAATCAGAACTCAACTAGTAGTCACAAGATATAAAAGTGTCCAATCAAAGCAATTAACGTGATGTGACATAATTTAGGGAAGCTTGACTCGAGACTGTGTTTACAGACTCAGCTGCACCAAGCCTTGAAAGAGTGTGTCTGTCATTTGCATAATGAGGTCCCCAGAGGGTGAATTTGGTGATGCTAAATGCACCCTCTGGGGACCTCATTCTGCAAATGACACACTATTTTAAGGCTTGAGCTGCACCCTTCCATATTTAAAAAATATTATAATTTGCATATAAAACAAAAAAGCCATTTTTCTAAGCCTTTATATGAGCTACATATCTCAGATATGAACCCCTATTATTTAAGGAAACAAAATCTGTGTCGACATTGTGTTTCAATGAAAGCAGGTGTCGGGGGGGGTTTATTAGTAGTACCTGTTTAAATTTGGCAAATAAAATTCAGCAAATATTTGCTGATTTGTTATTTCTTTAATAAATGTTCAATCATCAGCGAATTTAGAAACTATTCAATTCTGTTGTTACAGCTTGGAATTGAGAAACGTTTGATTTTATTATCAATACCTAAGCCTAAAACAAGTTTTCAATGTAATGTTGGAAAGGATTCCGTTTCCAATCATTCCTTGTGCTAATAATTATCACTGTTGGCATGATTTTCAAAGTAAGAGTCAATTTAGGACCATTTTCACCTGAAGATCATGATAAAATCATTTGTTTTTGTCTCAAAATGGCAATGATGAAGAAAGAAGCATTGATTAGTAAAGATACCATATGCTTACCAAATCTGAGCCATGCAATTTGATGCAAATTCAGGTAATAACCCAACAAAGAAAACCCAATGAGCATATATTGTTGATTGTAATTGACATCAATGTCAAAATCTCCATTGCAATAATAGCATATTTATATTAAAAGTTCTTACGTGATGTTAGTACACTTGGTAATTGATATCAACATTGAACAATATAAATTAAAGCCACATGGTGGTTTGTGCTCCAAAATACACCTAATATTAATATTCAATTTTTTCCTGGTATTTAAATAGGTCCATAAATACTTAATACCTTTCTACAAGGAAGACCAATTGAAGTTATAAAAAATACAACTTTAAACACCATTGGGTCCCAATAAAAAAAAATTAGCTATTTGTATTATCGGAAATGGAATGTCCAGAAAACTTATATTACGTTATCTTAACACAAAACTATTTAAAGTCTTCACTCACTGCTTTCGCTTCGTTTTAATTATAAAAAATTATATGGTACCATAAAAGTTTCAGAGTGATGGTAGCTCTTGATTTTCTTCCCTTAGTCTACAGATGCAATAATTACTGGCACTTCAACAAACAGATCTCAAATTTACCAAATCATTGGAAAAAGTCAAAGCATTGAAAAATGTATTTAAAATCATATTCAGACTGAAATATTTTAACTTAATAGGTGATTAGCGATGTTTGTTGACAACAGTACTGTCTACATAACAATGGTTTCAACATGCAAAATTTTGTCATTGGAAAGTTATCCATAATTAATATATGAACAAAGTTCATCTATTTCTCCATGTTCTTCTTGGTGGTAATGTTTTTACAGACTTATAATTTTTGCACAATTGCCCACTGTGAAGGCCTCGAGTTGCTCAGCATCACTTTCTTTTTATATAAATGAAGGAATTCAAACTTTATTTTGGCAATGAAACTTACATGTACATACCCTGTGGGATGGTATTCCAATGATGAATATATCCTTGCTCGCAGATCATTGCCTAGGAACTTATGTTATGGGACAATGTGTAGATAAAATGGCTCCCTGCATTGAAATGTGTTCAATGTAGGGCTGAGGAATATACCTGATCCCACAGTACATGTCATTTTCTCAAATTTATTAAAAAATATAAGAATCAAAACACGTATTTTCAGTACAAATTTGTTCGGAGATCTTCCACGTAGGTATGTTTTTGAGATACTCCATATATCCCCTAATTTGCAGAAGATAAAATTTATAATTGAGGTGCCCAATGGGTGAACATCACCAACTTCAACTGGGGAACTTCAATCTGATCCTAGGTCTGCCATATTAGTTGAGGGCCTAAGTAGAATGAGGTCCCCAGAGGGTGAATTTAGTGATGCTAGCCCGCTATGTGGGATAGCGTCACTAAATTCACCCTCTGGGGACCTCATTCTGCAAATGACAAACACGCTATTGCCCCGAGACATGCATCCTACCTCAAAGGAGCCGTGTCTGTTCAAAACGGTGGATAGATGAGTTCCTTTCTGCACTTTTTCTGATTTTGTCAGTCTTTGTATTATTTTTGAACAAATCATTGCCAGGCAAGTTTGGAAATGTCTCCTGTTGGTGAAAGCCTGAATCCTGTTTTTTTTACCCTGTTCCAATGCATTCTCTTATATATGCGAGTCGACCATAGGTCGCCTCGCATATATAAGAGAATGCATTGGCCTAACAATTTTTTGAAACTTGAACTTGAAACAATATTCCACTGCAATAGGATGAATTATGGCATGATAGTAGAATGAGTTGTATTGATTACCATAATGACATTTGCAATTAGAATTCCATGCTTTTAATGTCATATTGATAAGAAGCTTGTATTTTGTCCCAAATTGTCTCAAGACTGCAACTCATTCTCTGAATGTTGATTATTTCAGGTTGCAAAACAGCTGAAAGACCAGCAGATGGTGATGCGAGGTCATCGGGATAAATCTATGATCCATGAACTAAACAGATATATCCCCACAGCTGCAGCCTTCGGTGGTCTGTGTATCGGAGCTCTTTCAGTTATGGCAGACTTCATGGGTAAGTTTTCTATATATAGTTGTCAAACTTGTCACTACTTATTTTAACACACCCAGCTGACATGATTAGGATCACCTCTCTGTATGGCACACCCTACAGACCAATTGCCTCATCTGATGACTGCTAGATGGGAGCCATCAATTTTTTTTTTTAAACATGGCCGACACAGCCATCTTGGATTAACTCTTTGTATGACTAAATAATTTAGCACACCCAACAGGTGTTATCCTATCATCACCAAACTTCATATGGATCTTTCGTTCTTATTTGATTGGACTCTGATTGGAAAATGGAATCAATTTCAGTTAGAAGATTTTAGTTCAAAAAGGTGAATAACTCTTACGATAAAACCAGTAGTTTGACAATCATCATTACAAGTAGTTTCATATTCTTAGCTGCTAAAGGATAATTAGTTTGTTGAAATTACAATAAACTGTCATTATGGTGAATTGAGGTTGTTACATCATTAGGGTTCAGTCATGCTGATATAAGTAGGGCATTTTTACCAGATT
Organism: Siphonodentalium dalli; assembly: GCA_032622095.1. Lineage (NCBI taxonomy): Eukaryota > Metazoa > Mollusca > Scaphopoda > Gadilida > Siphonodentaliidae > Siphonodentalium > Siphonodentalium dalli. The sequence continues at coordinate 69,473,849 of CP136061.1, forward strand.
GACATTTTACCAGTTACCTTTACGAGACCTTTTTCATCTTCGAAATTTGGGTTTTATTGGTTTCCTGTAGTTAACTGCAGCTAGGGTTTGTTGATCACCGCCAAGCTTGGTATGTGGCTGAATTGTCTCAAAAATACAATCTGTGCTTGAATCGGAGATTTATCCAATGATTCTCACTAGACTTGTGTGTCCTTTTTACTTAAATTTAAATTTTTTTTATCTGCAATTCTTATAAATCACTTCACATCTGACTAATATTTCATTTCAGGTGCCATTGGAAGCGGAACTGGTATCTTATTGGCTGTAACGATTATCTACCAATATTTCGAAATATTCGTCAAGGAACAGAGCGAGATGGGAGGAATGAGCACACTATTATTTTAGTCATGACACAGACATTTACATTGAAATTCACCGCTGCCTCGAGGCTGATTTGGCCAAGTTCCGCAGCATTATCTCATGCATGTCATTCATGATTCACCGATCGTCCAAAGAGAAGTTCACGATAGTGCTATTCTGGTAGAAGCACAGTTGTTCCAGGGTCGATTCAATGAAGAAATCTTGTGTACGAGGTGATCGGATAAGTTATTTTTGAAGGACAATTCTTGTGGAAGTATCTCCTTGTTCGGAGAAGTTTATTTATTGCGTCACACATTTACAGATCTATCGTCAACAGAGTGTACATCGATTGCGCAATAGTTTACGAGGAATTTCAAATAATTTAGCTGCAATTGAATTTGGACTTTGTTTACAAGCAATGATTCTAGAATCATAAAAATCTCAGAATTGAGGTGTTATACTTTGCATAACATACGAGCAAAGTTTGCATGATTTTTCATGTTCTATCTGTTAGATTATTTGTGCTTGTAAAAACTGTAATCCCTCACAAGCGCCATAATCTTAACTTCCAATTTTTCCCCATTATTTTTAGTTTTAAGCACAAATGTGAACACTTTGTTAGACACATGTAATATCCAAGTTCATCCATTGCATCGTCATGCCATTTGGATGCAGTTAGAATCTCTAATCTTCTTAAATTAGTTGTGATTTCAGAATAGGATACACATTTAGACACGAAGAATCTTCTTGGTTACTTGGTAGTTCCACCTGTAATACTCTGTTGTACAACAGTGAAATGGATGTGTATATGTTGATGCTCAGATCAGTGTTATTTGTAATGTATTCAATAAATAAAAAAATAGATTTATAAAAATCTGTGCTATCTGTTCCATCAAAGTTATAGGCTACTACAATTATGTGACACATCACATTTTTATTGTAAGTTTCACAAGGTAAATTTCGGGAGGTTTGAAATAACTTTATATTGAATTTATACTCATCTTCTTATGGGGTTGCAATGATGCATAACATTAGTTCAGTATATGATCCATATTGGATTTTTCACAACTGAATTGTCTTCACAAAATAATTATTTTAATCTAAAGTCTGTAAATTAGTTCAACTCATATGAAAGGGACTAAAGGAGTTTGCAGTGGGTTCATGTGAAATAATATAAAAGTCTGTAAAACAACTATCATCAACAAGTACATGTACATAAAACAATAAATTTACTTTGTTTATTTTCATATTAATAACTGTCCAATAACGTGATTTTGCATATTGTAAACCATTCTCGTGTGAAAATATACTGTCTATACTGTGGAATTGCCACTTAAAGTCTAATTAGTCACCTTGTATATGTTAAATTAAAAGTTTAATCATAACTTGACGGTGAACATTGGAAAAGGCCAAAGCATTGGAAAATATTCTGAAAATAATATTCAGACAAAAATATTTGAACTCACTACCAGTACATGATTACCGATGTTTGTTTACATAACAATAGTTTCAACATGCTGAATTTCCTTTAAGAACTATCAATAATGAATACAAGAACAAATTAGATCTTATTTCTCCATGTTCTTAGTTGTGATGTTTTTACATACTTTTATTATATTTTTTGCATATTTACCGACTGCGAATGCCTATTAATATATAAGGATGTTCAGATTATTAGTCAACAAATACAGTAATGCCCTAAATAATCGACTCCTTAACCACAGCAGAATTATGGGTAACTTTTCAGGATTTAGTTATAAAATAGCTTGTTGCCATTCATCTGAAAGCATTACTGTAACTATGAATGTTGAACTCATTAGCTGAACAACCTGATCATTTGACTTGATGGGAAGCATGTAACTACTCATCAGTGAGTATCCTATTATGAGGGGTGAAATTAGCAAGACTAATTGTAACACTGAGAATGGATTGTCCATTATCGAAAAACGGGTATGAGTTACTAGTGCTAACAGCAATTCTTTCAGTTGAGAATTATAGTCCATGACATTCGGGATGAGAACTCGTACCTGTAGGTCTTTAATTGACAACCCATACTTGTACAGAAGGCCTTATTTAAATGTGATAGCAGAACACTTTAGAACAATCAATAGTAAATTATAGTCCACATTTGCAATCATTGAGAAAAAATATATTAAGCAGTTAAAATGTCTTAATCTCAGTTATGTACTTTTCAAAATGCAGCGGAGATGAATTTTAATGATTCTGTTAAACTGACAAATCATCGCAGCCCTATATCTTTCTATATATGTTAAAGTCAGCTTCCTGAAAAACTATGAAATCAAAATGGCATTCTTTTCAGTATCTTCTGAAACTTGTTAATTCAAAATTCATTTTGTAGAATATTCAATCCCATCCAAGGTGATAGATTTTTATTTTATTTGTCAAACTATATAGCAGTCTATCCACAACCGGCTGAATTGTCAGCCTACCTCATGTTCGCTCCTCCCATTTTGATTTATGCACATGTGTGCATTAAATGTCTGCTAGTTTGAGAATGAGGTGGTAGAGGAGAGAATGCTTATTTATGAAAGATTTTTTAAAGAATGTAAATAAATCTATCGATGACAAACTGTTTTTGTTTTTCTTCTCTGAAAATGGAAAGCATTCAGTAAAAACCATCTGCTGGACAAGGTACACAAATACCCGCTGTTTATATTAACCTCTTCAATATTCAGTTAAAACCATATGCTGGAAGGTACACAAATACCCGCTGTTTATATTAACCTCTTCACTATTCAGTAAAAACCATTTGCTGGAAGGTACACAAATGTCCACGGTTTATATTAACCTCTAAAATTTGTAACTATTATGTAGCCCAAATTGCACTTCATGTGCCATAACAAGCCTGGAAATAGTGGTCAATTTCAGAATGAGGTCCCCCAGAGGGTGAATTTAGTGATTCTATCAACGGGATAGTGTCACCAAATTCACTCTCTGGGGACCACATTCTGGTTAGGCAAAGTTCCCCAGTTGAAGTTGGTGATTTTCACCTATTAGTCACCTTGATTATGCAATTTATCTTCTGCAAATTAGGGGGTATAGCAACTAAACAGAAGGGAAAAACTTAACTATGAAAAACAATGTTAATTTGAGACTTGAGACGCTTCCCAGAAGACAGAAATTATAGTCTTTAGAAAGATTCTAATTTGAAACAATTTATGATGTTCTTGGATTGTTAACAGCCTTTCAACGAAGTCTATAAAACCCCGTTAAAAGCCAGGAAAAAGCAGTGTTTCCGAAGTTAAATTTTGGAATAAATGGACTCAATGGAGTATTGAAGACCAACCTATTTGTTAAACAAATTATACAATAATGCCAAATCCCAACATCTAAATTTATTTCTCACTAATAAAAGTTAAATGTCCTGCGCCTTTCAGTCTAAATTGAGTTGGGGGGGGGGGGTGGGGGCAGGGGCAAGACATGATATATCCGAATGTCCAGTCGGAATGAATTACTTTTCGGTAAATGATACAAAATAGTCCATGACCAACGAGACCATGCCCCTTGATGAGGATCATGTTAGCGGAGCTTATGTACATTAATACTCTAAGTAATCGACTTCTTAACCACAGCAGAATTATGGGTAACTTTTTCAGGATTTAGTCGGAAATATGGCTTGTTGCCATTCATCGGAAAGCTTTCCGATGAATGGCAACAAGCCATATTTCCGACTAAATCCTGAAAAGTTACCCATAATTCTGCTGTGGTTAAGAAGTCGACTACTTAGAACATTACTGTACTTTGTCGTTAAACAAGCTTTGTTAGCAAATGTTGGTCTATAAAACTGTTGAAAACCAAACATCGACATAATTATCATAAAATATTAGATTTGTGCTGTTAATAGTACACATTTATATTTAATACGCAATATTACTGTAGACACACTTATCCTTTTTAGGGTACATATATATAAGAATATTTTTTCCTTTTTAACTTCACATGTTAACCAACAGAAGAACAGTAACTGTATTATCTCACATGCTGACATGTTCTGTTACACACTGGTAGAGCCCGAAGCCGCCAGCGCTCGCCGCCGCCGCCAGCCATATTGGCCACAAGCCGCCGCCAGCCATATTATATCTAACGCCAGCCACATTTAAAAATCTCCGCCGCCGGAATTGTAAAATGGCTGAGCCGTGTGCATGGGCTTATATGTCAAGCACAACTGTATTGTGAATCGCAAAGAACTAAACCGCATTGCCTAATATTGGCATACTCGCATGTACACGGCATGGTTGTTATATTATCAGAACACATGGCCCCTTAATGTGGAATAGACTATTCCAATGCATGCTTTCATATAACTGAATGGGCGCATCCATTCGGTATTGAAAGGGTTAAAATATGAATTGTTTATATCGACAACACCCAGTCTCAGACATCACTGGCATTTGTCAATATATACACATAAGAATAGAAAATAGTTTGAAATATTATATATCATTACTATCGGGTTCATCATTCAATGATGCATGCATATATCGCAAGATGGCAGTGATGATAGCAGTCTGAAGTCGACAGAAGTCCCAATGTAACTACTTATACCGATTAGATGGGAAACTACATAGTATATCCATGCCAGTCCTTCGTGAAATTTCGCCATAATGGAAAAGCCCAACATCAAAAGATTACGTGTGGTGTGGAATTCTACGGGTTCACCACAAACGCTAAAAAAAACGGCGTCTATAACCGGTAACAGGGGATTAGGAACATTTCGGAAACGAAAATACGCTGAATGATAACATCTCAGCCGGCTGAGCCGCCATATTTCGTCAGCCACGAACGTCGTGACTGAAAATCGGTTGAGCCAGCCATGAAAACTATTTGTCGTGGCTTCGGGGTCTACACACTGGAAAGCAAATGAGCTGCACGCAAGGAATTTAATTGCGTGGGGTTTCATAAGCTCCATTGGACTGCAGATTTGTTGGAATTACATTAGTTCTCAGACATCTCAGTTGGGGGTTCATTGTGCATCTACATGAACAGTCTAGATTACGAATGGCGACTTTCGGGGAAAAAATAATGTGGAAAGTAGAACCAAGTGACTGGCCTTAAAACCCAGCCCCTTTGTTCTACCTTGCCCTGCAATTTTCTGAATGGGCACTTCGTAATCTGAATGTTTGCGACTCCACAATTTATGCACGAGTCCCCTGACAAGAGAAATGGTGTACATCTGACAAATCTTCACTCAGTCCACAATAAAAAAACATTTGCATGGAGTTGATGAACCCCAGTATTTAATATTCTTATCAATAGGCGTGTGCATCTCATTTGCATATCAGTGAGTAACAGACCGAAGTGCTCGTACAGGAAAGAATTCCAAGCTGTTATAATGTGATGAATGCAGAGTTTGTGTCAAATATAATGCAAAAAATACAGATAAGTGCATTGACAGTATATATTGCATATATAATTACAGATGCACTTTAAACAGTGCAAAACTAATTTAAGATATGTTTACGCATGTCAACATTTTGTTTTGAGATGAAACGTATAGGCACATTAGGCGACCTACATGTGCTATTTGCTTTCCTATGCTATGGTTTGCAACAAAGTGCACAAGCTCTGATAACATAAACTATGTCAAGGAGTGTTTTGTTGTCAGTCAGACTATTTTTTATACAAAAAAAAAAGGTTTGTATCTGTCTCATTTGTCAGAATTTTTCTTCTGTTTATAATGTAATTCTCCTTGAATATTTTAAAACTGTTGTATGTCAGCGACTAGTTTCTGATTGTCCAGTAGCTCATCCATTAACAATGACATAACGGATGTAGCGCAGCCTTGGTGTTGACTATATTCAAATTTCGACGCCAAACCTCTGGCGCAAAAGATTATATACCGGTATATAGATGCTCCTTCGTGATATGTTTGCTCATTGGTCAACTTTTATGAGTTCCTCTGAGAAAAGTGCCAGATTTGAAACTGGGATAATAAATTGCAAAAAGTCCCCAAGTTTTCGGTAGATATAAACTTCTGGTACCAACTGATTGGAGAGGGGTGTAATTTTTTCCCCAGAATTCAAATCATGAACTTTGAAGTATATTCATGTGAACTCATCAAATTAATTCCAAAAATCAAGATGAGTCTGCAGGGACATATCCAGGCCGGTTTTCATACCGTTTACCGGTTTGGGCACCCAAACTCCAGGCGCCCAAAAAAAAAATTAGAATTTAAAAAACAGTTTATTTTTTAATTTTTTTAATTCAGGTCCCAATTCATATTATAACAAAGATACACAACATTTATGAATTTATATATATTGACATAAGACATTTAAGTTTACAAAAAGATTTAAGTTTAACAATTGGAATCATACTTTTAGTATGTTTGGTTCTATCTAGCTTTCATCTGTGAAAACTTCAAATAGTTTGAGTTCAGGTTTATTACCATTCAGCCTTCAGACTTTAGTATTTGAATCAAATTCAAGCGAAATTACACAATACAGTATAGGAACAGTGACAATTTGATCAAATCAACCTGATTGTCAGGTGGGATCTCATAATACCAAATGAATAATTGACAGAGATTAGTTCTAATTACTTAGTAAGTACTTAATAGACATTATTTCTGCACTACTAGTATATTATGTATGTGTCTCTCAATTGAATTTTAGAAAATAGCCTATTATATGAATTAGAGTGATATTGGTAAGTCTCATAATTTCAAGCAGGATATTAAAGCATAATCTATTGAACCAAAAGATATCTGACAATAACGTATAAGCATTTCCAATCCCATTCACATATCAAAATTTCCAAAGTTACGCTCGAGAAACTTGATCAAATTGACCTCTCAGTAAAATTCAAAATACCGACTCCGAGAGCCCTAGATTACATGTAGCTCTCAATGCAATCGATTTTCTAAAATTTTCCAGGGGGATATCCCCCAGACCCCCACCATCAACAGGGGGACACCCCTCCCGACCCCCCCTCAGATCTTAGGGATATGCATTTGAAAACAGGTGTCCCCAAAAAATCCCTGGATCCTTCACTGGTCTGCGATTGGCAGTAAATTTTGAGTTGTTTGATTGATAATAATGGAGAATAAAGTCCACAAATGTTGGCTTGAAAAATTCAATATGTATATATTATTAGTTATCTTTGGCAACATCGGGGGTACATGGAGATTTAATACCTGGATGTTGATTTTGAACCGGCCTCGGGGTTCAAAAAGAGACATCCAGGTATTAAATCACCATGTACCCCACGATGTTGCTGGAGATAACGATTTTGTCCCCACAATAACCATGTCTCCTTAATTTAAGTGTGTTTTTCATAGGTTATACGATTAATTCACACCAATAAGAATAATTAAGTAGCTGACCTAAGGATCCGGCGTCAGGTGACGTCAAATTCGGCGTGCGAGAGCAACGTCACGATTGGTGGAAACTGTCAGTTCAAGGGTCATTCATATACCCCCCGATGTTTCACGTGCTCATATACCCCCGGGGTCAAGGGGGCGGGGGACATGGTGATTTAAACGTGGCGTTGTAGCCAATCAGATTGCTAGTTACAACCGGACGTGGGGACAAATATATTTATAAACCGGTGTAACACGTCATCTTCCCCCAGGATATCTCCCCCCAATCTGGATATTCCCCCCATATATGATTAAAAAATTATTTCACTCATTTGATATCATTTTACCCTGAAATGGCCAGAATTTTTTTTTTTGAGATTTAATATTTTGTTTTATCACATAATTTGGCCATAAAAGCAGTTTCATAATTGTCGGTAATAGACATGTTTAATATCAGCGAGTGCGATGACGTCACGGCGTTCTTCAAATAACTTGCGATCGCTGTAGTTTATGATTGTTGTTTTCGATGAATATTTCGCGTTGCTTCGGGTTTATTTGATCATGTGATAAAAGGTATCTCACACTCGTGCTATTTTATACGTAATTTATCAACCTCGTCCTCTAAATTCTATTTGAGCCTCGGTAAACCTCGGCTCAAATCGAATTTAGTGAACTCGGTTGATAAATTCCGTATAAAATAGAAACTCATGTGAGATCCTCTATTTATCATATGACTCAATCATTATTTACGTTGGAAACTATGTCATAAATCAATTTCATATCAATTACTAATTCATATCACCTTCCGATAATTTGATTGGTTTGTTGACAAAAAGTGTGTTCTGATTGGCTGAATGGCAGCCGGGGGCCGAGCCGCATCTCTGACTAAATGCAGGTCAAATGCAGTCTGTCCATCTGTCTGTAGACACTTTACGCATGGTGCGATAACTGAAATATTTTCTATCTGATCGGAACCAAATTTGGTATGTGAATTTCTCGGCCCAAAATACAGGTCGAGTTTGAATATGGATTTGATCGGAGTTTTTTTTACGGAGTTATGGCCATTTTTCGACTAAAATTTTTTTTTATCTGTATGGCCAGAATTTTTGTTTGTTTTTCAAATGTCCAGGCTTGGATATTCCCCCCTACCCAGCACCTACATGACAAAAAAAAAATCTTATGGTTTTTATGGCCCCTTTTTATCTAAGAATTGAACAGATTTGAGATTTGATTACAATATATAACCATAGCAGCTTACAATTAATTACCTGTGATATCCACATTTTTTTTAAACGGAGTTATTTATGGCTTATGGATTTTTGCATCCAGACTGAAAATAGCTGATCACTATCGCCAAGGTATGGATTAAACATCTGCCGATCGTGATCGGCCTCTCGTACTCAGAAGAAGTTAATTTCTTGCCGTTTCCTGACTCAAAGCAAAATAAGCGATAAAACCATAAGATTTTTTTTTGTCATGTAGGTGCTGGGTAGGGGGGAATATCCAAGCCTGGACATTTGAAAAACAAACAAAAATTCTGGCCATTTCAGGAACAAACGATATAAAAGGAGTGAAATTATTTTTTAGTCATACATGGGGAGGGGGAGATATCCAGGGGGAAGATATCCTGTTACACCGGGTTCACACCCCTCGGCTAATCAAATTGCTGCAATTCATAAACAATATTTTTTGTATGAATTTTCGACGGGCCAAAATTGACTTGAGCTAAATATCACCCAGAAATTGACATTAGTTGGATAGTAAGCTGAAAGGAGATCGGAGCGGTAGGTATGATAATGATCACACCAGTCACTCGGGAAGTTAAAACAATATTAGCGGACATATAGGGGTGGGCTGCATGGATTGAATATGTTGAATATGTTTTGGTTTGTCGGGAGGGGCGGGTGATTGGAAGTAAACTGAATGAGATCCAAATCTGTTTTGAATGTATAATCCACAATAATCACATGCATGTGCGCGGAAAATACAGGCAATATACACAGGTCTGCTTAAGTATTTTGTCATGAATGCCGGTGATATTTCATCACACAAACTTCATGCAAAGTGGAATAGTTTCACTTCGGAGTCCGAACACTAGCGGAACATTGTCTCCTGCGTTCTGAACGATAATTCCATTATGACAAGGCGAGAAATAACCATAACAGCCAAAACAGTTTATTGTCACAAGGATGAATCTGTTTTATCAAGAAACACGTTATCAGTATAAAAACGTTCTCAAATTCGGAGACAAAATGGTTTATCAATGCTGATATATAATGCAGATGCAAGTGATCCGATTGTCCACGAGCATTTGACTAATTATTCAACAGGAATATGTAACACCACAAACCATTCAATTAACATTTGATTGAATGGTAATTGATGGGTAATCATCATATTGAATGTGGCTCAATTCCTCTTTCCTCTGGCTGTGAATTGGTTTATAAATATGTCATTACCTGCTTGGGTATCTGTACAAAAGCGCCTATCTAAAGCACCTTGATATGTATTTCTTGTACAGATACCCAAGCGGGTTATAACCTATACGTATCACATAGTGAGCCTCACATTTTAAAGAGAATGGACTGACATACAAGATCAAGTTAAATATTGTTGGCGCAATGTATTATCTTATATATGCGCGGCTCCCTATGGGAGACTCGCATATATAAGATAATGCATTTTGCAGGGTTTTTGCAAAATTTCAGGAATCTCTAGTCATGAAAGGGTTTTGGCATTTGTTTTGATAAAATATTAAAATTCTGTGAATATCACTAGTGATAGCATGACCTTGACCCCTGCATTCTTGTTTTGCATTCGCTTTCAAAATTTACTGCGATTTGCCAATATATCTTGTTTTTTTAAATTTGTTTGATGAATAAAGTTGAAAAAATTGGGCACAAACACATTGGGTGAAATAAAAAAGGTATGGGTGGCTTCGAATGACTTGCGGAACATATATGAGCATTAATAGGTTATGTCATCGCTTTTTAACCCTTTACCCAACAGAAGGGCCCTGTGCCAATGCATTCTCTTATATATGCGAGTCGACCATAGGTCGCCTCGCATATATAAGAGTATGCATTGGCTTAACACATTAAAAATTATAAAATTGTTAAAGAATGTAAGAAAAATGGTAAAAAGTGTTAAAAAAAGATTATTTTTTTAGGCCAATGCATTCTCTTATATATGCGAGGCGACCTATGGTCGACTCGCATATATAAGAGAATGCATTGGCACAGGGCATAACTGTAACTATCACAATGTGGTCAAGGAGCCGGTTCCAATGATATCCATATTTGTATGGTTCTATTGAGACAGACCGAAGATATTTTAGGCTGTTGAAGCTTTATTTGGCCGGTTTTGGCCGGTTTGTTGGGTAAAGGGTTAAGTAAACGTTCGCGACAAATTATTGTCGAAATTATTTATTTATAACTGGGCCAAGGGCTCTGAGAGGACAGGGTAAAGGATGACCCGATTTCTTCAGTAATTTCCGATACGATATCTCGACTTCGCTGCGTTCAATAGTGCCAAGTAAAATTGGCAAATAAATGGGAATTTTATTGCCAATAAGACACCCCCGAAGGATACTTTTTCAGTTTCTAAAATGTTTTGATAGTTGGTGTGGATTTAACCAAAATAGACCTTTTATACCTTATCACTAGTCCAGTCTATATTGGTATTTCAGTATTTATCCCCAGGGACCTGTGCTCAGAACAATATGGAACTCAGGTCGCAAATTTTGTCTATACATGTACTTCTTTAGTATATACACTTAAAAACATAAAAATTCTAGATTATAATTCTGATCATGGCTATTACTGTCGCCAAGGGATGGGTTAAACATCTGCTGATCGTGATCGTCCTCTAGTTTTACTTAGAAATTGCAGTTTTTGGTTCACATTTGAGAAAACACAGGCCCAGTTTGATTATGGTCATGGTCTGATGATTTTTGATGGAGTTACGCCCCTTTTTTGACTGCCACCTCGTTTCGGGGGACATGGAGTTGTGACCTTTTATTATCTTTGTATCTTTTGACATTGCCTTCTGTCCACATTTGTAAATAAATGACCTGAAACCAGATCATTGGATGCAATTTTAGTATGACCAAACTGGGCCAATTCCCATTTCTGAGGTAAAAAGCTATGAAACATTTCATATTTTTTATATAATATAATCAATTCTGTACAATTATTGACAATGAATGTTGTACAAATCTTAAACAAACAGCTTTCATACATCACATTCAAAAGGTAGTTTTGGTGACTATTTTTCTATTGTAACTTGTTAATTTTTTTTTCGACTAACTGGTAGGTAATCATCACACTATACCCTGGTAAGATCATATATGCATGATCGTTTAGGGATAATAGAGAGTCATCACACTATACCCTTTCATGACTGGTGCAGCATTAAAGATCCTGTGCCAGTGCATTCTCTAATATATGTGAGTCCCCCATAGGGAGCCTCTCATATGTAAGAGACTACACTGGCTTACCAGGTCATGGTAAATATTGTTTGGCCAATGTATTCTCTCATATATATATTCTCAATTATCCCATCCGTCATCGCAAAATGTTCCCCACTCTCCACTCCTGTACAATTCAACTTGCCCTGTTGTACAAATCAGACTGTGTATCCCCCAACCTTGATGAGAATAATCTGAGACGCATCAAGACATTAAACACCAGCGTCTTCGCTGTGACAACAGTTATGTCTTCCCCATCCTATATGGGAGCAATCCCATTCCCACCACATCATCCAGCCAGATAGTTCATGTCCCCAACCGTAAGCTGCCGATGATCTGACGACACCACCACGTAATCCAAGCTTTCTACATATAACGGCTACATCTCTATTGTCCCAGTACAACTCCACACGCCCTGTTGTAGCAGTACCAAAAACTAATCAGATAGCATCTGTGCAGGACTGTTCTCTGCATCTGGTGGTCTCTGTAGCCGCCCCAGAACACACATGTCCGCCATTTTGTGGAATTGGGTTGTTGCAGGCTCGTGTTCATGTCCATGTGCCACCACCACCACCCATGCTGACAATCTGCCATTCACGAATGGTTGACATTCTATTCCTGCGTCCTTGTGATGACCACAGTTCTGTATACCCCAACCTCGATGTGAACAATCCGAGATTGAATTCTCGTTTCCAGTACAAGCTACATCGTCCATCAGGATAATCCCTGTCCCGGGTCCATAGGTTGCTGAGTATCTGGCAACACCTCCTAATGCAAGCATTCTGCACGTAACTTGTGCGTCTGTATTACCCCATGCATCATCGCACATTGTTCCCCGTTGTCCACTTATGTACACTTCCACTCACCCTGTTGTTCTGCCATTACCACAAACTAATTCGACAGGATTAATGCCTTGACAATCTAACCTGCGTCCTTGTGATGACCACAGTTGTGCATGCCCCATCCTGCATGCGAGCAATCCCAAATTACTGTCTCATTCCCCACTGCAATTGACGTCATCCAGCCAGAGCCCGTCCCTCGACTGTAAGCTGCCGATGATCTGGCGACACCATCATGTAATCCAAGCTTTCTACGTGTAACGGCTACATCTCTATTGTCCCAGTACAACTCCACACGCCCTGTTGTAGCAGTACCAAAAACTAATCAGATAGCATCTGTGCAGGACTGTTCTCTGCATCTGGTGGTCTCTGTAGCCGCCCCAGAACACACATGTCCGCCATTTTGTGTTGTTGGAGGCTCGGGTTCATGTCCATGTGCCACCACAACCACCCATGCTGACAATCTGCCATTCACGGATGGTTGACATTCTATTCCTGCATCCTCTCATGATAACCACAGTTGTCTATACCCCAACCTCAATGTGAACAATCCAAGATTGAATTCTCATTTCCAGTACAAGCTACCTCGTCCATCAAGATAATCCCGGTCTCTGGTCCGTAGGCTGCTGAGGATCTGGCAACGCCTCCTTCAAGCATTCTGTGCACACATTTGTGCATCTGTATTACCCCATGCATCATCGCATATTGTTCCTCATTGCCCACTCCTGTACACTTCCACTCGCCCTGTTCTACCATTACCACCAACTAATCAGACTGGATGAATACTTTGACAATCTAACCCGCATCCTTGTGATGACCACAGTTGTTCGTGCCCCATCCTGCATGTGAGCAATCCCAAATTACTGTCTCGTTCCCCAATGCAATTGACGTCATCCAGCCAGAAAGAGCCCATCCCTTGTCTGTAAGCTGCCGATGATCTGGCAACACCACCATGTAATCCAAGCATTCTACATATAACAGCATGAACTAAATGGCGGACTCCCTGTACAGGAGTTGTGTATCCCCCAATCTTGAAGTGAACAAATGCATTCGCACAGTGTTTTTGCTAATTTCAGAAAACTCCAGTCATGAAAGGGTTAGCACTTGAAACAACCGGCATTGTAACAAAGCAATATTTATATATCAGATCAGATCACTTAAGATTCAAAAATGATGATTCAATGAAAATTGCTGATATACCCAAGTGGAAATGAGCGAGATGTCAAAACAACAAGATTATGATAAAGCATTGACATGTATCGGATTGTTTGCCCTGTGAGGTTCGGATAATGTTAAATGGTGGATTCCCATGCTTCATATGCAGTATATTTGATAGCTTATGCTAAAAATATACTACAAATGACATTAAAATATTTAAGAAATAATATGAAATTGACCATTCACTGCTTCTTTAGAAATCTGATACATATAACACTCATACCTGTGATGTTAACCCTTTCATGATGGGTGCTATGCTGGTGCAGCATTAAAGATCCTGTGCCAGGGCATTCTCTTATATACAGATGTCTCCTATAGGGAGCCTCGCATATATAAGAGAATGCACTGGCTTACAAGGTCAAGGTAAATATTTTTAACCAATGTATTCTCTTATATATGTGAGGCTCCAAATGGGAGACTCGCATATAAGAGAATGCATTGGCACAAGGTTTTCGCAAAAATTTCAGGAAGCTCCAGTCATGAAAGGGTTAAATGATACTTTCATACAGAGGAAGATATCAGGGATGATGAGATTCAAATATGAATGAGTTCCACAAAACAAATTTCACAAAACAAATTTTTCAACCATTTGTTCATACATGAGAGAAATGGAATGTAATGTCATATGCAACAAGAATGACTGATAAAATGAGAATGAATAAATTAACTTTCAGCGACATGGATTATCTGAAAATTGCACTGAACAGGTAAGGAAAGACTGCATTACTTCTTATGAACCTACGTATTTCCGATCAAATTACTATTTCTATACTAAATACTCATGAACGAGTAGTTATCCCTTAGGAAATGTTCAAATAATAAGTTCAAGTCGTTTGTTGAACTTTCTGAACATTTTCCTCCAATAAATAGGAATCATTCTATACTTATATTATCTGCCATCTGCTTATTTTTCCAGAAAACCCCTCCAGATGAATAATAGACCATTCCTATGTAACTAAGTGGGATAATCCATTTACTGGTAGTACAGAAAGGGATTTAAGTTGCCAAAGAAGACAATTCCAGAAATCCACAATGCGGTGGGGCCCAGTGAAACAAAACAATTGTTTTGGACTTAGTTCATACCCCTTTTTTTGGCACATCTCTCATTCGCAGTTCATCTAATTTTATTCCTCAATTCTTGAATTCAGTGGCCTGCAGACACTTTGCCCATTTGATTTGAAGAACAGTTGATTTTCACACTGAATCGAATGGTATTCCTCATTTCATGTATTTTTCTTCGTTAGCCTGTAGAACCTTTGCGGATGTTTTAGCATCAAAGAAGAGTTTGTTTATCTCCTGTATCTCATCCTTACTGATGCCCTCCTTGCCATTGATCTGTGTCAGCAGACTTGAGGGAGTCAGCAACTGTATTGCGTACCTGGAAAGATACATACACAACTCTATATAACTACAGTAATGCCCTAAATAATAGACT
The DNA here is from genome assembly GCA_032622095.1 of Siphonodentalium dalli. Classification (NCBI taxonomy): domain Eukaryota; kingdom Metazoa; phylum Mollusca; class Scaphopoda; order Gadilida; family Siphonodentaliidae; genus Siphonodentalium; species Siphonodentalium dalli. Next base: position 69,489,469 of record CP136061.1, read on the forward strand.
CCTTAAAGGGATACTGTACCCAAAATGTTGTTGTTGGTTTCTATAGTCTCCGAGTCGGAGAATAAGGTAACAATTTTTCCATTATTTGAAAGTCTGTTGAGTACGAAGTAGTGTTACGGATGGAAAATTTACCGGAATGCAAAAATACAAATTGTCGTTGTCGAGGAATTTTTGTACAGTTTTCAACCAAATGAATCAAATAAAAGTTATATTATATGCATACTAGTCCCATATACTCATTAAGTTATTGTATCGTCACTAGTCAGTGAGTGGCTTGAGTTTTCTCCCTGTATCATCATAATGTTTAAACGATCGTGTGTGCGATCGGTTTCACAATCCAGTATCCCTCAATTACTTTATTTGATTACGTCTTGTAAATGGAAATTCGTAATTTAGTTGACGCCATTTTATGGCTCCAGTCATAAATTCAATTTATATCAAATTATTAAGTTTTAAATTATTAAATTTTAAGATAGCCTATTAACCTGAGCGTTTACAGAATACATCTTCGACTCAAATTACTTATGTTTCTATATATTATCGATATTAGATCGTTGTTATCACCGGAAATTTAATGAAAATGGTGTACAGTACCCCTTTTAACCACAGCAGAATTATGGGTAATTTTTCAGGATTTAGTCGGAAATATGGCTTGTTGCCATTCATTGGAAAGCTCTCAGTTAACAAGCCATATTTCCGACTAAATCCTGAAAAGTTACCCATAATTATGTTGTGGTTAAGGAGTCAATTATTTAGGGCATTACTGTAAACTAACGATGCGATCTCTCTTCCAAGTCTGAGTTTAGTGTACCTGTCATTTGCAGAATGGGGTCCCCAGTGGGTGAATTTAGTGACACTATCCAGCATTGTGGGCTAGCATCACTAAATTCACCCTCTGGGGACCTCATTCTGCTTAGGCCTCATCTTCTCTAGAAAGTTTCTTTATTATAAAATTTCTACAGAAACTTAGATTCTATTTCTTTTTAAGTTTAGTTTCTCTATATCCCCAAATTGGCAGATGACACATTGCATAATCGAGTTTCCAATTCACTATTTGGGAACTTCAATCTGAGTCTATGTCTCCCATAGCAGATGACGCCAAGCAGAATGCGGTTCCCAGAGGGTGAATTTAGTGATGTTAGCCCTCTATGCAGCAGTCACTAAATTCACCCTCTGGGGACCTCATTCTGCAAATGACAGACATATTAAACTCAGACTTGCTCTCTTCCTTGATCTTTCTATATTTTATATAAAATAATAATTTTTTGATGGAGACGGCAACAGAATATCCTGAAACCAGGATTTATTTTTCTTTCAATGGGATAACAATTTACTATTCTTAATGATGCTGTTCACTCTCGTCTGTGCCCATATTTTATTTAAAAATCTCTTTTAAGAACTACAGTCTCACAAATTCTCAATATGAAAGTTTTTTTTAAATGCATATATTTGCTGTAATTGTTGTCAATGAAGATATCCAAGATGTTTAAGTATGTGTTCAGTGAGCAATGTATATATCACCTAAAATCAATGATATTCAAGGATGCAGATGGTAATTGAAGCACTTTCCATGTATTCAATGGTCATTTGTTGCATGCAAGACTCATCCTGGCTTTAACCCGGTCTTTACTAAATATTCATTAATTAATGAGTAGTTCCTTTAGGAATTGTTCAGATATTAAAATAGGCCATTTATTGAACTTATTATCTGAACAATTCCTTCCAATGTATAAGAATCCATCTACACTTATACTATCTATTGATCCTTCTGTCGTCAGCCTATATTTCCTAAAAGTCCCTACAAATGATAATCAAGCCTTGAAATAGAGTGCATGTCATTTGCAGAATGAGGTCCCCAGAGGGTGAATTTGTTGATGCTATCATGCATGGTGTTCTAGCATCACCAAATTCACCATCTGGGAACCTCATTCTGCTGAGGCCTCAAATGCTATGAGAGACCTATGATCAGATTGGAGTTTCCTAGTTGAAGTTGATGTTCACCCATTAGTTACCTTGATTATGCATTTTATCTTCTGCAAATTATGGGATATAGAGACTGAATACACTGTTAATTTGAGACCAGAGATACTTCCCAGAGGACAAGGCCTAAGCAGAATGGGGTCACCAGAGGGTGAATTTAGTGATGTTAGCCCACTGTTGACACACTACATCAAGGCTTGATAATAATGTACTATTCCAATGTATACTTTTATAACTGAAAGGGAGAATACATTTAGTAGAGAAAGGGTTAAAGGTCACACAGGAACCTGTAATAAAGTATTACCTTAAAGTACACTTGACCCCGATCTGTGCTAATTCTTGTAACGACTCATCGTTGATCTGAATTGATTCTGTTTGCGCTCTTATTTTCAAAATCTAAAATAAATGAGAAACAAAAGTGAACTCCACGAATTAACTGATTAAATGATGGGAGCTGCGCAGGTGCAGCAATCGAGGTCCTGTGCATGTGCATTCTCTAATATATCCAAGTCTCCCATAAGGAGCCTCTCATAAACAAGAGAATGCACTGGCTTACAAGGTCAAGGTAAATATTGTTCAACCCTCTCCATTCAGATTGTTTGCCTTCATCAATCTGCTAAGGCAAGACCAAGTTTGCTTCAGCAAATGGCTTTGGCATGAGGTGTAAGCAGAATGAGGTCCCCAGAGGGTGAATTTGGTGATGCTAGCCCGCTATGCGGGGTAGCATCACTAAATTCACCCTCTGGGGACCTCATTCTGCAAATGACAGACACCCTATTTCAAGGCTTGTTTATACCAAAGAATGGCATGGTGTGTGGAAAATTTTGATACAAAATTTATTGAAATGTCTGCGTTGAGCAAGTTTGTTCGATGTTGTTCTGAAGGAAATGCTTAACAATTTTATGAATAGTGACCATTAACTTTTAAGCCAAATCCAAGTAAACCAGTTAAGGAACTAGCACAATGAATTTTAAATTAATCAGTTGATGATAAATTGGGATTTTTATTACAACAATGCCACACATAAATTTATGCTGAATTTCAGCACACTTTAATTTTCCCCCAAAATTTTTATTTTCGGGGGACTATAGAAACGGGGTCCGTCCGTCCGTCACACTTTTGAGTACCTTCATGGTGTAATCATCTCCTCCTACAGATTTCATCCCAGAGATTTGAAACTTCAGAATATTGTTGCCCATATATTGAAGATGTGCAACATGTATATAGATGACGGAAAAATTATTTTTTTACAGAGTTATTAACCCTTTTCGACTTAGAAAATTTCAACATTTTTTATAATTTTCAGTATGAGGGTACCTTCATGGTGTAATCAACTCCTCCCACAGTTTTCATCCTAGAGATTTGAAACTTCAGAATATTGTTGCCCATATATTGAAGATGTGCAACATGTATATAGATGACGGAAAAATTATTTTTTGACAGTTATTAACCCTTTTCGACTTAGAAAATTTCAACATTTTTTATAATTTTCAGTATGAGGGTACCTTCATGGTGTAATCAACTCCTCCTACAGTTTTGATTATAGATATTTGAAACTTCAGAGTATTGTTATCCACATATTGGAGATGTGCAACATGTATATAGAGGACGGAAAAATTATTTTTTTACAGAGTTATTAACCCTTTTCGACTTAGAAAATTTCAACATTTAAAAAAGTTTCTTTAACAAAGCGGCATCGACTTGCCACTTTTTCGGGGGACACTGTGGTCAGCTGACCTTTTATTTGTTTATCCTTTCATTTCTGATGGATTTTATGCCTGCAAATAAGAGCTAAATATGACTTTGATAACAGCACAAACAGCATAGGGGTAGGTAACGTCATCCCGATATTCTGGGAATAACTATTGAAAGAGTTAAATATGACATTTGAATAAAGATGTAACATGATATTTTAGAAAAATTTCTATTTTAGGCCAACAAAAATTAATAGTTCGGCTCTCGGCCCCGCGCATTGCCAAAAAGACCCCGCGTAGATGCTTTTTATTGCGAAAAATAACCTGGAAACAAAATCTGCGTACGATGAAATTTCTAGACTAATACAAAACTAGGAATTAAAACCGGAACGAAACTTCATATCATTACTGGATTGTCGCGGGTCATAGGAAATAAAAAGCATTAAAACATGGGTGGTCTGACGTGAACCAATAGAGAAGTAAGTATTTTTACGTAAGTATCCTAAACCATCAGATGTCTGTTCATCGCGGTATAATTCAAATCCAAAAGAATTTTGTTCCGTATTGTGAACTCTGCAATTCCGGGAGATTAATATTCTGCAAAACCGGAATTACGTGCGGATCTGTACTGCAGGACTTAAAACACCCACAGGCTCCAACAATAAACAATGTACTAGATCTTATATTTGTTAGACAAAATCTGCGGTGTTGTGATCAAATTGAGCTGCCTTATTATAGCAGCAAAACATTTGCAAATATTTGCATCAGTTGTGGAAGTGACAATATCGTCGAGGTTGACGGCTGCTATCCACAGTGTCATGATTGTCGAGCTAAATTTGAATCTGTTTTCTCTCGTAAACGAAATGTAAATGCAGCCAAGCAATCAAAATTAGCATGCAAGCGTGCCAGGAAACAGTAAATGAACACTGAGTTGACTGAATGAGTATTTCCGAATACCTCAACATGTTAACAGACTGATGTAACTCATTTGATGAATGGGTGGTCCTATATAAGAATAAGGAAAAATATTAAAGCTGTAGAAATTCCAATCTTTTCATATAGGGCCATAGGTTCATATATATGGCTTGTACAAATGTTGCATATATTTCATTTTTCACAAGATAGACAGCTCAATTCTTATACAAGACAGTCCACACTACTATAAGTGACATTTATGTGTCAACACATGCAATGAACCACTGTTCTTTTTATTTTGTGAGCATTCCCTCATGTTTTTGAATTAAAGTTGTTGATAAAAATCTTCAGTCCAAAAAGGATATATTACATGGTATATAGTAAGGTAAAAGTAAGATAAATTATCTCCTTTTGCATCAGAAACACATCATAAATAATTATAAAAAATAAAAATAAAATCCTGCCTCCCTCACTGATTTGAAAAAAAAATTGCCCGAGAGCCTAATAATTATTTCCTGGCCTTATGATGAAGATATATATCTACCTGCATCATTTCCTCTTGTGAGTATGGCAGGGTTCGAACAATCATTACTCGATCCAACAGATCAAGTGGCATTCCGTGTGGAGACACTATATCTTCAGTACCTCTGTAAAACAATGTAAATAAGATGAAAATCTCTCAGGATATTCATAAATTTTTTCCAATGAAAACAAAAATAACCAGCATACAGTTACTTCATGAAGACTACGATAAATGAATCATTAACATTCAGTTCTAGTTCGCTCAATCTCACGTAATTTTTGTTCCAACTTTCAAATATTAAAAACATAAAATAATGATATTCAGCTTGTTGGAAGTTCTCTACTTCATATATTCACAACCAGATAGAATAGATTAAAACTCAAGAATGAACAAATGCTTATTTCCTTCCACAAGATGCAAAATCTGACATTTTGAACAGGTGTAACACTTTTGGACAAAGAAATGAACATATACCCGGACACCTTGGCAAAAACTCTTTTCAATTTGCCAGAATTTGCAAACACAAAATTGAAATAGAAAAAGTTTGCCGACATAAGCCCCATGCAGAATCGATAACTATAAAATTCACTCAGTATTTGCTGAAGAATGCAGCCCTGTTAATTAGCAGGAATTTGCCTAGGGCCAGAAATATTACCTCAGCTAAAACCGTAAGATCCTCATAGCGGCATGCTCTACATATGCATGGTATAATCTTCAGCCCATCATCATCAGACATTGATTGGGTTTGGTTCAACTCTTTCTATACTAAATACTCATTGACGAGTAGTTTCCTTAGGAAATGTTCAGGTAATAAGTTCACTGAACTTATTTTTTTTTATCTAAACATTTCCTAGCAATGAATATGAAAAATTCTGCTCTTGTATTATCTGTTTTTCTATCTGGTTTTATTACCTGAATATCCTTCCAAATGAATAATAGACCATTTAAATGCATACTTCTACAACTGAATGGGTGAATGATGTTGTTTGCAGACAAGCCTGAGTTTAGTGTGCCTGTTATTTGCAGAATGAGGTCCCCAGAGGGTGAATTTAGTGATGCTATCCCGCTATGCGGGCTAGCATCACTAATTCACACTCTGGGGACCTCATTCTGCTGAGGCCTCAGAAATAGGATAGTTTTCATTAATTAAAATGAGGTTTGTGCTGCTTAAGAATGAAATTGTGTTTTTGATGCATTTATCTCCAACGAAAATCATTGGTGATCTGAAAAATGTCAGTTGAATCAGAGAAACAGGGCTTTCAAACTGTCAATAGATGTGAGAAACCCACACCAACTCGCCTTATGAAGCCTAATAATTTGTCACGGAAGCTATATTGCGGTTTCTCGGGAGCATATGTACCGTCCGATGATAATTGCAGCACATGGTGAAGGAGTTAACAAGTATTCCTAAATGTTCATTCTCTATTTATTTCGAGAAACTCAGCAGCCTCTCCAATTTTTTTAATTTTTTTTTTAGCAAGATATGTGGCCTTGAATGCCAGAGAGAAGCCTTGTCGGCCAGAGAGGCGGCTATTCGAATAATGTGCGGTTTTGAAATTCCATTGCGGTTTTGGTTATGGTTTACTCAATACACCAATAACTACCTGTATGTGCAGATGGTATTATATATGACATAATATTTCCAGCCATTTTCCAATGATTTCCATAGTCAATGTGGCAGTATATGCCATTATTGCCCATATGACACACAAAATTTCTAAATTTCTAGCGGTGGAAAATAACAGCTGACAAAAGCAAGAGCTAACCACACGTCTTGGAAAAGTGATATTCAGGGACCAGAGGTGTCAGATAATTGACAACGGAAGAATAGGTTTGCAGTTTGGTTTTGAAATAACAACAAAGAAAACAGAGAAACCGTAAAACTGCAGATCACTAGTAGGTGTGAATAGCCAACTCTTATTAACATGGCTGAGAAGGTAAGCAATACATACTTTATCGTGCACTTCCCTCTGTTGGTGGCAAATATGACAATAGGAGCAATTGTTGACTCAAGTGCCCGGTGTAGGTACGTAAAGCATTCTATGTCTAACATATGGACCTCATCTATAAACAGCACTCCCGGTACTAACTCAGCTATGCCCTGATCAATGTACTTATTCACCACTTTGTTAATTTCTTTCCGCAACTTATCTGCAATCAAGAGAATAAGTATATTCACCATTGTGCCCAAATTAAATGTGATATTTTGACATAGGCTAGTCCCATGAGGAACCGTTTACAAGTATCAGTAATTTTGACCAGAAAATATTTTCTATGTTATTAACATATTTGATCAGATACCAGAAGTTGAAAAGGGCCATCAGAAATGGTCAGACTGAACCCGAATTCAAACTTGACCTGTATTTTCATGTGATTAATCCACATTCTAAATTTGAAAGCTATCAGATAATCAGAAGTTGAGTTATAATCCGGACATCCAACAACACAATAATCAACAAATTCTAAGTCAATAAGGGACATAACTCTTTAGAAACATTGGAGCCAATCAGAACTCACTCCAAGATTAAACATACAACAAAATGATTACCATAACACAGTATGACATCATTAGGGGGTATCCCACATGCAACTTTTATACACAAAATGAAAAGTCAATAGGTTCAGTATCATTCTGTGTTTACAGACTGCATTAATCCTGATTAGAGCACACATTGTTTTTTACTTTGTTTGGCAGTGTTTGGCCATAGTTTTGGGCATTCCCAGACACGTTTGAGTAATTCTGGTGATGTGTACGTTTTACGAAAGGGTACATCCGTTGTTATTGAATTTTTCGACACCAGAAGTATAAAGACAATTTTGCCACAAAACAACACAAAACAGTTCGCAAAGCTTCCATCTTTCTTCAAAAGAATCAAATCACATTCACAATCCATGAGCATGAACAAACATAAAAACATTTTTTTATATATATGCTAACCTGTGATTTCTGTTTTCTTTGGTTTCATCAACTGTCCCATCATTGACATGATATCCTGGCCACCCTGTCAATAACAAATATCTCACACTTCAATTCGAATATAACTAAGAAAGTTTCAATAACGCTGAAGCTTAATGTTGTCCTTGCATGCTAACGCAGAAGGAATGCCAACTAAGTCATCAAATAGAATTTAAGCATTTACGATGTGTACAAATTTCCTGCTCTAAGCAAACATAATATATACATCTAATTATGTACTGAACAGGTGTAGCAAGGTCTGAGAATATGGTACTGGACCTTTGCAGAATGAGGTCCACAGACGGTGAATTTAGTGATGCTATCACGCACAGCGGGCTAGGATAAATAAATTCACCCTCTGGGGACCTCATTCTGCTTAGGACTTCTCTGGAAAGTATCTTTATTATCAAATTTAAATTAACAAGTTATTTAGTTTAGTTCTTCACAAAGATTATTTGTCTTTTTTCAGCTTAGTTTCTCTGTATCCCCAAATTGGCAGGCGACACCAGACCTGTTAAGGGTTGAAAATGGCAATCAGGAAGATTTCTGTGGGAGGCCGGTGTCATGTTGGGATTACTTCTTTTGAGTGTTTTATATGGTAATAAATATCTTTCTTTTAGGAAAATTTGAAGGTAATTAATGATAAACATGGTCCATGTTTAGTTTACTTTAAACAAAAGTGACTACTAGTCATATTTCCAAAGTAAAATTTCCAAACTTATAGATACAGTAAAACCTGTCTTGAGAGACCACAGTCAACAGCGTCCACCTGCCACTTCCGATCGCATTTCCTGTTCTCACACTGCCTGGTTTATTCTATATATTACCTTCAATGTGCGACCACCTGTCAATCACGAACACAGCCACCTAGTTTTCAGTTTAAAACACAGATTTCACCTGCTTTGAGAGACCGCCCCCATTTATTAATGAAGAAAGTAGAAACTTTGTAGAAATGCACCAGAAAGACACCGGATTCAACTGAATATACGTAAAAACAAAAGTACAAATTACCAACAAAATGGACTTTGTCTCAACGTGACAGAAATGTGCATGCATAGTGTGTTTTGTTTTTACTGGAGGCCATTAACAAATAGGTCCTTTGTGATGAAATGGACATGGTTGCATATTTCTTTTGTCTGAGAACAATTCATTAACCCTTTGAGTGCCAGGGGCCGATCTCATCGGCCCTAAACCTACAAAATAAGTCTGTTAAAGAATATAAGAATAAATTATTAAAATTGTAAAAAATTGTAAAAAAAAACAAAAAAATGTTAGGCTAGGCCAATGCATTCTCTTATATATGCGAGGCGACCTATGGTCGACTCGCATATATAAGAGAATACATTGGCACAGGGTATATGGGTTGATACAAAAATCGACCTGGCACTCAAAGGGTTAATACGAGGGATGCCCTAACATTGTCATTCATGCTCTCTTACGTAATCTCAAGTCGTGTTCTTAAATCTATTGTATACTATAACAGCTGGAATGGCTGGCAACACCTCTGGATGACACATTGCATAATCGAGGTGCCCAATGAACGCATATCACAATATTCACCATCTGAGAACTTAAATCTGAGTCAAGGTCTCCCATAGCAGATGAGGCCATGCATAATGAGGTTCCCAGAGTATGAATTTGGAGACGCTAGCCTACAGTGCAGGGTAGTGTCACTAAATTCACCCTCTGGGGTCCTCTTTCAGCAAATGTCCAGCACCATTTTCTCAGGCCTGGGTGTAGCCGAGTGAATAACTAACTAAAATAACAGAAAGCTGCTGGTTGCCAGGTTACGTAGCAGATGAGAAACAAATCATTGCCTGCATGAAGATATCACGATGAACAAGAAACTTGCAATTGGCATTTTTCATCTAAGACATTGCCTTTTGCCATGGCTAATTTCGAGTGCTGGAAGCCTCGTATCCACTGCACGAGATATGCAAGATGTTGGTCAAACCAATATTAATGGGATATTACAATAGAGAATCAAAGATTTGCCACTGAGTGGCTGTTTTTGAGAACTTCTAGCTACTCAATTTGACGTTTTATTATAGTATCAATGTTGTACCTGAGGTCGAGCATTGGCTACATCTAAGTCATGTAACGTAACATCTTGTATGACATCTTTTTTCTTGTGCACATCTCCTTTTGGCAGCGGAACATATTCCTCTGCTTCAAGGTCAAACTCTGTGGCATAGTTATCTGACCTGCCCTGCCTCTGTTAAATAGAAAGTGAAGTTCCTGTTAAGACAAAACTATGTGACAGTAAGTGGGCTTTCTCTAAAGACCTAAAAACAAATACCACTGAATGATGTACGAAATGTCACCTCAGCCTGACACTAAGGGACCTTTTGTCTGACTGCTGCATGTCAGCTTGACAGTTCAATATTTACTTGGTCAAGAAGATCTTTATGAAGTTTGGTGACGATCAGATGAGGGATGTGACTTGTAGGTTGTGCCGAAGGGTTTAGTCATGCAAAGAAAAATCGCAAGATGGCTGCTGGCAGTCATGTTTTTTAACAAATTTCGGAAATAATCAATGGCTCCCATCCTGAGATCACCCCGAAGATCCATATGAAGTTTAGTGGCGATCAGATGAGGGATGTGGTCTGTAGGGTGTGCCAAAGAGTGCAAAGAGTAAAATCCAAGATGGCTGCCAGTGGCCATGTTTTTCATTGAAAAGATGTATTCCAAGAGTTAATGGGCATCTACAAGGAATACAGAAAATGTACCTGTGCATACCAGGCCAAATGTGAATTCATTGAAACAATTTCTGAACTACTCGATAGCTCCCATCTAGAGGTGATCCTAATTATGCCTGTAAATTTTCAATACATTTCTCTAACAAATGCGGGATGCAGGGTGTGCTGATGGATTTAAATTTTAAATCCAAGATGGCTGTTGACGAATTTCATAAAAAAAATTATTGCTCCCATCTAGAGGTCACCCCCGAAGACCTACATGAAGTTTGGTGATGATCGGATGAGGGATGTGACCCTTGGGGTGTGTAAAATGGAATTGTTGATGGACGCACGATGGATGCCAACCCACGGCAATAGCTCAAACTTGTCAAGTTGAGCTAAAGAATCAGGTCGGAAATGCTCATGTGCATTGTATGGCATTATCATTTTCAGGAAGAACATTTTCCCTGACTCACCCCACCACTCACCTCCTCCCCATCCCCCCACACACCCCAAAAGAAAAATTCAATGACTTCCAGGCCTGGAGAATGGAATGCCTGAGTTTGGCTGAGCATAAACTCAAATGTCACATGTTGTGTGAACCCACCTTGACTGCACCACTGTTCGCTTCAATGTAGATAACATCGCCAACCTCAACCTTTTCTTTCTGCAAACTTTCGTATATGGACGGATCAAGTTTGAGCTGTTTTGTACCTTTTGCTGTCTTCAAACCAATGACTACATGACTAACAGTCTTACCATAGCCTGTGAAAATAAGATGAACACCACATTGTATGATGCTATATGATGGCATAAATATACCAATATCCAAAATGAACAACAGGACTTAAAGGGATTACCCCGCTATATGGTCAAAATCAGTATCAATTAGCATTGAAAATATTATTGGCAATGGAATCATTACCACCAATTAACTGGTTGCAAGTCTGGACAAAGTGTGTCTGACATTTGCAAAATGAAATCCCCAGAAGGTGAATTTAGTGACACTATCCATGTGGGCTAGAGTCACCAAATTCACCCTCAACTGCTATGGGAGACCTAGGATCAGATTGAAGTTCCCCAGTTGAAGTTGGTGATGTTCACACATTAGTCACAGAAGGGAAAATGTAACTAAAAACAATATTAATTTGAGACTATATAAATACTTCTCAGAATATGAGGCCTAAACAGAATAAGGTCCTCAGAGGGGAATATGGTGATGCTAGCCCACTCTGTGGGGTAGCATCACTAAATTCACCCTCAGGCGACTGCAATTGTCAGAAGCTCATTCTGCAAATGTCAGACACAGTATATCCAGACTTGACTGGTTGTTATTGTTCTGTAACAGTAACATCAAATATATAACTGGGAAAAACCATTTTGGCTAGAATTGTACTTTTATATTGTAACTAGCAGGTTAGCCCGCCACTGGCGGCAATCGTCAGAAACATGACAATTTTTAATTTTTTTAATTAATTTTTTAATAAAAATTTTTGTTTTTCAATGAGTTAATTGTGCCTTTTTAATTTACTGGCTTTTTTAATTAATTTGTTTAATTTATTTTTTTGTTTTTCAATGAGTTAATTGTGCCTTTTTAATTTTTTAATAAAATTTTTTGTTTTTCAATTTGACCCGATTTGACCTTGAATAGATTATTTTCAAGGTCAAGGTCAGGTCAGGGTCACAATTTAACCCATCCATGACACTTCCCGTAGGTAGCAAGTTTTAGCTCAATCGGTTCGAGTCTATAAAGGACACACACATATATATCATTTGTGGGTACCCGTTTCAAGGTGAAGATCACCTCGGCGGAAAAACTGACCCGATGAAAATCTCCCCCGTTCCTAGGAAGCCCTAAGTACGTAAGAGACTCATGTCTGGATACAGTCACGCTCACGTATGTATCCAGACGTAAGAATCACATTACACGCATACGCTCTTTATCAACGACACTGCGGATACGAACGCTCTTTAACTATCAACGCGATTAACCCAGTGTCGTTTTTTTGTGACTGGGTGTGGAGAATGGGGGCTGGGAGCTTCTCCAAAATGCCGCGACGAAGCGTGCCGTGTGATTTTATCCTTAGATAGGAAGTTTGGTCTCAATCGGTCCAGGTGTTTTCGATTCTATAAAGTATTTATATATATATATATACACACATATATACGGAAGTCTCAAAATATATAGTAGACAAGTTATTTATGAAGTGAATTTTGTGATTGTGGAAAACCATTCATACAAGTTATTTTATGTCATAGGTACAAACATTGTTTCTTTGGTTCAGTAAATATATAAAATTATTTTGTTGCAAACAGCAGTATTTGCACATAGTATTGAAATATTTACCAATCATTTGAGGTTATTCAAGGCCCTCCGTGTCAATATAAACACTTTTCAGGCATTGAATCACTATTTGTGAATTTCAAAGCTACACCAAGTTTTCAAGGCTGAGTGGGAACGCTATTTCAGCTGACATACTCATGATGTGCAGTTTTATGGTTTCTCGGTTTCCTTTCGGTTTTATTTCAAAACCAAACTGCAACCGATATATTCTATAACACCTATTCTTTTGGTTTCAATTAACCAACATCGCTGGTCGTCAATTGTCGCTTTTACAGTACGTGTGGTTATCACGCGCTTTAGTCAGCTGCTATTTGCCACCATTAGATTTAGGTGTCATATGAGCGATAATAGCACATATTGCCTACAGAAATAACTGGAAAAATTATGTCATATACATGTATTATACCATCTGCCCTATGCATATAGTCATTGCCGATTGGTATTGAGTAAATACCTTAACCGAAACCAAAACCTGATTTTTCTTCCAAAAATCATACTGAAACTGAAATGAAATTTCAAAACCGCACATCACTACAACATACCTCCCATGGGGTTCTCAGTTTCCAGTGGGTTCAGCTCAGTGACTTCCCCTTCATATACCTCTTTAACTTCTTTGATCCTTAAACCAATGGCTCTTCTGAAATTCTCCATAAGCACTTCAGTTTTTTTTATTTCTGTTGAATATACTTCGCTGCCAACCATTGGACAGAATGGAACTTTGCTGCCCAAATCTTGAGCTATTGCTAGAGCTAATGCAGTCTGAAAGGAAAGAGTTGTCATGATTATCAGATTTCATACTAATTTATTTTATTTTAATAGCCAACTAAAATCGACTACAATTATACCCATAACCAAATGACCTCAACATACTATGCAGCCCATCGAAATTAGGAAAAATGTCCCACTGCAATTTTATTGCTGTACATAGCATTATAGATTCCACATGTTGCCATGGCATTTCCCTCGGCATTGCTTAGTGCTGTGGTCAATTTTGAGAACCAATCAATGGAAAGAGCAGAGAAATTGAGTTACACCAAAAAGAGCAGAGAAATTGAGTTACAACAAAACAGGCTTGTCAACCGGTACCAGTGGTACTTGGCCGTTTCAACAGTACCGATTCTGATACTCAGTACCGACGGTTCTCGGTACTCGCCAAAAACAGTAAATAGATCAGTATAGATCGATTAAAATTGAAGAAACTTTGCTCTTTTAAGTGTGCCGCAACTGCCGCTTGCATTATGGTATGCTACTATGTGTCAACGGATCAAGCACGCGGCGGCGGATGCCGACATCAAAGGGAACACAGAGTTTTCGGACAGCTGTGCGTGGGCGGGATTCCCGGCGGATCAATGCAATCCCACCGCCCACGCACGGAAGTCTGGAACACTCTGTTTCCTTTGAGTTTGATTACTTTGATGTCGGCACCTGTGACCTGTGACGTGACCTGTGACCCGTCAACAAATTATTGCATCAGTCTAGTCAGTTGTGCTTGTAAGTGGACAGCAGATAAGTCAGTATTTCTCAGTATCGAAAATTCGCAAATCACAATGGCTCAGAATGGCATCAACTTCGAAATCCAAAACAGCTCCCACTGGCAACAACTAGTCATTACTAGTTACAAACTTACGACTCGGACAGTCGGACTCACGCCACACGCAAAATCGGCGCATTTAGTTCAGGCAACGAGTGTGTTGAAGCTGTTATAATTTTATTCAACAATGTATATATGTCATTGACTCAATGTGTGTTACATTATAACTTACATAAGAGGATTGCAGCCTTGCAGGTACATACAATTTATTTCAGTTTAAATTGTCATTCACCATATATATATACCCATCTTTCCGATATATGTATTTGAGCGCCTGAAGCCCTAAACATAAAAGTTCTAACACCTATCAGACTGCCTAAATTATGGCACATTTTAGTTGATTGTTGTGGGTCATAAATCCAACTATTTCAGACTATATGCATGTATGTCACACATTTATGTGTGGCTGTTGTGGCATACGTGCATTAGGATAGTCTGACATGGTTGTATTTGTCATCCACAACAATCACCAAAAACTGGCACAAAGTGCCATACATTACCAGTAATTACCACATTATAATATACTCTTTTAAATTTGTGATATGTAGTGGAATAAAGAATACAACACCAGTACCGGTACCGCGGTTCCAACGCAGTACAGGTACCGGTACCGACTACCTAGGTACCGGCGGTACTTTGACAAGCCTGCAACAAAAAGATCCATTCTTGTCATAAGGAAATAAATTTAATTATTTTTGTTTTTACTTTCATTTTCATATATGAAGTGAAGACAATTTTCTTCAGGTTAAATATCTGATGGGAATTAGATAATACATCAAGTGCAGACAGAAATTACTCAAGCTTCTCATAACTCAAGCAGTGTGAAAATGTTTGTCCGAAAGCATCAATACTCACTTTGCCAGTTCCAGGTGGACCAGCTAGTAAGACAGCACGACCAGCCATCTTCTTAGATCTTATCATTTCAACCAAAATTCCAGCCGCCTGCAAAAAAGAAACAGATTCAGATTAAATCCTAATGATTCTATTGAATTTATACCTAAATACAAGATTATCTGTAGATGTAGATAATCAATCCCCTGTTCTTTTTTCAGGACTTGAGTGGAGTATATTATTTATTTAAGGAGATTTGTTATAAATTTTCTATTTTTTACATCAATTTTATAAACATTTGGAGAGGAAAAACCGTGAATAACTGTATTTTTTTTAAATAGCTACTTGCCTCATAGGTCTATTGAACCATCTACACCACGTGTAGATTTGAAAACAAGTACTATGTCTTTTATGTACATGTAGATACTAAAGGGAAGATTCAGAACCAGGAAGATTTGGCCAGACAGGTCTTAATTTCCCCCATTTTCAAGTTGGTAAATGCTGTGCCCAAAATATTGAAATTGCTCAAAATAAATATGAGAGTGGATTTATTGAAATTGCTATATTTGTATATGTAGTCCTGAAATGTTGAATTCCATATTGATTTCAACCAAAAATTATCCTGGAATAGATCATTCTTGGAAATCGAATGCAACAATTTATAGTTTTTAGGTCTAAATTTTGAAATTTGATCGTCCTACCAGGCCAAACTATGGTTCACTCTGATTTGCCCAAATTACACTTATCTAAAGACCTGCGGCCAAGTAAATTTCAGGACCAGGAAGGTTCGGCCAGTTAGAATCAGTCAGTTCTTTTGATCTAATTTATTAATGCAGCCAAGGGTGTGTGGTGCAGCTTGGTCATTGTCTTCATGAAGAAACATAAATTTAGTTGTATAACTATTTATAGGATTATTTATAAGGATAATAGGGTTATTTATATTCTCAGTTGCAGTAAATACAAGTAATAGATTTTAACACACTTATTTAAATGACTAATAGAATCATTATTATGGAAAGAAAATAACAGTTAAAATCATGGTTTCTTCTTGCTGTTCTTCATCGCTCGTCTTACTTCTTCCTCTTGCCTATTCTCAATGTATCTCTGAACTTGGATGTTTGGATCTGATGTTCTCGCAGGGATTTTTATCCCTGATTTGGGAAAGGGTCCCGGCCCATTCCATTGGGAAAATTTGCACCAGAGAGGCTTATAATTGGGAATATATTGAGAATATAGATCAGTATAGGAACAAGTATTTTCATTAAACTCGGTTTAATAAAACAGTTTATCACATAATTTGCCCATAAAAGCAGTTTCATAATTATCGGTAAGACACACGTTTAATATCAGCACGTGCGATGACATCACGACATTCTTCAAATAACTTGCAATCGCTGCAGTATATAATTGTTGTTTTCGATGAATATTTCGCATTGCTTCGCGTTTATTTGATCATGTTATAAAATGTATCTCACACTCGTCCTATTTTGTACATAATTGATCAACCTCGTTAACTAAATTCTATTTGAGCTGCTGCCTCGGTAAACCTCGACTCAAATCTAATTTAGTGAACTCGGTTGATAAATTCGGTATAAAATAGAAACTCATGTGAGATCCTCTATTTAATGTGTTTCTTAAATGATATACTCCTATGTTATGCAAATGGAGCAAGCAGACTGGAAATTGTTACAAAAGGAATGGGAAGAGGAATGGGAACCTAATAGAACCATTATATTTATATATTAAATTACTAGATTATATGGAATTTCTTAATGATTTCTCAACAACAAAAAAACATGTAATGTTGCTAATAAAACTAGTCAAATCGTCCTGGCCGAATCTCCTTGACAGTCTTCCCTTGCCCAAATCTTCATGCCGTCAAGGTCCTATGGAACCAACTTAACTAACCATTGTCTGCAATTTGAAATAATGAAAACAAACATTGGCCAACAAAACTTCAAAAGGGCTACTTTATCAGGTCGGGCACAGGTATCGAATGAGCTCCGTAGACCGATCGGTCTCCTCAAATAACTACGTTATTGAAGGAAGTCATTGAAGTGCACCAAACAGAGAGCAAAATCCTGTAACATGGTAAAGTGTTTGTCAAAATATAAGTTCAAAGCTGACTACTTGAGGAGATCACAATGGCACTTTTGGTCGAATTAGAGTGTAGATTAATTTTATAATTATTAATCCAGATGTTCTGCTATTGACAGGTCTTGCTCATGTGCAAATCGGACTATATACTAGTAGCCACATTTGCAAATGAATGACATAATGTGCAAATCGAGCTGTACGGTTTTGGTATGAAGTTTTCTATTTCTACCAAATACCATTTCTTTTGAAATCCAATTGGTTGTTTCTCAATATTTTGGCTGGTGCTGGATGCTGGAAACAATCAGTTTCCAAAATAAAGTGATTTTTATGAAGTTTAAAAAAGATTACAAGACTGTCCCAAAGTATGGCCAAAGTAATTATAAATCATTGATCAAATGTTCATTTTAGGTTAAAAAAATTTATTCCTACTGGAAAATATAAAAAATTCTCATATCAACATATTGAAATCAAACATTAGGTGACAGAAATAACTATGAGTATGATCTTTGTACTAATAAAATTTTATGATAAACTGATATCCCGTAATTTGCACGTTATGTGCAAATCGGACTATATAGTCAGATCTGCACATGAGCCAGATCTGATTGATTGAAGAAATGGCTCATTATAGCAAGATTTTGAACAGACTATTGGTTCCAGAGAGATCATTCAAGCTGAAACTGTGCCACAATCAGTGATTAGTTGGAATAAAAGGTATGTACTATTAAAATTTTGTGTTAAGATTTGTTGTAGCAGAAATAACAGAGGCCAACTAGTGAACTACAGAAACATGCACATCTATACTATAGGTAAAAACAGTAATTAATTTCGCCTGACAACCAGACTGAATTAAAGTTAAACTATATTTTCCCCATATTTGGCGCTTCATTACAGGTAGTTCACAGGTTTTGGTAGTTTTACATGTATATACCTTTTTTATGAAAATGATATCACCACTACTTAATAATGAGTACAGGTACATGTATATAAGTAATATCCGGTTGTAGATTAAATTTCCAGTGAGGAATTTGGAATTTCTTTCGTTGTGATACTATTTACCCTATCAATGTTAATTAACCGTCGTGCGTTCATACAAATATAATTAACACTAGCTTTACTTATAGTGTTCGTCTTACTAAAGATTCTTCCAAATATTAGAAAGAAACAAAACTTTTTTGCAAGCATTTACGATAATGCTTCTGCCGGTTAGGTACGCGCGTGACACCAGAAGTTTGTTCCGGTTAATGTGACCTTGACATAAATGTGACATACTAAAAGTTGTACTCAGAATCCGAAACCGGTAAAAGGTGTAGTTGGTAATTTCACTTTCGTTGATTGTCGTTACTATAATGCAAATAATGTTGATTTCTTTTTGGTTTGTGATAAGCTATGCCAATTACTAATAAAATAAATTTAAAAAATAATTTGTAAGTCTTATATTTCAACTGTTATCCACATTTATGTGAACCTTTTTAGGTCTTCTTAGGGTTTACAAGAGTTATCTATCCTGGCAACGCGCTAACCTACAAGATAACCATCTACCCCATTATGCACGCATTTTGTTTAACTGTATATAAGTTATTACTTGCAGAAGTTGCAGTTATATCTCGTTGTTTATATTTGTAATGTTTATAACTTATAAGTATGCAAAAATAATGGGAACTATTAAATAAAAAGCACGCTGAAAGGTGCAGACGGTGGTCTGATATGTCGGTGCGTTTCCAGGATAAATAACTCTTGATAAACTTACGAAGGCCACACTTTTCGCCTAACTTCTATTTTCAGTTACAATGAAAATACAAATAAAAAAGATAAATGACCCAGAATGACTGGAACATTTATATGGCTATGGTATAGATCCCAAACAAATATGACAAATTGAAATATATCGACTCGTGGTGAGTTATGCATCCAAATATATTTTAATAAGTAATATTAATACGTTCACGTACGAAGATTTAAAGAGGTCAAGGTAAACAGCTCCATTCAAATTGGATTGTGAGAACTTTCCGAGCTGGGTAATCGAACAGCCCGGTTATAGGCTCTGTATAGCTACATGTAGTTCCCCAATCGAGTACAACCATAGTAATGGCGACATCTGTAACAGATGCAAGTTTTTAGTTTTTAACAAATTTACATCTTCAAAATATACATTTCAACTTCAAGGAACGAGTGGTGTTCAAAGAAGGAAGTAATAATACTAAGGCCAAGAAAAATTAAAGGTTTGGTTCCTGTTACATCAAAAATAATAAAAGGTCGCAGACCACATGTCCCCCGACTCGAGTGGTAAACTTCATGATTGGATTTGTTTGTAGGATACTATTTGCAACAATGTTATACAGTATATAGATGTTGCAAACCACCGCAAAATTTCTTGGACAAAACAACCCGATGAACAAATGCATGCAAACACGAAAAAAATGATATTTTTGTATTAGCTATATAGATGTTGCAAATCACCAACATGTTAGGAACAATATCCCAGAGTTTCAAATCTCTACATTTAAAACTGTAGGAGGAGTTGATTACACCATGAAGGTACCCAATCTCATCCAAAAGGCAAAAATGTTCAAAATTTTCTAAGTCGAAAACCCCCCAAAAATATGGAAAAAATGATATTTTTGATTAGCTATATAGATGTTGCAAATCACCAACATGTTAGGAACAATATCCCAGAGTTTCAAATCTCTACATTTAAAACTGTAGGAGGAGTTGATTACACCATGAAGGTACCCAATCTCATCCAAAAGGCAAAAATGTTCCAAATTTTCTAAGTCGAAAACCCCCCCAAAAATATGGAAAAAATTATATTTTTGATTAGCTTTATAGATGTTGCAAATCACCAACATGTTAGGAACAATATCCCAGAGTTTCAAATCTCTACGTTTAAAACTGTAGGAGGAGTTGATTACACCATGAAGGTACCCAATCTCGGACGCACGGACACACGGACGCACGGACGCACGGACGCACGGACGAGGGTCATTTCTATAGTCCTCCGACGGAAACGTCGGGGGACAAAAATAGGGTAGGTAGGCAGCTGAGGTAGGTAGGAATTAAACTTTTTTTGTATAAATATTTTTTTCCCTATAAATTCTATCTTCCACACTATAGAATACCGGTATCTAATATAGCTTCGATATATTTAGTGATGTACTAGTACCGATTATCGGTATCGGCTATCGGATCGGGCCGATATATGTGGTATCGGCAAGATATCGGTATCGAGAAATTTAGTCTCCCGACCGATATCGTCAACCGATACATGTCGCGTCCTTTGTGAACGCTGTTACACCAATTCCGACTTTAATATTAAATAAATGACGGGAATTTCCAGAAAAAATAGCGACTATTTTACCCATGGGTCAGCCCTCCATCACATACGGTGATATACCATGATGACAACATCAACAGGAGACTGCTGGTACACTCATGACCCAAATAAACATGTCAAAGGGTACCGTAGTTCCGTACGCTTAATAATTAAAGTTAAAACATAAACTGTATATAATTAAAATTACTTGCGAGTGCCAAGTAGCACATGTTGAAAGTGAGAGAATGGAATCTTCCTATGACTGAATCAGACTAACGTACCGGTATCATTTAGTGATGTATTCATGGGGGTGCAGGGGGGTGTGGAATTAATTACATGCCACGTGTGACAGTAAGTTGTCACATTGTTATTATCTTCCCAAGGCGGGTACCGGGCGGCAAGATCAAACGATTATTTGCATGCATTTGATGTCTTTGAGTAGGAATCACTAATATGCCACGTGTTGACAGATGGCACAGTAAACTAAAAATCACAGTGTTTATAAATAGACGAGTCACACTTGACCAGTTTGCATTAAAGTCGCTGCAGTTGTGACTCGCTATTCCTCAATATATAGAAACATTTAAGTGTGTGTGTTTAAAGTGCTTTTGATTCAAATTGATTGACGTTCTGGTATAGTTCTCGTCAACGGTAGTCCAATAAAGTATTTTATTTTATTTTATTTGGTATACGATGACTGAAGATGGAGGAGGTGACTAACTTGTTTGATGGAACCATCCGAACCAATCAGAGTGCTCTATGGGCGGGATTTGTATCTGCTGTCATGGACAGAGAAAATGTCAACAATTGCAACATTGTAGGTGTTATTAAACGCAAGTTCAACTTCAGAAAAAGATTGAGTTTGGCAAATTGAAATTGAGTCATTGACTCATATGGATTATGGACTTATTCCGTAAGGCACAATAACGGAATCAAACAAATATTGAGGAAATCTTTTGAATGCAACGAAATATTAAATTGTTTTGCCAGGGTTTTTGGGGAACGTAAACTAAACTTTTTTGCGACCAGGTTATCAGTTCTTTGCCGACAATACTTTGCAATTTAAAAGACAAATTGATATGGAGTTTTGTTCATGTACAAGACTTATCGGTATCTGTATCGGATCGGCCGATAATTCTACTGAATATATCGGCTGTCGGCTTTTACCGATAACCCCCGTATCGTTACATCACTAGATATATTATTATACTTTAGTATTTATGGCATATGCGAATGACGAATATAGT
Source organism: Siphonodentalium dalli (assembly GCA_032622095.1). Classification (NCBI taxonomy): domain Eukaryota; kingdom Metazoa; phylum Mollusca; class Scaphopoda; order Gadilida; family Siphonodentaliidae; genus Siphonodentalium; species Siphonodentalium dalli. Next base: position 69,511,638 of record CP136061.1, read on the forward strand.
CTTCCAGATTGCAAATGAAGTCCAAACAGGAGCTCATGAATATTTTTTATGCCAATTTATTCAATAAACAGTTTCTGCACCAGTATATGTGAATATGTGTCCGAGTTCTGAGTAAGTTCCTAAACTTCCCCTGCACCCACATACGTACAGCTCTGTGATATCCTTACAATGGTGGTTGGATATATATGTATATACACAACTGCATGCGTGTCTGGATTTTGGCGATATTATCGCGCAAGATCTGTTAACAGAGATCTCTCTCGTCATACCGCACTGAAGATATCGCTCCGCTAACAGATCAAGTGCAATAATATCGTCATGATATGGCCTCTTTGCTAAAGTGACGTTAAACCCTATAAATCAATCAATCAATTAAAATCAGGACACTGATGCAGTACTATTAGGCTTGCCGCGATTTTGGGAATAATCGAACAATCGTCAGCGGTGCCGATTAATCGATTTTCATTTTGAAAATCGACTTTTTTAGTTCAAATAACAATGCATATTATACAACAACACAAGAACGCTGGCATACAGCATATTTGCAAAGAACCTATCTCAACTTAAGAGGCAATATTTTGCACCGTATTTACAGCACTAATCTAACCCAGAAACCCACCCACGCAAACATTTGTGACAATGTAACTTTCAGTTGCGGTGTCTTTTGAGGTCAGGCCGACAGAGTAATCTAGTTCCGTCTTGGTTTCACGTCACGGCGGTTTTTCTTTTAATGTGCCGACGCATGTGTATACTCCGCGGCATGCGTGATAGCAGATGTTCAGCGGTCACTTGCTATTCCGCTTTTGAGAGATTCCCGACTTTGAATTAAGGCACGATCCCGAACTTCAAATTCAATTAATGCACGATCCCAAATTCGCGAACAGTCTCACGAAGCACGTGGCCCGACGAGAGTTGGGAGTATTTTTCCGATTGTTTTCGTTCAATTTGTTTAATCAAAATGATTTCTGAATCTGCTTAGTGCTTACATAAAGTTCATAAACTACGAGTAATTATTTTGTTTTTATTGTTTAATAGAGGCATTTGAATTTATATGGGAGCAAATTCTCAGAACTAATGCCCTTCATTTCCGACGTGCGGGAGTTATACTTACCATCTTACACTTACCAGACGCACCTCCCAATAGTCTCTTTTTTTGGCATCTATTTACTACAAATTAAATCTCTATATGAGATTTAATTTCATGGGTAGAAAAATCGATTAATCGTCGATTATAGCCACCGATTAATCGATTTTGAAAATCCAAAATCGCGGCAAGCCTAAGTACTATATTTATTACATATCTACCAATCAATCAGTTGACTTACTTAAGACTTGTGAATTTACTTGTCACTTCTAGGTGAAAAAATGGACTATCACCAAGTAATGTCATTTCACACTAATAATCTGTTGTGTAAATCTTTCAATGACAATGTTGTTCTAAGAACTGCCCAAAAAAAGAGCAGAAATATGCATGAGTCATGACTCTCCGTGTATAACATATTGTATTTTAAAAGTGTAATATACACACATGGCTATGTTTAAGACATAAAGATAATAAAGTATAATTTATACGAATATCAATATGGTTTATTTAATTAGTCAAAACTTTTTGAAGACAGTGTCATCTTCGTCAATGAAATAGTTCTGGAAAGTGGTTGGACATGTGATGGTATGGAAATTACCACACCAGAATAGCCATGATTGATATGATAGATATGTAATAAATATATTTATAGCATGATTGCCCTATATCCATTCAATAACCCATTCTGTAAACCTGCTAAAACATGTTGTGTATATAAAACAGGAAATTATAAGTACCATGTGTGTGTGTGTATTCCTTCAGACATGTTCATTTGTGACCATAAAAGTGTAAATAAGATTAAAACATTCATTTCCCACTGTTGATCATTTGTGTAAAATAGTTAATTAAAATTTATCATTAATATACCATTCTGAATGTAAGGCCATTCTGGATTGTCCTCGGTGCTCTCAACCCATCTGAATTATGTGGGCATTGTCCACATATTAAGGCTATTATACTTGTCATTGTTGACAAAATTTTGTTGTTAAATATGCCTATTCATCGCGATGGAAACAACCTTGAAACTGATTAAAAATGTGGAACGTATCCGTTAAAATGCATTACATCGACCATACGAAAGAATCGCTGTGACTACCGGAACTAGAAACGTACTTAACGGAAACCGTACCGATATTCGCGAGCGTTTCACCATTTCGTGGTATTACGACCGCATTTTTTAAAAGGTTGCATAAAGTTTTCAGGGTCGCATGTCTGAAATAGGGTCCGTCGGGAAACCGGAACCAAACCATTAATTTTTCTAGGCCTAATATATATCTTGATGTTGTGAACTATATATAAAGCGTGTGTAGAACATAAATTGCACAAGTGTGTACAAATAAATAATGTTTTAAAATTTCATGATTTCTGCTACAGAATTACTTATAAACCTGTAGTCTATTTATTAGAATGGTGATATCATTTTCATGAAAAAGGTATATAAAACTACCAAAACCTTAGTCCGTAAACCTGACTTTTATTATCACAGCATAGCTCTATAAAAGTCAGGACGGTATATCACTGAAGGCAGTACTCCGTCTCCAATCATGGTATGGACATTTACTCGACTTTTCACAAGCGATAACACAACCTAAAAAATATTATTTAACAGCCAAAACTGCCACATACTTGTAGATAAGAGCTTCTAGTACATTTCTAGTGTGGTATCAATGCATGTTTCAGATGTTAGTCGTGTCATTCTTCGCATAAATCGAGAGCATATTTCTACCGCCTCAAACTTCCAGCCATTTTGTATTTGCAAAAAGCCGTCAAAACAGTGAAACAGAAATCGGAAACGGAACGAACATAATTGGATTCCGACTATAACATGTTCTCGCGTTCTTGTTTGTTACGAGTTTTTTTTTCTGGATTCAAATAGATTTAAAAGCACATATAACAAAAATGGATACCACGATGAGTGAGTTTGGAGACAACAATATATATGCAGTTGTAAGTTCGTTCCGCTTTTCCGTTCCGTCAATTTACTACAGTTCAAGTTTTAAAATTAAATGTTGACAAATTAACGGTCTCGGATTTCTCTCAAAGTTCGGATTATATTTCTCGAGTCAGGTATTGTGCACAATGACTTCGTAATCTGTCACTATCGCTTGACGTTTATTACATAAATTCATAATGGTAGCAGATAAAACCATCTAGTTACATGTGAAATTGATGATTGAAATGAGGTGGCGTAGTGACTAATTTCTCCCGAAATAGCGCTTCGGCAAGCCGTCTACCACGTATTTTTAAAACAGCTACAAATTTCACATTTTGAATTTTTTTGGTCGGGTAGCTTGTTGATACTAACTTAGAACAGATTAGTCTTCAACATAATTAATATGCAATGTTTGTATTTGGCATATAATAATTTGCATATTATAAGTGGGGAAAAAATTCATAATAATGGAAAAGCACTTGGAGGTAGTGATTGAAGCTCCAGCTTCCCAACTAATCGAGAGCGTCTATCTCTGTTTGATTAGTTGGGTCCACCAACTACCAAAACCTGTGATTAGTTCATATTAACCAACTTGTCTCCCTGTATCATAGACCAGTTCAACTTTTGACAAGTTTTGTACCATTATAATCGTCGCATATCGAATGGACTACAACCTGGCACAAGTTTTGACGCAAACAATATTATTGAGCAAGTAAATTTGTGAATTTTGTCCATGTATAAAAATATGACCAAGTTTGGGCCAGAAATTATAATATTTATTAGTTTAATTTTTAATAACATTTCGCAAAAAAAATGTCAATAAGTTTTAGGGGATTAATATCAGGTCGTTCCGACTATAGGATGTGTTCCGATGTGGTGGTGAGAGGATGTGTTCCGATGTGGTGGTGAGGAAAGTTCGAGAAAATCGGTTGTCATGTCATTAACTCATTTGTTTACAAAAAAGTCCGTACCTCTCTGGCAAGTTCTTGCCCAACAAGTCCCGCCGCATTTTGAATGGCATACCCATTTTCTTGAAGACCAAGTCCTTTTATGTGACTATGGGTTGCAATTCTCTGTGTCTTAGTCGTGCTTTTTACTTCTTCGATCTTCATTTCGAATGGAATTACAGTAATAACTAAATCAGAACGAAAGGCCGGAGGAGTCGCGCAGACATGCGTATTATCTGAAACTAGATTGATGTCGTAAAATAGCAATAGTCGGCCCAAGAACCCTTCCTTTCCGAACAAACCCGGCGTGTTCGATTGGAAATGTAGAACAAAGCTCACCCAGCGTTGATATTCCTGAATTGTATATTAATTGTGAAAACTTTTCGTGATGTAATTCCAAATAAATATGAGTGACCCCTATATAGGGCATACTCTTGTAATTTATTTGGAGGTTGATTCTTCTTCGTCGGTACGACTTGTATTATTATATTATTTATAAGCCGGGATAGACTATAGATCCACCCTAAAACGTAAAAAAAAATCCAGTATGCCCTACATATCTTTAAATAACAAGAAAATGTCCAGATTTTAGATATTTGCAAAATGAGTCTATTAACTCCGCGATCGAGACGATGATTCCCCAATCTCTACCAGAATCGTTTCTCGGCTCACCGGAAACTCGCGAGAGGGTATCAAGTGGCAAAGGTTGTTATATAGTCTGTCGTTGAAGCATTAATTGGACCTAGAACAAATTGTTTACAAGCTGTTTTTGGTGTCATATTGTCGGGCAGAATGTAGGGAACAACATATCCAAAATCCGCTAAAATCCGCTTTGGGGAAAATTCTCTATTGAAGATGGCGTCCATAATGTCTGTTGTTATCGGAACATACTGAATTCTGCGGCAGGTCCAATTAATGCCAAATTCGTAATAAATTTAAATATACACCAAACATTGCTTAGTCGTAAACCATATATGTAGAATATTTTTCCCAAAATGGCCACCAAAATGGACAAAATCGAATGAAATTTACATTTAGTGCAAAATTGAATAGCTAGTCCTATGCGAGTGAACAAACGCTCGAATATTGCGAGGAAGAATGACTACAAGTATAAGAGAAACTTTTGATTAGAGATGTACAAATTCTCACTGATGTATCTCACGAGAGAGCAAGCGAAATCAGGGTCTTGTGGAACGGTTAAATCTGGACTTTTGGGTGTCCAGAAACGGAAAAATGACGCAGTTTTATCTGTACCGCTAAGCTTGAATCGTGTGATATATGTGTAATTATACAGCTAAACGGGATTTAGTAGGGATGTATTGACTATGCGGCCTTTCTCTAGAAGCAGAAATATATGTATTCAGAGCAGTCTCACGAATGAGACCGATCACCATTTATTTTGATATCTACGGTATATAACCTTAAAAAATTAATTGCTATATAAAACGGTATGAATTATGTTCATATTGTACTGGGGAGAATGCGTAGATCCTATATATTGTACGTTTCTCAAAATAGTAGTTATAGTTGCCTCAGATCAAGTGATAACACACGAATATTTCGCTTTTATCACAAGAATGCGTGATGGTGTACCATAAACTAAATTTATTAAATCACAAATGAGTACCATAGACTGTCTTCAATAAATTCAAAACTTGACCAAAATTGCCTACATAATCTGTGACAGAGACTGTGTTTATACCTGGAAATTATATTTGGTTGAATTCACCAAGGTTACATCTACGCGAAACTTACTACGTTGTCTTCAACCGCATCACCGCGTTTACCCATTTTCCATAATGTTACACATGTCTGTTGCACACAGAACCACAACTAACAATATTGGGTGAATGTTCAACGTTGGAATAACATCTTAAACGATGATCACCTGATATTTAGCACGATTATGTGGGTGGTAATGGTAATATATTTTCAAACAAAAATATACTGAAAACTAATAGTGTGCATTGCGCTGTAGCTTATTCTAGTTGTAAAGTGGCCACTGAAGTAATTTTAACAAAATTGTCTACTAAGAAACCGGGTTGGTAGCAGAATGAAAATTAGTCTAACATACAATGTACTATGTACAGTCTCTTTGACCTGGTGATATTCGGTGCTAATCCATTGAAGATATGAGTGTTTCTTTATATATATACAGTATAATAACCATTACGACATACGTGTATTGTTTATTATCACCGGGAGTGTTGACAATTCCGGAAATATAACTAGTATTTATACCTCTAGAGTATGCACTTAAATTTCGGAGTTGCATTCAATATTTAATCACCATGCCGAATGAAACTACCATGCACTGTGAGGCGAAACATTAGTTCGTGTGTTGCATGCACGAGCTACTTTTGTTTTGCCCAACAGTTGGATGTTGGATAAGCAGAACACCCAAACGTTAAAGACGTAAATCATTGGGGGTTGACTTGCTGTGCAGTGACCGATGATCCTTCAGATTGATCTGTTTTAATGATGTGTGTACCTTTAACGATATTTAACAACCGACTTGTATATTGCCAATACGTATTTCACTCTTATGTAGTTACCCAATATGTTGCTTTCTACGTGGTATGGTTTGGAGTTGCGGCCATTTTGACAGCCATTTCATGGCCACGATTGTATAATTTTCTGTCCGTGTCACTCTACTCGCTTCCGTATTCTAATTTAACACAAACTGATATAACGGCATAATTCTGATGCCACTATATATCGTATAATGACGTATATCGAGAAATGATGTAGTATAGACAACCATGTTGGACGCCATCGTGGATAACAAGTTTCCCCAACGCGGATTTTTGCGGATTTTGGATATGTTGTTCCTGATGCTTTCCATGTCGAATGACACCGAAAACAGCTTGTAAACAATTTGTTCTAGGTTCACCTCAAAATCGAGTCTTAACGACCAGACTAATAGGCAAGCCAAATCGGTGTAAATCTTTGATGACTTCCTATAGTCCAAAAATGTGAAACAACTGGCTCGTGTATCTCCTATCTATAATTGGGACTCAAGTCAAAGCTATATCAGGATCGCTATATATATATCCTCTTATGGATTGCGACCTTGTTAAAGCACCAGGTTTTTCAAGATTCTTGTAAATTTAAGAAAGCGCTCTTACAATATTCGATTATTGACATCATCAGAATTAAATGATAACGGTATATATATAGTAATATAATATAATCGTGTTTAAAACATTCCATAATTATATAAGTGAAAAGTTTCCCAAATAAATGCTGGATGTGCGTGGAACTATATTTGCTTATAAATTCCAATTCCATTAGGCCTTTATAATATAAGTACAGATTCATCTCAAAATTAATGACCATTTCCAACTATTATATAAGGTACCGCCGTACCGGTATTAGAAATTCGAATGTTTCAATTCAACCAATCGGGAAATTTGTGGTAGGCCCTATCGGTTGGAAAATTCCGACACAATGGGTGGGTGCAATTGAAGTTGGGAAATTTGGATTAAGGGGGGGGGGGGTGGGTGACAAAAACCGTGCATTCATACAGTTGGGAGTTCCAATGTAGATAACTCAACCGAACAGTCCCTCAAGCCACGTCACTGCGTGACCATACTAAAATGCTACAGTACTGAGTTAGTCGTAACTTAAGTTGTCTGAAATTGATGGATAATCCACAGAGAATCTCAAAATAAAATACTCGAAAACGATTTATTTCCATTACGATATTTTGATCCAATCAACATGCACCAGAATAATTTATGTGCTCGTCGTATAATAATATATAACCACGTTTGCTTGAGGGTGGCTATGCTATGCTCGTCGTATAATAATATATAACCATGCACGTTTGCATGCGGGTGGCGATGCTGTGGGATTATTGATTATGATTCCCAAATAATCATAAAATTATAACCGGTGTACATGAAATGTTGGAATGCACCCAAATCATCCAACCCGTATATATACCCTGAGTACATACCCGCCCATACGCTGTCAGGTTTATTTCCATTATTTTCCCAGAAATGTGTGTATTTTTGCATGGTGTGAATCTTGTCCGTTTTTTAGTAAAATGACATTTAGGCCTAACTAAATAATAGACAGTTATATATCTCTTGTTGAAAACTTAAAACTTTGGATGACGACGCTGAAGTCACGAGTATAAATACATAATGATTAACAACAAACATGCAAAAGGACAACATACTATACATAAATCTGTATCTGTATCTGTATTTGGTTCAGCGTATGTGTGTACACAAATATACATACAAGCGCACACAACATTCGGTAAGTCCCGATAGTATGAAGAAGTCAGAAGGTTAACTGTTTATCGGTACAGATAGGCGCGAAATTTTGGAAATTGATAAATTCTCTTAAAGGTACTCAACCCGATAAAACTCCTCTCAATTACTATTTCAATGGCTTCGGGGGTCAAAAATATTTGATTCGAGTCGAGGAAGTCACCCATCAAAGCTCAGATTTGTTAGATATCGATTTTAGAAATCTATTATTTTTCATTATCGGGAATACTATCTGGCCCAGAACTCATGCAAAATTGCGTTAAAATTACCACTTGATTTTAGAGTTATTCATCCTTGTCTGTTTGAATAGATTTTGAGTACACATCCAGAGCAGATTACGGCAGATATTAGTACTCATCTCGAGAACATAACAAATTTGAAAAATCAATATCTAATAACTCTGAGCTTTGTTTGATGGGTTCCTCGACTCGAATCAAATATTTTTTACCCCCAAAGCCAAAGAAATAGTAATATAGGACCCTCTGATCGGATTGTTGTTGTTGGAATCTGTTGAGATGGGGACCCTCTTTACGGGTTGAGTACCTTTAATTACTGCGATATTATCAAAACATACCTTGGTCCGCTGGGAAAGCTTTCGTGTGACGCGGAGAGCGGAAACGCAGAAACGAATACACCTTGGACTGTAGAGCTGGTCTCGAGATGTAGTCAATTCCTCAATGTCGTAAAATATCAGACATGCGCAGACGTCATAGAAACAGACTGGAAATTTTGTTTACAATCCGTGAAAGAGATGCTGTTTTATTGATGAGGCTATCGCCTCAGCTCCCTAGAGTCCGATTATTCAGATATGGTTGCATGATTCGGATCTAAACATCCTTATCACAACTCAAGGAAGTCGATTATAGCATCTACCAGATCACGCGAGCGGTAATGTAGTTGTAATACGTTAATTTTAAATTACTTGGGACAAGTTCATTTTAACCCTCATTTCTCAGTTGTTTCTCCATATTTTCCACTGTTGCGACAGTATTTCCTAAAACAAAAGTTTTATGATCTGATTATCACTAAATCCTAGTCCTCTCTTGTTAATCTATGGGAGGCCAAATTCACATTTAATATGAATTGCGCTCTCGCAATTCACCCAATTGATTGCGCTTAAGCTCAAATAATTGCGCTTAAGCCTTAAGCGCAATCAATTGCGCTTAACTTCTTAAGCGCAAATACCACATATTGTGCTTAAGCACATAGGGCATTTACGCTTAAGCGTAATGAATTGCGCTTAAGCGCAATCAATTGTGCTTAAGTTAAGTGCAATCAATTGTGCTTAAGTTAAGCGCAATCAATAGCGCTTTTAAAAGCGTAATTGTGACTACTAGTACTTATCTAACCTACCCATAAAGTTGATCAACTATTGGCATGACCTGTTTTTTTTATCTATGTCTGATCATACTCTCAGGACCCAAATAAAGGTACGGGTAGGTTATTTGTTTTCAAGAAAAAAATCAAACCCTTATGGTGCTTATTTGGGACCCTATGTTTATTACTTTTCTGATAAAATTTTTTTTAACTTGCATAAAACAGAAGCAAAATTTGTAGATTTAAAACAAAAGTCGCTAAGGAATTAACAGCTATTGGAATGTCAGTAACCAGATGCAGATTCAGCCTGCCACACATGCTGCTTGAGCGGTACTCAGTTATATTGACCTTGATTATAATGCGACCAATTTATCTATAAATTGAAAAACAAAACCAGTGATATTCTAATACTATAACACAAATGAATACTGCTCAGAATACGATTCCGGAGTATTATAGATGGTCCCGGAGTATTATACGAGGTGAATCACAGGTGATCGAGTTATATGTCCATGTTAGCGAATAGAGATCACAACCGAGATGTGGCCATGGAAATCCAGTATAAGTTTATATTCATCATCAACTATGTTATCTGCTGCCGACTACAGTGTATCCCTGTAATATGGCTCTTGTAGTGTTATCATTGCCAGTGATAGCCATATCACTGGGTGTCAATTCTTGATGGATGTTGTCACATCACAAACATTGCTGTAATTTGGCACCATTCTGTTTTTGGGAATATTTAAACACAAGTAGGTAATTCCCTACCTGGTGTATATCTCTTTCACTGCCGATCGCGACTTGAGTCGAATTACCCACACACTGCCGATCGCGACTTGAGTCGAATCTGGACACATTCGTCCTGTAACATCAATCCAAGAGGAGTGACTCTATATTATTCTGTGAAAATAGTGTACGTGATGTAATCAATTTTGTAACGAGAAACTACCGGTTTATTTTCTTTTTTAAATTTCGGGATGTCGGCCATCTAGTTTTGTGATTAAGTGGTCGCGGTCACGTGACCCTCCTGGTATGGGAAGTGTTTTCCATTCCATAGAGACCAATACCTACCTGCATACCAAGTTTCAGGAATATATACCTCTGCATATACAAAAGTCATTGAGAAATACCCAATAATAAGTATGTGGCAGAAATATACAAATTATTTTCGGTTCTCAATACTAATACCAACTTACATACCATATTTGGTCAAAATATCTCTGCAGATACAAAAGTTATTGAGAAATAATGAATTTTTCTTATATTTTGGTTTGGTGGCCATCTTGTTTTGTGATCACGTGGTGACGGTCATGTGACCATGGCAGACTGGGAAGTGTTTTAAATTCGCAAGTCCATTACCTAACTGTGCACCATGTTTCACGAACAAGTAATGAAACATTTGCAGCTACTTTCAAATATGATAACGACATTAAAGGTGTAAGAATAAATGATACAGAATACAAAATAAGCCAATATGCAGATGATTCAACACTTTGGCTTGACGGTAGTGAATCATCGCTCAATGGAACTATAAATTTAATAAAATCCTTTGAAAGAGTATCAGGGTTGAGAGCAAATTTTGAAAAAACAGAAGCGGTGTGGTTTGGGAAAAGAAGAGGGTATACAAAATCATTACATACAAACACTAATTTAAGATGGAGTCTGAGAGGAAAGTTCAAAACTCTTGGGGTGTTATTTAACTTGGAAGATCCCCTGTTAGTGTCTGAAAATTGGGAAGAAAAAAAATGTAAAATAGAGAACATATTAAAGCATTGGGCTTTAAGGACACTGTCCCATATTGGGAAGGCCACTGTAATAAAAATGCGGGTACTCCCTATAATTATTCAAACAATGTCTGTGTTACCAGATCCGCAACCTAAGATACTAAAGGAAATGCAGGGCTTGCTATTTGTTTTTTTTTGGAATGGAAAGCGCGATAAGATAAAACGAGATACTCTCATTCAAGATACAGAAAAGGGAGGCCTAAAAATTCCAGATATTAAATACTTCACAAAATCGCTGAAGGTCACATGGCTGAAGAAACTACTTGACCCCTTAAATTTTTCTGAATGGAAATTACTATTATTTAACAAAATTTTCCAATACGGTGGTTTGGCCATGCTTAATTTAAATAAGCCCAGTTTGTTGAGAATATCAAAAGAACTGAATCCCTTCTGGAGAGATGTAATATCTGCATATGCATTGATAGCATCGGAACCCATAAATGTAGAAGATTATAAGAGTCAACCGATTTTCCATAATGTACATATGAAAATACAATATAAACCCATATTTTAGACAATGGATAGACAAACAGGTTTTATATATTAATGATATTTTGCGAGAGGATGGCACATTCATGAATACAGAAGAACTATCGAGCAAATACAGTTTGAAAGTGAACTATCTGACCCTTCAAGGAGTAATACACTTCAACTTGGAAAAAAATAATAAAAGCCTCGAAAAATAAATTGGAGAATATTCAAAAAAGCAAACTTGTTGGAAAAATCATACAAGAAGACAAGTTGAATAAATACCTCTATTGGAAATTCATAAACTCGCTAGTTCCACACAAACCAAATATGTGCGCAAGTTGGGTGGTGCCAAAAGCTAAATCTCGATTCAATGCAAATTAATTGGCAATTTATCTATGCAAGACTTGGAAAAAAATAATAAAAGCCTCGAAAAATAAATTGGAGAATATTCAAAAAAGCAAACTTGTTGGAAAAATCATACAAGAAGACAAGTTGAATAAATACCTCTATTGGAAATTCATAAACTCGCTAGTTCCACACAAACCAAATATGTGCGCAAGTTGGGTGGTGCCAAAAGCTAAATCTCGATTCAATGCAAATTAATTGGCAATTTATCTATGCAAGAGTCTTTCAAGTTACAAAAAACACAAAACTGCAAGCCTTTCAATTCCAAATAAATCATAATACCTTGTTGACAAATGTATTCCTAGAAAAATGTAAAATTACTACATCAAACCTATGCACTTTTTGTGAGACAGAAAGGGAAAGTATACAACATTTACTTGTTACCTGTCAAAAGGTAAAACAAATATGGAACCAACTATCGGTACTGTTGGACTCAAAATGTCATTTACAACTTCCCTCAAAAACAGAAGATATACTCTTTGGGATAAGTACAGGAACAAATGTACTTGCAATAATTAGCATAATTCTGTTGACAAAGCGGTATATATACGTAACAAAATGCGGCAAAAACAATTTAAGTTTTGAAGCAGCCGTTATTTTCTTTAACCAAGAGTATAACATTGAAAAACAAGCATGTAAATGGAATGTCTCACTTAGAAATGCATTTGTGAAAAAATGGGACAGTGTCCTAGATATGTTCTCTTCACTCGATCATTGAGAAGTTTCCCCAAAGAGGTTTAAAAGCCCAACATTATTTATTAATCCCAATCAATATATTGTTGACATTTGTCCCAATTATGTTAAAAAAGATTATCTATTAAATCCCAAAAACCATAGTGTACATAGCACAGCATAAAAGTCCATTATTACAGAACTTTGAACTTTCTTAAAACCTAGTTTCCTCTGCAGTTTCACAAAAGTATAAGACCAAAATCATGAGACGAAAAAAAATTCTGCCAAATATCGTGTAAAACACATTTGAGTGGCATGACGACAAATTAATTTATACACAGGGTCATAATACACAGTGTCTATGATTATTAATTTATGTATGAATTATGTATTTATGACACCACTGTAATAATTGATAAATTGTATCAAAAATATGAATAAATGATAAAAAAATTATAAAAAAAGTTTCACGGACATACCTTTACAGATACAAAAGTTATTGAGAAACACCCAATGTATTTAGCAGCAATATACCGGTACGGTACTAACATTTTCATACATTTCGGGATGGCGGCCATCTTGTTTTGTGGTCACATAATCGTGGACACGGGACACTGGCGGACTAGAACATATTTTCTATTCCCAATACTGATACATACTTACATATACTAACTTTCGTGAAAATATCTCTACAAATACAAAAGTTATTTAAGAAAAACAGAAATGTTCTTATATTTTGGGGTTGTGGCCATCTTGTTTGTAGTCATGTGACCATAACGTGATCATGGTCACGTGACTGGTGGACTGGGGCATATTTTTGATTCCCCAGACCAATACCTACATGCATACCAAGTTTCATGATAATAGCTCCGCAGATACGAAAGTTTATTGAAAAATACCCAATCCATATTAATAGCAGGAATATGCTATACATGTATATAGAATGCTTGGCAGTGGCATATAGATCTGTCTGTGGTGCTCACTGCTGCATGGCAGTGAAAGAGATATAGAATTATATAGTGAATAGGATGAGCCACCATAGCTAGCTTAACTGTTACCATATGCATGGGCACATGTCCATTGATGGTTTTCTATTTCTGTGGAATGAGAATCCTCTGGAGGTTTCCCATGACAGGCGCCTGTCAGCAGCCAGTGTTTGGCCCTTGTACATTGTATAACTGCATCATTTTGATGTTGATATTTCATGTGTACACATGCATTATTTTTATTTGGAGCATTGAGATGCCGCAAAACATGAAGTGAAACATTTCAACTACCGGTACCTAGTATATGTTGAATTACTTTAAACCGAAATGTGGACATTTCTTATTCGGATATTGTAAAATGAATTCGCAAGTAGACATCCACTTGTATGCTACTAAAGGACGCAAATTATGTACAGTAATGCCCTAAGTAATCGACTCTTTAACTACAGCAAAATTATGGGTAACTTTTGGAGAGCTTTCCGATGAACGGCAACAAGCCATATTTCCGACTAAATCCTGAAAAGTTACCCATAATTCTGCTGTAGTTAAAGATTCGATTACTTAGGGCATTACTGTATGTGAATGAACATTAGTTCAGGTATTTGACATATCATCTGTGGGCTTCTAAAATTTAGTTCCTCCGGAAAATCAAATTGTTCAGGAGAAACAAAAAACTATTTATCTATAGGTAAATATAATTGGTATATGCATATAACTTGCACAATAACACGGTACCTCATATCACAGTTGTTATAATATTTTTCACTTTCATGTTCAATTATCTTCTAGTTGATGAGAAAATGTGATTTTTTGGTGTGATACAACTTTTTAGAAGTAAAAAGTAGAAATTATTAGAAATTTTACTCATATAACCTTTTGTAACAAGTTTGTTTTGACGATTCCCATGGCCTTGTTAGTCCCTGTCACTCAGGATAAGGAGGATACGCCCTCCGGCCATTCTTCTTCAAAACAATCCAATCAGAATTATCCTACCAGGAACGTTTTCGAGAATAAATTTTATGACATTTTAGAATTAACTAAACCTTTTAGACCACAAATTTCCTTGAAAAACACCCAAAAAATAGGTATTTATACTTGAAATATGGACAAGTTATCTGATGAACCTATGTAATAAAACACGTAGATTCCGAAAATGCAATAAAAAGTTTCACGCCAAAATGGCGTTTATTAATTTATATTGTTTATTAATTTATATTGCATGATCGATATAACTGAATCAAACTTTATTAAATTTGTGATGTTGTTCATGTGAGTATATTTTTTTATGTTAATCCTTTCATGACGGGAGCTGCGCTGGTGCAGCATTACAGATCCTGTGCCAGTGTATTCTCATATATAAATGCGAATCTCCCATAGAGAGTCTCGCATATATTAGAGAATGCACTGGCTTACACGGTCAAGGTAAACACTGTTTGGCCAATGTATTCTCTTATATATGTGAGGCTCGCATATATAAGAGAATGCACTGGCACAGGGTTTTCACAAAATTTAAGAAATCTCCAGTCATGGAAGTGTTCAATTCCAGCATGCTCATAATTGAATTCTAGAAAAGTGGGGTATTCACACAAAAAATGTGATTATTTTACAATCTGAAATTAGCATCAATAAAATTGGATATATCTGAAATGCCACCAGAGTCCTCCATATTTTATGTACAAAATCAAATATGTTTTATCCGGAACCCCACCAACAGGAAGTGAGACACTCCCATGCCCTCCCCAACCTTGGCCAAGGTGAGACCTTCACCCAGATCTTCAGAAGCACTCAGTTTCACCTTCTGGAACTGCCCCTGATAACAAAAACAATATGTAGAATGACTGTCCGTCACGCTACTAGGGCATGTGATCCTGTCCCCTCTAGATGGACATGGATGCTTTGCCGATATTCATCACAACAAATTGTCTGAAAAATAATATATATCTATTGCACATAATTTGGTAATTTATTAAGTTCTCTACTCAGAATTTTAATTTGAACCCTTCCTGTCCTTTCTGTACTGAATACTTATTGACCAGTAGTTCCCTTAGGAAATGTTCAGATGATAAGTTCAACAAACAACCATTATCTGAACATTCCCGCCAGTGAATATGCAACATTCTGCACAAGTTTGTTGAATTTTTTCGTATGTCTGTTATCTGCTCATTTTGTTCTGGGCACCCCTCCAAACGAATGATAGACTATTCCAGTGCACACTTTTATAACAGTGGGAGAATCCATTTAGTATAGAAAGGGTTAAATAGGGAAGATAATTCAGTACTAGTACGACTTCAGAGCCCTGAATACACATGCACCTTTGATTTAATGACTAACACATCAACATGTAAATATTCATTACAGTTGCACCATGAGTGACATTGATTCAGGTGAGATTGATACAAATAGAGAAGAGACAAACGAAAAGGAAGAGTCAAAGGAAGAAAAGAGTGATGATGGAAAAGAAAAAGATGATTATGATATCGATGATGGCAGTGAAAAATCTAAATCCCTAGAGAATGCTGCTCCCATCGCCCCTCTTCCCCCGAAGGTCATTCAACAGGAAGAAGGGCAGATTGAAGTGTCGGCAAGCCCAGCATTTCAATGTCTCGATGAGGTTCGTTTCCATTATGAAAACTGGTTTAAAATAAACTACATGTATTAACCCTTTACCCAACAAACCGGCCACAACCGGCCAAATAAAGCTTCAACAGCCTAAAATATCTTCGGTCTGTCTCAATAGAACCATACAAATATGGATATCATTGGAACCGGCTCCTTGACAACATTGTGATAGTTACAGTTAGCCCTGTGCCAATGCATTCTCTTATATATGCGAGTCGACCATAGGTCGCCTCGCATATATAAGAGAATGCATTGGCACAGGGCCCTTCTGTTGGGTAAAGGGTTAATACCAGCCTTCTGACCAGGAAACCTTTATTAACTCTGATTGATCTTTTAAAATTGGTCTCATTTGAATTACTAAAAAGATTGTTTAAACGGAATTGGCTCATTCGAGGTTACAAATTTTTTCTATGGAATTTGGAAGGAGGTATAAGATAGGTTGATAAATACACGAAATATTGATATATACCTGCTTCATAATTATGCTCTAAAAAATACTTGCCAGGGTCACAGCCATTTTCCAGCTGTTTTCAATTTTTCTCACACAAGTGAAAAAACGTTTTTTATTTCTACCATATCAGGAATAGACTAACACGGAACTCTCTTTTCTGTTCCATGCCGTGCACATGGCTGTTGGTTGTTTGGTACCCAAACACCCTTTTCAAAGTTGTATTTTGAAAGACTTCAATGCGTCGTCTCTCTGGGACATATAATGCCCATAGAAAGGTAGTTCAAGTATCTATTGACTTATTTCGATACCGGGAAAATTCAAAAGCGAATATTATTTTGTGTATTTTGGAGTGCAATTTGCTGTGGCTTTAATAAAATATTTTTATTTTTTGGTCTACCAATTTATTTCTTCATTAGAGCTCATTTGCATTGATAGTCACAATTGGTAACATACACTTCTATGACATATTGTCATCCATCCATTCAGTATAAAAAGGGTTAAAAGAACTCTCAACATATTTTTTTTTATATATTGCAGCTATTCCATGCAGGCAAGCTGACTGGTACTAAGGTTGCCCTTCTCAAAGCCAAATATACAGAGCTGCATGAAGCTCTCAAAAAGTAAGAATATTAACCAACAATAATGAGGTTCAGATTCATTTTCATGTAACATCTGACATCCAGAACTGAAGACTATAATATTAATTTGGTATGATAAAAATCATCAAATAATACTGCAACAATGCATATTGTGCACTGCTTACATGCTCCAGAAAGTTTTAGTTGTATTGCATTGGAGGACGATAGCTATGGGAGGCCACTTTCACATTTATTAAATATTTGGACTTAAACGCAATTGATGAAGTAAAATTAATTGCGCTTAAGTGCCATTTATTGATATGTGCAATCAGTTGTTCACAAGACACAAATGTAATCCATTAAACTTAAGCGCAATTCATTTAACATTATGTAGGCAGCAATTGCTCTTAAGTGCAATTAAAAACTCTGTAATTTAAATTGGGCTTAAGCAATATATCTTCTATGACTATGTCGGTTAGCCATTGAAATGCAGCAACATTTTTTGAAGTCATTCACACAAGCGCTATTAACGATCACCATAAACGAAACCCCCTCAATTCTTATAGCATAGTCTGCATGATGACTAGCCGGTGAGATTCTTATAGCATAGTCTGCATGATGACTAGCCGGTGAGATTCTTATAGCATAGTCTGCATGATGACTAGCCGGTGAGATTCTTATAGCATAGTCTGCATGATGACTAGCCGGTGAGATTCTTATAGCATAGTCTGCATGATGACTAGCCGGTGAGATTCTTATAGCATAGTCTGCATGATGACTAGCCGGTGAGATTCTTATAGCATAGTCTGCATGATGACTAGCCGGTGAGATTCTTATAGCATAGTCTGCATGATGACTAGCCAGTGAGATTCGTATAGCATAGTCTGCATGATGACTAGCCGGTGATATTCTTATAGCTAAGTCTGCATGATGACTAGCCGGTGAGATTCTTATAGCATAGTCTGCATGATGACTAGCCGGTGAGATTCTTATAGCATAGTCTGCATGATGACTAGCCAGTGAGATTCTTATAGCATAGTCTGCATGATGACTAGCCGGTGAGATTCTTATAGCATAGTCTGCATGATTAGCCGGTGAGATTCTTATAGCATATTCTGCATGATGACTAACCGGTGAGATTCTTATAGCATAGTCTGCATGATGATTAGCTGGTGAGATTCTTATAGCATATTCTGCATGATGACTAGCCGGTGATATTCTTATAGCATAGTCTGCATGATGACTAGCCGGTGAGATTCTTATAGCATAGTCTGCATGATGACTAGCCGGTGATATTCTTATAGCATAGTCTGCATGATGACTAGCCGGTGAGATTCTTATAGCATATTCTGCATGATGACTAGCCGGTGAGATTCTTATAGCATAGTCTGCATGATGACTAGCCGGTGAGATTCTTATAGCATATTCTGCATGATGACTAGCCGGTGAGATTCTTATAGCATAGTCTGCATGATGACTAGCCGGTGAGATTCTTATAGCATATTCTGCATGATGACTAGCCGGTGAGATTCTTATAGCATATTCTGCAATATGACTAGCCGGTGAGATTCTTATAGCATATTCTGCATGATGACTAGCCGGTGAGATTCTTATAGCATAGTCTGCATGATGACTAGCCGGTGAGATTCTTATAGCATATTCTGCAATATGACTAGCCGGTGAGATTCTTATAGCATATTCTGCATGATGACTAGCCGGTGAGATTCTTTTAGAAAAGATAAAACAACCAGCTGATCCTGATTATGAACCTCATTTGATCTTCGATAGTTGAAAACTTGTTATGGCTATTGCGCTTAAGCACAAATGGGTAAAGATGTAAGTAATTGCAGTTAAGCATAATTGAATTGCGCTTAAGTCCAATTATTAATAAATGTGAAAACGACCTGATGTATGATTCAGACATCTACATGACAAGTGTCATACAGTGTAAATTCATGGTTTGACCTAAGTTGATATAAATTTATGGAATGACTGCCAGACTTTGATAATAAGCTAACCCTTACTTCTATTTTTTCAGTACCAGGGAAAATGAAACAAGTCTCTTGCTGCAAGCAAAAGACTTTGCAAACACCATGGAAAGACAGAGATCTGAGTTGGAGAAAGCTGATAATTTTCCTGAAAGTTCAAATACAGAGGTTTCTAAGCTCCGAGAACAGTTTCTCAAATATAACAATGAACTGGCAGAAGCTGAGGAAAAACAATATCAAATGGAATATAAAATTGAATGGTGAGTTCATAAAAAACAATATCAAATTGAGTGTAAAATTGAATGGTGAGTTCACAAAAAAACAATATCAAATGGAGTATAAAATTGAGTGGTGAGTTCACAAAAAACTAAATCAAATGGAGTATAAAATCAAATGTTGAGTTCAGAAATCTCAGAAAAATAATATCAAATTGAGTATAAAATCGAGTGGTGAGTTCAATTGAGTATAAAATCAAATGGAACGGTGAGTTGACAAATCTCAGAAAACAATATAAAATTGAGTAAAAAAAATTGAATGATGAGTTCACAAAAACAATATCAAATGGAGTATAAAATCAAATGGTGAGTTCACAAAAAACAATATCAAATTTATATAAAATCGAATGGTGAGTTCAAAACAATATCAAATGGAGTATAAATCGATTGGTGAGTTCACATAAAATAATATCAAATGGAGTATAAATAGAATGGTGAGTTCACAAATCTCAGGATTGACAGCTTTATTTATTGTAGAAATAACTGCAGGTAAACTTTGCTGTGATATATATAATCTGTAACATATCTGCATGCTGCCAGACCGAAGCCACAGCTAACCGCGACCTTTCAAAATCTCATGACGCCGTCCTCAGATGTCGGTATATATTTTCTGATATAATCCAGCGGAGAATTTTATCGCATGATAAAAATTGAAGTGGATAAAATAAATATGTGGGGATGTGTGAAAAGTAATAAACAAACTTCACAACTTTTTTTCACATTTTCTTCATTATTTCATGATTGACATAAAAAAGATAACATGGTCTGAACAGTATAGACTGTTTTATCCATGAGATATTCTTCTTTATTGCAGTCTTACCGAGGAGCATAAAATTATGGATAGAGAGTATTCAAGGTTACCAAAGCCAGGGGTGAGTTGTCTTATAAATTACAGTACAATTCCAAATAAGTTTGCCAGGGTTTTTTTTCCCCTCCTCCTGCATCAAGAGATTTTTCTCCTGATGTCCTTAAACCAGCTTATAAAATTGCTGCAGCCAAATAGTGGGTACACTCTTTCTTGTTGCATGATGCAGGAAAATAGGACCCTTTTTAATTTTGATGTGACAATTTTCATCAATTGAGGGAAGTCTTTGAACAACATATATAAAGTCGTCCCTAATTGAATATAATATACACTGAAGAGATGTATGAATTTAGGCATGGATGGTATTTCCAATTTAAAATATCGCGACGTGAAGAAATTACTGTCAAATTGTGAGAAAAACGTCTCTGGAGGCAAAGATATTGGACGTTGAGTGTTCATCGGATGTGCCTATCACGATATTATTGAGTTGCCGATATACTGCAATAAATTTATTTTGGGTTGTATATGTGTTTTGACACTGCTGTGTTGATGATTAATCAAAATGCCACATAGCCCTATATGAATTTGTATGCATCCTCTTTGATAATGCTCCATGAAATTATGTCATCCAGGAAATTGAGAAGAAAGTGAAAGAAATACAGGCTTCAGGTGACGAAATGAGGAAGGAAATCCATCAACGTCAACTCGAGTCCAAAACACTTCGAGAGGAGCTAGACTCTTCACAGAGGCAGTTTGGCATGGATAATAAAGAATTTGAAAAACTTGTGGAACAGTTAGAGAATCTTAAGGTACAAGAACTTTATATTACTGAATGATACGATTGTTGTTATCTGATTATAATTTTATAATTAATGTTTAGAGCACGCTACTTTTCTTTTTGGTGCTCCAATTTGCCTTATTAGTTGCATGAGCTTTGCACTAAAGCAGCCCTGGGAATTGAGCAAATATTTTTGTTTTCCTATGTGGAAGAAATCATCCTGGGCGTTAACTGATTTTACCTTGGTAATTTTGCAACAATAATGCCATTTCAAATCAATAATAATCTTACAACTCAGGTATGCTATTTACTATGATTAGTTATCAAAGAACATGTAATTATAGACAATACTGTATGCTTAAATCTAATCTACTCAAATTGCTTTCATCTAAATTAATAGTTATTTTGGGGAACATTGTTTATATAGGGCCTTTAAA
The DNA here is from genome assembly GCA_032622095.1 of Siphonodentalium dalli. Lineage (NCBI taxonomy): Eukaryota > Metazoa > Mollusca > Scaphopoda > Gadilida > Siphonodentaliidae > Siphonodentalium > Siphonodentalium dalli. Next base: position 69,533,451 of record CP136061.1, read on the forward strand.
TGAAGAAGGGATTGCTAAATAAGGAACAATTTGTATACTAAGGCTAATATTTTAATGATCAAAATAACATCTTGACCATTTTTGGTTGGCAGAAATTCAGAACCATTCTTCAGATATAAAATTCTATGGTGGCAGTTAGCATATCTGGTATAATTAACTATATTGATTTTTCATTTAGTTCTTTGTATTTGCTTTTCTAGGGTGAACTTGTTCAGATTACCACTGTTCCGAACCAAATTGCAAAAGAAGGGGACAAGATTTCCCGCCAGAAGAAGTAAGTGTCAACAGATAGAAATTTAGAATATTCAATCATATTAGTCTTAAGAAGATAAGAAGTCTATTATTCAAGGGTTTTATCATTCTCTATTGTTACACAACATATACATCAGGATTCATACTCTTTCATGGGAATCAAATTAAGCACTTTTTGAGGACTGGGACTATTTTACTACCTACACTAAACACATCAGTCTATGTCAGTTTACAGTGTTCAAAATGGTGAAATTAACTCCAGAACGCATTCTATCTCCATCTTGCATGGCGAACACTCTTCTTTATACTTATTTCCTTTCACAGATCTTATCCAATCATACTTTTCTCCAAAATTTAATTAAAAACGTATTTTCCAGCAGGCATGTTCTAGAGAGAAACGTGTTAACTGACAACATACACTGATAACGATTTGCGGTTTATAGTAACCGATGTTAACAATATAAATATTGGCTGAACGACATCACAGCTTCGAGTTTTCGCTTGAGATTTAAAAAAATTTACCCATGCGAACCATTTTATGCAGAATTTAAGGACTTTTCAAGGACAATGGTTAATTTTTAAGTACTTTTAACTCTTTCACTGCCAAACGCGCATAAATGCGAACTCCCGTGTCACTGCCAATCGCGCATTTTTGCGAATTTGGTATGTAGTCTAATGTATGGGATATAACTCTATTCTTTCCGGCATGTTTGACAGTGTACAATGATTCTATCTGTAGTACTGTTGCGCGCGAACAATTTAAAGCGACAACGTCATCAAGGTAATGCTATTTCTGACGTTATGGGAGTACAGTCAGAGCCGGAATATACCCCCCAGTGCCACGCATCCTGTACATATATCCATGTATTTCAGGTATATATGGGTAATACATTATATCTCAAGCAGTTTCTAATATAATTAGTTGAAACTTCACATGTATATAGACATAGGTATATCCTGTCGAATGCCGCCGTGGACACGCCCACCAAGGTCACGTGACATTGGCGGCCATCTTGGATTAGTGGCTATTTGCCGGTATATGTACAGTTTGTGTGGGTATGCATGGGTGTGTTGTTTGTTTTCTAATTTTCAACCCAATTATACGATGTCCAACAGTAAGGTACACGGGAGTAACATATATGAACATACTTTGGACATAAAATAGGTCACGTGACCTTGGCGTCCATCTTGGATTTATGCAAGTTGCCACCTATTTGTAGCAAAATGGGATACAATGGCGCACTTTGTTGAGTTCGTGCTTTTGTTGCTTGAATATTCCCTGATAGGTACAATTCCAAATATAGATATATATATATATAACCATGCATACCCACATGTATATATACCTGCAGGGGGACATATGACACTGCTCCGCCCCTTATAAGTCACGTGATCTTGACGGCCATCGTGAATTTCATCGTAAAAAACAATTTTCCTGAAATTCAAGATGACCGTCAAGATCACGTGACTTATAAGGGGCGGAGCAGTGTCATATGTCCCCCTGCAGGTATATATACATGTGGGTATGCATGGTTATATATATATATATCTATATTTGGAATTGTACCTATCAGGGAATATTCAAGCAACAAAAGCACGAACTCAACAAAGTGCGCCATTGTATCCCATTTTGCTACAAATAGGTGGCAACTTGCATAAATCCAAGATGGACGCCAAGGTCACGTGACCTATTTTATGTCCAAAGTATGTTCATATATGTTACTCCCGTGTACCTTACTGTTGGACATCGTATAATTGGGTTGAAAATTAGAAAACAAACAACACACCCATGCATACCCACACAAACTGTATGATATACCGGCAAATAGCCACTAATCCAAGATGGCCGCCAATGTCACGTGACCTTGGTGGGCGTGTCCACGGCGGCATTCGACAGGATATACCTATGTCTATATACATGTGAAGTTTCAACTAATTATATTAGAAACTGCTTGAGATATAATGTATTACCCATATATACCTGAAATACATGGATATATGTACAGGATGCGTGGCACTGGGGGGTATGTCTGTGGTGGCAGGTGGCAGCGAAAGAGTTAAAGGAAGAAATCTATTTAAGCACTTTTATAGGAGTGGGTCATAATTTAAACACTTTTCATTTTTTATACAAACCATGGATATATTGTAGATGGCCTGTCCTGAAGAGTGCTCAATTTAATTGTATTAATAGTATATTTCTTTTCGGAACAAATATTCATTTTTGCTTACAAATTTGCAATTGTCAGTGAACAAATATCAAAAGAAATAGTACACAATATTCCCCAAATAAAATTTGTTTACCCCCACCCATATATCATGTTTTATATCTATGGAGGGTGGAATTTTTCCAGATAACAGTAGTAGCCATTCTATTTTGGACATTCAATAGATTTTTCTGACTATAATTGTACCCATAGATCCTGTTTTCTATCTATGGAGGGTGTGAATTTTCTAGGTGAAAGTACTGGTAGCCATTCTATTTTAGAAATTCAATAGCTCTTTCTGACTATAATTATTATTTATACATGTTGAAATAAAACTTTTTCCCTTCGTATAGTGATGTAGATAACAAGCTGCGACGACTACAGTCAGAACATCAGGATTTCGCTGACTCTATAAAAGCATTGGACAACAAGCGACAGAGTGTAGAAACAGAGAAGCTCGACACAGAGGCTGAGCTAGATAAACAGAGAGTCATTCTCAATGCGAAGGAGAAAGAGTTTGATGCACTTATGAAGGACTTTGAATACACAAAAGAAAAAGAAGCTGTGTTGATTGGTGACAAGTTAGTATAATATTCACAATGGCTAAGTGCAGACAAAATAATGTACTTTATGTTGACAACAGGAGAGATCTCATATTAAAATATAAAGAATTATCCTCGGCACGAGTGTGTGCCTCGAGAATGAATGCCAGTATTATGCTACCAAACTATTCAACCATTCAATTCGAAATTTGAAAATTATGTATGGATCTCATAAAATGTGGATTGAAACTAAAGTTGATTATTAAAAATATTGCTGTCTTTGATTGCCAAAAAGATTGTTTTGTTTTTCATAAGAGAATACATTGACCTTACAATATTTACCTATATTTACCTTGACCTTGTCAGCGAGTGCATTCTCTTATACAGAATGCACTGGAACAGAATTTTTTAATGCTGCATCATGAAAGGGTTAAATATGAAATTATTAGTCTTGACACAGGTATTCATGCTCATTATTATGGCACTGAATCATTGTATGAATTTGCTTCAAAATCTTATAACGATGTTTGTGTGAGATACTGGGAAAATAATTTTGACGAGGGATGGTTCCAAGGTGGGTGCAGTATGTGGTCGTTTGGGCATCCGGGTGGTACTGAACCTCTATAACTTAACTGTTTTTTAAAATGAATTTTGCCAGTTTTTGGTATGAGAGTTTATCTCCATGTGCGATGATCAGGTCTGCCCCAACTTTCTTACCAGAGTTATGGCCTATTCTATTCATTGCAATCCTAAGTTTGTCTGAACTTAGAAATTTTAAGGCTGTTAGCACGATAATTTGAACAAATGTCAGCTTAATCCATTTGTACTTGGTATATGGATCTTTCACAACTTGAACGCAAACAAGATTTTAGCGCTCATTCTACTTTTAGCTTCTTATGTGCAATGTTGGGCCCACCCTCCCACCCAAATTTAGTAACGTAGATAATTATTTGATTATATAGACTGCAAAAGTTTGTTTCATGGCATGATACATGTTTATAGTATGACAGGTCTTTTGTGATTATTTAATGATAACTATATATATGATGTGCACAGTTTATGTGAAGCAAATCGTTAACCTGAATTTCTAGATTAAAACTTTGTTTATATAATTCATAGTTGTTATTCTATAAATCTGTTAAAACATTTATGTTTGCTCGAGTGAAACGAGTTAAAACATAATTTGATTGAGTTCAAAAACAAGTTTGTCCATTTTTATTACCTGAGTTATTTTTTCTGTTGAATTACTAGTATTCAACATTTTAGATGCTGAGTAATGCTATTTCAATGAATACGGTTTCTTCTCTTTAGAGCTATACTGGACCTGAACATCAGACATATACAGCTTGAGAAAAAGTCTCAGCATGACATCCACTCGAGAAAAACAAGGGAGAAAGATAGGGAAATACGGAACCTGAAGAAATCCGAATTGCATTTAAAGGTTGCTGAGGAAACTCTGAATCATTCAAAGTCTATCCATGAGAAAGTCAAAGCTCAAGTAAGATGAACTGTTATTTAAATTTTACATAAAAACTTATATGAAATATATGAAAATGATCTGTTTTCAACTTTTCAACTGTTTTAATTTACTAATTTTGTTGATCAAGATTGGACTATGACCCTTTGATACTCGCTGAGGGATAGTTACTTGAATCCTATTGATTCATTTGCAGGAATGTTCAAATAAGTTAAAAAACAGCCATATACAAGTGATTCGATGACAATCCTTAATAGGGATCTGCGAATCGGGGATTTTGCATGGAATGGTCTGTTACTCATTTAGAGGGATGTTCAAGAAATATAAGCAGATGACAGACAATAGAAATTTCTGAAGAAATCATATTAATTGGTGGGAAATGTACAGAGAATAAGTTTGGTTGTTTGTTGAACTTATTTCCTGAGGAATAACTACTTGTCAATGAGTATTTAGTAAAGAAAAGGTCAAAATGAGACAACATCAATACAATAAATGAGGAAGCTACTTGCCAAGATTGATGATGCATTATTTTTGTGTGAAGCTCTTCTTTGCTACATACAATTTGTCTGATGCATTTATCGTCCTTTTGAATGTAAAAACAAAGAATTCATCATTTATTTACTCCCACCATACTCTGTAGCTGTTCTTAAAAGTTTTGATTCTGTATTCAGGTTGATTCGCTTCCAAGAGATGATGGTACTATGCTGAAGAAACGAGAGGAGTTACACAAAGAAGTGGAACATGCTAAAAGAGAACTGGCACAGCAGGTTAGCTTATGCCTTATTAACGCCTGAAAAAAGAACAATATTTAATAGAAATCACCGGCATCCATCAATCATCCATGCGTGCATCCATCTGTACCATTTTGTTTTAGTTATATGATTGTTTCAGATTTTGTATGTGGATTACCAACATGAAAAATACAGGTCAAGTTTGAATATGGGTGCGGTCTGTCAATTTTTACCAGAGTAACGGTCCTTGTCGACTTTTTGCTGATTATTTTGAGCTGCCCGCTGCTCTGGCACCCCTGAATCTATCCAATCAATTATTTATTTAAAGATGCTCTGTCCGATTTGACATCAACTTTGTCAAAACTGCCCAACTAAATGCTCAGCTCAACAGGCAAAAGAAAAATGAAAAGTTCTGGAATCACTATCGTTCGTATTGCACTGTCATCGCTAAAATACACAAGTGTATCCATCCATTGTGCAAGAGCTCATAATTGAGAACACGTTTTATCATTTACCACTTTTGGATGCCAGATGTGTGGAAGCTCTTTATAAGAGACGATCATTATAATTTTTCAAAACAAGTTAAAACATCCTCTTCTGAAAGTCAATATCTTGCTATCAAAGCCTCCTATGAATGGGCTCATGAGTCCGATCTAAGTTTATTCTGGTGTAGAAAATGAAGAGCTGGTGGTTTTATGGTGTAAGATCCGACAGGGCATCTTTAAAAAGGCGAAAAAGTTTATCATAGGGAAAGTTGATATTAACACTCTTTACATTTTTATCCTTTAGAACAACCTGACGACCATGGAACATGTGAAGCTGGAGGCGAGCGCTCAGGAAGAACAGGATCTACTGTTTGAACAAAGTGACCTCAGGGTCGAGGTCGTTGAACTTACCAGGCTGGCAGCTATCAAGGTCAATATAACAAATAATTATAATTTGCATAACAAATTCCTAATACTGTTCTTAGTTTGAAATTAAATTATAAGATTTTGTTTACTTTGTGCAATATTGTGACAGAAACACTATTTGCAGGCTTGCTTCCAGTGCCTCTCATTGTGGAATCATATTCACATGCTTATCAGGAATTTATTCAGTCTAATGAAGGGATAATATTTCTATTTTCACACAGTTCAGTAGTTTTTATTTTTCTTCTGATATGGAACAAGCGATCTCGATGCTATTTTGGCATAGTTTGAATGTTAACCCTACCATGACGGGAGCTTCCTGAAATTTCGCGGAAACTTTGTGCCAATGCATTCTCTTTTTTATGCGAGGCTCCCTATGAGCCTCGCATATATAAGAGAATACATTGGCCTACCAATATTTACCTTGACCTTGTAAGCCTGTACATTATCTTATATATGCGAGGCTCCTGAATGTAGGACGTTGGTTGGTTGAAATCATGTCATGTGATGTCGTGCACTGGCCCGAACTTGTTTTCATATTGTATGGAAGCAACTTGCAATGCGCTACCCAAATATTGTTGACAATTGGCGCTAAATGCTTGTCAAATCTATTAGTTGAGTGTAAATTTAAGGAATGGATGTTGAATTTGTTCCGTTCCACACAAAGACCAACTTGCATCCATACTCCATGGAATGCAGGCACATCAACATACATTTATTATCTGAAATGGGCTATTATTGTATTGTTTTGAGTACTAAACTGTCAGTTTAATACACTGAAATAACAAGCTTTAATGTGGATCATTCAGGCTGATGAAAGAGAACAAAAAGCCAGAGAGTTTATGAGAGCCGAGGTTAAATATCATAAGACTGTAGAGGACCTCAAAACCAAGCAACTTCAATTACAAGATCATCAGAAAAAATACCATGAAATGCAAGTCAAGTAAGTAGCACTAACCAGGTTATTCTGATCATGGATTCATGCATATAGCCTTATTTCAATTTGTTCCTGGTTCTGTGAACACTCTCTCCCATATTAAAGGATTTATTCGGTCTAGAAACTACAAAACGCAATCGGAGAGCCCTCCCTGTTGTGATTAAAATGACCCAAGTCCCATTCCGATCGCATAATAAATAACCCGTAAAATAAATAAATAGTACCACCACCGGTATTTGGAGATTTCCGTGACTTGACTACAAATTAAAAACTTAGATTCGGAGCAGGAGTTTATTATGCTGACTACGATGACGTAATCGTAAGTCAGCCGATACTAAAATGTGGAGTCGTATGTGCGCGTGTAGTGTATAGATTACGTCGCTATTCAATGTGTTATCTAATTAATGAAGATAGTGTGGCCGCTTTGACCGTTTATCTGGAATAGAAAACAATAATTAGGTGAATAAATTAATTAGTAGCGCCTAGAATGGTAGTTTTTGTAGCCATTAATAACATGCCGCCACATGTCTGCTTTGTTGAATAGATGGCAGTAGTGCTTTGATTGTCTCGTATTCACTCGGTGATTTGTAATCACCCAGTGACTATTCATCAGTGTCAGTCGCGAACTTGTTTGCACTGTAAAATGCCCCAAAGTGAATATAAAGGGCGACGGAGGATCCCATTCACCTGGTTATACATAAGAAGCGCCCAAATGTTATATAAACACTGTGCTGAATAATGTTAACTCTATTTATGCGCTTTTGTTTTTTGTTGTTTTACTTTCGATATAAATATCCCGAGTATCTGTCATCTCCACATATGCCAAGATGCCTAGTAGATGTAGTGTGTTCGGTTGTGGGCGGGCTAGCGATCCATTATTAATTACCTCCAAAAAGACAACACAGTGTGTAATTTAGAACGCTCTTTATTGTCTACCGCTTTTGGGAGACGGAAGCATGGACGCTCTTTATATTTAAATGTCACAACACCACATACAAAATCACCCATGACATATCGAAATAGAGCACGTTCATAATTGAAAACGCTCTCTTTATTGTCTATACCGCGACGAAAACATGGATGCTCTTTATTAGAGGCAATCATTGGATTTTTTCTAGGTTAACAATTAAAAAAAAATCCTCTCTAGAAAGTCAATATCTGCCATCAAAACTTAAAATAAAACAGAAAAAAAACAAACAACAAACACAAACTGAAAAACAATTCTAGGCTAGCCTTCAATTAAAAAAAATGTCGTTATGCCAAACTGCAACCTAATTAATAATTATTGTAGTTTCGACAGTCTGTTGTGTATTCGAGTGAATTATTTTGTTTACGCACTTATCGATCTTGACTGGAAGGATTTTAGCAAGCTGTTCACAGTCGTGCACTTCTCCACACAATCTGTTTCATGTGAAGAAACAGACAGGAACATTATTATGTACTAGTATAATAACCACCACCTTTTTAATCACACCCCATTTGTTTTTAATTGTACTCCTATAGCGCACAACGGGATGACACTAGTGTGTGAACTAGCTTCCGAAATTGGTACCATACAACGAAGAAGAAGAAGCTATATGACTTGTATTCTTTCAGAAACAGTTAAATTACTTTCACACGAAATTTCGCTCATTGCATTTCTGCATAAATTAATCTCATTTCACACAACTTTTATCGCCTCAAAGTGCATTTTAGCCATCATTATATAATCCAACATTCTAGCAAATCCAGTTCATAATTCAGCACATTCAAACAGTTTTATTCCGTAATCGCTATTTATCGTAATTGCCTAGGTAATTAACTGGCGACTGCAATATTTTATACGTAATTTATCAACTCGTAACGCGATTTGCCGAATTATTTCAAGCTCCACCCACCGCTGTCACCGGTAAGCGTCGATGCAGATTATCGGTCATGTGACCACGTTGTGGTCATGTGATCGCACTCACGTGACTTACACTTCGGATATTTCCGCGATTTTTAAAATATTATAATAATAAAAATACTATCTGCTCGATATAGAATTTTCTTGGCGAAATGGGTCAGTTAGACATATATTATTAGTATTATGACAATAAAAAAAAATATTGTTTTGAGACTAATTCCTTTAACAGTCAGATACTTTTGGAGATTTTAGTATCTCCCATCAAAATCTCTAGTTGACAGTAATATTACAAAGACTGAAAGATCTGATTTTTATGCCTCCATTAGAACTATGATTAATTCCATATTTTCAGTGCTTGTATGTTATAAGATGGACATGATTTACTTAATTTTCCAGTCAGCCAGTATTTTGAAATTTCTGACCATGAAGGGTGGGGGGGGGGGGGGTGGGTGGGTGGGGTGCAAATGGAATTTCCCGGACTTCGTAATTTTGGCCTGGGTTTATAATAGTAACTACTTCATTCTCCATTTGTATTTCTGCATCATAACATGTTTCCAGGTTGAAAGATTTTGCAAAACTGTATGATGTCATTAAGAATGAGAGGAATAAGTGTGTGAATCTGATTCAAACCAGTACACAGAAAGCAGCTGAAATGAAAGAGAAAATCAAAATACTACAGAATGAGATAGAGATTCTGCGAACAGCTGTCATGCTAAAGGACAGGTCAGTATCCGTTATCCCATTCTATCCTGGATGGATTTACCCATTTTAACCATTCCATGACTGGAGCTTCCTGAAAATTTGCGAAAACCCTGTGCCAATGCATTCTCTTATATCGAGTCTCCCATAGGGAGCCTCGCATATATAAGAGAATACATTGGCCTAACAATATTTACCTTGGCCTGGTAAGCCAGTACATTCTTTTATATATGTGAGTCTCCCTATGGGACACTTGCATATATGAGAGAATGCACTGACACAGTCTTGATTGCTACACTAGTGCAACTCCCATCATGAAAGGGTTTACCATGGCATCCACATCATCTGGAGCGAGATGTATAAAGATTGTATATTGCAAAACTCATTTGTTCTTTGGCAATGACAAGAAATTGGCGGTGTATCCTCATGTTACGTTTATGGGCGACTGGTCCTTCGTAATCAGTTGATAACGCAATCATCATCTTATAGGCCTGCACGCTGTGACTGTGTGATTAGAATGCAGGGTCCTATTTCATTTACATTATATAAGGTCTATGTAACTACCATATAACAGAATTCAAAATGCCAAAAGCAAAAGGTAATTTGCAAAATCCAAAATGAAAAGAGTGTCTATTTCTGCCATTATCGTGAAACGTGACCCAATAGTAACATTGACTTGGCAATATAAACCGTTAATCTCAATGCCAATCTAACACCCAAAATTAGTAAATAATGATCCGATCAAACAATCACACCATGAAGCTGACAAGGGCCAACTGTGGTTACATGCACGATGGCAAAATACATAAACAACATTTTGCGTGTGCATTACTTGAGCCATGGATTCATGCATGAGCATAATACACAAGCTTCATACATCTCGCCGCTGAGCTTGTATTCACTAACTGGGTTTATATATTGTCCAGGTGAATATCCAGGAAGCTATCTGTAGAAATCGCCGCCAAATAGGATTATACAATTAGGGGGATTTGATGGCAATCATAACAATGTGGTTTGACCACTATGGTCGATTGCCGTTTACAAAAACACCTTCGCATAGAAGTGCATGCTTAATTCATTTCAATTATGAACCTTCCTGGAAAAGATACGCAGAAAGATTCAGCCTGAGTATCTACAGTTATCCCGAATATATCCGTGAGTGTTTGCGATTTAATCTTGAGACCAAGGTCTATTGACAAATGGCAAATCTGATAGATTGGGTCATTTATATCCTTGATAGTGAAGGTATCTTGTGCAGTCAACCGCTACTAAATAAACTACGCAGTTTGTGAATATGAGCGCTGGAATTGGAAAATAATCCATTCATAACTTTTATGAAGACTACATTACCTGTAGTTGAACCATGGATGAAAAATTTTAGACTTTGCTCAAACATCTTTCTTTGAGTCAATCTTTGACTTGGCTTTCGAGTATTAAAAAAGCCTTCTGGACATGACAGTTGTGGCACGAGAAAACATTGATACAGTACTTTCAAGCAGACAAATCAATCATGTACATTTTGAGACGTATATATGTAGTTTTTAACTACATGTAGAAGGTATCACTCCTTGAAAATTCCTTGAGGTTTAGGAACTCTGTTTAATATGTATACTTCCTGTTACTTCTTTCATAGTTACACATTTGTGAGATGATAAAAATAATGTTTCAATATTAGTTCTTTCATAGATAATTAATTTTTGACTGAAACTTGGTATTTAATTTACAGGAAAATGGAAAAAAGTGCCACTTGCTTTTTTATTATTATTTTGTTATTAGTGGCCTGGAGAACTATTAACAGCTTTATTAAAATTTGATTTCCGTTATTTCCAATAGACAACTACAGAAACAGAGGCTAAAACATATGAACAGTATAGTTATCAGAGACAGTTTGAGAAATGAGGTTGCTAAGCAACAGAGAATAGAAGAAGATATGAGAGAAAAGAGGGATCAACAGAAGATGGATATATCGAAACTTAATCTAATGATTAACCAAGCAGAGGAAGAGATGGTTAAACTGAGAAAAAGATATGAGAAGGCAGTTCAACACAGAAATGATAGGTCAGTTAAATGGACAGAATACAATAAAGAATAATTTCTATACATTGGCGGAAAATGGTCAGATAATAAGTTTAACAAACAGCTTATGGCCGTTTGTTGAACATATTATCTGAACACTCCGATGAATGGCAACAAGCCATATTTCCGACTAAATCCTGAAAAGTTACCCGTAATTCTGCTGTAGTTAAAGAGTCGATTACTAGGGCATTACTGTACTCATCAATGATTATTTTATGCCCGTTTTGAAATAAAAGGAACGTTTTATGTTATTGATGGTCCATCCATCGAGTCGTTTGCTTTTTTTCATTTCCAGATGGTAACTTTAGTAAGTCTGAACTGAATGGAATGAAATTTGGTATGTGGGTTTACTAGCACAAAATACAGTTCAAATTCGAATTTGGGTTCCGCCTATCAATTTTTGCCAGAGTTATAGTCCTTTTCAACTCAGAATTTGCCGATTATTTTGGTTTCCGGATGATAACTTTAGTTTTAGTTTCCGGATGATAACTTTAGTTTTAGTTATCAGAATGTTTTCAAATTTGGTACATGGATTATATATGTATTACTCATGAAAATACAGGTCAAGTTCAAATTTGGGTTCTGTCCGCCTATTTTAACTGGAGTTATGGTCCTTGTTGACTTATAATTTGATGATTATTTTGGTTTCCGGGTGATAGCTTTAGTTATAGTTATCTGTTTGTTTAAAAATTTGGCATATGGATTACTCATTATGGCCCATTGTTGAAATGACCACAGGTATAATTTTTCACACCTAGCGATGCTCTTGTTTAATATAGAAAGGGTGACAAATATTTGGAATATTTGGTTTGGATTATTCAGAAGAAAAAAAATAAAAAAAAATTTCTAAATAATATGGCAATGGATGTTCAATGTATTTATATTGACAGTTTTTCTATACATATTATCAAATTATTTTTCAGGGGCATCAAATTAATAGAGAGGAATGAAGAAGTGTGCATTTTCTATGAAAAAGTCAATATACAAGGTAAATTCGATTATTTTAAGTCAATATACAAGGTAAATTCGATTATTTTCAATTATGCTGGTCTGATTTGTGTAATTAGGATATAGAGTGTCACTGTCACAAACTTGGAAATATGATTCATAATATTAAGTTATAATTTACTATTTCCATAATTAATGTATTCAATATATATGCTCCTCCTCAATATAACATTTTACTGCTTGACAGAAAACCATTGTTTAAAGTAAACCATCTTAGACATGGTTTTAAAAGTTAACCTTCTGTTCACACCTTACCAGCTGAATTCTTTATACTAATAGTTGATATGAATATGTCTGGAAATTGTTTTGTCTTGTTTGGTAACATATAAACTAAAAACATTCTGCATATGGAAGAAGCCATCTTCGGAATAAGAATAGATTTGAAAAACGGAAATTTGCTTCTAAAAAACAAAGGAAGAAATGAGAGAGAAGAGAGAATAACAGAAGATGGCCCATTTAGGCCATGAAAAGTCAATTTCCTGTTTCTCAGACCAAAGTTTTAAAAGCATGCATGTTCGTGGATATTATTTAAAAAAAAATTCTGGGCACACACAATGAAGTATTCCACCTCTGCATCAGCTTGCTCTGGGTTTAATTGTCCCCCGTAAAATTTATTTTTGGGGGACTATTGTGATCAGCTCCGTCCGTCGTCCGTGTGTCCGTCGTACCGTCAGTCCGTCGTACCGTCATTCCAGAGTTATAACTCCAGTAATGATCATCCGATTTGATTGAAACTTGGTATGTAGGTGTCTCAACCAAGAACACATGTGCTCTGCAATTCTGGGTTTGATCCGATGTTCTTTTATGGAGTTATTTCCCTTTTTTCAACATTTATTTTTACTTAGAAAATTTCTCACTTTTTCGGTTTCCGGATGATATCTCAAGATTTGATCCTTTAATTGCAAATACCGTTTTTATGTGGATCAGTCATATCAAGATACAGGTTGAGTTCGAATTTGAGTTTGATCTGATGATTTTTCCTAGAGTTATGGACTTTTTTCGACTTAGGAAATTCAATTTTCTTCTTTTTTCTTTGGTTTCCGGATGATAACTCAAGTTTGGACTGTTGAATTGAAAATTCCGTTTTCTTGTGAGTCATTGATATCAAAATACAGATCAAGTTCGAATTTGAGTTTGATCCGATGATTGTTCTCAGAGTTAATGGGCTTTTCGACTTAGAAAATTCAATTTTCTTGTTTTTTCTTTGGTTTCCGGATGATAACTCAAGTTGGATTGTTTAATTGGAAATTCTGTTTTTTTGTCGGTCGTTCATATCAAAATACAGGTCAAGTTCGAATTTGAGTTTGATCCAATGATTTTTTTCCCAGAGTTACGGGCCTTTCGACTTTGAAATTTTTTTTTTTTCTCATTTTCTGTATGAGGGTACCTTCATGGTGTAATCAACTCCTCCTACAGTTTTGATCATAGATATTTTAAACTTCAGAGTATTGTTACCCACATATTGGAGATGTGCAACATGTATATAGATGACGGAAAAATTATTTCTTTACGGAATTATTAACCCTTTCGACTTAGAACATTTCAACATTTTTTTTAATTTCTTTAACAAAGCGGCGTCGACTTGCCACGTTTTCGGGGGACACTGTGGTCGACTGACTTTTTTATTTCTGTTTCCTGTGGCCATTATTAATAGTAAAATTACCCAACCAGATGTCTATTAAATAGTTAGTTTATAGATTCCATATGATTTATTTCATCAGAAAGCACCAATCATTGACACATCACGTGTTTAACACCTGTTTGAACATAGTTACTAATTATCAGATATTTTAATCTGGGAAATGGGTCTCACTTCCATGCATGTTTGTATCAAAAACTTAAAACTATTTTGTAAAAATTAATAAATTTTCTGACAAATTTAACGCAAATAAATAGAACCATGCACGTGCACATAGAAATGGGAATTTGACTATGCATGGCCTTAATATAGCTAATTTTTTGTTGTAATTACTGTATTTGTTTTATTTTAGCCGATCTTTATATAATTCCCATGTTTGCTTTCAGACCAAATGGTGAGAAATGGGAATGTGGAGCTTCAGGCCCGAGAGGAGGAGATAAGATTTATCAAGATGCAACTGAATGAGGAGAAAAGAGGGATAGAGTTAGTCCGAAAAGATATGCCCAACAAACGGAATCTAGAACAGGAGCTGGTTACTCTTCAAATACAGGTATATCAGTCATAAATTAACCCTTTTGTTACGGGAGCCGAGCTGGTGCAGCTTTAAACATCCTGAGCCTCGCATATATAAGAGAATGCACTGGCTTACAATGTTATGCTAAATATTGTTAGGCCAATGAATTCTCCTATATATACGAAGCTCCATTTGGGAGACTCGCATATATAAGAGAATGCATTGGCACAGGGTTTTTGCAAAAATTCAGGAAGCTCCAGTCATGGAAGAATTAAATTAAGTACCATAGTTGAAAAATTGAGACTGGAATTCTAAACAAGGAATTCTCAAGAAAATAAATCTGATAGAAATTTAGTTTGGCTATCAAGTCTAGTTTCGACTCGAATGGCCAAAGCCAGTTAGTGGATTTAAAACTTGTTGTTGATTAACCCTTTCAGTGCCAAGTCCGTTTTTTGTATCAACCCATATTTCCTTTTTTTTTCTTCAAATTTATTGATTATAATAATGTGATACATTGATGGAAAGAGCTCTAAGATACAAAAATCGGACTTGGCACTGAAAGGGTTAACCAATTCTCCCACTCAGTTATAAAAGTATACATTGGAATGGTCTATTATTCATCTGAGGGGTTTTCAGGAAAAATGAGCAGACGACAGATAATACAAGTACATAAGGATCTAAGGGAACTACTCATCAATGAGTTATATAGTATAGAAAGGGATAATAATTAACTACTCATCAATGAGTTATTTAGTATAGAAAGGGATAATAATTAACTACTCATCAATGAGTTATTTAGTATAGAAAGGGATAATAATTAACAATGGAACTACTCATCAATGAGTTATTTAGTATAGAAAGGGATAATAATTAACAAGGGAACTACTCATCAATGAGTTATATAGTATAGAAAGGGATAATAATTAACAAGGGAACTACTCATCAATGAGTTATATAGTATAGAAAGGGATAATAATTAACTACTCATCAATGAGTTATTTAGTATAGAAAGGGATAATAATTAACTACTCATCAATGAGTTATTTAGTATAGAAAGGGATAATAATTAACGAATTCAAGATATGTGGGAACAATGAGGTCCCAAGAGGGTGAATTTAGTGATGCTACCCCGCATAGCGGGCTAGCATCACCAAATTTACCCTCTGGGAACCTCATTCTGCTGCAGTGTAAGCAGAATGAGGTCCCCGGAGGGTGAATTTGGTGATGCTAGCCCGCTATGCAGGGTAGCATCACTAAATTCACCCTCTGGGGACCTCATTCTGCAAATGACAGACACCCTATTTCAAGGCTTGTAAGGGAAGCGCTGAATTTATATGGATCAATATTATGCTTACAGCTACAACAATGTCAAGATAGAATGTTGGAATTGGAGAAGAATCTAGAGAACCCACATGACGCTAAGAGGGTGAGGAACCTTGACGGAAATGATCTACCTCCAGCGGAACTACAGGATAAAATTGAAGAAGTAAGTCCATATCTTTTTCATTCTATCAACTGGTAGCCATTCTTTGACTCTTACCAGTATGGTAACAGGGTTCCCGCGAGTACTTGAATATACTTGAAGGTACTTGAATTTGAAAATTATTTCTCCAGAACCTTGAATACTCTTGAATTCCACGCCACCCACCAGCATGTACTTGAATAGCGCCCATGCCTCTAAATATATACTTGAATTTCCCTGCCCCGGAGAAGTAACTTTATTTGGCGATTATCGGATTCCGGGAAATTAAATTTGATCTGCCAGGGAATCCCCTACTGCATGAAAAATCCCATAATTATAAATAGCAACCGGAATTGCTGTTTGACCTAATGCGATTCGTAATGGCGCATGTGATTGGCGGAGAGTCCGGCGGCCTGTTTCACGCTCGATACTGATGATTTTGATTGGCCAACTGCATCGTCTGTTCAGAATGTAAAAAAAAAAAAAAATAGGCGATAAATTAAATTCAATAAAATGTCAAAACGCGGACAATGTAGGTTCCAATCTCGATGGAAAACACAAGCAGATTATAGTGCATGGTTACAGGAGATTCCCTCAAATGTTCATGCCGCGAGATGCAAGATATGCATGAGATAATGAGGGAAATCAACATTGGAAACATGGGTGAGCATGCGTTACGATCGCACATTAAATTAATAGCAGCAAACACACGAAGGCCACCAATGACGTCAACCGAACACTGACATTGTCAATACAAGCACGAGTCTTTTTTCAACACAGGTTCAACAGTCATTCCAAAATTAGTGAGCCAGGGAATATATGTTGAGCATATTACTAGTTTAGACCCTATGAAAACATTCAATCAAGTAACTTTACTGAACAAACCTACATGTAGTTATGGCGAAGCCAGATGGAGTTCCACTTCAACCTTTGCCTTGGGCCTGGCAGTTGAAGTGCAACTCTATCTGGCTACACCATAACTACCGGTATGTTTGTTCACTAAAGGGGGGGGGTATCAATAGTTCATACCTGGTATGTAGCCAGAAATATATGGGTAGAGAAAAGCCCAGCAATCTATTATCCAATTATCTTCATATTATGGGGCACCCTGACTGGAAACTTTGCCTCCACTCTACTTACTTTTACTAAAGTGAGCATATTTGATAATTGTTGTAATAAATAAATTGAAAGAGATAGTTACATATTCCTAACCCTAGAGTAGAGAAACAAACAAAGTATTGTTTTAATGTTGCTAATATAATACAGTATGTAGTATTGCTGTTTTTCTCTAATTCTGATTGCATCTTGTATTCACGAATAATTGCTATTGACTACTGTTACATATATACTAAATACTATACTGTTTGAGGTAATATGATCAATGGTAACCCAGTGTAGAGATGAGCGGTTTTGATTTTTTACGTTCGGTTTCGGTTTCGGTTTTTTTGGGAGAAAAAACCTCGGTTTCGGTTCGGTTTTCGGTTTATTTTTACTATATAGTGAAATTATACTGAAATACATACAATTTGAGTATATACTTTCAAAGCAAACCGTAATTAGAGTCAATAATGTCCCAATAACGTTGAATATTTGAGGAAGGAACTGCGATCACCGGTAAACAACGGGACAAAATGCCGACGCAAAATGAATCCAATGCGATAAGATCATAAAGATGATACAATTCGGTATTTAAAAAAATAAACACCCCCATCTTCACTGTTCAATGTTCATCCCTTTCTGACATGTTTAAAACATATTTATCATATAATATGCATTATAGTATCTGAGAATTCAACCGCAAACAGCAAATTCACAAACAGTGGGCGTCCTTGACCCGACTGTGTAACAATTCTTGACACGTGCATGATTGACCCACATTCAATGACTGCGGTGTGATCGCTTTGATGTTGCGACATAGTTTACAAGCTGCACTTGGTTTGCCCAGATTACGTCACATCGGAATGTCCAGACGATCAACATGTTCATACCATTTACTTGGTTTAGTTTTCGACTGTCTGGCCAGGTTGCTGGTATTTGCATGCTCTGATACGACATTTTTTTGACATAT
This sequence comes from Siphonodentalium dalli, assembly GCA_032622095.1. Lineage (NCBI taxonomy): Eukaryota > Metazoa > Mollusca > Scaphopoda > Gadilida > Siphonodentaliidae > Siphonodentalium > Siphonodentalium dalli. Next base: position 69,551,853 of record CP136061.1, read on the forward strand.
TAAGTAGCGACATTTTTTGGAGTCGTCTCCAGTTAGACGCGTAAAATAACTCCTAACAGGGCTTTTTGTTGAACCCTGTTCGTTATTTTGTTCGGCCATGTCTTGAAAAAGAACAAAAACAGTCGCCTACGATATTATAACAACACATATCTGAGACGAAATGGACACATTCCGATATAATATTGATCAGAGAGGCCGATAATTTGATAACAATATCAACTAATAAGTACCTGGGGAGGTATAATAAGTAGATTTAAGTGAAAAATAAACATATATAATAAAACTGTAATGACGGTTTGAGCAGAATCGCGTCGGTCGGTTTATTGTCAAAAACTGAAACCGAGTTGTTTTCTCGGTTAACCACCCATCACTAACCCAGTGTCCTTGAAAACCCTTGATTTTCGAGTATATACATCCTTGAAAACCCTTGAATTTCGACCCCTACACTACTGGAAAACCCTTGAATTTTATATTAAAGTAGGTGCAAGAACCATGGGTAAGTTGACTGGTACTTGTTTGATGCATTATTGGTGTGTGGCAATCGCAACTGAGGTTCTTTGCCCAAAGAATCGCTATGAGCAGATTGAGCACGATAATTTTACATCCCACATTCAGACTCTACTGTCACAATTCAGTGGATCAAATACAGGGTTGTCGCTAGACCAAATTATTTTCTCTTTCCAAGAAACTGTTGCCATATTTTTAGTTTATTGCCAAATCCAAATGGACTTGCAAATATTTCAAAATAGCAATGTTACAAATTATCAAAGCATACATAATATTTTGAATATTGGTGTTGTAGAGAAGGAGTCAGTAATTAATCCGTCACATTAACATTTGGCTGATTAAACCTATTGTCTTATAATTGTGGGTAATAAAACATCGCCCACCATAAATACGTTGAATGACCCTTACAGACAAAGAGGATTAACTATAAAAACAATTTTGTCTTTACCTTTTGCTGTTTTGTGTAAAGTGATGTAATCTTTCTTGAGAAACAAACAGCCTGTTTTAAACAATTTACTTATACCAGCCTCAATACAAACTTTACGGAACATCACATTTTCTGACTGTCATATTTTAACCACAGTCGATTAACTATCCATATATCTTTGAATGTCTGTTTTGTCAATTGTGTAGAACTGTTAGTGACTTTCAAAGACATATTTACAAAATAATAAAAAAAACCCACTTGCCAAATGAAATTACATTTTGCTATTGGCAAAGTTGGCAAGTTGCAGTGCGAACCATGATGAATTATTGTGTATAACTAATCGAGCATTTTATGTTATTCCTATTTTCTAGCTTGAAATGAGGCTTGCTGAAAGGGAAGAACAATTATTGGAGAAGGATTTGATTTTTGAACAAACCACACGGCTTGCAAATCGAGTGAAATCAAAGGCAGAGTCAGGCAAAGATGATACACTACAGTTAGCAAAAACAGTAAGTATCATTCTATTCAGAAGTTATATACTGTGGTATAGATTTATTTCGATCATGTTGTATCTCAGTGAGGGGAAATGGTCTCCAAACGTAATATAATGCAGTCTATATCCATGCTGGTTTATCAATTGAGTTCATATTGTTTAATCTTTGGCAGTAATGTTACATTATTCAATTTTTAATTGTCCCAAAATCACCAAATTTACATTCAACATTATGCAATATACATGTATGCGTTGACCTATCTTGGTTTTTACCAACTCTAATACAAATTTACAGGCTTGTCATAGTGACCTAATGTCAATAATTGAGAGTGAGATAAATATGTAAAATCGTGTGATGCTTAAGGAGTGTCCAGAAGAATCCATTGCGTGCGTTGCATTGAAATTGGAATACCCACAATAACACTAAGACGTTTAGATGGCAGTGATGCATCCATTATTGCACACAATGGAGAGATTTTAATTTCAACACAATGTAAGCCATATTATCTTGTCGTCAGTCAGGTGTCTGCTCAATTTCCTGTACACTCCTCCAAATGAATAATAGACTATTCGAATATATACTTTTATAACTGGGTGAGACAATCCATTTAGTAAAGAAAGGGTTAACCCTTTCATGACTGGGGCTTTCTAAAATTTTGTGAAAACCCTGTGCTATGCAAGTCTCCCATAGGGCGCAGCTCCCGTCAGGATGGGTTAACCCTTTACCCAACAGAAGGGCCCTGTGCCAATGCATTCTCTTATATATGCGAGTCGACCATAGGTCGCCTCGCATATATAAGAGAATGCATTGGCTTAACACATTAAAAATTATAAAATTGTTAAAGAATGTAAGAAAAAATGTTAAAAAGTGTTAAATTTTTTTTTTTTTTAGGCCAATGCATTCTCTTATATATGCGAGGCGACCTATGGTCGACTCGCATATATAAGAGAATGCATTGGCACAGGGCATAACTGTAACTATCACAATGTGGTCAAGGAGCCGGTTCCAATGATATCCATATGTGTATGGTTCTATTGAGACAGACCAAAGATATTTTAGGCTGTTGAAGCTTTATTTGGCCGGTTTTGGCCGGTTTGTTGGGTAAAGGGTTAAAATAGAAAATTATAATCGTCAATTTTGATTTCACATTTTTTATTTGTTTTCAGACAAATGAGTTGCAGTCAAGGATAAAGGATACGACCCGAAAGATGATGGCAATGGTATCTGAGCTGTCGATGAATCAAGCAAATGCGCTGAAGATGCAGCATCAAGTCAAAGACAAGGAATCAGATTTGGAACAGTGCTATATGCGAATGGAGAAAGGAGAGCCTCCATCTGACGAGGTAGAGAGAGAATGGATGAGAATGCTTAGAGATGTCGATTTGCGTTCAATGGAGAGGGAACAGAGGAGAGTGGTAAGTGCAAATTCTTAGGCAATTCACCAAAGCCTTGATTAGTGTGTCGTCATTTGCAGAATGAGGTCCCAGAGGGTGAATTTAGTGAGCTAGCATCACTAAAATCACCCTGAGGACCTCATTCTGCTTGGGCCTCATATTATGGGAAGTATCTATCTCAAGTTAACATTGTTTTAATTACCTATTCCCTTCTGTTCAGTTTCTATATCCTCTAATTTGCAGAAGATAATATGCATAATCGAGGTGAGTAATAGGTGCATGAACATCACCAACTTCAACTGAGGAACTTCAATCTGATCCTAGGTCTCCCCATACAAGTTGTGGCCTAGCAGAATGAGGTTCTCAGAGGGTGAATTTGGTGATGCTAGACCACCATGTGGGATAGCGTCAATAAATTCTCCCTCCGGGAACCTCATTCTGCAAATGGCAGCCACACTTTTTCAGGCTTGTACTTCACACATTTCATTGTATATATATAGTTCTATTTGGGATCAGCGATGAGATGTGTCTTCTTCCTGAAATGAGTTACTTCTCCCTGTTTTGTCTTTGAGAAAAGTGGCATCTTTCTGCTATTCCAGCATGTGTTAATTGGTGTTTGAAACATTTTGGTGAGTGTGGAATGCCTGACTTTAATTCCTTTCTATACTAAATGGATTCTCCCCCTCAGTCATAAAAGTATACATTGGAAGGGTCTATCATTCATCTGGTGGGATGTTCAGGAATTATTAGCAGACGACAGACAATAGAAAGTGCTGAAGAAATCCTATTCATTGGAGGGAATTGTTCAGATAATAAAACAAACAACCTGCATGTATGGTCATTTGTTGAACTTATTATCTGAACATTTCCTTAGGGATAAGTACTTGTCAATGAGTATTAATATGGAAAGCGCTAACAAGACAGTTTTATGGCTGATCTGGCTTTTATACATTTAAATATATATCGGGTAAAGATGTACTCAGAATGCCAGTTACAACAACAACAAATATTGTTATAAATTTCATATATATTGATGTACGGTACCAATGAAGTTGTTTGAGGTAAAATCTGTGACTGTGACTCATTATTTATAACATGATACATTTAATATACACAATTACAGAATATAAATTACTGTTACAACAATGGGCTATTGGATACAGCAATACTGAGAGGTCTGTCTACCTGCCATTCCCATGAAACATTATCATAAATATAATAATTTTCTTATATCTAGGTTTTGTCTTAAGTCCATAAACTATTTTATTAAACGATAAATTAATTATTCTATTATAATTTTTCCAGATGGAGGAAGAAGATGAGCAATATAAACTAGCAGGTGGCATTACAACAACAGCAGAGCCTCGTCCTAATGCCTACATACCAGACGATGACTGCGAGCTTCCAATTCCTCGTCCGTATGGCTCCCACGCGCCATTCAAACCTACAGAACCGGGATCTACAATGCGGCATACAAGAAAACCAGTCCCGAAACCTATAGAAATATAGGATAAAATATCATGATTCCTGTAGCGATATAGAAATCACCCTCATATTGCATTAATGTTCATCCGTCCATAAAATCCAAGTTCCCTTCAACTAAAACTTGTTTGTGATAATAGGTTGGTTTAGATTCTGATCTTAGACCAACCAGTATTACAGGCTTGTTTTAATCAAAGGAACTTGGACTACCATCCATATTATTCATCTACTCATCAAACCTGGAATAATGTGTCTGTTATTTGCAGAATGAAGTCCCCTGACAGTGAATTTAGTGATGCTATCCCGCAAAGTGTGCTGGCATCACCAAATTCACCCTCTGGGAACCTCATTCTGCTTAGGCCTCATCTTCTGTGAGGTATCTATAGTCTCAAATTAACATTGTTTTTAGTTACTTTTTCCCTTCTGGGAAGTTTCTATATCCCCTAATTTGCAGAAGAAATCCCCTAGCCGCTGTCACAACCAAGACATTCACAGTAGAAGCTTCGATAAGCTATGGTGGCTATAGTCTGGGATGCTCAAATACGGCCCTAGAATCAGTTTAAGGGGACCCAGTGTGTGTATTCAAATCTACATTAATGACTGTATTTTGAACTTTATTCAAGTGTTTGATTTGTGACTCAGGTGCCAATTTATGTGACGTTGTCTGCTTCATTCATTGTTTTGGGAGCTCTTCTCACCACACAGTTGGGGAGTGATAATTTCAGCATATGAACATGATGTCATTCTGTTCTTTGTAGTTGATTCTCAAGAACAGATTGATCCCATTAATGAATATTCAAGAACTTGGATTTGAGTACGCCCACTAACTCTTTTGTTGAGGCTAAGTAAGCAGAGGGCTTACTTCTTTTATTCTTCGACAAAACAAATGAGATAAATTTATTTCCCCACTGAGTCTGTAGCACAAAGTCAAGTTTGATCTATTGGGATCTTCGGAGTGACCTCTAGATGGTAGCCATTAATTATTTCCAAAATTTGTTAAAATACCTGGCCGCCAGCAGCCATCTTGGATTTTACTCTTTGCATGACTGAATACTTCGCCACACCCTACAGGCAACATCCCTCATCCGACAGTCCACAATCTTCATATAGATCTTCGGGGTGACCTCCAGATGGGGAGCCAACAATATTTTACGAAATTTATTAAACAACATGGTTTCCTGCAGCCATCTTGGATTTCACATTTGAATCCATCGGCTCACCCTGTAGCCCACATTTATTGGAGAAATGTTTGAAATGAAAATAATTTCATTTACACAAACTTTTTTACATTCTGTCTTTGTTATCATTCTGTTGGCAGCTCAGCATAATATTATTAACGCCTCCCCAAGTTGAGCTACAGTGTCATTGACACTTTCAATTGTTGATTGGTCTCCTGCTATGAAAAAATATCCAGCATGTTGTCTGAATAATTCATGACTATTAATAATCGTTTTGACATAGATGTGAAGTAATATATATAATACATAATTGTTGCAATTATACAGGGCATTGAAAATATGTGTTCTCAAACAAGTATACAAGAAAGTTTTATGAGAGAGGGATAATGTACAGACAGCATGTGAGCCTTCAGGACTGCTTATTGTCTATTAAAAGGACACAAGGCACTCGCATTAGGTAAATGTGTGAACAATATAAAGTCTGTAAAAACATCACCACTAAGAAGAACATGGATAGATAGATAAGCTTTGTTCTAATATTCATCATTAATAGTTCTCCAATAACAAAATTACCAGTTGAACCATTTTTATGTAAACAAAACTGTTACAGAGATTTGTCAACAAACAGTAATTTCAATGTAACAGTGATGTTTACATAACAATAGTTTTGACATGCAAATTCTCATTATTGGAGAGTTATTAATAATGAAAATTTGAAGAAAGTCTATTTTTTCAAGTAAAAACATGACGATAGTTGTTTTACAGACGTTTATGTTATTGTGAAGGCATTGAGTCCCTTTAAATCTAAACTGCAGTAGCATTGAAATAATGTGTCTGTCATTTGTGGAATGAGGTCCCCAGAGGGTGAATTTAGTGATGCTACCCCCCGCAGAGCGTGCTAGCCTCATTAAATTCACCCTCTGGGGACCTCATTCTGCAGATGACAGACACTGTTTTAAGGCTTGGCAGTTGTCTTTTACCCCCATATCCTCCAACTTGAATTTCTGTATATTTTGAGCTCTAGATAATTGGGAATTGAATTGTTAGAAAATTTCCAGGCAATTTCTAGATAAAAAAATCCAATTATGGCTCTCTTCAAATGCCGAGGGACGTGCTTGAGAACACAGAATTTTTATACTTTTATATTTTGGTCGCATATACATTTTTAACTATGCTCATGATACAGAGACCAGTCTATATATTCTGGATAGGACTTGGAACAAGAGACAAAATTGATCCAATTCAGAATTTTATTTTATTTAGCCAAATAAACCACAGCATTGAAACTATTGTGATTAATAAGTATTTATATCCAATCAAAAATATATGTCAAACAGTATTATTCAAACAATTACATGTAAATTAAGTTAATGCAGCTATTGGATTAATACACATGTTCTCGTGAAAACCTTTCAATTTATAGTACTAAAAACTGAAACGATCTGACAATAATTAGAGTACTTTTCGAGATATTGCACTTTTGAATTCAAATCTTTGTTAAATCATTTTAAAGTATGAAGAAGATATCATTGCACGAAAAAAGAAATGGGAAAATCTTTAAAAATACAGATATTGTAATCTGGTGGTCTTATTGGTTGATTTTCTTACAAATGAGAATCTGAGATTACATGTATTACAAATTTGCAGAAATGCCCAAAAAAAATTTAATAAAGATATTTTTTTTGTACATGTTTCGGGGTCAAAATAGACTATCTGGAGTTCTTGATCATTTTCTCATCCTCTGTGGATCCAAGATCCGCAGACAGTACAATTGTGGGGACTAGGTCGAAGGGCATTACAGAGTACTTGTGATACCGATACAGGAGTTAACTATCATATAATGACAGTAAGTAAGTTTGAAAAACTTGAATAGCCTTTTTACACTTATTATTGAAATATTTAATACTACTAATGAATGAAAGGGAATCCATAAGATGTTTCTCTGCCTGTTCAGGAATGAATTTTATCATTATTTTTTTTTCTGAAGCATTAGTTTTATTCACCGAAAATATTATAAAACAAAAAAGATATTAAAATATTTTTGGCTGCTGAATAACTACAGGATTCAGGGCCGGAACCTGCATCATAATTTGCTCGACAATGGCAGCAAGATATCATGTCTGGCAATTTCAAACATTTGTTTTTTCTATATTGTCCAAAGATATCAGCAGGCTATTATAAGTTACGGGACGCTCAGTGGTCGGATATGGTGTCACATGACACCATATCCGACCACTAAGTGTCCAGTAACGTATTTATTATGTCAGTGGACAATCTCCAGCATATTCCTTTAATTAATCGTCACTGTAATTTATTTTAATTTGGTAAGTTAAATGTGTCATCTATGGCCATTAACTTGTGTAACGTCACAGTGACGCGCCATGGGCATTGAACTCAAATATATCGCATGCAGGTATTGATACATGGTACTATGTCTTTAAATTCGCAGAAAATGATTTCCGACAGATATCCCTTTTCTTGGCGCCAAAATACACCAAAAATATCACCGAGGCGACAGAGTTTCTGAAAAACAAGATAGTGGATAAGCACCTAATATGGGTTCATATACCGTTACTATTTATCGACGCTGATTGGCTAATCGCAAGAGCTGACATAATAATATATATTATATTAGACTAATGAGCTGTCCCAACAACTCATCTCGGATACTGCAAAAAAACATATTTGGCATTCAAGTTTCACAACATCGAAAAATGGTGACTGAAGTTACTTGAACACTTACATCTTCTCAATAGCCATATTTATATGGGGGTCGGGATTCATAGTGAGTACCGGGTAGTCATATTTATATGAGAATGGGATTCATAGTTAATTTGCTATCTGTCTTGGTTGGGCTATTTTAAGAAAACGATTGATACTCTCTTCTAGGCGAGACCTCTTGCTGCCATTTTCAAGCAAATTATAATCTAAGTTCCCAACCCTAGGATGAAATGATAAGCCTCTTCACTGCTAAATAATGTTATGATGTTGTCTGCTGGCCATTGACATCTCCATTTTCCAGTGGAAGAGTATAATGGGAATAGCGTGAAAACCCTAAAACTGACGATATTGAAAGGCTATTATCATTCACAATCCTGGAACACCATACATTGTTTTACACTTTGAGATACAATGATTCCATTGCACCAAACTCTTTGAGTTCCAGTTATGAATAATGGCCAACTGCTAGTGTGCTGAATTAGGTTCGTACTCAGTGTGGACGTATAGCACACAGCATGACATTTTACAGCAGCCAAGAGGTAATAACATGCGTGGTGGTGAATTTAAAGAAACAATTGAATCCTGACCATTTCACTCTTTTAAAATGAAAGGGACCCAAGATATTCATGGTGGGTAAATGTTCAATAAATATTACGTAAAGTCTGTAAAAACATCACCACTGAGATGATCATGGATAAATAGATAAACTTTGTTCTTTTTTTCAATCCTTTGAAATTTTTCAATGTTTAATGTCAAGTTTTGATTGAACTTTGGTGTCTTATTGGACAAATTTGACTTTTATTGGTAGTTCCACTGTAATAGTAATGTTTACATAACAATGGTATTGACATGCCTGTTTTTAATAATGAAAATAAGAACAAAGTCAATCTATTATTCACATACTTGTTGAATAAAAAAAAATGATGATAGTTGTTTTACAGAATTTTATGATATTTCGCATCCACTTCGAAGACCTTCAGTCCCATTAAATGGGAAAATCCATTCAGTAATTTTGCGAAAACCCTGTGCCAATGCATTATCTTATATATGCGAGTTTCCCGTAGGGAGTCTCGCATATATAAGAGAATTCATTGGCCTAAGAATATTGACCTTGTCTTGACCTTGTAAGCCAGTGAATTCTCTTATATATCCGAGGCTCCTTATGGGATACACCAACATTTGTTTCTGTTGCACAAGTCATAATTTATATTAATTTTCATATCAATTTTGATGGCTGTGAGATCCATGCATGCATGGCTTATTTTGAAAGAATGTTTTACAGATATTTGTTAAGATTTAAATAAAACTATGAAAAACAAACATAATTGTGTTGTTTCTCACTTCTATCTTCCTTTTAAAAGTCAAAATACAACATTAGAGATACGGACATTCCAACCATTTATCCCTTTACCCAACAGAACGGCCCTGTGCCAATGCATTCTCTTATATATGCGAGTCGACCATATGTCGCTTCGCATATATATAAGAGAATGCATTGGCTTAACACATATTCAAAATGATAAAATTGTCAAAGAATGTAGAAAAATATTATAAATTTTTGTTTTAAATGTAAGAAAAAATTATAAAATTGTTAAAGAATGTAAGAAAAAATGTTTTTTTTTAGGCCAATGCATTCTCTTATATATGCGAGGCGACCTATGGTCGACTCTCATATATAAGAGAATGCATTGGCACAGGGCATAACTGTAACCATCACAATGTGGTCAATGAACCGGTTCCAATGATACCCATATTTGTATGGTGTTATTGAGACAGACCGAAGATATTTTAGGCTGTTGAAGCTTTATTTGGCCGTTTTTGGCCATTTTGTTGGGTAAAGGGTTAATTGCTCAACTGGTCACTCTAACCAGTTTATATGTATCAGGATATACTCAGGCTCGTTAACATTTTTAGTATGGTATTAAGGGTGTAACCCAGATTTTGGCATAAAATTTCACATTAAAGGTACTCAATCTGATCAAACGCTCCTAAATAATTACTATTTCTTTGGCTTCGGGGGTAAAAAATATTTGTGTTTTAGACAAAATTACTGAAGATTGACTTGCGAAATGGCAACCAAATTTGGTAAAAAGTTGATTTGTCACATATATTCTGAACATTATTCTCTGTTCCGAAACGGTAGCAAATTGTGACTCACTTGGTTATTAAACCTACTTAATCAACTAAGTGTTCTATTCTGGTTGTCCCAGTCACAGGTCCCCAGAACAAAAATTTACCCCACCCCCAATAATACTTAATTCTATAGGATTAAGTATTATTGGTGGTGGGGTCAATTTTTGTTCTGGGGACCTGTGGTCCCAGTACCTTATGATGTGTGACAAGTTCATTTTAAGGGATGCAGTATGGATATTGTCGTAAACTTCTTTTGGGATTCTGTCCATGTTTTTGAATGGAAATGGGCAGAACGAAACTGAGAGGGATCATATTATGTGGCTACTCTGGCCCATTAGCATCAACATTGATCAACAGTGTGTATTTCTGTTGACTGTATGGTCATAGGTGAGGTGAGTAGTTACATGTATACAGGGAGTTATCGTATTCATGAATGATGTGAATAGTTATACAATGTGTGACTATATGGTCATGGACGGGGTGTCCATGTTGAGATGTATAGGTATATAAGGAGTAGCTGTATGGTCATGTGTGAGGTGAACATTATACAGGGAGTGGCTGTCTGGTCATTGAAGTGGTGTATGGGTATAACGAGAGTAGCCACATTGTCCACCTGTGCGGTCATAGTGGGATGTACAGGTGTACATTGGGTGGTTGTAATGTCATGGGTGGGTGTATAATGTATACATGTATTGGCTGTATAATATGGTAATGGATGGGGTATATGGATAAATAGGGAGTGGTTGTATGGTCATGGGCAATGTGTATGTGTACATGGAATGACTGCACGGTCATTGTTGTTGAAGTGTATATGCATACCTGGAGTAGTTTGATGGTCATTGGCAGGCTTGTGTATATATAGAGAGTGACCTCATGGCCATGGGTTGGTTGCATATGTTTATATGTTGTGTCTGTATTGTCACTGATGTGTGTACAGGTATACAGTGAGTGGCTGAATGCTCATGGATGGGGTGTATAAGTATACAGTGAGTGGCTGAATGCTCATGGATGGGGTGTATAAGTATACAGTGAGTGGCTGAATGTTCATGGATGGGGTGTATAAGTATACAGTGAGTGGCTGAATGCTCATGGATGGGGTGTATAAGTATACAGTGAGTGGCTGAATGCTCATGGATGGGGTGTATAAGTATACAGTGAGTGGCTGAATGCTCATGGATGGGGTGTATAAGTATACAGTGAGTGGCTGAATGCTCATGGATGGGGTGTATAAGTATACAGTGAGTGGCTGAATGCTCAAGGATGGGGTGTATAAGTATACAGTGAGTGGCTGAATGCTCATGGATGGGGTGTATAAGTATACAGTGAGTGGCTGAATGCTCATGGATGGGGTGTATAAGTATACAGTGAGTGGCTGAATGCTCATGGATGGGGTGTATAAGTATACAGTGAGTGGCTGAATGCTCATGGGTGGGGTGTATAAGTATACAGTGAGTGGCTGAATGCTCATGGATGGGGTGTATAAGTATACAGTGAGCGGCTGAATGCTCATGGGTGGGGTGTATAAGTATACAGTGAGTGGCTGAATGCTCATGGATGGGGTGTATAAGTATACAGTGAGTGGCTGAATGCTCATGGATGGGGTGTATAAGTATACAGTGAGTGGCTGAATGCTCATGGATGGGGTGTATAAGTATACAGTGAGTGGCTGAATGCTCATATGTATAAGTATACAGTGAGCGGCTGAATGCTCATGGATGGGGTGTATAAGTATACAGTGAGCGGCTGAATGCTCATGGGTGGGGTGTATAAGTATACAGTGAGTGGCTGAATGCTCATGGATGGGGTGTATAAGTATACAGTGAGTGGCTGAATGCTCATGGATGGGGTGTATAAGTATACAGTGAGTGGCTGAATGCTCATGGATGGGGTGTATAAGTATACAGTGAGTGGCTGAATGCTCATATGTATAAGTATACAGTGAGCGGCTGAATGCTCATGGATGGGGTGTATAAGTATACAGTGAGCGGCTGAATGCTCATGGGTGGGGTGTATAAGTATACAGTGAGCGGCTGAATGCTCATGGATGGGGTGTATAAGTATACAGTGAGTGGCTGAATGCTCATGGATGGGGTGTATAAGTATACAGTGAGTGGCTGAATGCTCATGGATGGGGTGTATAAGTATACAGTGAGTGGCTGAATGCTCATGGATGGGGTGTATAAGTATACAGTGAGTGGCTGAATGCTCATGGATGGGGTGTATATGTATACAGTGAGTGGCTGAATGCTCATGGATGGGGTGTATAAGTATACAGTGAGTGGCTGAATGCTCATGGATGGGGTGTATAAGTATACAGTGAGTGGCTGAATTGTCATGGTATTGGTATATCTAGAAGGACTGTATATGGCCATTGATGAGGTATATATATACACCTGGAGTGACTCAATGGTCATGGGTGAGGATATGTATATCTTGATTGGCTATATGTCCATGGTGTGGCCAATATGTATATAGGGAGTGACAGTATGTCAAAATTAATGGTTGAGGTGAATTGTAGTCTATTCCTGATCAATTTTCATCGGGGCAATTAAGTGTATGATCAAATTTACAAATAACAGTCATATTCACGCTTAAGTGTAATGCAATACGCTTAAGCATAATGCCATTATGCTTAAGCGTAATTCCATTATGCTTAAGCATAATGCAATTACACTTAAGCGTAATATGTTTTCATAGCCTTACTACCTTACATATAATGGTATCATCTAAGGTAGATATATTATATATTAAAAGTTACTAGCATCAGTAATTGGCTGCATCCATTTCAGCTCCAGGGGACTTTTGAGATATTGAATTTGAATTACGCTTAAGCGTAATGCAATTACGATTAAGCATAATGCCATTACGCCTAAGCGTAATACAATTCCATTACGTTTAAGCTGTAATGCTAAATGCCATACAGCCCTTATAAGCTTAATTATGCTACTATGTTTAAGCATAATAGCATTACACTTAAGCATAATGGAAATCTGAATTAGGCTTGAGCATGATGGCATTATGCTTAAGCTTAATGGAATTACACTTAAGTGTAATGGAATTGCGTAATGCTTAAGCGTAATTGGTTATTAAATGTGCATGAATTTGGCTTCCCATACACTTCAAGATCAAAGATATATAAGCCATTTTATTTTCAAAGGCTGAGACGTTGTATTCAAGGTCATTCTTGACCTATTAATACCAACGCACCCCCTCCCCTTTCATACATTTAAGTTTTAAGCTCTTGTGAAGTCTGTAGATTATCAGTGATTATGTCACAATCTCTACTCTGGCTAATCTATTATATTCATTCCGGTGGAATAGAACTAGTATATCTAAATGATTCAGATGTTTCTTTGACTATGATATATAGGTACATACAGTCATGATCAGTCTTCTTGAGACAGATATTTTGGCTGTATACACTCAAAAGACATGTCCTCGCGTTGTTCTCCTGGAAGTTTCGTTCAATACTTACACGATCCGTTTCCGAATAGCATTTGTATTCTTCTCTGCTTTCTCGGGTACGATATTTTTTGCAGGATTAAACGTGTAATTTCTGCCAAATTCTGATGCGATACCTGAAATAAACATATAAGATGTTAGCTGGTATTATCTGCTCATCGTATAACATTACATCTCGATAAAGATTTCCGTTGACGTTCCCGTAATTTAATGTTTTTGCTTCCAAATTTCGTTACAAAGGGGGCGGTTATTTTAAAATAAGGAATGTTTTTTCATTTTTAAACGGATCTGTGATAGTCATTTGTAAACGGATCTGTGATAGTCATTTTTACCACAAAATTCAAGTTGGAATTTATTTTACGTAAACGTTATTATAAACGGCGTTTGGAAAGTTCATACTCATGCTGTAATATGGATGTTTTTTTTTATAACCTGACTCTCAATACCAATATTTTGTATTGAAGCTGCATGCTATCAACATTGAGTTGATCTGAGTTGAGGTTCATCTCAATGGGCTATTCCGATTTTCTGAATACATTATACCGAGCCAGTGCTTCCACCCATTCAAATACAATTTTTTTTGCAAATCCACTTGAACAGTCACTGGAAATTTGATTTTTCTGGATATTTAGTGACTACTAGTAATATGTAGTATCAGCAGGTATCAGTTGAAATTTTCAACAACTTCAACAGTTAATTAGGACTCATACTGCCCGTACAGAAACTGCACATGTGATTTGGGTAGAAACAGGTTGGAACAGCTTAGAATTATGTTAGTTTCGTATGTTAATCATCCCTGCTACATTAGCAGCATTTTAGATCTAATGTGCAAAATATTTCTAACCTCATTGCTCACATTAGCATAGCTTACCGGTAGTATTCATACTGGGTATAGATTTCTCCCAGTCTGCCCATGGTATGTCCAAAAATCTAAGTTAGTGCAGGTTAGAGATTAGAGATCTAGTTATCCGGCCACCAATGCTTTCTTGACACAAATCCCCCATGTATGGACCATTTAATGACTTTCACATCTGGGTTTTATTCCCAGTTCAGACCACCAATCCTATGCTAAAGGCTTTTTATGGCCCTGATAAGGTCCCCTGGAACCTATTCTGCTCCATTCACTTGGAGTAATTCGTAAGTTAAAGCTGCTTGTTTTCTGTGGGACAGAGTCAGTGCAGGGATTTAACAAGAAGTTGTTCTTGTTTGGTGAATTAAAACCTCGTTGGCTTTTTTCATGGCACGGTAAGTGACTGCATGCATTTAAACATATCGACAGTTAAGAATTTAAGACACGAGAAAATCGTGACTTTTGTCAATTTCCTTTCCAAAATTGAATCTTAAACATTTCATAATGATAGTATTATGGTTTTTACATTGAAATTAAGGGTTAATTAATTATTCAGTTATTCATTCATTTATAATATATAGAATCTTTTGTCAGTTTCCATATCTCAAGGCTCGAGTGCAACAAACTCGCATTCGGTTTATTTAAGTTCTTGGGTAATTAGAAGTCATAATTATTATCAATTTATGTAACTTAATAATATTAAGGTCAATTCCCCTACCCCTCTCCCTATCCTTTCATTTCCATGGTGATGGCTCAGGAAGTGGGAGCGGAAGGTTTGGAGGATCTGTTTTATGCAAATTTATATGTTTTTCTGTTCTGTTATCATTTATATTGTTATAATAAATCAGGTTTATCAATTCCGTATAAGATATTAACTCAGTTGAGAGAATCCTTTGCATGTAAATGCCGTAATGGTGTCAAACTTTCCAATGTAAAACTAATGTGCAGTCTTGCTAACCTGTCCACATGTGCAATTTTCCAACGTAGAACTAATGTGCATTTTTGCAAACCTAAAAGCACATGTGCAATTATGTTAGTTTTTAGGCTCCGCCCATCTCACTTTTGACAGTTAAATTACTACATTAGTTCTACATTAGTTCTCACATTAGAATTTCATGCTAGATCTAATGTAGTTAATTGTTTAATAACAGTTTTTGGTAAGGGAGATACTGATCATGTTTGCAATCAGACTTGTCAGTTAGAAAATTTAACATGCCTTATACTCATATTTATATTCGTCCATTACTATATAATTTTACTCTCAATTTAAACTTTAGGTAGTGTAAAAAAAAGAAGACAAATTTCGCAGTTACATGTATGCGGGTGCAACTGTGTCCAGTCTCTGATAATTGTCCGGGAGCAACAGGGGTGAAGTAAAAATTCTCTGTTAAAGTTTTTTTCTCAATGGATTGTGATTCTGGGTGGTGTGTACATCAATTTCTAGGTGGGTGTGGAGTTCTCACCCTTGACACAGGGGCCTGTAATGCGCTCTGCTGTCCGCCCCCCTTTTGCGCTGCCCATATACGCCAATTCTATATGTACGCGCCTGCTTCACGTTAATGGACACAGGGGCCTGTAATGCGCTCCGCTGTCTGCCCCCCCTTTTGCGCTGCCCATATGTACGCGCCTGCTTCACGTTAATGGTAGTATTACAGGACCTATTATACTACCATTAACGTGATCGAAGCAGGCGCGTACATATAGAAGCAGCGTATATGGGCAGCGTTACAGGCCCCTGCGCCCTTGAGCATTTCCCATAATCCAAGATGGCGTCCAACATGGCTGCCGTAGTATAGAATATGAACTAAGTCAGTTTAATCTGTTTTGTTGGAAACTATATCTCATGAAATGTACTCAAATTTATAAATTATTTGGATGGTATTACATTATACTACTGTTTGTAGTAAAAGTTGGCACTCCATTAGAAAGATGGCTGCCAAAATGGCGACCGGAATGTGAAAAATATGATTTTTTCCCCACTCATATCTCCTATATCAGTTCATATCTCCTATATCAGTTCCTAGTGTTTTGGACTGGTAGGAAATTGTGCCTTGTTTTCTTGTTATTCATATCGTATGATCATTTGCTCAGTACGACATGTTCTCCCTTTCGTCTTAGCCACTTCCAATGTGAAATGAACAGATTTGAAGGAATAAATAAGCGAGTGTGAGTCTTGCCTATAAAATTCAATCTTTGTAGGGCCTGAAACTGTTACTATGGTTTATGATGGCAGTCAAAATGGCAGAAAATGTATAGAAAATTATATATTTTGTCCTTATGCGCTTGCTTGTCATGACTGATAGATGCGTGGAGTTGGCTAATCTGCATTAGATACATTAAAAAGAAACACTTTAAATTGGAAACAATATCAGTCAATATGAACATGGGAAATTACACGCACATACAGTGTGAGATATATATTTTAGAAGACCAGAGACTCCCGCGCTATATTTCATTTATTCAAGATACAATCTTGTATAATTTAGTGCTGTGACCTCAACTATGTAGAGAATGCACACTCAGTGTATGGCGATGTGATTGATGCATACTGATGTAGTTGAGATTAATCCTATGTACATGGCAATGTTGTCATATTGCTCTTGTGGGCAATGAGTTCCAAAAGCTGTACAACATAAAATGTTGTCATACTCCAGTACATCAGGGAGATAATTTGATCACAGCATCATCAAATGAAGATAAATTGGTCTGCTGGTACAATGTAACGGTGTTATCATCACATTCAATTATCAATTACAAACGTTCAGATGACAGTATCGAACATTGCATGAGTTTAGATATCAGCTTATACCAGGTATCGTTGATCATATGAACCTGAATTAACATTTATTTAACACTATAATTTCCATGTGCAATACGATTAGAGGGGAAGTCACGAATCCTAGTTTCACGTGTATCAATCTATATGCCTTGTGAACATAGAACAAGCGCCTGAATACAATGGGACATTTGGGAGACGAAAACTTCCCAATGAAAATAACACACAATGACCTGATCCCAAAGTGAGCATGGCCAAACTATTGGCAACTGGTTAATTATCAGCCTGCTTACTGAAGCATAACACACAGTTGGTTGAATATAGACTGGAAGTGTGCAAATTTGGAATATTCAGTGAAATAGAAATCACACTATGGCGAATACTACAGATCGCTAGCGGTTGAGAAATTCCAAAGTATGCCCAAAACAATTGTTACTTGGAAGCAATATTTGCGGAGAAAATTGGGTCACGGTGGAATAAACTTGAAGATACACAGGAACAGGCTAAGATATATGTTTCTCTGAATCAGTTGTTCACCCATGGCAAATCCCAAATTGGGGTGAGCTAAATCAATTGTGGTCACAACACAGGGCATAATAATTATGACACTGGCACCAAATGACAAGCTCTCCACTCTGGTAGTATATTGCAATACTGAACGATTAGTGGTGATGGAAAACATTTCCAGAATGAGACTTTGGGTTTAGGAGCAAATGCACTTGTATGACTTAATTTTGTTAATTCTAAGTGTATATGCCTATAACAGATTTTGTTCATCTGAATCACTATCCATGAAGTTTTTGAAACATACATGTTCCTGACTGATTGATGGTATTTAATTGTATTATGAGTTTGCGGTAGATAAAACAGACAAATTTTCCAGGAGAAAGCTGGCAACTTTGAAGATTCAACATGGATATACATGTACAGGATTTTGAGGGCCATTGTATATAATGGTATATGCATGGCCTGTCGAAACAAGCATCACAAAAGTTGGACCAAGTCTCCACTATATAGATACCATGGTTTTGCTAAATTATATTTTCCGACCCAGCACTCCACACTTGCTGTAGACGCATTCGTACTGCGTAGATGCGCAAATAACTCTCCCAGAACTCAACAAATTTATGTATTTGATAGGGCGTATAAGACCCAAGTAGACTAGAGCGCAGATTCAAGACAAAAACTCAAACAGTACATCCTTCAAGTGAAGCATGAGTTCAGTCGGTTCTACTTCGAGGGTTGGTGATAGATACTTATGATGGGGTGATCATGTTTGGAGCTATCTCAATGTTTCAATGTTCTGAAAACGCTCAAATGTGAGCAACAATCAGCCACAACAATCAGCCACCTAGCATTATTCGGCAGTATGTACATCTTTCTATGAACTACTTAGCATAATCAAGAATGTTACCAGTAAAAGTTAATTGACTGTTGATTATTTGTTTGGTTGTTTCAGTCGATAGACCATATCACTAATAATACTACATTCCTATAATACCATTCTTGCAGCATGATTATGTTGAACTTTGACCATAATTGTTTTTTTTATTTCCGTAATATTTAAGCTATTCGATGATGATTAAATTCCTGTGCAGAGGCGCGAACTTCATTGTTTCTATGATGAAATGTCAACATTTTCCTCACTGGTTATAACCATAAATGATGCCTTAGCCATATAAGGCTAAATACTGATTTTGGCAGTCAAGTGAGTGTCACAAATCTAACACATTTGATACATTGCCGCCATTTTGACTGTTATGATGGACCATCTCAAATTTTCAAGCTCCAATGAGATTGAATTGTACAGGTAATAATAGCCTGTGCTTGACTCGTTCGTTTCACATTGCAAATTGGCTAGAAACACAAAGTTATACCAAGATAAATTAGTTTAGGGTTTGAAATGGACTGAGACCAAAGAAATAACAAGTGTAATATCTCTGATGCAGATTAATCAAGTTCACACATCAACCACAACATCTAAGTGAATAAGTACGAAACATAGAAGTTTCTATAAATTTGCCGCCATTTTGACTGCTATCATAAACCATAGTAACCATTTCAGACCCTAATGAGATTTCATTTTGTCGGTAATACTTCCACTGGCTTAACTCCTTCAGATCTGTTCATTTCATATTAAAATATGATTAGAAACCGAACGTGAGTTTTCGAAGAAATGTCATACTACGTTCTTTAAAAAACAAATTAAGGATTGGAAGTAACTGAACACAAATGAACAACAAGTTTCACTGCCCAAATAATCGTAGGACACAAATAATAGGAAACCAAACAACAATTTATTGTCAGTTCCAAACAGTAGAACGGATATAGAAGATATGAGTGAAAATGTGTCTATTTTCCAATTCAAGTCACCATTTTGGCAGCCATCTTGCCATTGGAGAATAAATTTTTCCTGCAAAATGTAGTACAATGTAATAGCATCCCAATAATGTATACATTTGTATACATTATATGATATATTGTCTCCAACAAAATGGATTAAACTGAGTTAGTTCATATTTTGTAACACGTCGGCCATGTTGGACGCCATCTTGGATTTAGGAAATGCTCAAGGGTGTGAACTCCACACCCACCCAGAAATTGAAGCACATGCCATCCAGAATCACAATCCGCTGAGAAAAAAACTTTAACAGAGATTTTTTACTTACCCCTAAAATTGGCCCTTAATTTGCTTCTGGACTGGAGGTATGAGAGCTATACATTTCCTTTTACATTTAGTTCACAGCCTTGATAGCAGGGTATGGCCATGCAATTCTTTTAACTGTGGATAGTATATTATTTTTATCTAATGTTTATAATGATATTCAACTAATTAGCATTGAAGACTTATATGAGTCAGCTTGTCCATCAATAACCAGGAAGACCTAGCTGACTCAACACTCTGTGTATGGGTAAAAGACAGCTGTCTATCAATCAAGACTAAGTCCAACAGCAGAACAGAAATGGCGGACATCACTCTTGAGGAGCTGAGAGCGACAGAGAAGATTCTGAGAGAGAGCGGCATGATCTTACGGACACCTCTTCTGAAACACATGCAGCCTGTATATCCATGCTTCAATCAAAATATGGATCTCTATATGAAGCTAGAAAACATGCAAACTACAGGTACAGTAATGCTCTAAATAATCGACTCCTTAACCACAGCATAATTATGGGTAACTTTTCAGGATTTAGTCGGAAATATATGGCTTGTTGCCATTCATCGGAAAGCTCTCGGGGAGTTGATTACTTAGAGCATTACTGTAAATCAATATCACAGCCATTAGCCATTATAATTATAAGCAGTAAATAAATGAAAATAAATAAATATAAAGTATATGTCCTTACTACTGCTTTATATATTTATTTATAATCAGGGTTCGCGCTGCCAATTCAGAAAATTGCTGTAAAAAACTGAAATTTGCACCAAAAAAAATCATGATTTGCTACAAAAAAATATTGGTAAAAAAAAAAAGTGGCAACAGAAAATATAAAGTGGCTAAAAAGATAATGCAATTGTCAACTGTGTTGTGACATTGATCAGTACATCTCAGTATTAACCGTTTCATGACAGGAGCTGCACTGGTGCAGCATTAATTATTATGTGTCAGACTGTCAGTGCATTCTCTTGTATATGTGAGTCTCCCATAGGGAGCCTCGCATATATAAGAGAATGCACTGACTTACAAGGTCAAGGTAAATATTGTTAGGCCAATGTAACTCTCTATGGGAGACTTGCCTATATAAGAGAATACACTGGTACAGGGTTATCACAAAATTTCAGGAAACAAAGGGTTAAGGTGATAAATATAAAAGTCAGTTAAAAATGTTCCTTTTCTCTGAATCATACAATAGACAGGAGCCAATCACATACAGATTCAATGACTTGTTTGAAAAGAAAAAAAAATCACTTTTATACTTGGGCTATGTATATTCTGGTTAGCTTTGTGTTTGTGTTCAATATTAATAATGTACTCTTTTGTTTTAAACAATATTTATTTGACCAAAATTTATATGAGGAATTAAAGGGAGGAAGAGAATTTGGCAAGAAGCGTTAAATATTTTTAAACACTTACACAGAGCCATCTCCTCAGAACAGAACATAATTATGTATGCAATGGTAAGTAAGAAGTGGAAGACAAAATTGACCGAGCATGATGGTAAGATAAATGAGATGATGAAATGGAAAACTTTGTAGACTCAGATGGAAGAAATAAGACAACACATGTGCATTTCTATATTTCCAATGTTCACTTCTCTTATGCATACCATCACGATTAATAAATTTTGTTATTTTGTGTATAATTTATATACTCATTTCTACTTCTTAACCCGTTCATGACTGCAGCTGTGCTTGTACAGCATTAAAGATCATGTGCCAGTGCATTATCTTCTATATCTGAGTCTCCCATCTGGAGAATGCACTGGATTACAAGGTTGAGGTAAATAATGTTAGGCCAATGTATTCTCGTATATATGTGAGGTTTCCTATGGGAGACTCACATTATGGAAGCCTCGCATTCAAAATGCAATGGCACATGGTTTTCGCAAAATTTCAGGAAGTTAACTCCGGGTTAACTCAAGATATCTACTATAAATGCACAACAACAGTCTTAGTAGCCTCTGAGTTAGCAATAGCAGTGATCAGTTTATGTTGATTTCTCTTACATGAAGGCTCATTCAAACTCCGAGGAATGATTAACCAGTTCAGATATCTCCCAGATGAAGTCAGAAATGGAACCAGACTGCCAGTTACCATGTCTGCTGGAAACTATGGAAAAGCATATGGATACCTACTCAACAAATTGGGGATCAAAGGAATTTGTGTGATGCCAACTCATGCTCCAAAGAACCGGATCAAACTCATTGAGGTAAAATTTTAATCCTTTTATATCTTGCCAAAATGTGGTTAGCTCAGTCTGGGACTAGAGATTTTCTGTTCAACTATCGTTCAAGGATATGATGATGATATGATGATGATATGATGATGATATGATATGATGATATGATATGATATGATGCACAAAGTGTAAACCCTTGACGAGAGCCTGCACACATGGCCAGGCAAATTTGCTGACCACTGGTCTATTAACCCTTTACCCAACAGAAGGGCCATGTGCCAATGCATTCTCTTATATATGCGAGTCGACCATAGGTCGCCTCGCATATATAAGAGAATGCATTGGCTTAACACATTAAAAATTATAAAATTGTTAAAGAATGTAAGAAAAAATGGTAAAAAGTGTTAAAAAAAGATTTTTTTTAGGCCAATGCATTCTCTTATATATGCGAGGCGACCTATGGTCGACTCGCATATATAAAAGAATGCATTGGCACAGGGCATAACTGTAACTATCACAATGTGGTCAAGGAGCCGGTTCCAATGATATCCATATTTGTATGGTTCTATTGAGACAGACCGAAGATATTTTAGGCTGTTGAAGCTTTATTTGGCCGGTTTTGGCCGGTTTGTTGGGTAAAGGGTTAACCCTTTCATGACTGGAGCCTCCTGAAATTTTGCGAAAAACCCTGTGCCAATGCATTCTTTTATATATGCGAGTCTCCCATAGGGAGCCTCGCATATATAAGAGAATACATTGGCCTAACAATGATTACCTTGACCTTGTAAGCCAATACATTCTCTTATATATGCGAGGCTCCCTATGGGAGACTCGCATATATAATAGCATGCACTGGCACAGTATCTTTAATGCTGCCCCAGCGCAGCTCCCGTCATGAAGATTTTGAGTACTATCCACTGCACTTTTATAAAACTATGGCTCCATATGATTTACTATACCCACATGATGATAATTTTTAATCTTCTTAGGATTATGGCATGGAGACCATGATAGTTCCGACTGGCGACTTACAGGAAAATGTTGACAAACTTGTGGATGAGCGCAACTGTCTGTTTGTACACTCATTTGATGATATCAACCTGTTGCTAGGAACAGCCAGGTTTGTACAATAGTTTCCTCTTTAAATCTGATTTCTTATCTTTCATGTACATCAGTCTTAATTTGTCGAACTAAAATATTTATTATACGCTGACCAATGGATTACAGAAAAAATATTGCAATTAGATAAATATCGTTATCACCATGGGGGGGGGGGGGGGGGGGGCCCAAAGACATACTTATCTTAGTGACCCTGAACCCACAGGGCCGACCATGGTTCAGCCCGGTGTGAGAAAATTTTGAAATTTTGTGTGAAAAGTTGCATCAAGACATTATGTTTTAACTGTAACCTTAAAGCAAGAAGTTCAGGACATGGGCCAGTGTGTTCATGGCACTTTCCTATATGCTACTTAACTTTACTTTTATTATTATATATCATGATTAATCTATTTTGTATTAAGATTTGATATACTTATCGGGAAATCCATGGATTAATATGGGGAATATAATTCTCTGTGGTGGGCAGTGAAGCAAGACGGCGTAAGTCGACAGAGATGAGCTGTTGGTTCTGGTGCATCAATTGAAGAATATTTATTGTTGTAAATGGTGAATTTCTTTGTTCATGCATATAATATATAGAAAATCTAGTGTTTTTGAGTGGACATAAAAAATGATCTCATTTGTAACAGAGACAAATGCAAGCCTTATTTATACATGTACTATATTTATCTGCTGGTAATATGTTGTATAGAGTGGCTTTGAAATTGGTGTTTATGAGGATGAGTTACATATTCATAAGATTAAATGGCATTGATGAAATGATGGCCGTATTATATTTGTAATTTTGTATTCAAAAAATTTATTGAAACATTTTTGCACCCTATATTTTATCTCAAGTATTTGAATCTCCTATATTTTGGTAATTGTCCTGAATGATTCAGTTCACCATACATAGGTTTATATTCTATTCCACTGAAATGGTTAAAGTTTCATGATTCTCTGTTTATTCAGTGCAGGTTTTGAAATCTTGGAAGATTTGCCAGACCCTGACGTGGTCATTGTTCCATGTGGTGGTGGAAGCTTGGTCGCTGGAATCGCTGCAGCCATCAAGCTGTCAGGGAAAACAGATTGTAGGATATATGCTGTCGAGCCTCAACAATGTATGCCTCATGAACATAACCAATTAAAACCCTTTAACCCTTTCTGTACTAAATATTCAAGTAAACTTTCCCTAAGGGAATGTTCAGATAATAAGTTCACCAAACAACTAAAAACCATTTGTTGAGCTTATTGGTAGCAGTACACGATTTTGAGGTTTGTATGGGTCTAAAAACAGGAAAATAAATATCTGTGGGGACATAACTGACAGTGTAGCCTGTGTTAAATATGGAATTACTGGTTTGATGGTTTAATTATTTTACAAAGCTGTGACAGTTAACAATAAGTAAGAAATTTGGATGTGTAATATGATTTTTGTATTCAGCGCCGGCCAACTTTGTATTTGGTTATAAGAAAATAGCCCGATTACTCTCCCCTGAATTTTATCTTCCGCCCTTGTAAGACAATTTTATGAAATAGCTACGATAACTTTTTTTTATATTTCAAATAATTCTCAGTTCTATCATAGCTATAGAAGAAGATTGTTTACTGATTCGCTCTGTCATGGTATGATTTTGGGTTGAAAATGGTAAATTTTAATTTTAAAATGGTTAAAATCAGATGTTTTGTTTGTGCAAATCAAGGGGCATAAATCAGGGATTAATTGTGCGAACAAGTCAAAGTACAGATATTTGTTTATGCCAATCACTGCTCTATGAAATGAAAAAATGATTCATGAGGCCTATGTTAAAGATAATGCCTCACCATAGATTTGAAGTACACTAGCTACCCCTCCCAAGTTGCTTCAAGTTGCTGAAAATTGTATATTGCTACCTACTATATGAATATATCTCACCCATAAATAGAAATTCTTCTTCACTTCTATTATCTTTTCAACTGTCTGTCGTCTGCTTATATTTCCCAAACACCCCTCCAAAATGAATAGCAGATCATTCCAATATGTACTTTCATAACCGAATGGGAGAATTCATTTAGTAAAGGAAGGGTTAATAATTGGATTTTCGTTGAAGAGTACTTTCTTGACTCCCATTGATTATTTGTATGGATGATCAGCCTTTAATATGAAATTACCTAATCATCCATACAGATAAATTCTCAAAAAAGTTAGGCTACCTGTAGGTTGTCTGCTATCAGTATCTGAACATCGCTAAAAATTAAGAACGAACCATTGTAGTGTATTCTGTTGAACAGAATCAGAGAGTTCATTCAGCAATGAAAGGTGGATTCTATCTACCGTAATGTTCATTGTGACATTCGTTTATCTTGAAATTTTTGTTTTAAAAGCATAACACAAAAATATCTGTCGTGAGCACAGCTTGTCATTGTTGATCTGCAAACTGGGTGTAACATCCGTGTATGTTACTATCTCTATGCAGACGATGGCATATTGGAAGGTAGTTGATTATATTTTCCCCGAGAGTTTTTCTTTTGTGTTAGGCCACAATACAGCGATTAGGCTAATATTGATGTCAGAAAGATTAATCTTGCAAAGATCGTTGAATTTGAAATGCTTTGATTCAAAACACTTTCAACAATCAAGAGACATTTTTTTCCAGCATGTACAATGTATGACAGCTTCAAATCCGGTAAGCCAATGGGAATGGCCGGTCAATCAATAGCAGCCGGACTGACTCCTCCCTACACAGGTAAGACAGGTCAACCGGACTGACTCCTCCCCACACAGGTAAGACAGGTCAATCTGTTTGTAGCATATCATAAATATCATATCATAGTTATGTCACACATAGAGTCCTGCAAATATTTCATTTCCATTTGAACTGAATATCGAACCAAATACACATTAATAATTGCGAATCGAATATTGAATCGAACATAATCAAATATCAGACAAGGACAGACAGTCCATAACTAAGGGTCGGTTTTATCATGAAAACAAGTCAAATAACCACACCAGTTGTCGGAAATGTAGTGACTGGTTGTGATTTTAAAACATACCTGAATAAAATATTGGCTATACCTCAATCAAATATAGCCTTAATTAGTGACCCAAACGATGATAGATCAATATAAGCTTTCAGATATAGCGTTCTCCTAACTTCACAATGATAAATCATCCATGAGTGGAGTGTTTGTGCGTTCATTATTGCCAGACTGAATGTACATGCAAATTATGTTTTTGTATTTCTAGTTTGTTCATAGTCCGTTTGATGCCTGGAATTTCTCCGACTTGTATTAAGATATTCGGTAACAATCATTTCTCATCTGAATTTGGCGACACTTATTTGAGATACTGACGATGATTGATAGAACAAATTCCTAGCATGTACATTTGGGATAATACATTTTTAGACCAAAATTGTCGAACCGAATCCGAATTGAAATTTGGGATAGAATAAAATTTTGTATTGAACATAGAATACTTGCAGTACCCTAGTCACATTGAATAACATTTTAAAATTAAATTTTATGCATGAAAGTAGTAGCTTAGTTTCTCTTATTTTCAATTTTGCGATTATTATTGCATCCATATCATGTGAAGGACTGATGGAATGTTGTGTGAATGTCATCTTCATGTTAGTGATGCAGACTGGACCGGTCCAGTCCGCGTTCCAGGGGTGGACCATGATCAAGTCCGGATCGGGTGCCGATTTGGACCGGTTTACTCTCCCGGTCTGGTACTTTCCGGTCCGGTCCACTATTTTACGTTGAGCCAACTATATATCGCAAATTTATTATTTGTCCCAACATACAATTAACAACGATGTATTAATGATGGGTTCAAGTTTAATAGTCAGATATAAATTTTAATGCCACGAAACAAGGTATATATATAGATGTTACTATTGATCCCATGCTGCACAAGTCAACGATTCTGCTGAATGTGGCAATGTGGGCGGCCCATGCTTTGAAGTCGCCGACTTGTGTGTCTGTGCGCAAAGATCTTATTCAGAATGAAGGTTTTGAAAGAAGTATATTCAAGAATATTTTTTAAATATGTGAACTTGTGAAGCAAAATTATCAGCTTTGTTAAAGCTACTCAATCCGATCAGACGGTCCCCATGCATATCATCAAGATACAACAACAAAAACAACAACATTTCTTCAAAATACGCTTTAGTTATCAGAATCGATTTATTGCAACGAAATAATGCTAACCATGTGCGCTGTCAACTATGGTATAAAATTTCCCAAAACTTGTTATTTATCAACATTTTGTTCAGCAAAATATGGCCGTATTACAGTGTATAACTAAAGTATCACGAAATTTGACCATTTGATTTTAGAGTTATCCATCTTCATCTGCAATTTTGTCTGAGACCTTCCGTTTGACCACATGTTTCTGGGCCACATATTATTACACATCTCGAGAAATAAAAAACTTCAAAAGTGGATATCTGATCACTCTGAGCTTTGATGGGTGCGTTCCTCCACTTGAATCAAATCTTTTACCCCCGAAGCCAAAGAAATAGTAATTTAGGAGTGTCTGGTTGGATTGAGTACCTTTAATTTGCTGGGTAACAACTGGGGCAATTAACAGATAAGTGGACTGGACCGCTTTGGACCAGTCCAAGCATGGTCCAATGTATTCTCTTAAATATGCGAGGCTCCCTATGGGAGAGGGATACTTGCATATATAAGAGAATACATTGCACAGGGTTTTCGCAATATTTCACGAAACTCCAGTCAAGGAAGGGTGAACAATCCCTTCTTTAATGTTTGAAGAACAAACAGTTATTTGAGAGGGCCAAAACATAAATTGGGGTAGGTACCTTTTGAAGCCAGTAGGTCGGGTGGATGCAAACAAACTATATTTTTGTTATGGGCTTACCTGAATGAAGAATTATAGTAGTATTGTTGTTCCAGGAAAAGCACCATATGAGGTCTGCAGGAAGTATGTGGAAGACGTGATTCTGGTCAGCGATGAGGAAATCGTACAGTGTGTCAAGTTACTGTACAGTCGAGGACTGACTATCGAGCCATCCGGAGCGGCTTCGATGACAGCTCTCATGTTCAATAAAGTGCCAAATGTGGAAGGCAAGAAAATTGTGGCAGTGATTTCTGGTGGAAACTGCTCACCAGAAGAAATGCTGAGCATTTTTAATAGGACATAATTATGAAGTACATAGAAAATACTACTGAAGATGTCAAGGCACCCAAGGCCTTTTAAAGTGGGTTCATGTGAAATAGAATATATTTTTAAAAAGTCTGTAAAACAACTATCATCAACAAGTATGTGTAAAAATAGATTGACATTTCTCAGTTTAAGTACTAATAACTCACCAATAACGATCAATTTCGCATACCAAACCATTGTTATGTAAATATTACTGTTACAATAGAAACACTGATAAAAGTCCAATATGTACGGTATGTTGACAAATCAATGTAACAGTTTTGATTATATATAGAGAATCTCACGTTTCTATTTTATACGGAATTTATCAACCGAGTTCACTAAATTCGTTTTGAGCCGAGGTTTACCGAGGCTAAAATAGAATTTAGTGGACGAGGTTGATAAATTACGTTTAAAATAGAACGAGTTTGAGATACCTTTTATCACATGATCAAATAAACATGAAGCAACGCGAAGTATTCATCGAAAACAACAATCATAAACTTCAGCAATCGCAAGTCATTTAAATAATGGTGTGACGTCATCGCACGCACTAATATTACACGTGTGTCTTACCAATAATTATGAAGCTGGTTTTGTGGGTTAATTATGTGATAAAAATGGTTGCAGCATGTACAATTTCATTATTGGAGAACTATCAATAATGGATATAAGAACACAAGTTTATCTTTTTCTCCATGTTCTTCTTAGTAGTGACATTTTTACAGACTTTTATCATTTTTGAACATTTACACACCATGAGTGCCTTGGGTCCCTTTAAAGTGGCAGCCTTGGTATGACTGTCCCAACAATATATACTTATAATTTTTGACAAATTGAAGAGATTGATAAGGGGCCAGACAATTTTAGACAGTGCAAGACAATCATTTTTATTGTTTTTAAACTAAATTTTAAAGATTTACATTGTTACAATATTCGTTGTTTTTATTATAAATTTTTCTGCTTTAAGAATACTTCCAAAAATTAACACTATACGGTGATACCATGATCTCAATTATATAGTCTTAAATATATTTTATGTAACTACAGGGAATAAAGAAGGTGAAACTGATGCAATAAATTTTAACTATTACTTTGGCCCCTCAAAAAAGATTACTTGTTTATCATAGGTTTTTTTTCCAGGGTAGGGGCATTTGTTTTTTGTTTTGGGATCCGATAAGGTAAGTTATCGGGAAAAATGTAATATATAACTCTCTTCTTTTCAACAGGCAGACCTCTCCCTCTGCAAGCTGTGCATATCGGGTGAGATCGTTTATCCAATGGTTCCAGGTCGTCTTCTGTTCCACAATGTATACATATTCTATCATTACCCGCACAAAACCAAGGAAATTCTATCTTGTCTTGGCAAGATAGATTTCCCTTAATATAGATGGGTGGATAGGCAGTATCATCATTGAAGAGATCACTCAGGACCGCACCGCACGAGTAGGAGACTGGTATGCTCTGGGAGTGTTGTCCCGTAAAAGGGCTTAAGAACCTTCGGCCCATCGGTGATTTGTATAATCACAAATCCCATCATCTATACCGCGTAACAGACAAATACTTTAATTTTATAAAATGCACGGCTTGAAACTATACACAGAAACACGTGTTTCCGGTGACCGGTAGGTGTACGCGTTTCCGGTAGGTGTGATAAATCGGCGTACCGTGTACCGATGTTTATACTTTGCGTAATGTGACTTCCTGGGTATAGAGTAGTCGTTCTTTGACCTATTTGAGCTCCGCGTAAAGCATATATTGGTGTTCTGGAGATAATATAAAAAACAAAAAATAATACGCACGGGAGGAATTTTAGGGGCGGGCGCCTATGATAAACAAGTAATCTTTTTTGAGGGGCCTTATAACTTTTTATCTTGGTCTCCAGAACCGATATATATATGTGAGTGTCAATACAAACCCATTAAGACACTCATGTTATTCTGTGTATTCACCAT
The DNA here is from genome assembly GCA_032622095.1 of Siphonodentalium dalli. Lineage (NCBI taxonomy): Eukaryota > Metazoa > Mollusca > Scaphopoda > Gadilida > Siphonodentaliidae > Siphonodentalium > Siphonodentalium dalli. The sequence goes on from CP136061.1 coordinate 69,582,326, forward strand.
ATGAGGAATGGACTAATATTGAATGCTCTTTTATAATCCACACCGAGAAAAATGAAAGTGTCAACGACACTGAAGCTCAACTTGAAGAGGGGCTAATGTAAAATTTTATAGTTACTGAAGCGATAAGGAATGCGGAATGTTGGTGTGTCTATGTATTCTAGAGGTCACCCCGACGATCCAAAATAATGTTTGGTGACAATCGAATAAGTGATGTGGTCTGTTGGGGGTGCCAACAGGATTTAGTCATACAGAGTAAAATCCAAGATGCCACTGCAGCCATGTTTTTTTTAACATAATTCGGAAAAAATGGTAAGCTCCCATCTATAGGTCAACCCGAGGATCCATGTGAAGTTTGGTGACAATCGGATGAGGGATGTGACCTGTTGGGTGTGCCAAAGGATTTAATCATACAAAGAGTAAAATCCAAGATGGCCACCAGCAGCCATATTTTTAAACATAATTCAGACAAAATGGTAGGCTCCCATCTAGATGTCACCCCAAGGTTCCATATGAAGTTTGGTGGTGATCAGATGAGGGATGTGGCCTGTAGAATGTGCCAAAGGATTTAGTCATGCAAAGAGTAAAATCCAAGATTGAAAATTGAAATAATTTCAAATTCGATAGCGGCCATCTAGAGGTGATTCTAAACATGCCTGTAAATTTCAAAACATTTTGCCAATAATTGTTTTCGGGAAAAAATTGATGACTCCCATAGAGGTCACCCCGAAGATCCATATGAAGTTTGTTGACGATTGGATGAGAGATGTGACCTGTAGGGTGTGCTAATGGAAATTGTTGACGCATGTCGGATGACAATAACATAACAATAATAGCTCAAACTTGACTTCATCAAGTTGATCTAAAAATGGACCCTTTTGAGGTGTCAAATTCTATGACTTCATGCCCCCTCAAACTATTTTGATCACTGGAAGGTGACAACCTAGATAAATTACTAGGTTTTATCAAAGGGCGAAGTATCATGAGTCCCCTTAATTCACCTTACATATATCTACTTGGGGAAATAAAATGTACAAAATAATATTTTCATAACTGTTTATTGAATAGTCAACATTTCAATCATCTTAGGTAAAAAGCTCATCATACAAATGATTTACATACTGAATGGTGTCCATGGTTACTGTATATGGTAGTCTCCATGACTGTTGCAAAATATATTCAATGGGTCCAAGAATATTATTATAGTCATTCAAAGGTCCAGACATTTTATGGTTAAAGATGCATAATCCGAATTAATGCTCCTAAATTACTATTTTTTGGTTTTGGGGGTAAAACGATATTAGATTCTATTCGAGGAACCCTCCCATCAAAGCTCAGAGTTATCAGATATCAATTTTTAAAATCTATTATTTTTCACCACCTGGAATATTTGGTGGCGTAACAAATATTCGATGAGCCGACCGACATACTCTCGATACCAATTTGCTTTGAACAAAATGTTGATATATAACACGTTTTGGAAAATTTTATACTAGAGTTCACAGTGGTTAGTCTTATTTTTGGCAATTAATCAATTCTTAGAACAAAAGCGTCTTTTGAACAAATATTGTTACGGGGACCATCAAATCGGATTGTGTACCTTTAAGTACATGTATCATCACAACAATGTTTTTAATTTCTCAATTTTTGCATACGATTGATGTCTGCAAGTTTAGAGAACTTGAATAAAGTCTATACTTAAATGATTCACTGTCATACTGAATCTATCAATGTAACAAAAAAGACGGACTAAATAAGCAACAGTTTTCACATTGAAATGGGAGGACACAGGTATGTATAAATATTGAAAACATAACAATTTAAAATGATGTACAAACAAGCCTGCAGATAGTGTGTTTGTAATTTGCAGAATAATCAATCTGCTTAGGCTTCATCTTCTAGGAAGTATCCATAGTTTAAAATTAACATGGTGTTTTGTTACTTTTTTCCTTCTGTTCAGTTTCTATATCCCTTAATTTGCAGAAGATAAAAATTTAATGCATAATCAAGGTGACTACTGTGTGAACATCACAAATTTCAACTGGGGAACTTCAATCTGATCCTAGGTCTCCCATAGCAGTTGAGGACTAAGCAGAATGGGGTTTCCAGAGGGTGAATTTGGTAACGCTAGCCTGCTTAGCGGGATAGCTTCACTAAATTCACCCTCTGAGGACCTCATTCTGCAAATGACAGACACACTATTTGCAGGCTTGTGTATATACAAACAACATGTTCATTAAAATATAACTCACCGGTACAAAAAAGTCAACATGGAACTTCATTCAGCATGCAGATAAATATTTTTCAAAGAAACATTTTGTAAAGCCCCACATATTAACTGAACAAGTATTTTAAATATCATGAGTGAAGAAAAGGCAAGATAAGAACTATTTGGATATATGGCTCTGGTGTTCCAAATAAACGTGCAGTCCCAAATGTACAGTGCAGGTGGAAATCCTAAAAAACTTTAACCCTTCCATGACTGGAGCTTCCTGAAATTTTGCATAGATTAAGAGAATACATTGGCCTAACAATATTATCTTAACCTTGTAAGCCAGTGCATTCTCATAAATATGCGTATCTCCCATAGGGAGACTTGCATATATAAGAGAATGATATGTCACAGTATCTTTAATGCGGCACCAGCGCAGCTCCTATCATGAAAGAGTTAACTAACATGTAGGGAAGTGCACTATTATAAATGTTGATATTTGTAATTATGGGCTAGAGAAATTGCTCGCAATGTGCATAAAAACTGGCATTTCCAGAGGGGCATATCTGTGATATAGTTATTGTTATACTTGCTCCGGTGTCCCTCTTCGGCACAGTTGTCAAAATATTTAAAAAAATGCCATCTTAGAAGAAAAATCCAGCGCTCAATTCAGGGTAGAATGAAATTGAACCCGATTTACTCTAACCCAACTTGCACCAATGCAATTATTTGCGGTGAAATATTTCAAAACTTCTTCTGATAATCTGATTCTACCAAGTACTAATATTACATGCAAATAAAATAAATGTGCAGACCCAAATTAGCAACATACAGGGTTGAAATTTATATACGTACATGTACATTTATTTGGAACACTAGAGGCTATATATAGAACATCAGGGCTTTGTTCAGGAAACAAAACGGTCATAAAATATTCAAAATAGTAAGCCTTTCCACACTCCCCATGACACCTCTCATGGTACTGAAGTGATTTCCCCTTTCTATACTAAATGGAATCTCCCAATCAGTTATAAAAGTATATATTGGAATGGCCTATTCTTCATCTGGAGGGGTATACAGGACAAATTTGTTTTCGATTCGAGAACGTCAAATTACACTTCAAATATCAACATACTATAACATTGATATCTGCGGCAGCAAAATTCACCCAATGGTAGCTGAACTATAATCTAAATACATTCATCATAACTCCTGCTAATTGCTTCACACGAATGGCATTCGCATAGTGTACAGACTATAGATATAGTACAGATATACCAGTACAGTGACAAAGAAACCTATGAAAGAGACTAGCAACCCCCCCCCCCATAAGTACTTGCAACTGCATGAAAACATAGGTAGTTACATGTATTTATACAGCTAATAGCTACAGTTAGCATCCAAAATATTATCTTGGTGGCATCCAGCGTAGGCAGAACATGGCATAACATACCCTGAATCCGGCGTCTGACAAAATGGGGAGGGGGGGGGGGAAGTCTCATGAACACTGTTGCATGAAATTCATTTGGAAACAGAACCACATAGTTGTCTCATTAGCAGAGATAGTCTACTACCACACTCATGTATAGATAATTATAAGTCTGTTCATCAAGTCTGAAAATAGGATGTCTGTCATTTGCAGAATGCAGTCCCCAGAGGGTGAATTTAGCGATGCTACCCCGCATAGTGGGCTAGCATCACAAAATTCACCCTCTGGAAACCTCATTCCACTTAGGCCTCATCTTCTGGGAAGTATCTATAGTCTCAATTTAACAATGTTTTTAGTTACTGTTTCCCTTCTGTTCAGTTTCTATATCCCCTAACTTGCAGAAGATAAAATGTATAATCGAGGTGACAAATGGGTGAACATCACCAACTTCAACTGGGAAACTTCAATCTGATCCAAGGTCACCCAAGCAGAATGAGGTTCCCAGAGGGTAAATTTGGTAACGCTAGCCCACCCTGTGGGATAGCATCACTAAATTCACCTTCTGGGGACCTCATTCTGCAAATGTCAGACACACTATTTCCAGGCTTGCTGTTCATGCTAGAAGAGTGCTGGTGATGTTTTCCTATCTAAATCCGGCAAATATTGAAGTGTTTTATCTATTATATATTTTGGAAGATCTGTGTCTGTCTGTCTGTCTGTCTGTGTGTTCGCGATGAACTCGAAAACGGCCCACCCGATTTCGATGAAACTTGGTATGTGGGGGTATTTTCGGCCGGGGACGAACATAGGCATATTAATTTGTCCGTGCGACGTCACCTTGACCTTGAAATTGGGTCATTTCAAGGTCAAACGCCCGAATATCACGGGATTTCGATGAAACTTGGTATGTGGGGGTACTTTCTTATGGCGAGTCTCATAAGCATATTCATTTGCCCGTGCGACGTGACCTTGACCTTGAAATCGGATCATTTCATGGTCAAACGCCCGAATATCACGGATTTCGATGAAACTTGGTATGTGGGGGTACTTTCTTATGGCGAGTCTCATAAGCATATTCATTTGCTCGTGCGACGTGACCTTGAAATCGGGTAACTTCAAGGTCAAATCGCCAATTTTGATGGGATTTCGACGAAATTTGATACGTGGGGTTAGTTTTGTCCACTGATTGTTTTGGACGGGTCCAATCGTGCCCCCTGACCAGACCTTGACCTTCAAAATGATCAATTCAAGGTCAAATTGGGTAAAACCGGATGGATTTCGACGGGCACGTTTGTCGGGTACTTTTGTCCGGGCAGTGTTTTTGGACTGGTCAAATCGTGACCCCACTTGACCTTGACCTTCAAAATGGACAATTCAAGGTCAAAGCCCGGACGAAGTCGGGTCACCTTCTAGTACTTATATATATACAGTAATGCCCTAATTAATCGACTCCCTAACCACAGCAGAATTATGGGTAACTTTTCAGGATTTAGTCGGAAATATGGCTTGTTGCCATTCATCGGAAAGCTCTCGGCAACAAGCCATATTTCCGACTAAATCCTGAAAAGTTACCCATAATTCTGCTGTGGTTAGGGAGTCGATTAATTAGGGCATTACTGTATATATATATAATGTTTTATACAAACACAAGAATACATATTTTTTATGAAAGCCGATTACATGTGGGTAGTGGGACAATCACATCATTGTGATGCTCATGTATATATGTAAACACTATAAGTTGACTTCCTCAACATCTGCATTTTTAGCACTAAATCAGCAAGGACTTGAATAGCAATTAATAGTAGTAAAAAAGGTCTAAACCACCTTCAGATGAGAGCTACAAGCAAAAAGAATTCCACCGCTGAAGCGTGGTTTAACCCTTTCATGACGGGAGCTGCGCTGATGCAGCATTAAAGATCATGTGCCAGTGCATTCTCTTATATATGCGAGTCTCCCATAGGGAGCCTTGCATATACAAGAGAATGCACTGGCTTACAAGGTTGGGGTAAATATTGTTAGGCCAATGTATTCTCTTATATATGTGAGGCTCCCTGTGAGAGACTCGCATATATAATTGAATGCATTGGCACATAGTTATAAAATGTTTTAGGAAGCTCCAGTCATGGAAGAGTTATTCTTATGGTGTCAAATCAGTTGAGGCATCTTTAAAATAAAACAATGGGAATCACCAAAATTCCCTATTTAGGGGTTAGGGAAAGGGCCACTCGGTCCTTCCGAGAATCCCAGGGTTAGTCCCCCAAACACTATCTCTCACTTGCTATCAAACATACAGGCAAGGGATCAAAGGGGGGGGGGGGGGGGCACTTCTACCTCCCTTATAAGTTATAAAACATCAACAATGAAAACATAACATAACAACCATCATGACAAACATATATGCTACCTGTTCTGAAATATACATTGAAATACACATAATAAACTGTACTTTAACCTCTTCACTGCTAATGATGCTATGACGCCGAATGTGGGGCGATGACATTTTGGCCATTTTCCAATGGAAAAATGTTAACAGGAATGTCAGGAAACCCATAAAACTCACTCAGTTAAAAGGCTCTTATCATTCACTATTGTGGAACATCATACACTTTTGAAACTTTGAGATACAGTTGTTCCGATGCACTGATCTCCAGTTATGAATAATGGCCGGCTGCTGGTGTGCTGAAGTAGGTCTGTACTCAGTACGGATGTATAGCACACAGCGTGACATTTTACGACTGTACTCAGTACTGACGTATTGCAGCCAAGAGGTTAAAGAACCATGGCGGTTTTAAAGAACAATTATGTTAGCCCATTCCATACCCTAATCTTGATAGATCGGTGAGCTAATATGCTTTTTTCAGTTACTGATTCAAAATTTTTATGAAGAATTTTATCTTAGAATTTCAGCAAAAAAATTTAAATAAACAATAACAGTGAAATGCATGTGTTTAATGGCTAAACAGTAATTAATGCATATTGCATAGCAACTGATGACTGATAAAATGACAATCTATCTTGGGAAAGCAATAGTTGCATTTATAATCAGGTTGGGCGCAGGCTACAAACGAGGTAAATAGTCCATCTACTTGGGTTTGCTGGAAATTTTTTATTGTATCAGAGTATGAAACCAAAAGTAATACATAAAATATTTTCAAATTAACTGATCTATATGCTTTGATTATTTGCTTTTACAATTTTAACTTAACCTCTTAGATTTAAATGTTGACTTGACCTATTTCATTTAAATGTTGTCTTGACCTCTTACATTTACAGGTCAATTTGACTCAGGCTGCCCTCCTTTCCTCTGACTACTCTCCCTTTAAACTGCCATACATTCTGAAAACAAAGTGAAAACAATACATGGATAGAAGTTCATAGAATGACAAGTGTGGGCCTAATTGAATGGGTTGATGTTATCACATACATTTGTTATGGTGCAATCAGGGGCACCGGAAGAGGGGGGCAGAGGGGGCAGCTGACCCCCCTGCCCTTGACCAATGGGGTCGAGCGGGGGCAGGACTTGCCATTTTTCTGGAGACAGAAAATGCTTTTTGTGTGTTTAATCTCGTGTTTTTATAGCAAAATGTGACTTTTTTGGTCCAAATACCACCAATTTCACAAGGAATAATAATTTTTTTTCAATTTTATCACAAAACGGCCATAAAAACCGACAAATACCATTAAAATAGGGATTTTTGCCATAATGAATTTATGGTTATTTTCCCGAGTTTGCGGAGAAAATGCCCTTTTTTGCTGAAAAGTGCCCTTTTTGTAGGCTCTGCCCCCCCCTGCCCTTGGATGCTTCCGGCGCCCCTGGGTACAATGAAAAAAAACTAATATTTCAAGTTGTACTTAACACTTTCATGACGGGAGCTGCGCTGGTGTAGTATTAAAAACCCTGTGCCAGTGCATTCTTTTATATGCGAGTCTCCCATAGGGAACCTTGCATATATAATGCACTGGCTTTCAAGGTGAAGGTAAATATTGTTATGCCAATGTATTCTCTAAATATATGTGAGGCTCCCTATGGGAGACTCGCATACATAAGAGAATCCATTGGCACAGGGTTTTCGCAAAATTTCAGGAAGCTCCAGTCATGGAAGGGTTAAGACAGGGAACAAGTGTGATATAGAGATTGCCACATTCAATGTCCTATTGATGAATGACTCATTAGCTTCTTATCTATCCAAGTGCATCATTTTTCAATGATTCACCTACATGCGGGTTACCTGGTTTGTTCTTGGTTAAATTATTCAGTCACACAGGACAAAATGGTTAACCCAAGCATCACATATAATTGGGCATGGCGAATTTTTGTAGTCAGCAATATCTCCTTGCAATTTCTCCTTGTATTCCACAATACTACCAACAATTGGCACCTTTTCGATTTTAATCCAATAATTGATGTAGAAATATGGATACTGTGCAAAAAATTTCAGGCGTCCTGTCGGTTCGTTCGTTTACAGGTTACTCTAATAGTCTGGTCAATAAACTCAAATTTTATGGTCAACCTAGAATAAATTTGTAGTAAGTTGGTTTATATATCGTTTTGAAGAGGAAGATATCCTCTATAACATATCCAAAATCGGCTAAAATCCGCTTTGAGCATTTTTAGTAATTCAAGATGGCGTCCAACATGGCTGCCATTTTCCGTTAAGTCAGTTTGTTGCAATTTGATGCAATTATAGAGATAATATCTTGTCATATGTGTACATATGTATACATATTTGTAAAGCGAAGACATAATGCCACCTTTTTATGTCAAAATTGGAACTCACCGCCCAAGATGGTAACCAAAATGGCGACCGGAAGTGGAAAATGTTACATTTTTTACTGATATCTTTAAGATACGTTTCTGCTGTTTGGAACTGGTTGAGAACTGTGACTTTATTTTGTATTTAGCATGTTAACTGGCCATTGGGGAAATAAAATATGCCATCCCCACCCCTTCCGATCATTCAAAAAATTGAGTTTACAGAACACGGTATAACATTTCACAAAAAAATCACCATTGGGATTGTAGTCATATTTCATTCAGAAATTGGAGGGACTGTGCAATGTAAGTGGTGCATTCTATTTCTTATGGATATTACGACTCAATGGTATCAAAATTGTCACTTTTGCTCAAAATGGCTGCCAAAATATGAAAAATGGTAAATATTACACCAGTGTGCCGTGCAACCGCTTATAAGTTGTGGTTGATGAATAAATGTTACTATTCTGTCTTATATACATTGAACACTAACATTTCTGATGCACCGTGATTAATTTTTACTATTTTAACCAGTGAAATTACCAGAATCATGGGATTTTTTTTATCACAAACTTTGCATCAAAATCAGCAAAAAAAAATCACTTTTCAGGTTTGCACGAATTTTTCAAGTAAAATGGAACTATCTTTGGTATCAAATGTGCTTTTTATTTTGGTCTATCTTAAATGTGTGACACTGAGGTGTTTTAGACAAAATTACTCAAGATGGCTTGCAAAATGGCAACCATATTTGGTAAAAAGTTGATTTGTCACATTTATTCAGAACATTATTATAAGCTGTTCCGAAAATGTTGCAAATTGTGACTCACTTGGTTATTAAACATGCTACTTAATCAACTGACAACTAAATGCTATATTCTGCTTGTCCCAGTACATTATGAGGCATGACAAATCATTTTAAGGGATGCAGTATGAATTTTTGCCGAAAACTTCTTTTGGGATTCTGTCTATGTTTTTGAACGGAAATGGGCAGAATGTTGGAACGGAACTGAGAGGGATCATATTATGTGGCTACTCTGGCCCATTAGCATCAAAATTTATTAACTTATAAACTATTGTCATTAAAACCGTTTCCTTCTTATTGCATACCAAACGCAATTAAGGTGGAGACACTCTGATATGATCTCTCTATCGGTTAACATATCCTTGAGTTATAGCGATAGGAAATCGATAGTCACCCAAAGGTACACCAGTGCAGCTCACACATGACCATGCAGTCACTCCATGTATAACATGTACCATCGTGTATACCTATTCGCCTCACCATTGGTAATACAGTCACTCCATGTATATGTACATATTTGTCACATGCATGGCCATATAGGCACTCAAGATATACATATACACCCAACGATGACAATAGAGTCATTCCCAGTATATATTTGCGCCACATTCGTGATCATACATCACTTCTTGTATACATATTTGCCTCACCAGGGGTCATACAGTCACTCCCTGTATATATATTTGCCTCACCAGGGGTCATAAAGTCACTCCCTGTATATATATTTGCGACAACCATGGCCATATAGCCATTCAAGATATACATACACCCAACCCAAAACCATTGAGTCACTGCCAGTATATATAGTATACATATAAACCTCACCAATGGCGTTACAGTCCTTCTAGATATACCAATGTCGCGCACACGGCCATTCATACACTCCAAATGTGCATATAGACCACACCATAACAATTCAGCCTCTCGTTGTATACTCATAAACCACACTCATGATCATACAGTCACTCCTTGTATACCAATTCACCTCACCATTAATTGTGCCACACTGGCACTCCCTATATACATATTGGCCACATCATGGTCTTATAGCCACTCAAGATATATAAGGGCTCGCGTCTTGCAGGTAATGAGTCGAAACTTAACATGACATTAATTTTGCTTAGTATTGCACATAGTCAGAGATCTGAAACTGATGATGATATTATCCAAACATTTTGGAATCTTTCCAAAAATGTCCAAACTCTACTTTTGGCATAAAATAAAATCTTGTTTTTGTGGGTACGTTCTAAAACTATTTTCAAAATTCCATTAAACCGCTCCAGGACCCAACTTCCACCTCAACATTCATGTCATTAGAACGGGGATCAATTTGTCTGCGAGAAATTGGGACCCTGGTCATCATATATTTAGCCTAGAATATTCTGTAATATGCCTAACAGACATCCTCCCCTTTCTTTTGACATCCATACATTTATGTACCACCTTCATTGTGTGGGGAAATTATATGACGGGTAGGATGTATATCATTATTTATTTCACTATACTTATGTTGACAAAAGGAAAGGCCTTATGGTCCGTCAGTCAGTGCTCCATTCTGACTTGTTATTGTCATTCCGGAGGACTAGGTGTGATTTTCGTTGATGCGGACAGATGTGTCACCTTGTCAGACACCAACTTAAATGTATTTGTTAGCATATACTTACCTGTATTGGTTGGCTGTCTGTATTGGTTAACCCATGAACATAGTCACTCCAGGTATATACCTCATCAATTACCATACAGTCCTTCTAGATATACATATACCCCGCAGACACGGCCATTCATACACTTCAGACTTGCAAATATAGATCAACCATGACAATTCAGCCACTCGTTATATTCGTACACACCCCATCCATGAGCATTTAGCTATTCACTGTATACCGGTACACACACCAATGACAATTCAGCCACAGCAGATAAACATACATCCCACCCATGACCATGATGTCACTATATATATACACAAGCCTGTCAATTTCCATCAAACTGTACTCCAGGTTGCATTTACACTTCAACAACATTGACCCTGCAGTCATTCCATGTACACATATACACATTGCCAATAACCATACAACCACTCCATATTTATCTATACACCCCATCCATTACCATACAGCCATCGCGTGTATACATATACACCCACCCATGACAATACAGCCACCCAATGTACACCTGTACATCCCAGTCACTCCCTGTATACATGTTCACATCACACATGACCATACGCTACTCCTTATATGCCTATACAACTCAACGTGGACACCCCATACATGACCATATAATCACATTGTATAACTATTCATATCATTCGTGAATACAACAACAGTATACATACTCACCTCATCTATATCCATACACTCAACAGACATACACACTGTATTAAGTTGATCAATGTTGATTATAATGGGCCAGAGTAGCAACATACTAAGATCCCTCTCAGTTCCGTTCCAACGTTCTGCCACTTCAGTTAAAAAAAACATGGACAGAATCCCGAAAGAAGTTTTCGGCAAAATCCATACTGCGTCCCTTAAATTAACTTTTCATGCCTCTTAATGTACTGGGACAACCAGAATAGAACATTTAGTTGACTAAGTATCATGTTTAATAACCAAGTGAGTCACAATCTGCTACCTTTCCTGGACAGCAGTGAATAATGTTCGGAATATATGGTACAAATCAACATTTTACCAAATTTGGTTGCCATTTTGCAAGCCATCTTCAGCAATATTGTCTAAATACCTCATTGTGGCACAGTTAGCACGTATCAAAACAATAAACACAGTTGATACCAAAGATAGTTCCATTTTACTTTTAAAAAATGGTTCAAACCTGAATAGTGAATTTTTGCCGATTTTGATGTCAAGTTTGTGACATAAAAATTTGATTAATTCTGGTGATTTCAGTGGTTAAAATAGTAACAATTAACTAATATGCATCATAAATATTAGTATCCAATATTTACAATTTTTCATATATTGGTTGCCATTTTGGCAGCCATTTTGAGCCAAAGTGACAATTTTGGTAAATTTGAGTTGGAATATCCATAAAAAAATAGAAAGCATCATTTCCATTGCGCAGTTCTTCCAATTTCTTGATGAAATATGACTAGAATCCCAATGGTGATATTTTGTGATATGTTATACCGCATTCTGTGAAATCGAATTTTTGAGTGATCGGAAGGGGTTGGGACCCCATGAATGGCATATTTCATTGCTTCAAAGGTCATTTTTTACATGCTAAATACAAAATAAAGTCACAATTCTCCACCAGTTCCAAAAAGCAGAAACTTATCTCAAAAATACTAGTAAAACATGTAAAAACAATTCACTTCCGGTCGCCATTTTGGCTGCCATCTTGGACGAGGAATTCCAATTTTGGCACAGAAAGGTGGTGTTATGTCTTAGCTTCACAAATATATATACATGTGTATATATATGACAATATTTTCTCACTATAATTGCATCAAACTAACTTAACGGAAATGGCAGCCATCTTGGACGCCATCTTGAATTACAAAAAATGCTCAAAGTGGATTTTAGCCAATTTTGGATATTTATAGAGGATATATTCTTCTTCAAAATGGTATACAAACCAACTTAGTTCAAATTTCTTCTAGGTCAAACCTTTTATAGACCAGACTATAAATAAAAGTCATGCAAACAATGGATGGATTAATGTTACCAACAAGTCTGCAAATAGTATGTCTGTCATTGCAGAATGAGGTCCCCCAGAGTGTGTATTTAATGAAGCTATCCTGCAAGGCTGGCTAGCATCATCAAATTCACCCTCTGGGAACCTCATTCTGCTTAGGCTCAACTACTATGTAAGACCTAGGATCAGATTGAAGTTCCCCAGTTGAAGTTGGTGATGTTCACCAAGATTATGAATGTTATATTCTGCAAATTAGGGGATATAGAAACTTCCCAGAAAGGAAAAAGTAACTAAAACAATGTTAATTTGAGACTACAGATACTTCCCAGAAGATGAGGCCTAAGCATAATGAGGTCCCCAGAGGGTGAATTTAGTGATGCTAGCCCATAGTGCGGGGTAGCACCACTAAATTAACCCTCTGGGGACCTCATTCTGCAAATGAGAGACACACTATTTGCAGGTCTGTTAGTCACATTAACCCATCAATTGTTTACAATGACATGTAAACGAACGAATCGATATCACCAAATTCACCCTCTGGGGATATCATTCTGCTCATGCCTCATCTTCTGGGAAGTATCTACAGTCTCAAATTAGCATTGTATTTAGTTAATTTTTCCCTTCTGGGAAGTTCCTATATCCCCTAATTTGCAGAAGTTAAAATGCATAATCGAGGTGAATATTTGCAGGCTTGCTGTTGAGCTATTTGAAGCAAAGAAATAACATTTTCAATAGAAAATACATATTCCCTAATAAGATACTTACACACTGAACTACATGGTATATTCATCTTTATTCACAAGAAAGGATTCTATGAGATCCGTTTAAAATTTATTATTTTGGTACGAAATAGCTTAAGTACCTTTTGAATCATTATTATTATGACGTAGCAGGTCAAAGGTCATTTGTCCACTCGTTATGTATATAAGCAAGTGGACCCACAGTAATCGACCTCTTTTTATCCTCTTACAAGATTCGAGGGGTGTGACCGAGCAGCGGGGAGGGAAAATCCCAATTTGGGAGGGACATGGGAGTTCAGTGTGTAAGTATCTTATTAGGGAATATGTATTTTCTATTGAAAATGTTATATTCCCGTCAAAGATACGTTACACACTGAACTACATGGTAGAATCAACTCATAGGAGGAGGCTGCGAGGAATGAGATACTATTGTATTTTAGTTGAGAATAATTCTTTTGAACCTGCTGAGTTTTTTAGCAACAAATGGATCAAAAGGAACTGATTTGCAGATTTGATTGATGCTACCAGGTAGAGTGGAGAAAGTGGGAGAATAAGCCCAATGGCTGAAACTCTGCACCTCCCCCCTTTGGTTCTGAAGTCAGACAAACCGGTAATTGTGAAATCTCATATGCAGGTACATGCATGTGCCACCTCCTCCCTGGAGTAAGCGGGTTATATGCAGAAAGCATAGGTCACCCAGCTCCATGGTATGTGACTGAACGAACCAAGCTATCCCGACGTTTCGACACCAGAGGAAGGAAATCTATTGTTACCTGAATGGTCAATCTGGATGTAAGACGAGGAAGTAGCAACTGTAAATACGATTAGAAACATACCACCAACTCATGTATGGTGAAGAAAACCCAGAGTTAAATAGCCACTGCATCATGCTTGTAAGGTCTGCGACCGACTGTCAGTAAATGTGCAACCCCAAATCGACAAACTGATCAAGGCGCAAAATGAGTATTTTCTGACTGACCGTCAAATGACAGTATCTTACTTCAGTTAATAAATACACCAGACAGAGACCATATTCCTTCGGTCAATGCCCCTGATCGGAATTTACTTTAAGGCTGGAAACCCCAGGTAACTAAGTCGATCAAGAGCGTTAAATGACTTGGAAAGTCCCAAATGTTTTCTGGTATCGAAACAATCGAGAAGAAAAAGTTCGGAGAGTCCCGAGTTGTAAACTACTTCCACAGCCTGTCAATCCAATAGTGTATGCAGTTACATGTACACATGATTGAAAGGAATACTTTGCAGTCTGCATGTAACTTATGAGAAAATGTGTAGAAGGAGGAGACCCATCGTGATGGAACTACTCCAAACAATCTGAAAGAAAGAACAGGCCATGGATAATTAAGGTCTAAAAACAACCAGAATGTCGATAACAAGAAGATTGTATCTTCTGGTTATTCACTGATTGTTCTTAACAGACGAAGGGCCCGGGTCCATGAGCTGTGTGTAGCTCACCTCATCCACCAAGGCGAAAGTACACAGCAATGCCCAAAGCAACCGACCACCCAACCACAGCAGAACCACGGGCAACCCTCCAGGACCCAACCGGAAACACGGCCCGCCGCCACCCATCGGAAAGCTCTCGTCGAGAGCCCCCCGATGAACAGCAACAAGCCACACCACCGACCAAATCCCGAAAAACCACCCACAACTCCGCCGCGGCCAAGCGGCCAAACACCCCGAGCACCACTGTACACCCATTCGACATGTGGTCAAGGAGGTACGCCAGTAATGTGAACAGAAGGGCACATTTTACTGAAGACCAATCACATGTGTGTATGGTCGGACGGTTGTCTGCCGCTCATACAGCGAGGACCCGGACCCTAGTTCCTCCCCGTGGGCAGAGACTCCGTCGCCAACAATGATTGCCTCATGTGCGCCGTTAGACGAATAGCTCGTCTGTTGTGTCAAAAAAGGAGCACTGAGTACAGTAACGCCCAACTCAATCAAGCAGGGCATCAATGAGTTTTGTTGGCATGACGCAGGGCTCAAAGTTCTGAAATGCACAGGTTCCCATGGAACAGGTTATTACCCACCGTACCCGCCACACCAGAAGACTGTGTGAGTTCAATTGTCTATCGTAACCCGATAAGCGAACCCAAACTGGAAAGCGATAATATTGAGCGAGAATAGATCTAATCCATTATCCTGGTACTACAGGGAAAGCTCATTGGGATTGTCCTAAGGCTGTAGAGTCAAAGATGATGAATGTTCTACGCAAAGAGAAATATGATTCCCAACTTGGATCGCAGAAAAACCCAGCCCAACACCGCAGAAGGCCCGAGTGATGCTCGCAAAAATCTTAGAAGGAATCCAAGGCTTGGTGTTATGCCCCATGGTACCGTAGTAAGGGTGAAAGATGATCTGTGTACATTTACCACTAGAAGAATCGAACGGTCACCCATAAACAAAGGACAATGCTAATCAGTGACAGGTGGAAAGGTAGTAAGTTTGAGCCCAGGTAAAACCGCATGAAAAAACAAATTGAGTGTCTGTTAAAAGTCTCTGCCCCGGCCGATGACTGCGCTATGTTCACTGTTATAGACAGCACCCGAGATTACCCGGCATTAGACGGCGCGCTGTCTGGTGGCCCAGTGCTCGGTCCCCCCTCGAACCCCCCAGGACCCATATCCGAGGAGAGAAACTGCGTCTGCAACCCCTCGATGCCTTGCAATTAACTTAGTTCTTTGTGACAGACAAGAAAAAGCAGCAAGAGCTCTTCGAAATCCAAAGTGAGAATCAGGATTCGCGTTGGATGGCAAGTAGCCCTGTTAATTAGAAATGTAATCGAAATGTGGAATCGTCAGATCCAAGCAATGGATTTTGTTATCTTTAGAGTAAAAAACTGAATAAACAGGACTGTGTAAGCCTTGGAAGAGACATCGAGGAGTGATTAATGAGCAGACTGATTCCCCCCTAGCCGGAGCCAGCTTAAACCCTGACAGGAAGCAGAATCATACAGTGTAGCCAGTAGGGCAGCGGCGACCTACATGTACTAGGTCACGAGACGAATCCAAAAACCTGACCAACAGAACGACACCACACTAGTGTTTCTAAATGCACACAATCTGCATTGAACGACATGTTGAATGGGCAGAGCAGTCAAATATACATAGAATGAACCAAAACTTTTAGATGACACGAACCCAAGATCTGAGATATTACTCGATTCGTGTATCACCCCCCAAGACAGTGACTATGAAACGCTACCGCCCCAGTGGCTACACTGGTACAACTTGCCTCCCGCCAAATAGCAAGCATTTGAAGGTCATGCAGATTCCCGGGAAATGGTCTTTACAGCAATTCCACCCGAGGGTAGACGCCAGGGAGCAACTTACTTGGAAATTTTGATTATCAAATAAATAGCCTCACATGGACATGATGAGATAGTATTTTGTTCTCAATCTCAAAGTTGCCATAAAATTCATACCAAATTGCATGGCTATTATCCAAGTTTGGATGGCAAATTGTGATGCGATACCAGTTAAGTTGCTCCCTAGGGGGCTGACAGATTTTGTACATCGCACATGCTTGTGAAAGGGATGTGGGAGGACGAAATCTGAGGTAGGAACCAGCAGGAGCGGGCGAGCATGGTCGGATCCGTGAACACTGGAACCCACCCTCGGAACAGTATGGCGTCTGGCTACAGTGAATTCAATGGTGAAGTATGCGGCTGGGCCACCTCAAGGTCCGCATGGAACGAGGAATTGGATTAGCCTGAACCTGCTTGACAATGGGGTTACTGAAACCGAGGCCACACGAGGAAGAAAATAGCCTGTGATATGACCAGTTACATGTATAAGGATCAGGAAAGGGACCCAAAAATTTACCATGAAAGTAGGTGACTGATGCGTCACATTATTATTTGTGAAATTATGTCATATTGATCTGACAAAAAAGTTATTTTGTTGGCAAACAATCTCAATGTATTGTAAATTATTTCATAGTGAACTATGTGCCAAGCAAAACCACACAAGTGAGTTAATTCATAGATAAACGAAAAGGGACCCAAACCTGATCCCTAATTTTGCTACATATGTCAACATGAAACAGATTTGTGAGTGACAATTTCAGAATTTCAACGTAAACAAAACGAATGTTGTCACGTGCCAATTTCAACATAAACAAAGTTATAAACCAATGTTGTCTCACTGGTTGAATGTTCTAATACTTACATTCTAACACCACAAGAAACAGAGATAACATAACAACTGTGCTGTATAGGCATTGTCCCAGAAAGTTCAACACGTGAACCGCTGCATATAAACAGACGAAGTGCAATTCCGAAATTAATTCCGAATTCTAAACCACGTGTTCCGAAACCGGAAGTTGGGAAATTACCCCAATTTTCAACAGAACAATATAGTTTTTGTATTTTATTTGCGTTAAAACAAATAAAACAGGGAAATTGAATGAAATTGTCACTCTGATATTAATTTAATAATTATTGTGTCGTTTCCAAAATTGAACCGATGTCACAACAATTTAAAAAATGTGGAACGGAATTGTTAAATGAAGCCGACAATAATATGTGGTTTCATTTCTCATAGCGTTAGTTTTTACTTCCCTTCGAATCTTGTCACAAGAGAAAAAGAGGCCGATTACTGTGGGTCCACTTGCTTATATACATAACGAGTGGACAAATGACCTTTGACCTGCTACGTCATAATAATAATGATTCAAAAGGTACTTAAGCTATTTCGTACCAAAATAATAAATTTTAAACGGATCTCATAGAATCCTTTCTTGTGAATAAAGATGAATATACCATGTAGTTCAGTGTGTAACGTATCTTTGACGGGAATATTTTGATCAGGCCTGAAAATATGGTGCTGGACATTTGCAGAATGAGGTCCCCAGAGGGTGAATTTAGTGAAGCTACCCTGGACAGTGATGTGACTCGGTGGATCATTCAGTATAGATAGGGATTCTTTTTATAACGTGTCTGGTTTAGAGATGTTTTACTGTATATTGCGGTCATGGTTAATTACGGTGTGTATTTCATGTATCTTGATAAAAATTGCATCATTTCTGATCACCTCTTTTGCTTAATAATAGTCACCTTGTATTGAATGTTCTCAACTCCATGCTTTTTCATGGCAACTTCAGTGACTTCTTTAGCTAAATTCTCATGTTCCGTTCCATCAACATCAATGTACTCACAATCGGAAGCAGCATAGTGACTTGAAATGGACTGAAGTGAAAACGACTGACTTCAGCAACAGTAGTAATCAGAACACTAAAGCTTATACAGTAATGCCCTAAGTAATCGACCCTTTAACCACCGCAGAATTATGGGTAACTTTTCAGGATTTAGTCGGAAATATGGTTTGTTGCCATTCATCGGAAAGCTCTCACTGAGAGCTTTCCGATGAATGGCAACAAGCCATATTTACGACTAAATCCTGAATAGTTACCCATAATTCTGCTGTGGTTAAGCGGTCGATTACTTAGGGCATTACTGTAGTTATTTCAAACCCCTACTTCCAAAAGAGCAATAATTATTTCTAAGAGACATAAAGATCATGCATGATAATGGATATACAAAAATGTAATCTATCTCTATAAAAGCCAAGTGTTTGTGTGTATGTAACTCTGTCATGATTGTGGTGCGTTTAAAAATATATCTATCACCTGTATGTACGATTGTGGCACATCTCAGAATAAGACCAATCGGTACAAGATGACCTGAGATATAGCACGCTTTTTAAGGGTCATAAAAGTTAAAAGGTTTTACTGTGATTGGCAGATGTAATAGTGTGGTGTGATAAATATAGAGATACGTCACTTGGATTGATAGCAATTCATGTGCGATTGTTGAAAACCTGTAAAGTTTTGAGGGGCAATCCCCTAGTTCTAAATTATTGACTTTCATGCATTTGTGCCATATATAAAAGCATTATATTTTCATTAATACATGTATAAATGTATAAAATGCATAATTTTGAGAGAAAATAATCCAGGATGGGGACAATGCAGAAATCATAAATGATGCACTCAATTCTCGTGCAGCATCGTCTATAAGTACCTAGTCAGATAGCTATCTCGTGCAGCACTGTCTGTAAGTACAGAAGGATATCAATCCTGGAATCAACTCAAATGTTGGTGCAGACAAAATGACAGGCACAAACTGGTTTTGGTCTGTGACCGTCTGTCAAGTTAATTCTCAGGAGTATATCTAGTCCATATACTCCACCCGTCTGTATTTGAGAGACATGAGTTCACACTTTACAAGATGGTTGTGGTAAGATAAATTCCAGAAATTTGATAGCCTGTCATGTGTAGACCCCGAAGCCACGACAAATAGTTTTCGCGACTGGCTCAACCAATTTCGTCGCTGGTTAGCTAGCTAAGCCGGCTCGGTCGCGACATTCGTGGCTGACGAAATATGGCGGCTCAGTCGGCTGAGACGTTATCAATCAGCGTATTTTCGTTTACGAAATTTTCCTAATCCCCGGTTATAAACCCCGTTTGTTTTAGCGTTTGTGGTGAACCCATAGAATCCCAGACCACACGTGCTCTTTTTGGTGTTGGGCTTTTCCAATATGGCAAAAATACACGAAGGACTGGCATTGATGTACTATGTAGTTTCCCATGTAATCGGTATAAGTTACATTGGCAGTTTTGTCGACTTCAGACTGCTATATCATCACTGACATCTGGCGATATATGCATACATCATTGAATGATGAATCCGATAGTAGGCCCTAATGGTATAATATTTCAAACTATTTTCTATTCTCTTCTGCAGGTTATGTGCATATATTGACAAATTCCAGCAATGTCTGAGACTGAGTCGTGTCGAAATAAACAATTTATACTTTAACCCTTTCAATACTGAACGGATTCTCCCATTCATTTACATGAAAGCATTCATTGGAATAGTCTATTTCACGTTGAGAGGCCCGGGTGTTCTGATACTAAAACAACCATGCCATAACAGTCCTTGCGAATATATATACCAATATGGGCAATGTGGTTTATAGTTCTTTGCGATTCACAGTGAAGTTGTGCTTGACACATAAGCCCATGCACGCGGCTCAGCCATTTGACAATTCCGGCGGCGGAGATTTTTTCATGTGGCTGGCGCAGAGATAATATGGCTGGCGGCGGCTTGTGGCTAATATGGCTGGCGGCGGCGGCGTGCGATGGCGGCTTCGGGCTCTAGTCATGTGCAACATGACATTTCAGGTATCTATATATTGTATTTATATGCTTAAAAATGAAGTTAATTTGGTTCATACCACTTTCTCACTGATAAACTAGTATATATACAGTATATTTCTATGAATGTGCCAAATACAACTGTCATATTTTATAATAAGCCCCAGTAATTGGTAAACACAAATCTAATATATATTTTGGGACTTCTGTTTGTTTGTCTGTTAGCTATGGCCGGGAAAACGGCTGGACCGATTGAGCTCAAACGTCCAATCTAAGGTTAAAAAGCCACGGGCAGTGTTTACTGCCGTTTTGGAGAAGCTCCGAGCACCCCTTCTCCAGTCTCAGTCACCAAAATGACCGTCCTTGGTACTGTGGGGTTAATCGCATTGATAGTTAAAGAGCGTTCGTATCCGCAGTGTTGTTGATAAAGAGCGTATGCGTGTAGTGTGATTCTTATGTCTGGGGCCAGACGTGAGTGTGTCTGTATCCAAACATGAGCGTGTTGTGTGATTCTTATGTCTGTCTTCGTACTTAGGGGTTCCAAGGAACGGGGGAGATTTTCATCCGGTAAGTTTTTCCGCCCGAGGTGATCTTCCCCTTGAAACGGGTATGCAGTGATCGCGTTTGGCTAACGAAAACGACCTTCTCATCTATTATATATTTTGGTAGATCTGTCTGTGTATCTGTCTGTGTGTGTGTTCGCGATGAACTCGAAAACGGCCGATCCGATTTTGATGAAACTTGGTATGTGGGGGTATTTTCGGCCAGGAAGTGGCATAGGCCTATTAATTTTCAGATCCGAGGTCAACTTTTCACGTGCCGAGCTCAAATCTGTTTTTACGCTGTGTTACGGGACTTTCATTTGAGTTCGGTGCTTACAAATCGATTCGAAACAGCGCGAATAATAAAATGCCAGTCATAATAATGACACTGTGAGAATCTTTCGTGTTTCCTCTTTCCAACGATATATAATGCGTATGTATCTGTTTTAGTTATCTGCCTCAATTATCAAGAAGAAGTGGTACTATCTTCCATCAGGATAAAAACAATGCGTAACTTCTATGACGTCGTTAGAGGTCATAACGTTAGATCACGTTAACGCTTAACCGGCCGATGCATTTGACTGTTTCAGACGTCTTGGCGATATCTCGGGCACCGATGGTAATTTATCTTTACGTTGAAACTTGATAATTAATGAGCGTGTGTATATGAGGCGCGTTTATATACTTGAGTGGAAATCAAATCGGGTTGAACTGACGAAATTTGATGCATAGGGTATCTCGGTATCCGCTGGGCCGATTTCCCGGTATCCGCTGGGCCAATTTCCACCATTTTTGGGGTGTTGGTGTTTGACCCCACCTGACCTTGACCTTCAAAATGGTCAATTCAAGGTCAAAGCCCGGACGAAGTCGGGTCACCTTCTAGTATATATATATATCTAATATATATTTTGGGACTTCTGTTTGTTTGTTTGTTTGTTAGCTATGGCCGGGAAAACTGCCGGACGGATTTCGATGAAATTTGTCCGGGGAGTGTTTTGGACGGGTCAAATCGTGACCCCGACCTGACCTTGGCCTTCAAAATGGTCAATTTAAGGTCAAATCGGGTAAAACTGATGGATTTCGCTAGGTGTACTTTTGTCCGGGGAGTGTTTTGGACGGGTCAATCGTGACTCCGACCTGACCTTGACCTTCAAAATGGTCAATTCAAGGTCAAAGCCCGGACGAAGTCGGGTCACCTGCTAGTAAAAATATAATTTTTGATATCTTTTTACTTAACCACATGATGCGTACTACAGTAATGCCCTAAATAATCGACTCATTAACCACAGCAGAATTATGGGTAAATTTTCAGGATTTAGTCGGAAATATGGCTTGTTGCCATTCATCGGAAAGCTCTCTGTGGTTAAGGAGTTGATTATTTAGGGCATTACTGTATTTGAAAGTTGTACCATTTCAAGCAATTTGTTTATTTGAAGGAAGAAATGAATTGAGCAAATTATCTTGTCATTTTGAAAGCAAAATGAAAATACGTCACATGCATTCGTTATAATTCGCAACTGCACTGCCCAGCTAGCATTTTACATGGTAGACAAACATTTGTCATTTGGGCATTTTCAGCTGGTCATTGACCGTGACCGGATGCTTTACTGATATACCTTTCGGAATCCTTCTGTTTTGTTCATGCCTGATCCATGAATAAGCAAAGGATGGAAGAATACTGTATCCCCAGCAAACATCTCCAAATGGACTCGTTCATCATTCTGACTTGGATCAAACTCCTTTATCCCATGGTACATCTTATTAACTCCGCCCTGAAAAATAAACATGTTTCTTTACTGAATGGATTCTTTCATTTATTTAAAAAAGTATATATTGAAATGGTCTATTATTCATCTGGAGGGGTTGTTCAGAAAATATGAGAAGACGACAGGCAGAAGAATTGATAATACAATTATGGCTGTAGGAGTATGCTGAAGTATTCAGTGATGCAATGAGTAAAATCCATTGATGGCTGCCATCAGCCATGTTTTTGACCGAAACTAATAAGAATTTGATAGCTCCCATCTAGAAGTTATCATGAACATGGCAGTAAATTTTCAAAACATTTCTCCAATAAATGTTGAATGCATGGTGTGCCAAATGATTCAAATTTGAAATTCTAGATGGCCACTAGCATTCGTGTTTTGTTACAAAATTTGGAAACATTTGATTGCTCTCATCTAATGGTCACCCAAAGATCCATATGAAGTTTAGTGATGATCGAATGAGAGAACATCCCAGGAAACATCCTAATTTCTCTTTGCAAACTCCCGAAAATGTAGAGTTTGCTGGCAGTAAGGTTTTCAATAATTAGCAACATACCTCCCATTCTGGGTATCCATGTTCAAGCAAGCGACGCTTGTGACTCCCTGGTATAACGACGAGGCATCCATTCGTCCTGTGAACATGCTGCATGGCTGTCCATGAACACACTATCTTTTCAGCAGGTCGGAATGGGAAGTAGTGTAAATCCTGGTGCATTGGATGTCTTGACGACTTAGATCCTGAAAACAAAGCAAGCTAGTTAGGGTGTATGAAAGCAGTAGAGATGGGTAGAGTCATCAAAATTACCTTCGGAAAAAGGAAATGTTGTAGAACAAGACATGACTGTTGAGACAATCACCAGATTATAAAGACTAAGAAGTCTGGGACTTTGAATTTTACTACAGTTTATACAATTCAAAACTACTTTAAAACACGCTGTCAACTTCTCATTCACTCTCACACATAACAAACTGAAATTTCATGAGAACTGGATATTCTTATCTTTGAAGCTGTCATGCCAGCGATCATAATAGTTTAAAGGGGCATAAGGGCTTCACAGCGCGGAATATGTGAAAAGTTTGTAAAATCATCATCACTAAGAAAACATTGAAATATATAAATACTTTTGTTGATGCTGGAACTTGGCATCTCTGGTGTGTTTATAATGACTTCAGAACTCTATCACAGACTGATATACTCAGCTGTGCTTCGCATCAAATATATTCTAGTCTACTGGTAATAGCATGTCATGTGTATTGTTATAACAAAACATTTATTTTCATAATCTAGATACCACTGCTTTATTTATCTGCTAGTTTCTTTACCTACTAGTTTCTTTACCTACTAGTTTGCACATTGGCATAGAGAGCAGAACTTCATATATATAGCCATGGAATGGAATTGGTGAATTGAGTTAATATTCCTCCAAACAAAGTGACAAGTACATAACAAAGGTCTTTTAGATCAGGGATATGTCATAACAAACTTAAGCACGAAATAACAGAAATCACGACATGAAAGACAATGGAACAAATGCTGAATAGAACCTACAAAAGTTTAAAATGAAATAGAGATAGCAGAGGAGGGTTAGTAGCCCCTACATATCCCAATGACACAGGGACCTGTTATCATATAACAAACTAAATAACCAACTTATTGCAATGGCTGTAATAATTTTTGAGAAAGAGAAATTTAAATAGTATCTTTGGAGGGGAAGTGTTAAGTTATATAGCCTCGATTTGAATAAATCTGAATCCCAACCATATACTGTGAGGACCCTTCACATCAAACGTCACATTAAACACAGGTGAATCCAGAGAAGAAGATGTCTTGAGGAGTCTCAGTAGCCTCTATTCGACCCAGTGATCTCATTTGAACAAATCTGAATCTCAGTCACCTAGGGACCATCCACACCAATTATGATTGGACGGACTTGCAGTTTGGAGAAGAAGATGTTGACAGATTGACAGATGGACTACCGACGCAAGTGATGACTATAGCTTCATCGGAGACTTCGTCTCAGGCAAGTTAAAAAGCTGTAGCAATCAATATACAATTGAATTCAATTCTGAAGCATTGCAAAAGAAGAAAAAATTACAATTTCAAGGGCTGTTAGTACCGGTATTGAAATTTTGAGTTTGGTATAAATATTTCCCCCCAATACCTCAATTTGAATAACAGCTTTGGTAATATGGAGGGACAGGATGATATCTTTATGGTAGGTATCAACATCATGGTGGATATTGTCAGACATAGATATGTGGGATGAAAGGTTGAGTCTGATTTCAGTTTGGAGGGTTATTCACACTTTCTTCACCAAAATACGATGACAAGTTACTTTAGGAAGTGTTCAGATCGAAGTTCAACAAACAGCCATAGTTGAACATATCTGAACCCCGCGCAAGGAATAGGAATCCTTCAGTATTTGTATTATCTGTTCCTCCGTATGATGTCTGCTTATATTTCTTGACCATCCCCAGATCTATAATAGACAATTCCAATGCATACTTTATTAACCTAAATGGGAGAATGCATTTGTGTAAAACTGGTAAAATATAACCACATTCCCCTTATCACTGACCTGGGTCTGGAGGTTTGTTGATCAGCATGGTGTGCATAGCCATGATGTCTGGTCCAACGAAGGATTCGGCATAGTCCAGAATCTATAAAATAATATTAGGACTACAGATACACAAGAGAACTCTATATATTTCATATGGTCTGTTATCCAATTTCATTAAAATTTTGTGAATCTGTTCTAATTTATATACACCCTCGTGTATTTGTCGGCTTCGTGAATAATGTGGTGATAGAAATTGATGCTTTCCCTTTTATTCTCCCAGGATTCATCATGCGGAATATCTGGTTTGATTGGATCAGCTGATTAACCCTATCTTTTCTAATTACTTATTGACGAGTAGTTCCCTCAGGAAATGTTCAGAAAATAAGTTCAACAAAAGACTGTTTGTTGAACTTATTATAGAACATTTCCAATAGGAATCCTTCTGCACTTGTAATATATGTTAATGAGTCTGTCATCTGCTTATAATTCCACAACATCCATCCAGAAAAATATTAGGCCATCCAGTGTATACTTTTACAAATGAATGGATTCTTAGAAAGAAACGGTTAAACATATGTCACCTTATTACACTGGTAACCTAGATGCAGAGTGCAAACTGAGACAAGCTCAAGGTCCCCAGAGGGTGATTCTAGTGACGCTATCTCGTGCAGCAGGGTAGCATCACCAAATTCACCCTCTGGGGACCTCATTCTGCTTAGGCCTCATCTACTGGGAAGTATTTATAGTCTTACATTTATATTGTTTTTTTTTCCCTTCTGTGAAGTTTCTATATGCCTAATTTGCAGAAGATAACATGCATAATCGAGGTGGCTAATGGGTGAACATCACCAACTTTAACTGGGTTCTTCAATCTGATCCTAGGTCTCCCATAGAAGTTAAGAACTAAGCAGAATGAGGTTCTCAGAGGGTGAATTTGGGGACCTCATTCTGCAAATAACAGACAAACTATTTGTAGGCTTGGGAACAAGGTCGGAGCAGGAGCAATCCTTGAAAATAGCATTTTGTGAGGCATGACATTTCTGACTGTAGAAAATTTTGACCAAAGTTGGGAAAGAAGTTAGAAACCCCACCCCTCCTTTTGCCATGCACCTGATTGCCAGTTTCTTAAAATTGGGTTTACTAACCTTTGGTTGACAACAGTAATCAAATAATGTGTCGTTTTCCTGGAAATTTTGCAGCTTGGTCACCGCCTGCTCACCTGCAACATGTTCTGACTTTGCGATGGCCACATCTCTCATAATCGTCATTCCACCAGTGGATACTTCCCTCCTACATATCCTGCCAAATTCTTCCCTGGCATAATAAAACACTAATATTAAAGTTCCACTTAATTATCGAATGCCCGGATCATATTATACACAAGATATTCCAATGACCACGTTATATACCATTTGGAAGAGGAACCAAAAATATATACACATGTATTCGACCAGATTTGTCGAATCTCTATATGATATTAGATTTTCAGATTCATTCCAATGAGCCCCCCCCCCCCCCAAATGCATCATAATTCACAACTAAGAGATAGAGTTATTCCCCTTTCATTGAGAATAAAAGATCGCTGACAAAATGTCCCCTGACGAAGGTGGCAGGTTTGAAGGATATATGGTTTTCAGATCCCTTTACTATAAACTGTAGGAGGAATTGATTGCACCCATTTGATAAAAAGTGCATATTCAATAAATAGTTGCACAGCTTCCAAGTGTCTAGAAAGGGTCGATAACTCTAAAATAAAAAACAAAAAACATTTCTATGTCGAAAATGACAATATCTCCGCCAAAATAACGCTGACTGAACTCAAAATCACAGGTGCGCAGGTTCCAATGCTGTTTGACATCTGTGACAAGTTTTAAAAAAATTGACTGGAAAATGACGGAATGCAGGCTCAGACAAAAGATCCATTCCAGGATGTATGATTCTATGTCGAAAAAGGGCAATAACTCTGCCAAAATGAGTACAAACGAATGCAAAATCATAGGTTCCCATGCTGGTTGATATATGTGCCAAGTTTAAAATTTGTTTACTGTAGTCCTCACATGGAATGTCTGGGGACAATAATAAACTGGCAGTACAGACCAGTTTGAAATTAAGCACAGAACACACGTCGGTACCTTGACAAAAACAACATGATCACAGTATTTTGACCGGATAAGTTGATAATACAATGTTTTAGAGCTTCCTCTTTCATATGGTATATTATATGGAATATGTTGTATATAATGTGATCTGGTGATTTGAAAATAAGTGGGCCTTTAAAGATGCTCTATATCTTCCTGGCAACACTTCCAAGAACAACACCAAACATTTCTATGAAACTTATTGCAGGGTGCAGACACATTTGCATTATTTGTAATAATAACAAAAATAATAACAAGTGCAACATCAAGTGTGGCACATACCCCCCTCCAAGTCAATTAAACAAGGACCGTAACTCTGGTAAAAATGAATGGACGAAACCCGTAACTGTTGGTAACCTTTCCCGCAAGCTGTGCTATCAAGTTCAACATAGCAAAGCACAACAAATCTGATGATTCATGCCCGAGTTACAAGCTGAAATGTTCGTACCGGGCCTTAAAATCGGACGAGATTGAGAATCATGATTCTAATTTTGATTCATGTAAAAAGGTTTGATTCCTTGTAGAAACGCTATGTTTTGATTCTCGCAAAATTTGATTGACTTTAAGCCTGCGTATGGACACTGGCAAAATAAAAAAACTTCCAAGCCAATCAAGGACCATAACTCTGGTAAAAATTAGTGGACGAAACTCGTAGCATGTGTGTATCCTTTCCCCCAACATGTGCTACCAACATGGCAAAGCACAACAAACTCAGATAATTAACACCCGAGTTACAATGTGGTTTTTTTCCGGATGGACAGTTCGAAAGACAGACAGATGGATGGAGCCCTCGGCTATATGCCCCAAACCTCATATAGGGGTCGGGGGCATAATAACACAGAAGAAATATCTGGCATCACAGTGATCACACATATTTCACTTAAAAGTGTTTTAAAGATGATAGATTTCCAATCAAGCAATTTTGCATTCTTCAAACAATCAAAAATGAGAATTTTAACACACTGGAAGTCTTACAGATTCCACAAATAAGACCCGGATTTATGCATTTAAAATAGCACGTTCTATGTTCTTTTCCAAATTTGAAAAGTATATGTTGGTCATATTTTATCCCTCTGATTCCTGAACGTGGATATTGTTGTATTAATTGACTATACAATTAATCATGACAATCTTATCTACATTAACCTGTATCTATCCAAGTCTTTTTCATCAACAATCTTCCTGATAACAAGGAATCCATTTTCCTCATAAAACTGTCTCTGTTCTTCTGTCAGTATACCATTATCCCTGGAGTATCTGTAGATGTTTGATGTTGTAGCTAGGCTGGCACTGCAATTGACCTTGTATATTGTTAAGGCTTGTTTGGTATAACACTGTGACAGAGGTAGACATTGGCATACAAGCAAACTTCTCCCTATTTATAAACTGAAAAAAAAACACTTGGGGAATTCTCTCAAGGCTCAAAGCACTCACAACCATTACCGTATGGTTTCCCATGTTAAAAATTGAATGGTTTTGGAACAGCTTAAGGAAAGCGTCATTGAAAGCGATTACTGGTTATTATAAATTTCTGAGCTGCCATGAAGATTTGATTATTGATATCATAGGATAATTTGTCAGATCCCCATACTAATAATTCACTAGTGTTATTGCTACATCAGATAGGGTAGTAAGAGGTTCTTCTCTGTTAGAGGTATACTGTGTACATTCCAGAAAAAAATGTCAAGCAATTTCAATGCAACCACACATGCAATAATTATAAGGCAAGTCACTGAGGTGGTTATCTTTTAGATTGCTGTTAAGATTGCAACATCTTAATCTCAGTCTGGTGTGGTATATATAAGTTGTCCTAGATTAGCTGGAAATTATTTAGGCTTTGACATATGTATCAGGTTTAAGCTTGCATTTGAAATCATCTATTGACGTTTCTTATTTAGTCTGGGAGTACATTCCATGATCGGACAGTCGACGGAAGAAAGGATTGCATATAGTAATCATAATTACTATCAAGGGGGCATTTCCTTGTATTTCTAGTGTCGTGGTGATATAGTGTATTACTTTCTCGGGGTATCATATTACTAATATAACCAGAGGTTGAATTTAATGACGCTATCCTGTATGGTGGGCTTGCGTCACAAGATTCACCCTCTGGGAACCTCATTCTGCTTAGGCCTCAACTACTATGGGAGACCTAGGATCAGATTGAAGTTCCCCAGTTGATGTTGGTAATGTTCACCTCAATTATTCAATGTACAAGTATCGTCCTCAAATTAGGGGATATAGAAACTGAACAGAAGTATGGGAGGCTAAATTCACATTTAATAGCTAATTACGCTTAAGCATAATGCATTACGCTTAAAAGAGCAATTCAGATTTCCAATACGCTTAATCGTAATGCCATTAAGCTTAAGCATAACGGAATTTGAAGTAAGTACGTTTAAGTATAATGCCATTATGTGTACTCTAGTGATCCGAATAACCGTACCCGTACGATTGTTAATTTTGGAGAAAAAATCCACCCCCTACAATTCTTATTCAAGCCCCTACGATTATTTAATTTTGATCACCCATACTCCATGAATGATCGCATTATTCGTAGTTTTTAATCAAATGGCATGCATGAAACGGAATACGTTCAAAGAATTCGCGCAACCGTCTGGCATCGCAATATAATCAATGATTTGATCCATGGGAAGTAACTCCATCCTCGCACGTGTCGCTATTTTGCAATTCGTGCGACCCTATTGCAATAGACAGACCCCCCTCTGCGGGTATTGTTTATCGTTCAGTGAGGCGAACAAAGGTGACAACGCGTTATGTCTGTGTTTTTTTTTTACAATTGACGCGTTATTAACTAAGAAGTTAATCAACGTCTGGGGCTCACGTTTGAAAGTTTCTTTAATTAGAACACAATTGAGTAGTTGGTGGACCGATTCCGACCAAAGAAAATTAATAGCATGAAAGTAAACCTTCCGCGTACCTCCGTCAAATAACTTGTGGTGTACGGGTCACGCGAGTTGTCAATGTCACATGACTACAGACGAAACTTATAAAACTGGGTGTTATGTTCTGATAAGAAAGGGACACCATACCCTTCCCGCATGTGTTACCGCTCAGGATCCCCTGAGTGTTAGATTTTTCGAGCCTTGTGCTGGAACTGAAAATTTGTATAAAAGTGTTGACGCAGTGTTCTCCGTTCAAATCAATGACATTGAAAAGGTTCTGCAAGAACCAGACGTTGTCCGTGCTGGGTCGAGGAGTGTTTATTATAAGTTTTTGTTTGATAATTAAATCAGTGTTCTTCAATGATCTCCTTTTTCATTGACATTTCCACCCCCTACTATTATTCCGACCCCTACTATTATTAAAATTTGGCAAATTTTCCACCCCCTACTATTATTCCGACCCCTACTATTATTCGGATCACTAGAGTAATTCAAATTCCATCTCTCAAAACTCCCCTGAGGCTGAAATGGATGCAGCCAATTCTAAATAAATAATTCAAGAGCAAATATGTTAGGATCTGCCCAGAATATTTATCTTAGATGATACGGTACCATCATATGCAAGGTGGTAAGGATATGAAAACCAATTACATTTAAGCATAATGGAATTATAGTAATAAGCATAATGGAGTTATAAGTGAGGCAATTACCATTAAGCATAATGGTATTACACTTAACTGTAACAGCAGGACTTACCGCTGCCCGCACCTACATGTAATGTGAAGAAATGTCACCTTTATCTATTTGAGACTTTTGTAGGTTACAATTCATTCTGCATTATTCTGAGAAACTGAACAGTCCATATTCATTAGAAAATTGTCTAAGTCAGAATGAATTGTAACTGACAAATGACAAAATACTTCAATATACTTCAAAATACTTCAATAAAAAATATTAAATTTAATTAAGAAAATACACATGCCGGCAGCGTTCAGACATAGCGTAGCACACTTGATTAAGCAAATAAAGGCTCTATATCAACTGTATATTGATGATTTGCATTGCATGTTGTTGAATTATAATAGAAGATTTCCTTCAAAATATAGAAAATTCAGCTTTAATAAAACTATCCACTGCAATTTGGGGACATTTAAGCCACCATAGTTTGGGCGCCCAAACCTGTAACAGGTATCAAAAGAGCCCTGGATCCTTCCCTGGGTGTACTTATTGACTTGAAATAAGGAAAAAACGCTATTTTCATATTATCATCATCCCTGCCCGCAAGAATATGTCTCCATCCCATAGTGTATATTTTATAAAAGAGACATATCGTGCACAGATCCGTACCATTTCCATGGTCATAAAAAGGGAACATGGGGTTACTGGGGGATTGCTTCCCTCATAATATGGTAGGCCTATATAGACTTGAGAGATGTTTTTAGTCCTGTGCCATTTAAAATGAATTCGGGGTTATTTGCGCTTAAGGCTTAAGCACAAATCATTTGCGCTTAAGGGCAAATCATTTGCGCTTAAGCGTAAAATAATCAATGTGCGCTCAAGCGCAAATTATTTGTGCTTAAGTGTAAATGATTTGCAATTAAGCTTAAATTAAAATGCGCAAATGTCAGAAGTTACTTGCTCAAATATTTATGCCTAAGCGCAAATATTTTTTATACTTATTAAATCGCAAATAAGGAATAAATGTGAAAACGACCTCCCATAACTTCTTTAAGTTAGAACTTAGTTATTACATATTCCTAATAATAATATTGTACTTCACTGTAGGTGAAGGTCCCAACTCAAAATTGCATGCTTTTCTGTGACTTTTATAAGCCGATATCGCAATAAACTTAGAATTAATTACCCTCAAGAAATTCCATAATTGTAATTGTAAACGATGCAAATCAAAATCGTTCACACTGTCACTTAAAAGTTAAATCTTAAAAATTAGAGTTGGGACCTTCACCTACAGTGAAGTACATATCAAGGAATATGTAATAACTAAGAAATATAATCCCTTCGTTATTTTTTCGACTTTATAGATTCCCTGTCAAAACTTAAAAAAGTTCCCAGTTTTGTAGTTGGTGGAATATGAATCATGATCTCTGCGTGCTCTACACTATAAGTATAGTCTATCCTCGTATCACGAATTCATGCAACATCATACGAACCCTTGGTATAAAAGGATACTGGAACAGCTGATTTTGAAGCTGAATTTGATATGTGATTCAGAATATTCTGTAAGCGTTCACCCATCTCTCAGCCAGGTTGTAGGACAACCAGAAATGATGTTATTTCAATAAAATCTTCAGAAAATGAACTTCAACCTATTATTCAGGTTCGATAACTCTAAATTGAAATTCCGCAACAGGAATGAAAATACAGATGCAAACGCAAGCTCTTTCATACACCGTCGCTAAACACTCTCGGTTATCGATGCCAGAATTTACACGATTTTGTAATTTGGAGAAAATTACGTGTTCAATAATAATTTTGTCGACGACAACACAGACTCATCACATAATACCAGAATCGTGTTCAAACCTGTCCATAAATGATGAGTTTCCCAAATAAATGCCACATAAATTTGCGTGGGACTTTTTTGTCTGTCTATTAGTCCAGGGCATTTATGAGAAAAAAATTCCAAACCCGGAACTAATTGCAACAGAATTTATTTTTGCTCGAACAAGTACACAAACCCTCCATAAACAACATACTCAAAATCGGCAAAAATCGGAAAAAGGGAAATTGGTGATTTTCGTGAAATAATTTTGGGGAAATTTTGTCAAATCATCAATTTATGGATTTTCATGGATGTATATATCAAAATCAAATTGACAAGTCCTACAAATATCATGCATATTTTGTTGTCCTCACTTTCATGAATCCAGAACTGAAAACCATTTCAAGATTTATTGAGTATTTTTCAAGTTGTGTGCCTCCAAAAACGCGAATTTACCTTATTTCTGAGCCTAAAATTTGAAGAATGAGCCAAATATCATATTTTATGGTTAATTATTTAAAAACTAACGCAAAATACAGAGCCTTTTCCCTGTTTGTGTAATTTCCTCACTAGATAAAACACAAAAAATGATTAATATGTGCACCTATGGTTAAGAAGAATAAAATATTCTCAAACAAAATGTGTGTTCCATTGTATTTGAGGTCATGCAAATCAATAAATTGATATCCGTATGACCTGCTTTTCTTATTACCTTTTAACTATACTAGATTGAACAAATTGCAAAGATATTAACAAACCATTGTTTAAGAAAATCAACTTATGGCCCTTTGAATACTTGGTCTTAACTTGTTTCCAAAACTGCCATGTTGAGAAATTTTTTTTCATTCAAAAAGGTTTTTGGGCATAAAGAGAAAAAACAAATGGTGTTTTAGTGCGTAAAATTATTTGAAGTTTCCTCCCACAACACTTTAGTTTTGAAAAATAAGCCTTACATTGGTTATGCCCTTGTATATCACTTGATTTCTCTCATTTTTCAGTAAACTGTCTCCAAATTTGAACGTTGGTAAAGGGGTAGGGGAAATCATAAAATGCAATATTATCACCAAATTGGGCAATTTTGTTATCAAAATGTGTAATTTCTAAACCGGAAATATTTACTCTATAGACTATATATTACTCCGACGATACCGGTACACTTATGTTACACGAACTATAGTGACCTTTGAACTTCCCATGATTCTCTTGGATTTCCCATAATTCTAATATCGGGTATAAAACACTTTTCGCGCCGAAAATATTCACTCGATTTCGAATTTTTCGACATGGCACTTCGATTAAGTTTTCCCACCCACCCTATTCCCCTTTTTTCTAATTTAGATAAGTTTTAGATGATTGTTCACGATAATTTGCTTACCGCTAGAATAATGTTTATTTCTTGAGATTTTGTCTTGTTCTGATTACATAATATTAATAATATGTGTTATATATTTATGTGGGCAGAAGTTGGAGAATTCATAATCATTTCATGTGTAAAAGGTAGAGTGCAAGCATGAGGAGGAGAGAAAAGTGAGAGTAAGGTTTCATTATTGTTCACATGTTTAATGTATGTTTGTTGGGAGATCAGATCTCAATAAATAATATTATTGCCATTCCGTCTTAGTCATAATTTCCAAATGGAGTGGTTCTAATTAATAGTGAAGGGCATAGTAATTGCAGCCATTTCAGACACAAAGTTGTTTTCTTCCAGTTTGTGTATATTCCTGTTGCGTTATTAAACAGCTTAATACGTTACTGGACGTTTATTTAGAATGTTATTGCCATGTTGATTAAAAATAATTTCAAAATGACAATTTGACATTTCACTGCCAAATTATGACAAAAAGGATTATAGCGCTGTTAAAGTATATAAAAAAAAAAAATTTAAGTTACATATGAAAGAACAATACATGCAGAAGTTGATAATATAATGTTGTATGTTTCGAGATGCCTGAATTTGATATGCTTTCCACTACCCCATATTTCTGCCATTCAAATTTGGAGTAAATTATCCGAAGTGATGAGAGAAATCCAGTGACATTCATTGGTATAACCATTGAAATGTCATTTTCTCAACAAAAAACTAATATAAGAAGAAAGATAAAATATTTTTGCACAATAACTTTCGTAAATTTTTCTGAATATGCACAAAAACCTTTAAAATATTTACAAAAACATCCCAAAATAGCATTTTCGGAAAAGAGGCTAGACTAAGAGTTCATGGGGCCATAATTTAATTTTCTTCACAAATGTATTTAGAAATTCCATCACAATTTGTTCTATCTTGTATTCTTAAAAGGTAACGAGAAAGGCAGAGCATATAGATTGTAATTTATTCAGTTACATGACCCCAAATATTGCATTTCATCACACGAGTTCTATGTCAGTGGCATACAATGTCAGTGGCATACAATGGAACACACATTTTGTTCGAGAATAATTTAATCTTCATAACCATAGATGCACATAATAATACTTTTTTTGTGCTTTATCTAGTGAGAAAATGGCAAAAACAGTGAAAAAGCCCTGTATTTTGGGCTCGTTTTTTAGATAATTAACCATAAAATATGACATTTGGCTCATTCTGCGAAATTTAGGCTCCGAAATAAGGTATATTCGCGTTTTTGAAGTCACACAACTCGAAAAATACTCCAAAAATCTGGCAATGGTTCTCAGTTCTGTATTCAGGAAAGTGAGGTCAACAAAATAGGCATGATATATGTAGGACTTGTGTATTTGATTTTTTCATATACGCTAAAGAAAATCCATAAATGGATGATTTGACCAAATTTTTGCAAATTTATTTCACGAAAATCACCAATTTTCCTTTTTCCGATTTTTGCTGATTTTTAGTATGTTGTTTATGGAGGGTCTATGTACCTATTCCAGCAAAAAAAAAATCTGTTGCAATTAGTTCTGGGTAAAACCATAAATGCACTGGACTATATAGCCATCGACGTATATTGTAAATATAGATCGATGCTATAGCATAGTATTATATCTCATTACGCGCGCTCCGCGTGTATACTGGACAGAGACGTGGCTAGAGGGTCTCCGTTGGGGGGGGGGGGGGGTGTCCACCTTGGGAAATTCCAATTGCACCCCGCCTTGAATCAGACAAAAACACAAGTTTTGCATAATTCCATTTGCATCCCCCCTTGGACCTCAGTGCTAAAGCCTAATATGCCATATGTTCATAAACAATGGCTCTATATTCCCGGTATGAGAACATTCAAATATTTAACCTGAAAAATTGCATAAATCCTAACATCTAGTGGTCTAACTCCAGATAAATGCACACGGCTACGGACAAGAGAGCAGGACACACCGAGCTGACCATGGTTGTTCAGCCCGGTGTGAGAACATTTTGAAAACTATACAAGAAAGCTGCAAACCCTAGCATCTGGACTGGCCTCAACTGAAGCTTTTCTGGTGTTGGAAATTTCAAACCTCATACTCCCCCCTCAGGTTTGAAATTTCTCCAACTGATGACCATTTCAGTCCACAAGTTTAACCAAAATTATCAGTTTTGAATTGGCCATGCACGGGGGAGGGACAGCGACACACCGGGCCGACCATGGTTCGGCCCGGTGTGGGAATTTTTTCAAACCTCATACTCCCCCCTCAGGTTTGAAATTTCTCCAACTGATGACCATTTCAGTCCACAAGTTTAACCAAAATTGTCAGTTTTGTATTGGCCATGCACGGAGGAGGGACAACGACACACCGGGCCGACCATGGTTCGGCCCGGTGTGGGAAAATTTTGAAATCTGAACAAGGAAATCGCAAAATCCTAGCATATAGACAGGCCTCAAGCCTTCCTAGAGTTTGAAATTTCAAACCTGATACACCCACTTAAGTTGGAAAATTTCCAACTGATGACAATTCCAATGACAATGTTTTCCAAATGTATGACAATATTGTTTTTTTTTTTAATTAACTAGCAGTTTTTGACTGGCCACGGGGGAGGGACCAGAACACAAGCTATCCTGAGGTTGGAAAATTTCCAACTGATGACCATTTCAGTCCAAAATTTTGACAAAAAATAGGAAAATATGCAAATATTGGTCCAAAAACAATTAATTCCCCCAATAAATTGTTTGAAAATCAAACTATAAGAACATTTTCAACCTAGTGTTGGTGTGAAATTTCCAACTAATGTTTTGGCATGCAGGTATGAAATTTCCAACTGTTGAAAATGTTGACCAAAGTTGGCCGGGGGTGAGACACCCCAAACCCCCCCTGTCGCCACGTCTCTGATATTACTGGATCATACTGGTGTAGAGATTCTTGTTTCGCCTTGGCGCATGGGTGTTTTATTTATAGAATGGGAATTTTTGGGAGGATTAAAAGTCGATCTGCGACAGGAGGCCGAGTCCGGTAAAAGGTGTAGTTGGGAATTTCAATTTCGTTTATTGTCGTTAACGTTATGTCAATAATGTTGGTTTTTGGTTTGTGATAAGCTATGCCAATTACAAATAAAAGAAATGAAAAAGATAATTTGTAAGTCTTATATTTCAACTTTTATAGACATGTTTCGTACTGCAGCCTACTGGATGTTGTGGTCGGAGACGGCCAAGTCGGCAGCCGGTTCGTTAATTGGGTGCTGGTTGTTATTGTTCTTTTAACGGAATTCTGAGTTGGTCATTCGCAAAACCAATATATTTTATATTCTATAATTACAATCATGGGTAGGCCTATATAATATATGATCTTGAGCGCGTTACCATTTCTGATATTGGTTTTCTTGTATTTCTTTGGCGTGTAAATGACACATTACAAGGAGACAACTAATCTGCTGTACGGCATTAATGATATATACAGTATAATGTTATGCGCAGTAACTCCGTGCTATTAAAAAAATGATTTGATAACACACGGAAGTTTAATCCGTTATTTCGGCCAATTTGGCCGTTTACTTCATGTCTGTTTTTCATCTGACGTGTGTGTCGAATAAATGATGTGGAGGATTTATGTAAATGTTAGCCCAAACTACATTTCCAAGTAACGATGGTTTTGTTGTTTATTTTGAGGAATAACACCGCGTCAGCTGAATTCAGCCCAAAAATGTTAACAGTTGTCGTGTAAAACATTCGGCAGTAGGTTAGCGTAATTTAGTATTTGTGGATGTCATTTAACATGGGGAAAATAGACTACTGCGCTTGAACGAGCATGTGAATTTGTCGTTTTTAATGTATAGCAACTTGATAATCAATAACAGAGGCATTCTCTGTCAAATATGGTCGCTCTATTTACGGTTTAGGAGAGCTGTTTTTGTAGACGAATCTGGTAGAAATTTAGTAGAGCCTATTTAGAAGGGGAATAAGCTCTAAGCTTTCGGGATCTGTATACGAATGAAACACAGACTGTTGCGTATAGCGTGTTCCGTGTCCAGTAGAAGATTTTCCGTGTAGATGTTCCGGGTTAGAAGAAGTGTACAAATCTTGAGGAATTAGTCGTTTTAATTTGTTCATGGATAAACAGATGTAACAGCAGCAACAATATATATATATACACATAACATCTGTCTAGCATATAATGACCCCGCCGGACCGCATATTATGCAGCCCGACGGGTAAACTTGTCCGACAGCAATCTTCCAAATTCTGAATCTCTCTAGTGTTTTCTATCCTCCCTACCCAAAATTTCCGTAGCTTTTTATATTTTATTCCATGCAGTTCGCGATTGGTTATAACTGGTGTGATTTCGTTACCAAGCCGTTACCCGTTGTTACAACATAGGTGATTGCGTAATTACACATATGTAGAGAAAGCCGCTAACAATATATTCCCATGAATTATTTGTTTCGATAATCTGGATCTTTTTACACAATATACACTGTAAAAAGGACTGTGTGGCAGCTTCCACACAATGACTGTGTGGAGGCATTATCTGAACATAAATGTGTACACAATACACACATATGTGTGTATCACCCAATATCCACACATATATGTGTACATCACCACACATATTTGTATGTGACGTCGGTTTTTTTAAATTTCACGTGGTGGTCACGCGCGCGTCGTTGTTTCGTACAGGCTCACAAGCTGCCGTAAAGTGTACACATGGAGTCTTGTTGATTGTGGTGGATCTCGAAATTCGATATATTGGTCGGTCTCTTCGATTATTTCTATAGTTAAGGTAAGATTATATTTAAATTGGCAAGATATTCACCTTTGTGAGAATTTCCGTATCTATTTTGTATAAAACATGATTGAACGAAATAATAAACTTTGGATTTGGATTTGGATTTGGATTTTCTGATTCAACAATTCCCTGTCGCATAGTCATATATTTACATTTTAGAGTTGTGCGTTTATCTGGGTTTATCTGTTGTTTTTGTAGTCTATATGATACACATCTTTCCGAAGCACAAAACCTGCTCGAAAATTGTCTTTATGTAAATTGACAAATTCAACTGTGTGGTGAAGACATTTACTGAACAAATGTGTGTTCATCACATACACACTATATAGTATACAGCGTGCTTTAAACCAGAACCACAATTTTATTATTTTGCACGGTAAGGTTCTCATGTTGATAAAGTAACGACGTTTTTTGTGTTTATATGGAATGCAGATGAGAGGAAATATATACTGAGACCAGTGACGTGGCGACAGGGCGGATATTGGGAAGGGTGTGTCTATAACCCTATCCCAAACCTCGGTAAAATTTACTAAAAATTCCAACAGTTGGAAATTTCACGCCTGACGCAAAGTTACAAGTTTTACACCACATGCATTATAATAGGTTGAAATTGTTCTCTTTGTTTGATTTTTCAACCAGTAATTAGTGGGAAATTTATAGTTTTTTTAGACAAACAGTAGCATATTTTTCTACTTTTTGTAAAACAAAAATGGCCTCAAATGGCCATCGGGTGGAAGACTTCCATTTCATTTGGTTGGAAATTCTAATAGTTGGAAAGCTTGAGGTACCAATTGGAAAATTCATGCAGAACGAGAGGGGTGTATGCAAATATAATTCTACAAATATGGTTCAAGGGGGATGGTGGGGTGTGCTTCGACATTTGAAGGTGGACACCCCCCCCCCCCCCCCCCCACCAACGGCGACCACTGAGCCGCGTCCATGAATGAGACCTGTGGCTGCCACTGAAATGCCCTAGTCGCATACTACGAAGTTCTATATGACATGTGGCACCCGGAATCACACAAAATGTGTGAAATTGGTGTTTAAAATTAATTTCATTTGAATATGATGAGCATCACTGTTGCAATAAACCTTGAAATACCACAATGGACGATCAATGTACCAAGGGAAACAAATTGTTGGGTGGGTGGGGTATTTATTTGTCAATTATATTGGTGGTTTACCAAGACGATGTGAAAAATTAACATGCATATTTTGGCTCCTCTGCTATGTATAACTTGCGTAAATTTGGTTACCGAGGGAGGGGCCCGGGGGGGGGGGGGTGATGTCGTATATCTAATACATATGTAGCCACCGTTTGTGTCCAAAACTTTAAATTGTGAAGAATATTATGTCATTCAATAAATGTCATAGCAAATAATGAACTTAGAAATAATCTGAAATTATAAATATACTGCAGAATAGTGAGATGTGTCATTAAAGTATTATTAGCATTTGGACTAAGTGACGTACATGGTGAAGAGTTATCGTTTATACTATAAAAAAGGGGGGGGGGCTTATTTTCAAACTCGCCATGTTTCTCATATTATAATCCTTATATATGAATGTATTGTGTTATATATAGCTACAATTCCTTATGTAAAATTGCAAATTTCCCGTGTCAAGATTGCGCTTAATGAGGCATCGATCTGGCCATATAGATAAAGTAAAATATATTTATAAATTGTCCGAACATTCATTATGTGAAGCTATAATGAGTAGTACATGTATATATTTAGTATCTTTCAAAAACTATATTCCTTTCTGAAATGCGCTCTTTAATGTATGAATTATAATACTGTTATAGATGTACATACAATGTATACTGTAAATAATATTCCCAATGGCATGTTATAAACAAAATAACTTCTCTGCTTACAGGTTCAATGGTGAAATCATGGCGGTCACGCGGTGTAACGTCGATGTAAATAACAAGATATGGACATGGCTGCCTTGGCAACGACGCAGATAAACTATAATCAACCAACCAAGAACCACGGTGGAATGTATGAGTTAGACACAAATTCCACAATCAATGATTTTGGTATACATATGATGTCATGTGCTGTAATTTGGTTTCTGTGCAAGAGGCGATTACATTCAAAAAGACTATCCTCTTTGGAGCCCTTAATTTTCTTGTATAGTTCAAGGGATCTCAGAAAGCTTCAGTTAGTTTTAGAGCTTGTTCTTCTACACACGTGAGGGTGAGTCTGATGTAAGACAGCCAACCAGTAGCAATATATATGTATATATAGCAGAGACTGACTTTCGAATTGTTCCAATACATTCAAGTTGAAGGAAAATTCTAGTTATTGATGTGAAACCCATTGATGGAACTGAAACATGCACGCTTATAGTTTAAAGGATGACCAAAATATTACGTGAATGTGTTAAACGGCTGTTTGTTTTGTGTCTTTGTATTATTGAAATTAAAGACTATAGCTATACTATATCATTCGTGATTTCTGCTGTGTACACAAAAGAAGGCCGCGGACCCCCGGGATATGCATGTTTGCTGTTTGATAAGTTAATATTCGAAAACGTCCAGCGCCGCACGTCAAGCATCAGTAGACTATAACATTTCATATGTATGGCGGGAAAAAAAGGTCCCCAACGATAGCCGAACTATATGTTTGGCCAATACATATCGGTAAACACTCTTCGTTGAATATGATTTTTTTTTGTGCAGGATTAGCAGCCTATTGTTTGGATCGACCACACAAATTTGTACACATGTAATGAACACATATGTGTTGTCTTGCCCAACAGCATTGTGTACAAGAACAATACAAAATAGTGTAATGGCGGTGAACACTATTGTTTGGATCAACCACACAAACGTGTACGCATGTGATTAACACATATGTGTAGTCTCGCCCAACAACAGTGTGTACAATAACAATACAAACGTGTGTGGTAGCGGCGAACATATTGTTTCCTTAGTGCAAACATATTTGTGTCCATTCAACGAACAAATAAATGTGCTGGACCCAAACATCTTTGTGTGTGTCAACTACACAACTTTGTAGGTCAGTAACCACACATAAACTGTTCATCTGCATCCACACAATATTGTGCGCAACTTAGCACACATTCAATGTGTGCCTACAAAGAACAAGTTGTTTTGGTCGATCCACACAGTATGTTCGCCACCACCACACAACAGATGTGTGGTCATTTGCCACACAATTCACCACACAATGTTGTCCTCGATCAAATGGCTACACAAACTGTGTGGTAACTGTGTGGTTCTACCACACAGTCGTTTTAAGAGTGTATTCTTAATTCGAGCGACTATTCATAAATGGGCTTTTTGCGATAATAACTATGACGCAACGAGACTCCATTGTATAATGTTTTAACAGGTTTTAGAAATTTGCCGAAGACTACCCATTTACGACATATGTTGTAATTAGCGCTGATTATGTCTAAGTCGATGTATTGTGGTATATTTTTCCTGCCATGCAATAATTAATTACCTGTACATGCCGTTACGAAGGCGTATCTAAAATGGTGAAACTTCGTACGAGAAATACTCAGTAACGGATTTGTGATAAGTTTGAGCAGGGGGGGGGGGGGATTTATTAACTCTGACATTACCAATTTAGTCGAGCTGTTTTCCGAGTCTAGTAGAAATATAGTAGGGCCTCTTTAGAAGGGGAATAAGCTCTGGTTTGCGGATATGTATACGAATGAAACACAGACTGTTGCGTAGAGCGTGTTCCGTGTCCAGTAGAAGATTTTCCGGGTTAGAAGAAGTGTACAAATCTTGAGGAATTAGTCGTTTTAATTTGTTCATGGATAAACAGATGTAACAGCAGCAACAATATATATATACACACACATAACATCTGTCTAGCATATAATGACCCCGCCGGACCGCATATTATGCAGCCCGACGGGTAAACTTGTCCGACAGCAATCTTCCAAATTCTGAATCTCTCTAGTGTTTTCTATCCTCCCTACCCAAAATTTCCGTAGCTTTTTATATTTTATTCCATGCAGTTCGCGATTGGTTATAACTGGTGTGATTTCGTTACCAAGCCGTTACCCGTTGTTACAACATAGGTGATTGCGTAATTACACATATGTAGAGAAAGCCGCTAACAATATATTCCCATGAATTATTTGTTTCGATAATCTGGATCTTTTTACACAATATATTCTTAATTCGAGCGACTATTCATAAATGGGCTTTTTGCGATAATAACTATGACGCAACGAGACTCCATTGTATAATGTTTTAACAGGTTTTAGAAATTTGCCGAAGACTACCCATTTACGACATATGTTGTAATTAGCGCTGATTATGTCTAAGTCGATGTATTGTGGTATATTTTTCCTGCCATGCAATAATTAATTACCTGTACATGCCGTTACGAAGGCGTATCTAAAATGGTGAAACTTCGTACGAGAAATACTCAGTAACGGATTTGTGATAAGTTTGAGCAGGGGGGGGGGGGGGATTTATTAACTCTGACAACGGTATTAATTGCGGAACTTTCTAAAGCAAACTACGCGTAAACGGATACATACGGTAAATTATAGAAGGTGCCGGAATCGGCCTAATCGCCCCAGGGCCAACTCGCCC
The DNA here is from genome assembly GCA_032622095.1 of Siphonodentalium dalli. Taxonomy (NCBI): domain Eukaryota; kingdom Metazoa; phylum Mollusca; class Scaphopoda; order Gadilida; family Siphonodentaliidae; genus Siphonodentalium; species Siphonodentalium dalli. Next base: position 69,626,252 of record CP136061.1, read on the forward strand.
CAGTCGACGTGTGACAATTCGGTACCTACTATAACATGTACCCGAGGATGAGTCCGGCTCGGAATAAAATATGTATACGGGTGTTATATAGCGTTTTGTCCGTTGTTTCTCAATGAATATTATTGAAATTTGGTGTATATGTCCGGGCTGGGACATGGAATACAACAACGTTTGAATTGTTTTTAAATTTACAAATTTGTTGATTTTATTCATTTTTTTTTCCGTTCTGAAAACACACTATAAAGTGTATATAATATAATAACGAACACGAGACATACATAATTTATAAACTGTTAACAAAAGATATCAAATTCAATACATGACAAAGATGACTCAGTGGAGTTTATAAAGTGAACATAAAAACATTGAGGTAAGAATCTTTTTAAGGAATGCAACTTTATTTAATGATAATAAACACATAAATTAAAATAACAAACATGAGACATACATAATTTATAAACTGTTAACAAAAGATATCAAACTCAATACATGACAAAGATGACTCAGTGAAGTTTATAAAGTGAACATAAAAATATTAAGGTAAGAATCTTTTTAAGCATTACCAAACCGTTTAGCACAGACCACAGTCCACTTCACTCATCCGATCATCACCAAACTTCATATTTATCTTGATATTGATCTATCAGATGAGAGCTATCAAATATTTTTTTAATTTCATAGGAAAAAATGGTCGCCAGCGGCCATATTGCATTTACTTTATATGTTATCGCGTTATGTCGATATCTAGTATTACTTAGAAATTTCACCTTTCCAGATTCATAATTGCTCCATTGACTGTAACAGATGAAATTATTCCCCTCTTCGGATAGAGTGTCACTGAAACTTTATTTTGTCAGACTGTCTGTATAATCACTGATTATATATGGCAATAATCTGTAATAAGACGTAGCACTATTTTATTTTATATTTACACGCAGTGCTGTTTTTATACAACAATTCTAATCCCCCTAGATCATCGTGTGATCGACCATACGTCGCGCGAGGACCTGGTTGAATTAAGGGGGGTTTTATGGATCACTTCTGTCCTCAAGCTAGATTATACTTATGACATTTAATGGCATGTTTCTAACGTAGAGGGTTAGATATGCTTGAGAAACCACCACTCTTTAATTCACACCAAGTTCTCAGCTGTCATGAACCCATAGCCATGATATATGGTTTATTTTATGTACTAGTAATATAGTTATTTTCAGTACCTTTATATACCAGTACTGTGTATAACAATGCATATAAATTAATCAATGTATACATGTATATTGATTCAACGGATTCAGTGGTTTTGTCCATCAGTCTATCAAATTTGCGGGGAAAACATGGCCACAAGCAGTACACCCTGCTAAATTTCGAATTTGAATCAATTGGCGCACCCTGCAGCCAGCTTTTATTGGAGAACTTTTTCTCATGTGGATATTTTGGGTCACCGCTAGATGTGAGCCATATTTTGTTCTCAAACTGTCCTTGTGAAGACATCACTGCCAGCGGTGATCTTCAATTTTATTATTTTTATGGCTAAATAATTTGGTTGATCCTACAGACGACACCCCTTGTCCGATCGTCACCAGATTCCACAATGATCTTCTGGATAACCAGCGTGAGAGTAATCTAATTTTCCCGAATTTCGTTAAAAAACATTACCACAGGCAGCAATTTGGTATCTTACTCTTTGATCCTCTTTTGCATGACTGAATTGTTTAGCAACTGTACAGACATATCCCTCATCTGATAGTCACCAAACTTCATCTTGATCTTCGGGCTGACAACTAGATGGGAGCTATCGAATGCTTTGAATTTTTTGGGAAAACATTGTCGCCAGCAGTCATCTTCTATTTTGGTTTTTATATACATGTATATCTCTTCATGCGGATAGCCAGTATTACGTAGGTACTTCAACTTTCCGCATTCCTGTCATCATTTGAAATATAAAAATTTACCTGATACATGCACCCTTCAAAATTTGTTTCGTCGTATCTATTTTAATGACCCGCATGGTAATATTGATACAGATATATTTGTCAAACATTTCTTTGTACAATATACAGGTATTTAGTTTGTAACTAAATCTAGAAATATATAATAGTAGCTGGTGGACCCGACTTCGTCCGGGATGTTCCCCTCTGATTTTCGGAGAATTGCGCGATTTAACCTTGAATTGACTATTTTAAAGGTGAAGGTCATGTCGGGGTCACGATTTGACCCGTCCAAAACACTCCCCGGACAAAAGTCACGACAAAAGTACCCGTCGAAATCCGCCCGGCTTTACCCGATTTGACCTTGAATTGACAATTTTGAATGTCAAGATCAGGTCAGGGTCATGATTTGACCCACCTGAAACACCCCTGGGACAAAAGTAACAGTAGGTATCAAATTTCGTTGAAATACTTCCGTTTTACCAGATTTGACCTTGAATTGATCTTTTTGAATGTCAAAGTCAGGTCGGGATCAAGATTTGACCCGTCCAAAATACTCCCTGGAAATAATTTCCCCTAGGTATCAAATTTCGTCAAATCTGTCAGGCAGTTTTCCCGGCCATAGCTAACAGACAAACAGACAGACAAATGTCCAAAATATATATTAGACTATAGCTGATGTACTCGACTTCGTTCGGGCTAGTTAGGGATTTTTTTTTGATCGCCTCCATCTGGACAGTACCCAGTATATACAGCGTCTGGCCAAACTATTGTTCAATTGGTCCAGAAACATGCCTATATCAGCACGTTCGAGAACATGGTCCCACGTGAAATTGGACCCGTCCATATTGCTCCCGGGATCGAAGTAGTCCTACACACAAATTTTTAGTCGGATCGGTCAAGGTCCAGAAACATGCCTATGAGCGAGGTCAAGTTGACACGTTAAATACCAAATTCGAGCAGTGTTAGAGTCTATAACACATACACACATGCATTCATGCATACACACATACATACATACAGACAGGTGTTTCAAAATGTATAATCGATAGCTACAACAATTCTATGGTAGATAGTTCAAGGCCGACCTGATGCATGCATCTTAGTTTTCTTGTGGAACAGAGGTGTTTGTCGGTATAAGGTAGATACCGCTGTTAGATATTGGGTCGCAAACTCCATGTAGCGCCCTTTCCGTTTTCACTGCGATACATAACTGCCACAGGGATGGTATTTTGCGGACCGATACATGTCATCCATTTTTACGTATCGTCGAAACTATATTTAGTCACCTATATATATTAGCTTATTTTGACCACCACAAGTTTGCAATACTGGTAATTATTTCGGTATTGATAAGAACAATATAAACTGAGCTAGACATAGACAATTTTAATCCTAAAACATATGAACTAAGATCACGTCAGATATCCTTACCAAATGTCCTTGTGGTAGACCTACCGTATAATAGTGCTCCGCTGGGATACCGCTCAGGTGAGCGTGATCCCGCCAGCGCCACTTTGGCATCTTCAAACCACATGCACCGGTATAGATTCCTCGTACCATGTAAATGCCCAATATAAATTTAGTGAAAATTTCAAAACCAACACGGTTTTATCAATTATGGTGTCCCCCATGCAACGTCACTCATACAGCTATGACCAGTAACTGACGTTATTTTTACGTTATTTTTAATGGCAGCAAGGTATCTTATATACATGGAAGTGAGTAATCGCCGTTTTCTTCACCTATAAATAACTCAACCAAAAACAGAGAGCAAATGAGCTATGAATGCCGTGTAACGCCCGTGTTTCCAGTCCCATGCAATATATATGACAGTTTATCAGTTATTATTGTTCAAGACACTTAATTCGGTCACCATTTTTCGAGGTTGTGAAATTTGAACGCCAAAATCACATTAAAACGAAATATAGATAAACAAATGTTGAAATTTAGAGCAAATTAAGACGTATGTCTCTGGCCCTGGCATCACTTTGCTAACTTTGAACCACAACATTAGACTCCCGGGGATGCCTATTGTATATCTAATTTGGGTAATAAATGGCGATAAAATGTTTTACCCGGCATTATGGTGCCCCCTGTACTCAATCCCTGACCCCTAAGATACCGCCTTTAAGCCCACATGCACCATTAGATTCCATGAATACTATTAGATGATAATTTTGTTGAAAATTGGCAACAAAATTTTGTTCGTGAACTTTTGGTTTGCATGATATTTAGAATGTCTTGGGGGCCACCCTACAACACCCTTTGTTTGACCTAAATCTGTCCCTGAACGTAAATGAGAACCACTCTGGACGGCGGCTATTTTGGATCGAGTGTGGGGTGTGTGTGGTGTGTGGAAGGAGTGTTGTTTTGGTGGCCACCCTACAACACCCCTTATTTTATCGAAATATAACATCGAATAACGAATAAGGAATAAAGTCACCTTCGTCCAATACGTATTCCTGTAAAAGTCAACATCGTTGATTGTAAACTTTCGCAAAACAAGACATCTATATAATACGCAACACTTTAAAAAATAGTTACTCTTCCTTCATCCTGAATTAATCACTAATAAATAAATGGGAATTATTCTGTCAATGATAATGTGGTTGTGACCAATTTTACTACAGCATTTATGAAAATATCTGTGTTCAGCAACTTTATTAGCTATGCATTTTTGAACACCAAAGAGGAATGATATACTTTGCCTAAATTGTGCGCCCGAATATATATATATATAGCCCCGTCAATTTGTTAACCCTTTCATGACGAGAGCTTCCTGAATTATTGCGAAAACCCTGTGCCAATTAATGCATTCTCTTATATGTGCGAGTCGACCATAGGTCGCCTCGCATATATATGAGAATGCATTGGCCTAATAAATTATATAGTATGTTTTATCCCGCAGGGTCGTAACACAACAAAGACAGGTCTGCCTGATTGGCTACCTTTATTTAATGAATTATTAATCAAAAAGGTAGTCGTAAAATTATTGGTAGGATGTTCACTGTCCAGTTATCCATTTCTTGCTTCGCGTCTTCCTTTTTTGGCCCACAATGCGCCATGGCCACAAGCAAACAAGCGGAGTCCGTGGAAACCCGGACGTGAAACGAGACACTAGACCCCCTGGTTAGTGATGTCTGCTGGTCAGTGCCAAGCGAATGCCGCAGGATCACAAAACAAACAAACAAAAAAGGGGGAGGGTGGGGGGGGGGGGGGTTAATTTCAAACAAAAACATACTTTCCCCAATTTTCGAATCTTGCGAAAAGACCTTGGCCCTCTCACGACTTGATCACGTGCCTCCGGCGATATAGTTCCGCTCTCCCGATTTACAGAGAACGATCAGCGCCCTGGTTATATATTACCCTGATGCTGCCGAGAGTTTTTGGTAACATTGCGAATAAATTACCAGGCAGATGTTGACTTATTAAATCTTATTAATGATCATATAATACTGCATGTTAATACCACCAATGGAATTTGTGTATCGATCCGCATGATCCATCAAATCTTTATTTAGCAACTGACCCAATCGGGCACGTGATCTTGTTTTGGTTCTATTCTTATTTTTGGTAAACAACTGCAAACGTGTCTCTCTAGCTGTCATGTTTTAGCGACCCGACGGGATAAATGTGGTCGCTGTGCGACGCTCGTTTTATAATTGTTAAAAAATGAAAAAAATAATAGAAAAAATGTAAAAGAATGTAAGAATAAAAAAATGATAAAATTTGTTAAAGAATGTAAGAAAAAATGATAAATTTTTTTAAGAATGTAAGAGAAAATGATAAAAAAAACAACATAAAATTGTTATAGAATGTAAGAAAAAGTTATAAAAAATTATAAATGATTACTCCGATCTAGATTTTTTATTTTATCGTTATCGATCGCCGCTAATCCACTTAGCACATTGCGGAACATTTTTTGTGATAGGCCGCCCGTAACTGAAGTTATGCCGATTTAAAGTTCCATTATGAATTATGCAGTCTGAATAGTTAATATTCCCTCACGTGACGTCACATGAGGGACTACTAGCGACACACAGTGTCAAACTTGAAAGGCTGACTATTTTGGAAGGTAACAATGTAGATAAATTACTAGGTGTTATCAAGTGGGAACTATCATGAGTCCCTTTAATTCACCTTACATATATCTACTTGGGAAATAAAATGGACAAAATAATATTTCCATAACTGTTTATTGAATAATCAACATTTAAATCATCTTTGGTAATATCTCATCATGCAAATGATTTACATACTGAATTGTGGCCATGATTACTGGAAATTTAGTCTCCATGACTGTTGCAAAATATATTCAATGGGCCCAAGAATATTATTACAGTCATTCAAAGGTCCAGACATTTTATGGTTGTAGATACATAATCCGAATTAATGCTCCTAAATTACTATTTCTTTGGCTTCGCGGGTAAAAAATATTTGATTTGAATCGAGGAATCCACCCATCAAAGCAGAGTTATCAGATGTTGATTTTTTAAATCTATTATTTTTCACCACCTGGAATATTTGGTGGCGAAGCAAATATTCGATGAGCCGACCGACATACTCTCGATACCAACTTGCGTTGAACAAAATATTGATATATAACACGTTTTGGAAAATTTTATACCAGAGTTCACAGTGGTTAGCATTATTTTTTGGCAATTAATCAATTCTTATAACTAAAGTGTCTTTTGAACAAATATTGTTACGGGGACCATCAAATCGGATTGTGTACCGTTAAGTATCATCACAACAATTTTCTTTATTTCTTAATTTTTGCATACGATTGATGTCTGCAAGTTTAGAGGACTATCAATGTAACAAAAAAGACAGACTAAATAAGCTACAGTTTTCACATTGAAATGGGAGGACACGGGTATGTATAAATATTGAAAACATAACAATTTAAAATGATGTACAAACAAGCCTGCAAATAGTGTGTCTGTTATTTGCAGAATAATCAATCTGCTTAGGCTTCAGCTTCTAAGAAGTATCCATAGTCTAACATTAACACTGTGTTTTGTTACTTTTCCCCTTCTGTTCAGTTTCTATATCCCCTAATTTGTAGAAGATAAAATTTGTATGCATAATCGAGGTGACTAACGTACTGTGAACATCACCAACTTCCAACTGGGGAACTTCAATCTGTTCCTAGGTCTCCCACATCAGTTGAGGCCTAAGCAGAATGAGGTTCCCAGATGGTAATTTGGTGACGCTTAGTAGGATAGCTTCACTAAATTCACCATCTGGGGACCTCATTTGGCAAATGACAGACACACTATTTGCAGGCTTGTGTATAAACAAACAACACATTCATTAAAATATAACTTACTGGTACAAACAAAGTCAACATGGAACTTCACATGGAACCCCGCAGTGGGCTAAAACAATACCAAATTCACCCTCTGGGAACCTCAATCTCCTAAGGCCTCATCTTTTGGGAAGAGATTGAATTTGGTATACACCAGAACACCCTGTGGGACAGCGTCACTAAATTCACCAACTGGGGACCTCATTCTGCAAATGTCACACAAACTATTTCCATGCTTGCTGTTCATGCTAGAAGAGTCCTGGTGATATTCTCCTATCTAAATACCGCAAATATTGAAGTGTTTTATACTTATTTATTCGACCATCTGCTTCCGGTGATCCCCCCATAATTACTGGCTATTTGTCAGACTTAAATAACAATAAAGGTAGCTATAGTAACAATGAAGGTGACTTTCATGGATTGAATTTATCTGACTGAACGGTGTGGAATAAATACAGAACATAACTTGCATCATAATCTCGAATCTTTATCGAACTCGTTGCGGACGGCGCAAACATATATTTCGCGAGAGCGTAGCTCTCGCGAAATATATCCTTGCGCCATCCGCAACTCATTCGATAAAAGAGTCTCGATTAAGATGCGCGTTGTGTTCTGTCTATTTATTACACTCCAATGCGCGATTTCCATTGAAAATGGCGTTAATTATAAAAATGGTAATGTCACTAGTGAATTATGTCATTTCTAGTGACGTCATTAACGTTACGTCGCTTACTGATCTAGACTGAATTTCCAATGGTCGATCTTTCTCTGCATCGGGACTTTTATGCATTAATTCTGGGTGTTTTAATCATATTTGGCAAACCAAATTGACGCAGAAGTGTAATAAATAGAGTAATCAATTAGTTCCGAGAATTACCATAAATAATTCACTTGATGCGAGAGACGTTTAGGTATTAGCGCACTCGTTTCTTACTGATGTCTCTCACCTCTCGAGAATTATTAAACGTAATTCTCGGAACCAATTGATTACTCTCTCTCTCTATATATATAATGTTTTATATAAACACAAGAATACATGTTCTTGATGAAAGCTGATTACGTGTGGGTAGTGGGACAATCACATCATTGTGATGCTCATGTATATATACATGTATATGTAAATGCTATAAGTTGACTTTCTCAACATCTGCATTGTTAGCACTATTTAAATCAACAAGGACTTGAATAGCTATAAGTAGTAAAAAAGTTCTAACCACCTTCAGATGAGACCCACATGCAAAAACAATTACACAATCGAAGCGTGTTTTAACGCTTTCATGATGGGAGCTGCACTGATGCAGCATTAATGACCATGCGCCAGTGCATTCTCTTATATATGCGAGTCTCCCATCGGGAGTCTCGCATATATACGAGAATGCACTGGCTTACAAAGTCAAGGTAAATATTGTTAGGCCAATGTATTCTCTTATATATATGAGACCCCCTGTAGCAGACTCGCATATGTAAGAGAATGCATTGGCACATGTATTCACAAAATGTCAGGAAGCTCCAGTCATGGAAGGGTTAATTATCCTCCATCCAATTTGACAACAATTCATCAACCACATTCACGCTGTGGAACATGAATGCAGGAAGTTTGTTGGTTGAAATTATGTCACATGATGTCGCAGGCTGGCCCCTACTTGCTTCCATTTTTGTGCAGACGCAACTTAAAATGAGCTACATGAATAACGTTGGAAATTGGCGCTTAATGCTCTTGTAATTTGACAGTTGACTCGGTTGAGTGTAAATATAAGTATTGGATGTTGATTTGTTGCTTTCCATAAAGCATGGATGCTAGTTAGTGTGACATGTTTATGGGTGGAATGCTTTCACATTGCACACAAGATGTCAGACCAACTTGCATCCATACTTTAACCAAATTTCCAGAAGCTCCAGTCATGGAAGGGTTAATCTTATGATTTCTTATGGTAACAAATCAGTTGAGGCATCTTTAAAATAAAACAATTGGAATGACCAATTCTGCTATCAGACATGCAGGCAAGGGATCAAAGGCTTCACAAAACATCAACAATGAAAACTTAACAAAACAACAATCATGACAAACAGATATATGCTACCTATTCTGAAATATACATTGAAATACACATAATAAACTGGTTTAACCTCTTCACTGCTAATGCTATCATGCTGAGTGTGGGCCAATGACATTTTGGCCATTTTCCAATGGAAAAATGTAACGGGAATATCAGAAAACCCATAAAACTCACTCAGTTAAAAGGATATTATCATTCACAGTCGTGGAACATCATACACCGTTTCAAATTTAAGATACAGTTGTTCCGATGCACCGATCTCTGAGCGCCAGTTATGAATAATGGCCGACTGCTAGTGTGCCGAAGTTAGTCTGTACACAGTACATACTATTATTGCATATTGCATAGAAACTTCTTACTGATAAAATGACAATCTATTTTGTGAAAGCACTAGTTGCATTTATAATCAGGTTGGGCGCAGGCTACAAACGAGCTAAATAGTCCATCTACTTGGGTTTGCTGGAATTTGTTTTATTGTATCAGAGTACGAAACCAAAAGTAGGACCCAAAAATGATAAATAAAATATTTTTCAAATTGACTGCTCTGTATGTGATTATTTGCTTTTACAATTTAAACTTGACCTCTTAGATTTAAATGTTGACTTGACCTCTTACATTTAAATGTTGACTTGATCTCAAACATTTACATGTCAACTTGACTGAGGCTGCCCTCCTTTCCTCTGACCAATCTCCCTTTAAACTTCCATAGATCCTGCAAAAAAGTGAAAACAATACATGGATAGAAGTTCATAGAACGACAATTGTGGGCCTAGTTGAATGGGTTAATGTTATCACATGCATTTGTTATGGTGTAATGAACAAGGACAATTATTATTTCAGGTTGTACTTAACCCTATTTGGAGTTGCGTAGGTGTACCAGTCAAGACCCTGTGCCAGTGCATTCTCTTATATATGTGAGTCTCCCATAGGGAGCCTCGAATATATAAGAGACTGCACTGGCTTTCAATGTGAAGGTAAATATTGTTTCGCCAATATTCTCTAAATATATGAGAGACTCACCCCCTCTATATATTGAATCTCTTCTTTCATGTTATGTGCCTGGAACCAGGCTTAATGTCTGCTGATAAAATATTACTTGCTGCCCCTAAATGTGACATTGTTTAATATGGTCTTCGACCTTTTGAATGCTACAGCTCAAACCTTTGGAATTCACTCCCGCTTATACTTCGGAACCTACTTGCCTCCCATATGGTCATATAGCCTCTCAAAATATGCCTATACACCCATCATGACCATGCAGTCACTCCAGGTATACATGTACAACCAGCAATGGCCATTCAGCCCTTACAGATATACCCATCACACATGACCATCCATCCACTCCAGACTTGCATGTACATAGCAGCCATGCCAATACAGCCGCAACCATCCATGATCATGCAACCATTATATGTATACCTATACACACCTATGACAATAGAGCCACGACACACACCTACCAATGACAAGACAGCTACAACATATATACATATACATCCCACCATGACCACAAGGGTGCTCTCTGATACCAGGACCAGTGACCAGTCAGCTACACTCCATGTATGCATATTCACTTCAACTTAGACCATGCAGACTAATTAACAGTCATGCCATGTACAATGAAAGTGTCAATGACACTGTATCTCAACTTGGAAAGGGAATAATTTCATGTGTTACAGTCAATGGAGCGATTAGGATAATGGAAAGTTGAAATGTCTAAGAAATACTAGATTATCAACATGAAGAGATATATATAAAGTGATAGCTTCCATCTAGTAGATCAATATCAAGATTAATATGAAGTTTGGTGATGATCGGATTAGGGAAGTGGACTGTAGGGTGTGCCAAAGGATTTAGTCATGCAAAGAGTAAAAAATCCAGGATGGCTGCCAGCGGACATGTTTTATTGTCGAATGACCCCAAAATGACTCGTTCCCATCTACATATCAATATTAACTTCCACGACAAATTTCATGATGATCAGAAGAACACTCCAGCCTGTAGTCTGTGCTAATGGATTGAATTTTGAAATCCAAGATGGCCGCTGGCAGCCATGTTTTTTTGCCAAATGACTCCAAAATGACTCGTTCCCATCTACATGCCAATGTCAACAGCCATGACAAATTTCATACTGATCCGACGAAAGGTACGACCTGTAGCCTGTATTGTTGACGCCTCACACACGGATAGCAAGCCATGGCAACAGCTCAAACTTTACAAAGTTAAGTTGAGCTAATAAGGAAATGGCGCAATATTGATTCTGCTTATATACAATCTACTGTGCTTTTTGTGAAAAACTAAACAAAAGACGACCTGTATTTTCTCGGACACAAAGCGTGTTTTGTGAATAATATCACAGTCATGTATCATCATCATTATGCTATACTATTAGTATACCTACAACGAAGGCCGCCCGTCCCTTTAATAATAGTCACCTTGTATTGAACGTTCTCAAATCCACGCTTTTTGACAACTTCAGTGACTTCTTTAGCTAAATTCTCTTGTTCCGATCCATCAACATCAATGTACTCACAATCGGAAGCAGCATAGTGACTTGAAATGGACTGAAGTGAAAACCACTGATTTAGCAACAGTAGTAACATCAACAACAATCAGAACACTAAAACTTAGAGATACTTCACACTTAGAGATACTTCAAATTTCAGGAAGCTCCCTTCATAAAAGTGTTAATAGAAACAATTAGACGTGCATATATCTTTCATTCCAAAAACTATTATCTAAATGCTCTTTGAATGTTTGTAGCGATTCAGCAGAAACAATATTATCCATTTAACTGTTCCAATTTGTGACCACTCTTTTAGATAAGAAGTGTTTGCGAATCCTAGTTGTTTTTGGAGTTTATGACTATGTCCACATGGTCCCTTGTATATAATATATCTTCAAGGAGAACGTGTCTGTTGATACTTTATAGTCTGTGCATTATTTTGTAGACTTCTATCATGGCTTCTCACATCGTCTGTATTTGAGAGAGATGAGTTCACACTTTACAAGATGGTTGTGGTAAGATAAATTCCAGAAATTTGATAGCCTGCCATGTGTAATGGGACAATTCATGTATCTAATAAAATACAATTATTTATATGTATAAAAATGAAGTTAATTTGGTTCATACCACTTTCTCGCTGATAAACTACTATACATAAATTGGTAATTGGTAAACACAAATAAAAAAAAGAATTATTTAGATCTGTCGTTTTTTTGAAAGTCGTACCATTTCGAGAAATTTGTTTATCTGAAGGAAGAACTGAATTGAGCAAAATATTTTGTCATTTTGAAAGAAAAATGAAAACATTTCAAATGCATTTGTTAGAATTCGCAACTGCACTACCCATGCAGCTAGCAATTTTACATGGTAGACAAACAATGCTTATTTCCAGGCTTTACTGGTATACCTTTCGGAATCCTTCTGTTTTGTTCATGCCTGATCCATGAATAAGTAAAGGATGGAAGAATACTGTGTCCCCAGCAAACATCTCCAAATGGACTCGTTTATCATTCTGACTTGGATCAAACTCCTTTATCCCATGGTACATCTTATTAACTCCCCCCTGAAAAAAAATGTAAACCTTTATCCCATGGTACATCTTATTAACTCCGCCCTGAAAAATAATGTAAACCTTTCTTTATGGATTCTTCCATTTATTTAAAAAAGTGTATATTGAAATGGTCTATTATTCATCTGGAGGGGTTGTTCAGGAAATACGAGAAGACAACAGACAGAAGAATTGATAATACAATGATGGCCGTTGAAGTATGCTGAAATATTTAGTGATACAATGAGTAAAATCCATTGATGGCTGCCATCAGCCATGTTTTTGATCGAAAATTTTAAAATTTGATAGCTCCCATCTAGAAGTGATCCTGAACATGACAGTAAATTTTCCAAACATTTCTCCAATAAATGTTGAATGCATGATGAGCCGAAGGTTTCAATTTTGAAATAGCGTCCAATATATGTTTTTAACAAAATTTGGAAACATTTAAAGGTACGGTTGGCCTTGGCGGTGGGTATCCTGTGAAAATATTTCTACCCGTCAAAAACCGCCACAAACAGAAAGAACAACAATATTTAGACAGACTTTGTCCGTATACAAATAAGAAATATCGCATAAACAGTATGTTATTGTCATATCTTTGACCATTGTTATGTAAACAAAAGCATAACAAGTTACTTTTCTGGTGTTTGTTTATATTATGATTGTAAACATAAAGAGCGTTCTTTGTTGGTGAATTCCTGATATGGAACGAATAAAGAGCGTTTATGCCATTGTGTGTGATTAGTCAGCAGCATTGTGCTGTCTTCTGTAACACAATCAGGCTCTTGCTTAGGCAAAAATATAGTAAATCTTTATGATAACATGCCGTTTACGCGATGGTCATGGTATATATGAACGAAACTGTATGCGTTTTAATGTTTTTCTGTTTACGGTGATTGGAACAAATATGAATATTTTCGACAACTAAGGCCTCACGTGCCTTTAATGGCTCTCATCTAATGGTTACCCGAAGATCCATATGAAGTTTAGTGATGATCGGATGAGAAAACATTCCATGAAATATCTTAATTTCACTTTGCAATCCCTTGAAAAAAAAATTCTATACAATGCAAATTCTATTTTTATGGCATAAGCTTATGACGATTTGTGCTAAAAATCACACATAAAAACTTTGGAGAGTTTGCTGGCAGTAAGGTTTTCACTAATTAGCAACAGACCTCCCATTCTGGGTATCCATGTTCAAGCAAGCGACGCTTGTGACTCCCTGGTATAGCGACGAGGCATCCATTCATCCTGTGAACATGCTGCATGGCTGTCCATGAACACACTATCTTGTCAGCAGGTCGGAATGGGAAGTAGTGTAAATCCTGGTGCATTGGATGTCTGGACGACTTAGAACCTGAAAACAAAGTAAGCTAGTTAGGGTGTATAAAAGCAGTAGAGATGGGTACAGTCATCAAAATTAGCTTCGGAAAAAGGAAATGTCGTCGAACAAGACAGTCAATGACTGTTGAGAAAATAACCAGATTATAAAGACTAAGAAGTAAGTCTGGGACTTTGAATTTTACTAGTTTATACAATTCAAAACTATTTTAAAACACGCTATCACCTTCTCGTACAATTTGACACATACCAAACTGAAAATTTCATGAGAACTGGATATTCTTATCTTTGAAGCTGTCATTCCAGTGATCATAATAGTTTAAAGGGGCATAAGTGCAGAAATGTGAAAACTCATAAAAAGTTTGTAAAACCATCGTCACTAAGAAAAACATATAAATAATATAGATAAATACTTTTGTTGATGCTGGAACTTGGCATCTCTGGTGTGTTTATAATGACCTCAGAACTCTACCACAGAATGATATGTGACCCGCCATATTAAATCCAGTCGTAAGTCGGGATTATTTTACCCTGTGCCAATGCATTCTCTTATATATGCGAGTCGACCATAGGTCGCCTCGCATATATAAGAGAATGCATTAGCCTAACAATTTTTTATCATTTTTTTTAAATAAATGTTTCTTACAATTTTTAGGACATAAAATAAAAAAACATCCATTACCCTGCAGGGAGCCCCACACATATATAGAAGCATATAGAAGAGTGTCGTCTGCTCATGTTTTTCTGGGGCTCTGTATGGGTGAAATAAAAACATTATTAAAATTGTAAAAAATTGTTAGGCCAATGCATTCTCTTATATATGCGAGGCGACCTATGGTCGACTCCCATATAGAAGAGAATGCATTGGCACAGGGTAAAAAAATCCAGACTTACGACTGGATTTGATATGGCGGGTCACATATACTAAACTGGGTTTCGCATCAAAGATATTTTAGTCTACTGGTAATAGCATGTCATGTGTATTATTATAACAAAACATTTATTTTCATAATTTAGATATCATTGCTTTCTTTATCTACTAGTTTCTTTATCTACTAGTTTTCAAATTGGCATAAGATAGAACAGAACATCATACGTGTAGCCATATAAATAGCTAAGTAGTCCAAAGACATGGAATGGAGTTGGTGAATTGAGTTAATATTCCACCAAACAAAGTGAACAGTATATAACAAAAGCCTTACAGATGAGTGATGTGTCATAACAAACTTATGCATGAAATATCAGAAATATTTACAGGAAATGACAATGGAACAGAACCTACAAAGGTTTAAAATGAAATAGAGACAGAAGAGGGGGGTTAGTAGCCCCTAGATATCCCAATGACTCATGGAACCTGTTATCATATAACAAACTAAAAAAACAACTTATTGCAATGGCTGTAATAATTTTGAAAGCGAAATTTAAATATCTTTGGAGGGGAAGTGTTAAGTTATATAACCCCTCCCCTATTTAAAAAAAATCGGAATTCAACCACATACCGTAAGAATTCTTCACACCAAATGTCACATTAAACACAGGTGAATCCAGAGAAGATGTAATGATGAGTCTCAGTAGTTTCATTGTAAGAAAAGTGCTTTGCCCCCTAGCTCCGTCCCTTATTGACTGGTCAACCCCATTTGAACAAACCTAGATCCTAGTCCAAGGACACTCCATACCAAATATGAGCTGAATAGGCTTGATGGTTGTTGAGAAGAAGACGTAAGAAAAACCATGGAGAAAAAAAAAGACCCAGTGACCTCATTTGAACAGATCTAAATACCAGTTACCTAGGGACCATCCACATCAAATGTGACTAGACGGACTTGGGGTTTTTGAGAAGATGTTGACGGATGGACAGATGGACGACAGGCGAGGAGTGATGACTATATCTTCTTCGTCTCAGGCGAGTTAAAAAGCTGTAGAAGTCATATACAATTGAATTCAATTCTGAAGCATTGCAGTAGAAGAAAAATTATATCTTTATGGTAGGTATCAACATCATGGTGAATATTGTCAGACATAGTTATGTGGGATGAAAGGTTGAGTCTGATTTCAGTTTGTAAGGGTATGTGTGTTCTTCACTATATACGCAATGATGAGAAGTTACTGTAGGCAGCGTTCAGATCAGAAGTTCAACAAACCGCCATATGGTGTGCCTGTATACTCGAAAATTGAAGAAATCAATGTCGCCCCGACTAATACAGAAAGTAATGCTATTGCAAGTAGCCCCAACTAATATATACCGAAGATAATATAATGCTATCACGAGTCGCTCCAACTAAAACAGAAGGTGATACTATAGTCAGCCATTTTGATAAAGAAGTTGGGCCAGCTTCCTACCCATCCAAACCAATGAAACCAAGAGCACTTGTCAATAGGAGTTAATGCTAAGTTATGGAGAAACCTATTTATTCACCAGGGGTGTTTTGTTACATATAACCATGAATTGCGCTTAAGCACAATTAATTGCGCTTAAGCGCAATTGATTGCGCTTAAGCGCAATTGATTGTGCTTAAGCATAATTATTTGCGCTTAGGCGCAATTAATTGCGCTTAAGCGCAATTGATTCGCTTAAGCGCAATCGATTGCACTTAAGCACAATTAATTATTAAATGTGAATTTGGACTCCCATTGGGGTGTCATGTTGTGGTTTGAGTATTATGTATGATTAATAATAAATTATATATTTGCTCAACCAAACCTGAATGTTATGACTTACTGTAGTTCAAACAATGTTTATTAGTAACAAATAGCATGGGAAAATAATTGTGAAAAAAGGAATGGGAAAATACTTTACATACACACAAGACATCCAATTTAAACAAAGGCTCAGAATTCGGAACTGATATATGGGTTGAGCAACAAGCAAAAATTGTATGTCTTGTATTTAAACGTGTCAAATGACACGGAGTTGATTCACTTACTGTGTCAACGAATTATATAGACGACACAGCGCGACACATCTACTGTGTCAAATGACACAGCGATAAAACTCGGCTTGAAAAGTTCCAAATTCCACAAATAAACTATCCAAAGGCATATATGTACTTATATGTCATGATATGAAACGTTACTACTTCGATTCCGAGGGGCTGGGAATTATTTTATATTTGCACAGAAACGTGTCATATGACACATAACACGGAAAAACGACACGTTCCGTGTGTCGGCAATTATATTGGCAATTTTATTTAGAAACTTGCGACACAGAGCGACACATATAGCGTGTCAGATGACACACCTGTGCTAATTGTAATCAAATAATGAGCTGCCGTGTCGCTATACGTGTCGTTTGACACACCTAATTGACTACATGACACGGAAAAGTTTTTCAGTGCATATTTGAATATATCGGAACCCCGTGCAAGGAATATGAATCCTTCTTGACTATCCCCAGATCGATGATAGACGATTCCAATGCATACTTTATTAACTGAATGGGAGAATGCAATTGGTGTAAATCTGGTAAAATATAACCACATTCCCCTGATCACTGACCTGGGTCTGGAGGTTTGTTGATCAGCATGGTGTGCATAGCCATGATGTCTCGTCCAACGAAGGATTCGGCATAGTCCAGAATCTGTAAAATAATATTAGGACTACAGATACACAAGAGAACTCTATATAATTCATATGGTCTGTTATCCATTTCATTAAAATTTTGTGACTCTGTTCTAATTTTTATACACCCTCGTGTACATTGTCGGCTTCGTGAATAATGTGTCTACAAGGTGATAGAATTGATCCTTTCCCTTTTATTCTCCCATGATTCATCATGCGGAATATCTGGTTTGATTGGATAAGTGTTAGCGCATACGGTCACGATTGTACTCAGTTAAATCTGGCTGCTGGATATATCGGGCCCTATAAAATCAGGCACACGAGTAGGAATTTCCACTCCGGTCATATAATCATGCTATGGTAACTTTGGTCTATATAGCCAACTGGTGTGGTCAGCCTATCTAGCCATTTACTGTAGCTGGTCATGGTGGTTTATATTAATATGTATTTCTAAAGACTAATATTTATTAATAATATTAATATTAAGATTAAATAATAATATGTTGAGGTCACGAGCAATAGCCGGAATAGACCTGTCCACAGCTACCGCCCTCTTGTCGCGATTATTATATAGACACTCATTTTCTGCCCAAAGGTCTACCAGCCATTGTTCCTTGTCGATCAATCAGAATTCTTGACTTTAATTCTAACTTTGATTTGGAATAGTGGTCGCCGCTAACTGTTCCGACATTTTGAATGACGATCAGTCATGTGACAGGCAAAACACACGTTTTGCCATTGTCCTGAGCCGCATTTTCCTGATGAAATCCATCCGATTAAATCGGATCCAACAAAATCGGCTCGATTGTTATCCTGCAGCAGAATTAATCAGGAACAATCGGGACCGTGTGCGCCGACATTAAGCTGATTAACCTATCTTTTCTAATTACTCATTGACGAGTAGTTCCTTCAGGAAACATCCCTCCATCACCAAATTAACCCTCTCGGGACCACATTCTGCGAAGGCCTCATCTTCTGGGAAGTATCTACAGTCTCAAATTAACATTGTTTTTAGTTACTTTTTCCCTTCTGTGAAGTTTCTATATCTCCTAATTTGCAGAAGATAACAAGCATAATCGAGGTGACTAATGAGTGAACATCACCAATTTCAAATGGGGAAATTCAATCTGATCCTATAGGTCTCCCATAGAAGTTAACGCCTAAGCAAAATGAGGTTCCCAGAGGGTGAATTTGGGGACCTCATTTCAATGCATTGCTGTTAGTAATAGCTAATATAAAGGGCTGTTGGAGTATGAAAAAAGTGAGAATTACTAAAAATAAGTTTAAATACCAGACAAATACTGGTATATTAAATAAAAGTTCGACCACTGCGAACGGATTTAATGCCAGAAGGGACTTGGCTACTGTTAATACTGGTATATTAAATGAAAGTTTGACCACTGCACATGGCTTTAAAGTGATATGAAACACTCGGGTAGGGTGTTTCAATAGAAATGGAGAATAACATTGCTCAAAGTAGTTATGTTTACGAATTTTAATTCAAATTGACAACACACGCACACACACCGTCATTCTGATATATTAATTAAATGCAATGACGAAATAATTTGTGTTTTGTTTATTGCCGATAGTTGAGTCCTGAATCCAGATGTAAATATTTACATTGTGCGAAGTTCAGATGATGATTTCTATGGAGTGGCATGGTCGATTTCTTTGAATGTTTCAGCGATGTTAGTAGAATGCTATATTCCTCCAGTTGGCAAAACCCCTGAGTACTAACTTGTCAGTCCCATGCACCCGAACAAGTCTATATATATATATATATATATATATATATATATATATATATATAGTATGTCTCTAATGCCAGAAGTGTCGTGGCTTGCACCTCTTGGGATTGGAATTTTGAATTTTCCAACTGGTTCTTCAAGCCTCCTCGGACAACTGTTGGAAATATTCAACCTAACACCCCCACACAAAAGGCTGAACAATTTCCAAGCTATGACCATTTCAGTCAAAAATTACCGAAAGTAGAAAATATTCTACCTTTGGTCTAACACAAGAACTTTCACACTGAAATATTGTTGGAAAATCTACCTAAGGAACAATTTGATCCCATTTATTGTTTGAAACTTCCAAATAATGTCATGTGAGGCATGACATTTCTAACTGTAGAACATTAACTGTAGAACATTTTGACCGACATTGGGGAAGAGGTTAGAAACACCCACCCTCATGTTGCCATGAAGCTGGTTGCCAGTATGTATCTATATCCATAATATAGAATTGAGTTTACTAACCTTTGGTTGACAACAGTAATCAAATAATATGTCGTTTTGCTGGAAATTTTGCAGCTTGGTAACTGCCTGCTCACCAGCAACATGTTCCGACTTTACGATGGCCACATCTCTCATAACCGTCATCCCACCAGTGGATACTTCCTTCCTACATATCCTGCCAAATTCTTCCCTGGCATAATAAAACAATAATATTAAAGTTCCACTTAATTTTCGAATGCCCGGATCACATACACAGCATATTCCATAGTATATACCATTTGGAAAAGGAACCAAAAATATATATACATGTATTCCACCAGAATATAGAATAGCTTAGAGTTATTTCCCTTCCATTGAGAATAAATGGTCGCTGACCAAAATGTCTCCTGACGAAGGTGGCAGGTTTGAAGGATTTATGGGTTTCCAGATCCCTATACTCAAAATGTACGAGGAATTGATTGCACCAATATGACACAAAGAGCATATTCACTAAATATGTTGCACATCTTCAATGTGTCGAGAAAGGGTCAATAACTCTAAAAGTAAAAAACAAAACACATTTCTATGTCGAAACTCCGCCAAACCATAGACTAAATCTATGGCCAAACTGACTCCGACTGAACTCAAAATTGCAGGTTGACAGCTGTGCCTTAGTTTTAAAAAATTGACTGGAAATGACGGAATACAGGCTAAAAAAAAAGGATGTGTCCCAGGATGTACGATTCTATGTCGAAAAACGGCAATAAATTTAACTCTGCCCAAATTAGTTTGACCTAACTCAAAATCCCAGGTTTCCATGCTGGTTGACATATGTGCCAAGTTTAAAAAAAATTGACTGTAGTCCTCTGACGGAATGTCGGGGGACAAAATAATAAACCGGCAGTACAGACCAGTTTGAAATTAAGCACAGAACACACATCGGTACCTTGACAAAAAACAACATGCTCACAGTATTTTGACCGGATAAGTTGATAATACAATGTTTTGGAGCTTCCTCTTTCATATGGTATATTATATGGAATATGTTGTATATAATGTGATCTGGTGATTTGAAAATAAGTGGGCCTTTAAAGATGCTCGATATCTTCCTGGCAACACTTCCAAGAACAACACCAAACATTTCTATGAAACTTATTGCAGGGTGCAGACACATTTGCATTATTAATAATAATAATAACAATAGTAATAACGATTGCAACATCAAGTGTGGCATATACTATACCCCCCCCCCCCCCCCCGATGCTCAGTTTAGAGAGTGTCAATACTAAATATTTGTATGGATGGAAACTTTTCTAAATCCAAGAAGTGGGTATTTTTCTCCCTAAACTGGACTGTCAACATACCAAAGCACAACCAAATCCGATGATCCATGCCCAAGTTGCAAGCTGAAATTTTCATACAGACACAAAATTCAGAAAGTCCCAAGTCAAACAAGGGCTGTAACTGAAAATGAATATACAAAACGTGTAGTAAGTCAATATCCTTTCCCCCCAAGGTGTGCAATAACCATACTAAAGCACAACTGAATTTGATATTACTTACCCAAATTACAAGCTGAAGTGTTCGTACCAGGCCTTAAAATCCGACAAGAATCAGAATCATGATGCTCATTTTGATTCTCATAAAAAGTCTTGATTCCCTGTAGAAAATGTTTTGATTCTCGCAAAATTTGATGGACTTTAAGGCCTGCGTACGGACACAACATTAAAACATTTCCAAGCCAAATAAGGACCGTAACTCTGGTTAACATTAATGGACGAAACCCATAGCATGTGTGTATCCTTTCCCCCAACATGTGCTATCACCATGCCAAAGCACAACAAACACCGATAATTAACACCCGAGTTACAAGGTGGTTTGTTTATTCGGACGGACGGCTCGAAAGACAGACAAACGGACGGACATATATGCCCGAACCTCCTATGGTGGTCAGGGGCATAATAACACAGAAGGAACATCTGGTTTTTCACTTAAAAGTGTTTTAAAGATAATAGATTTCCAATCAAGCAATTTTACATTCTTTGGACAATCAAAATGAGAGCACACTGTAGGTCTTACATATTCCACAAATAAGACCTGGTATGTATGCCTTTAAAAAGCACGTTCTATGTTCTTTTCCAAATTTGAAAAACCTATGTTAGTTGGTCATATTTTATCCCTCTGATTGCTGATTGCTGAATGTTGATATTTTTGTATTAATAGACTATACAATTAATCATGACAGTCCTATCTACATTTCAATACCTGTATATATCCAAGTCTTTTTCATCAACAATCTTCCTGATAACAAGGAACCCATTTTCCTCATAAAACTGTCTCTGTTCTTCTGTCAGTATACCATTATCCCTGGAGTATCTGTAGATGTTTGGTGTTGTAGCTAGGCTGGCACTGCAATTGATCTTGTATATTGTTAAGGCTTGTTTGGTAAAACACTGACTAAGATAGGCATAGGCATACAAGCAAACTGTCCCTATTTATAAACTGAAATAAAAGGTCAGCCGACCACAGTGTCCCCCGACAACGTGGCAAGTCGATACCGCTTTGTCAAAGAAAAGGGTTAATAACTCAGTAAAAAAAATATTTCCATCATCTATATACATGTTGCACATCTCCAATATGTGGGTAACAATACTCTGAAGTTTCAAATATCTACGATAAAAACTGTAGGAGGAGTTGATTACACCGTGAAAGGTACCCTAATACAGACAATTATAACAACTATAAGTCCAAAAGGGTTAATAACTCAGTCAAAAAATATTTTTTCCGTCACATCTATATACATGTTGCACATCTTCAATATATGGGCAACAATATTCTGAAGTTTCAAATCTCTGGGATGAAATCTGTAGGAGGAGATGATTACACCATGAAGGTACTCAAAAGTGTGACGAACGGACGGACGAACAGACGGAGCCCGTTTCTATTGTTCCCCCAAAAAATAATTTTTCGGGGGACACAAAAAAACACTAGGGGAATTATCTCTAGGCTCAAAGCACTCGCAACCATTACAGTATGGTCTCCCAGGTTAAACATTGCAAAGGTTTTGCAAAAGCTTAAGGAATGCATCATTGAAAGCGATTACTGGTTATTATAAATTTCTGGGCTGCCATGAAGATTTGATTGTTGATTTCATAGGACAATTCGTCAGATCCGTATAGTAATAATTCACAAGTTATTGTTATATCAGATATGGTAGTAAGAAGTTCTTCTATGTGAGAAGTATACTGTGCGGTTTCCAGAAAACAATGTCTAGCAGTTTCAATGCAACCACACATGCAATAAGGCAAGTCACTGAGGTGGTTATCTTTAAGATTGCTGTTAAGATTGCTACATCCTAATCTCAGTCTGGTGTAGTATATTTGAGCTGTCCTAGAATGGCTATAAAGTATTTAATAGCATTTGATGTCAGGTTTAAGCTTGCATTTGAAATCATGTATTGACCTTGCTTAATTAACAGTCTGGGAATACATTCCACAAATGGACAGTCAACGGAAGAAAGGATTGCATAAAATAATTATAATTGTTATCCTTCATCACATTTCATCTCTTCTGATTGGCTGAGAGTGCGTCACATGGCGGGCCGTAAATCACCTTATTATCCTTGAGGGTAACATTGTCTCAGTTATTGACCGCTCAGCTGTATTACTGGTGAACATGGAACTATGAAGAACTCAACGTGCAGAGACACTCTCACAGCTCTCTAACAATTTTATAAACCCCACTGTATTATAACAACCGCGAACTGTGGTGTTTGCTAATTTGCATAATTGTGTGGTTTTTTTTAGTTGCAATTAAAGCACGCTATGTATAAATGGTGTTATATCAATAATAAAGACCGTGGGACAAATAGATAAACCTTATTATGCTGTTGGTGTGTGCTGCAGGCAATCGCACATACGATGTACATACGTTACAAATACGTTTATGTACTAGTTCAAATAGCCACTCTTTACTGTTTATCAATTGACTATTTCTTTTCTTCAATACATTCCTCAGACTTCAGAGAATACCCGTATGTTGCGTAACAATATGTGACATTTCTTTTTGCACTAATACAACGTGTTAGTTTCACATTTTAGCAATTTGGAAATGAACACGTCTGTCTTCACGGCCATTTGAAACGAAACCGAACATTTCGCTGCATGGCTACTCAACTTCGAAATGGTGTCAGACCGATTCTCCGAAGACCTATTACTACGACGGCCCACAACTCCGAAGACCCGATTCTCCGACGGCCCACAACCCCGAAGACCCGATTCTCCGACGGCCCATAACTCCGAAGATCCGATTCCCCGAAAGCCCATAACTCCGAAGGGCCGATTCTCCGAAGACCTATAACTCCGAAGACCTATAACTCCGAAGGGCCGATTCTCCGAAGACATATAACTCCGAAGGCCCGATTCTCCGACGGCCCATAACCCGAAGGTCCGATTCTCCGAAGGTCCGATTCTCCGAAGATTTTGTTTTATCGGGGTATTATCGTTTACTAAATAGTGTACAGTCCAGTGGCGAAGCCAAGGGGTCCCAAAATTCCTACTGCCCCCATTAAACCTCTACTTGCTATTTCAGACAATATGGGCCCCAACCAAAACATGTCCAATGTGATGTAAACGCCCGGAAATCGTTCATGGGGCATCAAAATATTCAAAATTTTCCTATTGCCCCCACCTAAATGGGAATCCTGGCCCGCCACTGACTATACACCAGATACTATAACGTTACGTTGGCCCATGAGATGCCAGAGTAAAATGTACAGGGGTGAACGGGGATCAAACAGAACGCATTTCTTTGAAGTATTTTCAGTCGCCAGAAAAAAGGGCGAGTTCTGCCCATTTGGCCCCCGTTCGCCCCTGTGCATGTTAGGCTACTCTGACATTCTTGCAGCGTTTCGTTATGATATACCCGGTGCACACCAGTGGCGGAGCCAGGGTTCCCATTTAGGGGTGCACATTAATTAGCATATGTGGGGGTATGTGGGGAATATATCATGCATATGATATGCCGAAAGCATATCACGAAGGCCTGATTTGGGGAGCGCATGCATGGGACGGGTCGCCCCAATCGTTGGTCCGGGGGCTCCCCTGGGCAGGAACACTGTGAATATTTGAATGCCTAGGATGGATTTCCTGCCGTTTACATGCCATTTGACATGTTTTTTTGGGGGCGGTCTTCCCTAGGGCCCCATTGACTCCGCCACTGGACTGTACACTATTTAATAAGCGATAAAACATGATCTTCGGAGAATCGGACCTTCGGAGAATCGGCCCTTCGGAGTTATAGACCTTCGGAGTTATGGGCGTTCGGAGTTATAGGCCTTCGGAGTTATGGGCTTTCGGAGTTATGGGTCTTCGGAGTTATGGGATTTCGGAGAATCGGGACTTCGGAGTTATGGGATTTCGGAGAATCGGGGCGTAGGAGAATCGGACCTTCAGAGAATTGGACCTTCGGAGTTATGGTTCTTCGCAGAATCGCTACGTAACCTTTGAAATTGCTTTACTCATATTTCCGTGAACCGATTTCCACCATGCAACCAGCAAACTGCGCAAATGACGGGTCTGTTAATTGATCCAGATTATGAATGTTTTATTTTCTAAATAACGATGATTCCAACATAAAATTAACTTTTCGAACTGGATTAAAGAATATAATATGCGCGCATTTATGCCTGCTATTAAGGAGGTTCGTGATAACAAAACAGTTATCACCCTTGTTTTCGTGAGACACGGGGATTTGTCGCCGCTCTCGAGCGGGCGACAAATCCCCGTGTCTCACTCAATCGCGGGCGATAACTGTATATTACTATCAGGGGGTGGGGTGTTTCATTGTATTTCTAGTGTCCTGATGATGTAGTGTATTACTTTATGAGGGTACCACTTTATTAATATAACCAGAGGTTGAATTTAATGACGCTATCCCACATGGTGAGCTTGCGTCACCAAATTCACCCTTTGTGAACCTCATTCTGCTTAGGCCTCATCTGCTATGGGAGACCTAGGATTAGATTGATGTTCCCCAGTTGAAGTTGTTCATCTCAATTATTCAATGTACATGTATCTTCTGCAACTTAGGGGATATAGGAACTGAACAGAAGTAAGGGAGACCAAATTCACATTTAATATCTAATTTCGCTTAAGTAAAATGCATTATGCTTAAGCACAATTCAGATTTCCAATATGCTTACGTGTAAAGGAAGTACGCATAAGCATAATGCCATTACGTGTGATTCAAATTCCATCTCTCAAAACTCCCGATGCAGCCAATTCTGAATAAAAAATTCAAGAGCAAATATGATAGGATCCGCCCATCTAGTATATTTATCTTAGATGATGCGTTACCATTATATGCAAGGTAGTAAGGCTATGAAAACCAATTACACTTAAGCGTAATGGAATGAACCTTTCCACAGCTGTCAATCAATTATTAGCAGATATTTGATACTAATCAGTCTTCGGCTGCATACAAATTCTGATGCCATCTTTCTTTGCCATATATTCAGTGTTAAATTGGCTATATTCAAACAACATTTTTGTTGTCAATTCGTAACGTACTGAAATTTCTATTCGCACCATGATGTTGGAAATTAATCCATGTTTATAACACATATTTTCATTTTGCATTACACTTGTCATAATTTTTACAATTAAAGGTTAAAAGAACGTATGTTCTCAGGTGTAGCTATGTACATAAAAGAGTAGAGTTGGTGTGGTGACTCGGGGTTCCCTGACGGATGTTCTAACGGTTTTTTATAATTAAATTTTTTTGTTCAAATTAAATTTTATTTATTTTTCTTTTGTTAAATGTTAAATCGAGTCAGCAGTTGAATCTAAACAGATACAATAATTAAATTAAATTTTATTAAAAATTTAAAATTTAAAGGTGGTCTATCTCTTTGTAAACATGTGTTATATGTTTACCTGGTATACACTATTAGATATCAATCGAAGATCCCTGTCCGGAAATGCTTCTATCAACTAATATTGATTATATTTTGAATATGTTCTAAACATGTCTTAACATGTGTGGTTGTTTAGCTAACAAACAATAGTGGTTACTGTTAACAAAGACCAGACATTTTGTTGTGTAATTTTGTCACAAATAAACATTAAAGTGATGTGAAACACTCCGGTAGGGTGATCAAATAGAAGTGGAGAATAATCTTGCTCAAAGTAGTAATTTTTACAGATATTATATCCAATTGACAACACAGGCCATCATTCTTATATATTAATTAAGTGCAGTGGTGCTCGATGGCGAAATCATTTTCGTTAGCTTATCACCGATAGATGCATCCCGAATCGAGTAGTAAATATTTACAATTGAGCGCATTTCAGATGATGTTTTCAGACGATGGTACGGTTAATTTGCTTCAAATTTTCAGCTACGTTAGTAGAATGTTCATCCAGTTGGCATAGCGCCTGAATACTAACTTATCAGTTTCACGCACCCGAACAAGTACATAATATGTCTTTAGTTAGACTCATTATCACTTATAACTATGTAATAAAACAATACAAACAATCAATCAGAGACAATAAACGTTCGGAGAATAGCTTTTGGAACACCCTAATGAACTATATCGCTATATGGTATCGGCGGAATGGTCTGTTCTAAAAATAGAACAATAAAGTATCCCATTTAATCATCTCATTTCATAACAAAATGTTCAAAATAAAATCAATATTAGTTGATAGAAGCGTTTCCGGACAGGGGTCTTTAATTCATATTTATTATTTTATACCTACGTAGCTATTTCAAATTTGTTATTTAAAGAGATAATCCATCTTTAAAATTGTAAATTTAAATTGAGTCAGCAGTTCAGTCTAAAAAATACAATAAAAAATTGTATTTTATGTTAAAAACAATTTAATTTAAACTTTAGAATTTAAAGTTTTAAATTTAAATGTTAAATTGAGCAAGTAGTTTTATCTAAAAACATTAAAAAATAAATCTTTTGTGGACTTAAAAAAATTTAATTAAAATTAAAATGTTTATTGAGCAAGGAGTTCATATAAAACATTCAAAAATTTAAACTGGCTTATTACCAGTGGGCGGTACTACCGCTGTGGGTGTGGCCTCTGTGGAAAGCTCCATTACGGTTAAGCAAGTGAGGCAATTACGCTTAAGCATAATGGCATTTCACTTAAGCGTAACAGAATTCGCTTATGCGTAATGCCATTACACTTAAGGGTAACGTATTACTGTAGGCCTACACTTAAGCGTAATTAACTATTAAATGTGAATTAGGTTCCCATACAGAAGGGAAAAAGTAACTAATAACAATATTAATTTGAGACTATAGATACTTACCAGAAGAGGCATAAGCAGAATGAGGTCCTCAAATGGTGAATTTGGTGATGCTAGCCCACTGTCTGTGCGGGATAGGCTCCTGGTTAGAAGGAACTAAATGTTTTCCATAGGCCTCAATATTAACATTTGGCACCGCCCACTAAATTTGCTTCATACGAATTGCATGAAATCATAAATGTCGTGACGTTGAAGCCCAACCCTTCCCGCATCTTGTGCCATGTATGAGTACAATCCGAGCCACACTTTTTTCAACTTTTCAACACACATTTTCCACACAGATGCACTAAATCCAAACTTGATTCCACCCGGGACCGGGGGAGTTTATACAAATTGACTTTTGTGAACTTGAGAGTTCGCTCGGTGTTGAAGGGATGGGGGTACATGGAAATTGGAAATTTCAGGGTGAACATAGTCCTGTCGGAATACTGACGCTGTATCTAAAAGATTATGCGTTGTGATTAGGCAAAAAAAATACCTGTGTTTAGGGTTACATGGTCCAAAATAATTAGGGTAGGTAGGTAGGGAATTTTTTTTTCTTTTCAAATTTTGTTATTCTGAATTCCATTGGGTCATTGACAATTCAATCTAGAAAGCTTCATAATTCAAATTAATTGAAAGGTTCAATACTATATATTGTTAATCTAGAATTAGTCAGAGCACTAGATTAATAAAACTTCTAAATCTTTGTTATAGCATTGGCAGCAGAGGTTTGAAAAATGGGCAAAATACCCAATTTCAATGCCCTTCCCACTGAGCAAAAGTTTTTTTTATCTGTGTCTGCAGTCCAATAAAAAGTTTTGGGTAGGCATCTTTTTCTAGGGTAGGTAGGGAAACCCTAAACACGTGTAATTTTTGGCCGTATTAACCCTCACTGCCCCCAGACAACCAAATCAATGTAAAAAAAACACCAGAGAAATTTAGCTATATAATAGTTCAATTTGATGTGCCACCTGATACAAATTTTTATACAGAAATACTACTTCGTTACACCATCCCATTTCCGTTTACGAACAGACCTGATAAATAGTTCCCAACTTCCGGTGACCTAATATCACGGGATACTGATACGGAATTCAAAGGATACTGAAACGGAATTAATAGAATACCGATACGGCTCACGACCAGACAAGCGTTTTCCGACTGCTCGGAATTTATAGCCAAACAATAGTGGTAGACTATTTGTAAGGGATTAGTGGTAGTCATATAATAAAATATAATATATTTATTTAATATTATTAAATATTATTATATATAACTAAACAGTGATTCATAGGGACTGTGGTATCAGTTGGTTTGGGTATCACTTGACCTGCACCCAGCCCAAACTTTGCTAAAGGCTATATGATGAGTATATCATGATATTGTAGCGGAATTAGGTCCCGAAGAGTACCGGTTATCCGGTTCGAGTGCACCCCGAGGATGTGATGTCACTCGCAGCTACCCAGAATGACAGAACAGAACTGGACACCGAACAAGAAGGACGCAGACATGTTGAATAATGACTAATTACCTAAATGTGACATCTTGATATTATAATAAATCATTTGACCGATACACTGGTGAAGACATCACTGGATCTTACAGGATGGTAGTTGGATGGTACGAGGTGCTGAGAAATTCCACTTCATCAGCCATCCATATGAGTGACGGTGCCTTCTTCGACCAACTTCAATCCCGTTACAAGTGTTCGTCAGTCATCCGATGTTCAGGATCCAATGCGTCGACGACAAGACTCTGCAACTGAGCCCACGAAGGTATATGACGTAACAGAAGTCTTGTTGGAACTTGGACTGGCTAATGACGATGGATGGACGAATTCCCCAACCCTCTCCCTCAGGACCTCCTTTTCAAAGCTTGGGGGAATGTAGCGGAATTAGGTCCCGAAGAGTACCGGTTATCCGGTTAGTGTAAACATATTTTTATTTCCAAATCCAACATAACATAATATACAGATGATACAAATATGCATAAATAGAAGAGATAATGTATGGAAATGAGGATCAGACAACAAGCCCGAGGGCTTATATGAAGTCTTCTCCTCTTTGGCGACATGCCCCTTCCCCAATAAGTGAGGGAGGGGTATCGATCAGACGGTTATCCGGTTTGAGTGCACCCGAGGATGTGACGTCACTCGCAGCTACCCATAATGTCAGAACAGAACTGGACGCCGAACAAGAAGGACGCAGACATGTTGAATAATGACTAATTACCTAAATGTGACATCTTGATATTTAATATAATAAATCATGTTAAATAGAGAATGCAATCCTTATTATTACTTTAATATCACGAATTCATGCAACGACATACGAACCCTTGGTATAAAAGGATACTGGAACAGCTGATTTTGAAGCTGAATTTGATATGTGATTCAGAATATTCTGTAAGCGTTCTCCCATCTCTCAGCCAGGTTATAGGACCACCAGAACTGATGTTATTTCAATAAAAATATACAGAAAATGGACTTCAACCTATTACTCAGGTTCGATAACTCTAAATTAAAATTCGCAACAGGAATGAATATACAGATGCAAACGCAAGCTCTCATACACCGTCGCTAACCTCTCTCGGTTATCGACGCAAGATTCTTGTGAATTGGAGAAAATACGTGTTCATTAATAATTTTATCGCCGACAACACAGACCCATCACATATTACAAAAATCGTGTTCAAACCTGTCCATAAATGATGAGTTTCCCAAATAAATGCCATATCATTGTGAATATTTTATCTACTGTAGCACACAGGTCCCTGGCACAATAGACCCCAACCACCCAAAAACATATATGTAAGTCTTATATATATATATGTCTTTGGGTGGTTGGGGTCTATTGTGCCAGGGACCTGTGCTGTAGATTGGTATTATATCTCATATTTCTTTGACGTATGAATGACACATTACAAGGAGACCGTATTAATGATATAGTATAATGTTATATTCAGTAACTCGGTACTAGTATTAAAATAATTTGATAACACACGGAAATTTAAGATTTTTGAAATTTGTTACTTCTCGAGATATGTACTTATTTGTGGCCTGGAAATAATTCGTCAAACGACGGACTCGGACAAAATTGCGGATGGAGATGGATAACTCTAAAATCAAGTGGTAGTAAATCCAACTGTCGTGATAATCAAGTGATAATACGGCTATAAATCATTGAACAATATATCGACACGTTTTGGGAAATTTTATACCATAGTTGACAGTGGTTAGCATTATTTTGTTGTAATTAAAGGCCCACTTAATTTTCGAGCCCCCAGATTACATTATATAAAATATATGCCATATTATATACCATTTAAAAGAGGAAGCTCCAAAACATTGTATTAACTTATCCGGTGTAATAAACTGTGAACATGTTGTTTTTGTTGAGTTGCCAACGTGTTTTGTCATCAAGATTGAAGTAAAAATCAGTATTATTTTCAATGCAGGGGGAATAACTATAAATTAAAGATAGAGTTATTCCCCTTCCATTGAAAAAAGATTGATTTCTGTTGCATTCTGGGTGCCAAAGAGGGAGGGTCATTATATGATTTCAGCAGTTTTCTATTTCTCTGTGGGCATCTTCTGAGACACAGATGTTTCAAATAGTGATGAATTATAGTATTTTAATCATATTTTATGGCATAGATTGTTATTAAAACCGTATATCAAGTCACTATATAAAAATAATCGGCGACTAGAAAATTAAGTGGGCCTTTAATCAATTGTGATAACTAAAGCGTACATTGTATTTTGAAGAAATGCTCTTGTTGTTGTAACTTGACGATATGGAGATCGCTAATCGGATTGAGAACTTTAAATAATTGCGTTAGTGCCGATATTAAACTATGTGCGTAGATCTACCCTTCAGCACATTTTTTAGGTGAGCGTGATCCCTTCAGCGCCACTTTGGCATCTTCAAATAACATGCATACACCGGTAGATTCCTCGTACCATGTAAATGCCTAATATAAATTTAGTGACAATTTCAGAACCAACACGGTTTTATCAATTATGGTGTCCATTTATAGCTCCCCATCTCTAAAGTCACTCGGGACCACTCAACCAAAAAAGATAGCAGATGAGCTCCATTTGATGAAAATGAACATCGTTGATTGGGGATTTCTATATAGATTAGGAAAATATAGATCATGTCATGAATCTCTACTATGGCTAACGCCCGTAGAGATCATATTCCACCAGTACAAAACCTGGGAACTTTTTGAAGTTTTGACAGGGAACCTTAACAGTCGAAACAATAACGCGGGGAATATATTTCTGAGATATTATATGTTCCTTAATAATGTACTTCACTATAGGTTAATGTCCGAACTCAAAATTGAATGCTTTTCTGTGACTTTGTGAGCCGATATTGCAATCCAAATTTAATTAATTTCCCATGAGAAATGCCATAATTGTCAGCAACGCAAATATCAAAATCGCTCACAAATTAGCTTAAATCATGAAATTTCGAGTTGGGACCTTCACGTACAGTGAAGTACATTATTAAGGAACAGGTAATTAACTAAGAAATATTTTCCCCGCGTTATTTTTTGATTTTATAAGGTTCCCTGTAAAAACTTCAAAAAGTTCCAATGTTTTGTACTGGTGGAATTATGATCTCTACGGGCGTTAGCCAGAGAAGAGATTCATGGCATGATCTAAGAAAAATATGGCTATTGAAACGGAATATACATGTATTGAATATGCGACAGCCGTACCAATTGTTTGTTATTAGATATTGGTTGAAAAATGAATAACATTAAATTGAAATAGATTTTGTCTATTGGTCATAAATCGACTCGTATTAGTTCGGGATTTGACTGTTAGATTTTCATGGACTGCTGTTAGTTTCGTATTGTCGCTTATTGATAGAAATGGAAATTGACGTATATCAAATGTACGATAGCTGTATTACAATGTATAATTGCTGTATTAGAATTTGTTTTATATAATTATTGGTTGGAATATGAGTACTATTGAATTGAAATAGAACATTAATTGTGCACCAATATATCAACATTGATTAGAAAACGATATCTTTGGAATGAAATTGTCTCATATTGAATATAAGAAAGACATTGGTTTGGAAATGAACATGCATCATTGGATGGGAAATAATATAATGATTTAGAAAAGATTGCTATATTAATATGGAATCTACCTACATTGAATGCTTGATGCATACAAGTAGTTAAACAATCCACTATCCATTTTTATTTGACGTATTTTCCGACCAAACGGCTGCCAATATTCATGGCAATTTTCAATTAAGGAATGACGTGATTAATATTGGTTACTTACAAAATGCACATTCCCAAAACAGTTTGCCACATGAATGCGCGGCGAGATTACGATGTTATAAAACCGGCATTTGCCCGAAATTAGCCTACACATTTAATGCAATAATCAATCGTGCAGTAACTCGTCGAATTTTATCGCTATAATCGATAAGACTTATTATCGAAGGGATACATTCTGTATTTCCAACATGTATCACTCCGAAGCGTGCAATATACAGTCATCTATGAAGATGTTCATGAGAATTTGCTAGGATCCCCCCCCCCCCCCCCCAGCTGTGTGAAAGCTGCATAAGCATCACCCGAAAACCATATTTGTCATTCACAATGGGACCAACTGTTAATTTCCTTTGATTGGACAATCCTACCGCGGCGATGTCAATTGACATATTTCTCACAATGAACTACCACTGATAAGAATTACGAACAGGGTACAACGTCACCAGAATTTATTATTATATCTTTATTTCCTCCAGTACGTTTCGCCATATCCGTATAGTTACGATTACGCGTCTCGAGAAGTCATGGCTGTCACAGCATATAAACCCTGTACCAATGCATTCTCTTATTTTTTCTTACATTATATAAAACAAATTCTAAATTTTCCTTTTATTCTTTTATTCTTTTATTCTTTAACAATTTTTATCATTTTTCTTACATTCTTTAACTATTTTATCATTTTCTTTTATTTATTTTTCTTACATTCTTAAAAAAAATTTATTACATTCTTTAACAATTATAAAAAATAATATAAAATTTGTTAGACCAATGCATTCTCTTATATATGCGAGGCGACCTATGGTCGACTCGCATATATAAGATAATGCTTTGGCACAGGGTACCACGCCACTATAGAGTTTGTGTTCAGTTGTCGTTTCGCCATATCCGTATAGTTACGATTACGTTTCGATACGCTGATTATGGGCACGCTAGTTTGTATATGCATGTGGTCGACGAGCCTGTGCATGCACTGCACGAATATGCCCTGTTAACAACATAATTAAGTACAAAATAATCAAGGCAAGCAGAACCATATCATATTACTGCGAGAGGCAAGAAGTCTGAACATCACTATTTCCTCACAAACGGACTCGTAGTGGTCGATTCTGCGAAATGGTTTAGAGACAAAATTTACGATTATAGTATAAGACAACTTTTGCATAATGAACGACAACAGATAATTATTACGAATAGCCATTCGAAGTGGTAATTTTTTTCGGACGGTCCAAAAACCTTTACGAAAAATTGACGACTACGAGTCGTTTGTGAGACAATCGTGATTGTCACTCGCTGTAAGGGGATTACGGGTCTTCGTGTCGTGATTATTTCGTACTTAATTATGCTGTTATTAGGTCACAGCTTAGCGCTTTGTGTTTTGCAAAATTGTCATGTTTCACGACGACGATTGATTTTATTGCCACTAATATACACAAATTAAGGCCACGTGCCGATCACAATTTAAGGATTTAATCTGAGTCATCTCCCACATCGAAGAGATGAGAAACGATCGCGAACTTATTACTACGTACGACGTATTCGCGCCAAAACGACATATTCGAATCTTACCGAAAATTTGTGAGTTTTAGTGAAAAATTTAAAACCGTAATTAATTAATCGTAACAACGGATAGGGGAACATGACAACGAACAGAAAGAAGACACATTCCAGTGACGTAGCACCCTATTCGTAATAATTACACGTTGTCGTTCATTGTAAGAAAGGTGTCTGTCATTTATCTGCAATTCTTATCAGTATAGTATACACGCAGTTCATTATGTCTCTTATCCAACGAAGACCACGAATGCCTGGCCATTGAGTAGGATATATAGCATAAAGTTACTGCGTTTTGATATCTTGGGACCTGTACCAGTTTATTCAACAAGAATGAGTGCGCACCAATAAACAGACAGAAGCATCACAACAACAAAAAAAGGACAATTAAATTGAAATATAATTTACTATAGGCATCCTTTTTTACTTTGAAAAGAAAGTCCATTATTCAAATGCACTTTTTACTTCCGTGATCGATATACACAGTAAGAATGTTGATGTCTAATTTCGTGGACTAGACTCGTGTGGGAAAGTTATCATACAAGCCCCAATCAGTATATAAACCACCTGCTTTATAAAATAGTATCCGTTTTTGAATATGACTGCAATAGTCTTTGGTCAATACACCTGTGTATTCTGTCCACGTGCTTATAATGCAGTCATACTGATCAACGAAAAATACATGAATATTAATATTCAGAAATGAAATATGTATAATGTACAGGTAATTATTTTTTCTTCATTTTATCTGTAATCGAGTTTGCTTTTCGAGAGTTTTGTGAACCAGCTGTCTCTTGGCGCTGTTTCTGTGTGGGATAAGTACCCTGGGTCGGCTGTTGAACACTTTGGCTTCCTGCATGAGGGGTTGTCCCCTCCCAGTCATCCCTTGGTTCCCACCGATAAGGATGTTCACTATCCACGTTCCTATGGAACCTCGCCATCCGTTCAGGATTGAGGGCAGGAATAACCCGATTCCGATACACCGGTTCATCATAATCGTAATCATAATCGTCTTCCGATTCGTAATCGGAATCGGACGATTCGTATTCTTCGTAATATTGTGCCCACGATGGTAAAACCGGCACCCTGGGTGACATCCCATATCCGTTTGCAAACGGTCTGGGAAACGGTCTAACTGGTGGAAAGAATCCCGGACCAATCGGCACGGGTCTTCTATATCCCATTGGGATGGCAGTTGGAACAGCACCTTGGGCGATAAATCCCGGTCCGCGGACGCGTCTTTTACGGCGTTTTTTCTTCGCTCTCGTCGGTGGAGCAGATTGGAATTCAACTTCCTCCAGAGCAGGATTCCGTTTACGATTTTTCCTCTTTTTCTTCTTTTTCCCATAGAAGAAAGATGGCGCATTATATGGTGGAGCCGCCGCACTATACTGTGGAGCCGCCGCACTATACTGTGGAGCCGCCGCACTATACTGTGGAGCCGCCGCACTATACTGTGGAGGCACCGCGCCATATTGTGGAGCCGCCATGCCCATTGGTGGTGCCGCCCACATTCTACCAACTCCATAGGGAACAGGAATTGGCTGGTTTACCGGAAGTGGGTAACGCGGTATGTTCGGGAATCCTGCGAATGAGCGTCTCATCTGGGTCGCCGGGTAAATGCTGCGTACATTTGAGTAGCGGGGATACCCCCAGCTCATCACGTGTCAACATGAGCCATCCGCACCAGCTGTGCCTACAAAAGAGTAACACAATTCAGACGTAAACTTAGAGTCCAATATGAACCTATTTTCACGAGGATATGTGCCAGCAAATATGTACGCTCTTTATATATATGTTTTCACTGTGGCTCGCGCAATCCAACATAATAACGGGTAAACGTCCACTATATATGGCTTATATCCAGAATCAAATAAGTCAAATATTAACCATTGTCAATATTTAGGCCCAATATGCAGTTTTTGCACGAGGATATATAAGAAGTAGCCAAATAAATAAATAAACAAAAAAGTCTAGGATCCGTCTGTCATGCGCGAAGAGCACAGAGGGGCCACAGGTCCCTCCGACGCTGAATAAAGGCCCCAAAGGGAGTCTGTTTCAGCTAGTTTCTTATATTGTAATCCATAATTCACATGAGAACCGCCATATATACTTAGAAGGTAGAAATAAAACGACTGATAAACTCGGAGATAATTTGCGAAGAAAACACACATAAATTGAAACAGATACGCTGCCACTCAATCTCTATAATTGTCGAATGACCAAGTGGCGTCATAAATAAATCGTTTTTTATTTGTTGGTGGCAAACACGTTTTCCTAATATATTTCGGCTGTGACAGTTGTTAGTTTCAACCTTATGTGTGTTTTCTTCGGAAGTTATCTCCGAAATTTCATGTCTTTGGGAATGTTATAGCACGAATCTTTTTTATTTCTCTAGGTACTTTTGCACTGGGGGTTATCAGTTATGCTATTGTTAAGGTATGCCTACCGGAAGGAATTTTAATAAACATCGAAATTCAAGTTTAAATCGCAGGAAGTATCGAACAGTTTCCATGTATAGTTCTATACACTTGGTATAGAGACGATGACGATGTCATTTCTGTGGCGGAAAATAATTAATAAATTTAGGTTATCGAGAAACTACTTTAAAGATTGATCATCTCTTCGTAAAAACGTTTTATAGTTTTCACTGTTTGGGTATAAAATAATAAATATATGAGTCGAAGACACCAGTCCAGAAACACTTCTATCAATTAATATTGATTTTATATCGATATTATCTCATATAATGCGATAATCAACTGGGACTTTTGATGAGACGTTAAGGCAATATAGTAGATCGAGATAGAGTTCCTTCGCTAAATACACTCCGTATAAATCATAAAATACGATCTGTATAAAATGTCACAAATTGATCGTATACGTATATTATGCCAGAACATTCGAAATAAAATAAATATTTAAGAAATTGACGTTGATTTGCTTGCGTTCCATAGAGTATATATGGATGCAAGTTGGTCTGACATTATGTGTGGAACGCGAAAGCATGAAAATGTCAGACCAACTTGCATCTATATGGAACGCAACAAAATCAACAATCATTACTTATATTTACATTCAACCGAGTCAACTGGCAGATTAAGAGAGTTTTAAGCGCCCATTTCCAACGTTATTATCGTAGCTCTGTTTCCACACATAAAAATGTCAGACCAACTTGCACCCATACTCCATGGAACGGAACAAAATCAATACCCGTTATTTATATTTACACTCAACCGAGTCAACTGGCAGTTTAGAAGAGCATTAAGCGTCCATTTCCAACGTTATTATCGTGACTTGATGAAAGTTGCGTCTACACACAAATAGATGCCAGTTGGGGTCAGCGCGCGACGCCATGAGACGTAATTTCGACCAACCAACGTCCTGCATTCATGTTCCACAACGCGGATGCATGTGTGAGTGTAAATATACAAAAATGGTTGCAAGTTGGGTTCAGCGTGCGACTTCGTGTGCCGTACTTTCGACCATCCAACGTCCTACCTTCATGTTCCACAAATCGAATGCATGTGTGATTGTAAATATTAATTGATAGTTCAGCGTTTCCGGACAGGGGTTTTAATTCGATTCATATCTATTGAAGATGAAAAACACTTTCTTTTGGAATGTAGTGCTTACCGCACACCGCGGCTCGAACTAATAACTCTTATGAAGACACAGTTCCCAGACTTTGAAAACATGACACAAACTGAACAGCTTGTCAAAATCCTATCCAACAATATTTCAAATTCATGCACTTCAATATGTCATATAATCCGAAAATTATTTTCCGCACGCGATGAGCTTCGCCTCATAAGCAATGAATAAATGAAGACGAGACGACCCTATGCACATTCAGCTGTACTTAAATGGTTATATATTACCATCTATTATTATATCATTTATTGTATTGTTCAATGTACAACTATATATTAATATGTTTGCATACTGTCCTTATAAGGATGTTTTGCCTATTAAACTTATCTTATCTACTATTCTATCCACAGGAAACTGTATACAACTTATTATAGGCAGAGATAATCCACCTTTAAAGGCTAAATGTGTGACAACAAATTGTTTTATAGTATTCAATGGATTGAGAGTATGAAGAAATTATTGACATTTTACTTCTATCTTTATCAAAATAGATAGAATAAAAGGTCAGCCGACCACAGTGTCTCCCGAAAACGTGGCAAGTCGATGCCGCTTTGTTAAAGAAATAAAAAAAATGTTTTCTAGTCGAAAAGGGTTAATAACTCCGTAAAAATAACTTTTCCGTCATATATATGCATGTTGCACATCTCCAATATGTGGGTAACAATACACTGAAGTCGAAAGGGTTAATAACTCTGTAAAAAAAAAAAAAATTCCATCATCTATATACATGTTGCACATACATCTTCAATATATGGGAAACAATATTCTGAAGTTTCAAATCTCTGTGATGGAATATGTAGGAGGAGATGATTACACCATAAAGATACTCAAAAGTGTGACGGACGGACGGACGGACGGACGGAGCCCGTTTCTATAGTCCCCCGAAAATATATTTTTCGGGGGACAAACATAGACGATAACATAATATACATGGGAATAAAATAAAGTAACACCATTTAAGACTCATTTGAGTTTTTAAAAAACACGAGCTTTCGGCTATCTAGTAGCCTTTATCAAGTATGAAGTGAACAAATAGTGAAAAGTCGTTGACGTTGATATACATAATTATAAACAGAATTACCGAAGTCTTGCAGCTTGGCATAGATGATGCCATGAATATATACTTTCACGTATTTATCGAGCTATTTTGATCATCATAATTTTGACAAACGCGATAAATTACTTGGTTTTATCCGCACAAGTCGCTGTAAAGGCACAAATAATAACATTAGACCTCGCTGTGGTGCTACCGTCACCACATTGTTTTCGTACGCCGGATTCCGGTTGTTTTTGGAGGCGTACGCCGGATTCCGGTTGTTTTTGGAGCAGTATGCCGGATTCCGGTTGTTTTTTGAGTCGTGTTCGCCGGATTCCGGTTGTTTTTGGAGCCGTATGCCGGATTCAGGTTGTTTTTGGAGCCGTATGTCGGATTCCGGTTGTTTTTGGAGCCTTACGCCGGATTGTAGAACATGCTTATTTTCAATAATTAAAGTAACTAAAACACGCAAATATAAAAAACGGTCGTGAATATAAGGGACCATTATTGAACCATTAAGGATAATATTATCTCCTCCACCAGGCTCGAATTACCTGCATGGGGTAAATGGGTGGCACCATCCGATATGTCACGATCCAACCGGATTCCGAGGTTCAAATTCTTACCGGCCTTAAAGGCACGTGAGGCCTTAATTGTCGAAAATATTCATATTTGTTCCAAACACTGTAAACAGAAAAACATTAAAACGCATATACAGTGTCGTTCATATATACCATGCATGACCATCGCGTAAACAACATGTTATCGTAAAGACCTACTATATTTTACCTAAGCAAGAGCCTGATTGTGTTACAGAAGACCGCACAATGCTACTGGCTAATCACACACAAATGGCATAAACGCTCTTTATTAGTTCCATATAAGGAATTCACCAACAAAGAACGCTCTTTATGTTTACCATCATAATATAAACAAACGCCAGAAAAGTTAACTTTTTATGCTTTTGTTTACATAACAATGGTCAAACATATGACAATAAGATACTGTTTATGCGATATTTCTTATTTGTATACGGACAAAGTCTATCTACATTTTGATGTTCTTTCTGTTTGTAGCGGTGTTTAACGGGTGGAGATATTTTCACAGGATACCCACCGCCAAGGCAAACCTTTAAACGACACCGATATACTTATTCAAGTCAGAGATTTTAGAACAATATTTTTCTTTAGAAAGAAACAAATAAGGAGCGTGTATTCCTGTCGTGGTATGGATAAAGAGCGTTTATATAACTTCTATCCGAATAAAAGAGAAAATAGCTGGAAAATTTATGTGAATTAAGTTTTGTTTAGGGTTTGATTGTGAATATATGGAGTATTGTTTCATTTCTTTGGCGGACAGCTTATGTTGACAACTACACGATGAGTTATATACGGGCGTTATATGCCTATTTCTACCAGAGCGCATATCTTGTCGAGTCATCGGGGGGGGGGGGGGGGTAAACCCTGCATATAGTTTGGTTATATGCCATGAAGAGAAAACCCGAGGTCAAAATCAGCCGATCTCATTTTTTCCGCACACAATTCATAACAACGATCTTTATTTTTTAAATATCATAGTACACTCTAACTCCGAACGATCTCTAAAGAGGGATTATCTCTCTTTATATAATACATTTTAGATAGTTTCCTGGGTATGAGATAATACGTATGAGTTAAATTGGTATCAATTTAAGGAACATATATATTTGTTACTATATTTAAAATGTTCGATAGATGTCTCCAACGTGGTGCTCAGAACAAAATGTTTCCAATTGATTGTATCTATATATTGTAATATTAAGTGCGAATCAAGTAGATAAGACATAGATTGTAGCACGTGCTTACTTTCAATAATTAAAATAACTAACACACGCAAATACAAGAAAACCATAGTCAGAAATGGTAACGCCACCAAGATCATATTATTAGCCATAAATATAAATCATAATATAAAATATATTGGTTACATGAATGGACCGCCTCAGAATTCCGTTAAGAAAAGTAATTCTTCAAATTATTACAATGAACTACGGCTTATAAATTACTGCAGGTTTCTCAGTCGCCACACCAGAATGCTTCTAAATGCGGATCAAAGCTAAGAGTGCATGGCACAGCCATTGTTCATAGACATTTTACAGATAGCGAGAATGATGCATGCTGGGAACGAAAGTATCCACAGCAAAGCAATGTGCTTACGGCCGCATGCGTTTATTATAGGGGATTTATGGTGGGCCTATAAAACTAATTATAACTTTGTCATAGTTTATGCGTGAAATTTTAAACATATATACCATGGACATATACCCCTTCCAGAATGTTGAAAAACATTTTCAGTTGCTCATCGTATTTTTATAGACGAAATAGTCCGAAATTTCAGAAAATTGCGCTAACTGCTCAATGTTTTAATGTGTTACAAAACGTCTGATAAAAAGAGTTCTATCGGGAATATTCACACCATTTTTTTTCAGAGAACATAGAGTAAACATAGTCCTATCGGGATATCGTAAAGGAGATTAATTAAAACCCTCAGACTGCCGAAACTGACGACATTAAATTCGCTTTTTCGTGTCCCACGGAAATGAAACTTGTCTGTCCATTGATCACGTTATTTATTTGACATAGTATTTTTTTCCTGTTGTATTTGAACACTTGTTGCACGTGCAGGCTGCACGATTATAATAACTTCAACCGATAAGCGCCGACTGATACCCGCGCAACAGTTTGTCTCAAATAAATTGTTATCAAAACGCAGGTTTATGGCCGCGGACATAAGCCGATTAAGTGTAATATTTGTAATTTATCCATGAACTTGACTGAAAAATTGTGATTCTATCACCATTAGCCACGAAAATCGGACCTCTAAACAGGCAAGTTTGATTTTCGAGGGACACGAACAAGCGAATTTATTGTCGGCAGTTTCGGCTTAATTAATCCCGAATTAAACGGAACTACTTTACGATAGTCCGATAGTACTATGTTTACTCTATGCATGTTCTCTGAAAAAATAGTGTGAATATTCCAGATAGAACTCTTTTTATCAGACGTTGTGTAACAACATTGAGCAGTTATAGCGCAAACCGAAATGTGTTGTCTTGCAAGATATCCCACCGCTTTAGCTAAATTTACCTTCCTACAATATCCATAAAGAGGATCATATATTATATACCCACGGTTTTAATTATAGAATATAAAATATATTGGTTTCGCGAATGACCAACTCAGAATTCCGTTAAAATAACAATAACAACCAGCACCTATAACGAACCGTTTTACTGGACTTGGCCTACTGGTCGCGTAGTTCCGACTTTTAAATAAACGGAATTTCCAACTCTATAAATAAAAGCCCCACAAGAATCCTGTCCACCACGCAATATCAAAATATCAGCCGCTAGATACACCACAGGTGGCGTAATAAAAGACGGTCGTGAATATAAGGGACCATTATTGAACGATTATTTTATTTTTTAAAATAAAATCAATATTAATTGATATAGACGCGTTTTCGGTCAGGGGATTTCTATTCACATTTATTATTTGATACCCAGAAAACTATATTAATCATGTTGCGGAAGAGATTATCCAACTTTAATGTTCTACTGCGAAGGAAACGAAAGTGTTGGGAAGGGAATAATGCCATACTTTGCAGTCGATGGAGCGACAAGGGATACAGAAAGTTGAAGTGTTGGGATCAATCGGATGAAACATGTTGTCTGTGGGGTATCCAGATGCATGGGTTTAGTCAAGCAAAGAATAAATTCCATGATGGCTACAGGTGGCCATGGTTTTGACCGAAAATCGTTCAAATTGAATATAGCTACCATCTAGAAGTGATCATAAACTTACCTGTAAATTGTCAAAACATATCTGCAATAAATGAGGGCTGTATGGTGTGTTCCGATAGATTCAAATGTGAAATCGGTTGACGGTTATTGTTTTGTTAGCGACATTCGGTAAAAAAAAAACGATAACTCCCATTAGAGGCATGCACCCGGAAGATATTTTGTCAATCAGAGAGTATTGCTGCCGGTGGCCATATTTGTTTTATCGACACTCGTTCAAATTCGATAGCTCCCATAAAAATTTATCCCCAGCGCATATGCCTGTACATGTATTTTTAAAAACATTACTCCAAATTTGGGTTACAAGGTTTGCCGATGGATTCAAATATAAAATTCAAAATGGCTGCTGTCGGCTACGTTTAACTGAATTCCGAAGAATTGAATTGGCTGCCATGTAGAGGTCACTCAGAAGATCCATATGAAGTTTTGTGACGGTCGGAAGAAGAATGTTTTGTCGAACGCACGGACGAAGTATGCCAACCATACTAGTAGTACATTCAATATGGCTTCGTTAAGTTGTCTTTTTTCTTACCAGGAGACAAATTCTGTAACTACTCCGACTTTTATTTTTGTCTGCTAAACACAAAGTGAGTATATAATTATTTCGCGTATATATACAACTATATATTGATCATAGGTATGTGGTCAAGCTGGTATAATACTTGGTTTGATCTGATTACTAAATAAAGATTGCGGGTAGCTTTAAAGATACATAATCCGATTTAACACCCCTAGATTTCTATTTCTCT
The DNA here is from genome assembly GCA_032622095.1 of Siphonodentalium dalli. Classification (NCBI taxonomy): domain Eukaryota; kingdom Metazoa; phylum Mollusca; class Scaphopoda; order Gadilida; family Siphonodentaliidae; genus Siphonodentalium; species Siphonodentalium dalli. The sequence continues at coordinate 69,670,674 of CP136061.1, forward strand.
GGATCGGGGGGTAAACAATATTTGATTCGATTCGAGGAATCGGGGGCCACCCATCAAAGCTCAGAGTTATCAGATATCGATTTTTGTAATAAATTGTTTTTCACCACCTGGAATATTTGGCGGCCTAGCAAATATTCGACGAACCTACTGACATACTCTCGATACCACATTGCGTTGAACAAAATTTATATATAACACGTTTTTGGAATATTTTATACTAGAGTTGACAGTGGTTAGCATTAGTTTTTGGCAATTAATCGATTATAATAACTAAAGCGTCTTTTAAAGAAATGTTGTTGTTGGAATCTAACAATAAGGCGACTATTGAATCGGATTGTGTACATTTAATGTTGTATCATGTAGGATTTAGTTTGTGGAAATCGAGGGAAATGAGACGTGATATAGGAGAAGAGCACCAAGCGAGTTTAATAACAATGTAGCGTGAAAGCACATTATAATGGTTATATATATATCTCTCCACAATCCACTATATACATTTATATATACACGCATGCATTCACACAGTGTTGGCAATCTCATACGACTTCCCGTCGGGAACATTTTGGGCTGAAGTTTGTTAGACAGTACCGCCCGCCTCCCACAAGGCCACCCACACTGCCAAGTATTTTTCCTATAGTATTCTTGAAATGTGTCTCTCTGTGGTGTGATTCTTTGGGTATGCCTGTTATTTAGTAAAGGTGATTTGTTTACTAAATACCGGGTATTTTAGAGTTAAATTTCTTTGAAAAACTCAAAACATTGGGCGACAAATTTTCTCGACGGGGAAGTCGTATGATATTGCCACAGTGTTACTTTTCAATATTTCCAATGATTGCATTTAATGCAAATGTCAATGACACTATAGTTCAGTTTGGCATTGGCCGTCTATACTTTGTTTATATATATACAATCTACATGCATGCCGATTATATTAAGATGTTCACAACCAGATGCGTAAGTCTGAGCAGAAGTTCAGAGGTTGGAAGAAATCCTTAAATACAACATGCCTGATATATCGAATCATCGATTCACCACCAAGATCGCCTTGAAGAACCGTGTAAAACTAATGGCATTTGGACGAGAAATCCAGAATATAAGCCATGCAAAAGAAATCGTAGACGTACTGACGCCCATGGGATAGCACATATTGTATTGTTAATTTGAGCAAGAGCTGCACCTCAAATGTACGCGATATTCTACTGGCTTACAACTCAATGGTTCACATCGACGACGTTGGAATCTCTGTTTTGATACAGAAGTGACCATGAATCATTAATCATGTTAGCGACTCAAATCCAAACGTCCAAGTATGTCCCGTATTTAGTTGATGCAGAAATAATTCCTTATTACATTTCGATAAAATTTGGTAATGGGTAAAATAAATAGGAATTTTGATAACAGTTTCCTGTCGTTCTTGAATTTGTCACTGCATTGTACAATTGAGCTGCCAACACCGAGACCAATTCGTCGAAATTCCGAGTGAATAATCATCACAATGAACGAAATCGCTATGTACGTTAACACAACTAACATGGGTTAACAGCTTCAAACACGAGAGTTTCTATTTATACTATAGCTATACAATAGTCGCACGGTTGTCGGACTTATCGCACACAACATAACCCATCATTTTATGGTTCACATCTTTCAAAATACGTGTTCTGACACACTGCAGCGTTGGAAGAATGTTTGTTTGTTTGTTTTTTTAAATATATTTATGTTTTCTAAGCGGCCGTCGGTCGTCTGCTTGCTCGAGAGAATGCGTCCACGGCGTTCAAACGTTGCCTGGCTCTGGTTAGCCGAGGATCTGTTCCCTCAACATATCTATATTCGTCACCTTCACCACTTTCACGCACGATTGGATCCCTTTTGGCGTACTTCTCGAAACGTGAGCGCGGGGCCAGTTCCTCTATCACCCACGGACTTGGCTGCTTTGTTCTCCCGAAACTGCCACTGGAAACAGAATCCCAGAAAGAACTTCGGTTCGGATTTACCGACCTTGTTGCCCACCTCGAACCGTATCCCAACGGCACCAAATTAGATCTATGCATGTACGGAAGTCGAACAGCCCTCGGTGAAACCTGGGGTGGCGGTTGCCTAGGAGAAGGCATCGGCATCGATCTATGGAAGTGCCATGGCACCTGTGGCATTTCGAGGTTTTTTCTGTTGGGATCCTTTCTCTGTGGTTGTCTCGTCCCTTCACTATATGTTCCAGGCACCATATAATTAGGAAATGGGGGTCGACCCCAAGGATAATAATCTCTATGTGCATTGTTCGACCCCGGCCTTTGTCGTGGGCGGGGAAATCCCCGCATAGCTGGTTCCATTTCTCAAAGGTTCTGCTAAGCCGACGTTAGATGCACTCTTGATGATTCCAAAGAAATCGGTCTTTGTCTCAAATCATCGGGATGACAACTCTTGTGTTCTGGAAGTTCCTCCTCAACTGACTTGAACTGCAACAGAAGAACATCTCTCGTCATTTACTCTTAGCAACGAACGTGCTGCTCACAGCAAACGTAAAATATTCCAACTTCTTGAACATTCCTGCCTCTCTGAATTGATTTAAGTATTATGAAATAAGTATTTATACTTTTATTTGTTGGAAAGTTTGTGCCCACAAAGGAGTTATGTAAATAGGTATAATAGATATAATATTCGGTCCAGCTTTGTTTATAGAACAACATTTTTTAGATACAATATCTTTATTAATCCTTATATAATGAAGAGCATACGTATAAATTAATACAGGAACATAGAACAAGTATATAAATCAACACATTGGGTTGAGTTTGTAGTATACGATACTGTAAATAGTCTGCCCAACAGGGAAGTACATGCACAAAACATACATACACACTATATAAAGCAATCAATATGGGGAGGGTGCAGATGTGGGTAATTGGAAGTGGGATGTAGTGCATGTCCAAGTACGAGGCGAATCGTACGTAGAGTGAGGGAGCGGGTAGATAAGTATAGGAAAGAATATGATATAAAGACGGGAAGCAAGGATTCATCGTGGTATACATGTATTTAAATACATGCACGCAAAGGCCAAGCACATTTGAAAGTGTGTGAACGAGGCCATAAGAGGGTGATTTTGACAACACAAAGCGAAGTTGATGGTGCATAGCATAGAATGAAAATGACATTGTGTACAAAGACGTGGCAGACGAACATGAATAAATGTACCTCTTGTGGTCGGTTCTGGCAGTTCCCTGAACCAGTTATAGAATATCTTGTTGCTAACATCCTTTTTAGAGTGCTTCAGTAATTTCACTTTGCATAGATTGTGTTTTAGACGCGTACACTGCAGTTTTGTCGTTTTCACCACTGGTTATTCGACTGTATTGGTACACAAATTGATGTTCCTCAAGTAAGTTGCGTGCATTATCCATTCCACCATGTAGACGTATCCCGTATTATGTTTCAACGACACATCCAGCGTAGACTGTATACGAATGTTTTAAACTGGCCTCTTATAGCTCGTTTTTGTAATAGAGATTGAGTTTATCCCACGCGAGGAATGGTAAATCCTTGTGTTGAAAATTCGTTTTTCAATACCGCACACTTCAGTTTATAATTAACTACATAAAATGGATTATCATGGCGGTTCATATAGTCACCAATGTTCATATGCACACGGAGATTGTGTGTAACGTCGTGACTGTTAGCTATGCAGCGACCCTTGGGTTCCACCACAGGTACATGTAACAAATATTTTATTATTTAATATAAAATATCAAGGTATGGCGGGGGTTAATCTGCACCGATTTAATTCGGGTAAACGGCTAAATATACAATAACTTACGTATATATACAAACACGATAATATGCGATGACCGCTTCATATGTTGCGAATTTCCTTATTCCAATAAAAAGTGTTTGTATTTGATATATTATATGATTTTATATAAGTGACTAGACAATATTTTTCACCGTAAATTCAGTGAATTGTAGCTGTCAGCTGATAGGCTGAAATAAAAAAAATACTTCTTTATGTTTTTTCCGCATGTCAGCTGACTTTTGTTTATCAATAAGACGGCATGCTGCCAAAGGTGGATGCTCGAAGTTGCAACCAGGAAGTAAGTTCAAATTTCCCGCAAATAATCCATAAATAGCTCGGCCAATCGGTGAACATCAATAAATTCACTGCGGGTTCCCGATGGAATGTGTATGGATCCCCTATCAATCGCCAATGTTTTGTTGTTGAAAACAGTTATTAATACCAAATATAGTCGAATTCAAGAAGAGAGAGGGCACAAGGTTGCACAATTCGCATACTCTGTTTGTTAACGTAAGTCATCAAACATTTTGCCATTTAACCGAACAAAATCGGTGCACATTAACTCCTACACGGCTACTCAATATCACACCCACAGTGACTCACCTATAGTGTTATATATTATATATATATATATATATAAAAAAATGTTACAAGCACCCTTGGGTTCCACTAGAACATCGGATTGGTACCAACAGAGAGCATGCGTATGTGTCATAAACGGAGACATTTCCCCTTATTCAATGGTAGACACACGTTTGGGGTATTGCTCCAAGGATATATCTAATGACACAGCAATCTCACAATGTAATAACCTACTGATCGTTTGCTTTGGTCACTCGCCGAGTATACAGCTAGGTAGTTAAATATATAAAGTACTAACAAACGGAAATAATGAAAAGGAATTTAGATGAAAGAATCTAATCAACACAAAACATGTGATGTCTTAACCCTTTCTATACTAAAGCAGCATTATTGAGTAGTTATCCATCGATAAATGTTCTGATAATAAGTTCAACAAAACAGTTTGTTGAACTGATCATCTGAACATTTCCCTCCAATAGATATAGGACTCATTCTGCACTTTTATTATCAGTTGTTCGCTCGTTTTCCTGAAAACCCTCCAGATAATTTTTTTAACTGAATGGGAGAATCCATTTAGGAGAGAAATGGTTAAACAAACAAAGGGCATTTCCACTTATGTGCGAATGATCCTTCAGTGTGTCGTCCTGATGAGCATGTTGTTTATGTATCGACTTATTGTGATCCCCCGGAAAGGAGAGTGGCTAAAATGCAAGCTTGGCAGTTTTTAAGGCAGGTGACTAAAAGACAAGCTTGGCGTTTTCAAATTTTTAAAAAGCCTTTTAAACGCTGTTTTCGGGTGAATTATGTGGGAATAGCACCAGTTAATTACTTATATGGCCCATTTTCGTAAATTAATCGACAATAGTGGCAGTAATGTCCCCGATTGGTTGGTTAATAGGGGGCGTGGTCACAAAATCAAAACATCGTCTTTTTACGCAGATTTCTTGTCGGTTTTTGGTCGATTTCTCTTTTTAAACATCAGTTGGACTAAGTTTTTATGTAAAAACGTGTAAAATGATTATCATTCTTCACAAATATAATCGGGCTTGGCGGTTTTGAACATTATATACAAAGAATTTTTGACTTTTAGATGACCGACCACCGAACCGCCAAGCTCGAATAAAAAATTAAAATATTAAGCTGAATTTTCGCCGATTTCTCGTTTCTAAAACACGATCCATCTAGTTTTTATGTAAAAACGTGTAAAATGATTATCATTCTTCACAAATATAATCGGGCTTGGCGGTTTTGAACATTATATGCACGTTTTTACATAAAAAATAGATGGAACGTGTTTTAGAAACGAGAAATCGGCGAAAATTCAGCTTAATATTTAGATTTTTTATTCGAGCTTGGCGGTTCGGTGGTCGGTCATCTAAAAGTCAAAAATTCTTCATATATAATGTTCAAAACCGCCAAGCTCGAGTATATTTGTGAAGAATGATAATCATTTTACACGTTTTTACATAAAAACTAGCTGAAACGTGTTTTAGAAACGAGAAATCGGCGAAAATTCAGCTTAATATTTTGATTTTTTATTCGAGCTAGGCGGTTCGGTGGTCGGTCATCTAAAAGTCAAAAATTCTTTGTATATAATGTTCAAAACCGCCAAGCCCGATTATATTTGTGAAGAATGATAATCATTTTACACGTTTTTACATAAAAACTAGATGGAACGTGTTTTAGAAACGAGAAATCGGCGAAAATTCAGCTTAATATTTAGATTTTTTATTCGAGCTTGGCGGTTCGGTGGTCGGTCATCTAAAAGTCAAAAATTCTTCGCATATAATGTTCAAAACCGCCAAGCTCGACTATGAGAGTGATAAATGATAACCATTCAACATGTTTCGAATAAAAAACTTAGTCCAACTGATGATTAAAAAGAGAAATCGACCAAAAACCGACAAGAAATCTGCGTAAAAAGACGATGTTTTGATTTTGTGACCACGCCCCCTATTAACCAACCAATCGGGGACATTACTGCCACTATTTTCGATTAATTTACGAAAATGGGCCATATAAGTAATTAACTGGTGCTATTCCCGCATAATTCACCCGAAAACAGCGTTTAAAAGGCTTTTTAAAAATTTGAAAACGCCAAGCTTGTCTTTTAGTCACCTGCCTTAAAAACTGCCAAGCTTGGCGCCAAGCTTGCATTTTAGCCACTCTCCCCGGAAAGCGAATAACTAGAGCTAATACTACATGTCTGTTCATTTTAGACTTGGAAGATTGTAACTCATTTTACATCCTGTTCTCCCGAATCTCAGCACGTTATCGGCTTATAATAGGATTTGTTTTAGGTTCATAATCGGCGTAGGACCGCCTCATTTTGAGGCCACAACGAACTGAATTTGAGAGTGTTTTAGTGCCGTAATCGACTCATAATGACTTATTATTAGTTCATTGTGGGCGCAAAATAACACGAATAAACCCACTCACGACTTACCAGATGAAGGCTCTTGAAAATTGGTTTTCGCTATGACGCGCGCCATAAAACGGAACAACGGATATAAGTCCATTATGGGCTTATTTTATAATCAAATAATCCAAAATGATCCTATGTGAATATTATATGTCGATTATGAACCTATTTTCGCGAGGATATGTTGCATTTTAGGATGTGTGTGCAATAATTTTTTTTATATATATCGGTGTTGGCCTGTATGTATTAGGTGTTAAAGGGACACAAGCCACTCGGAGTGGGCAAATGTGCAAAAATACATTAGTCTGTAAAACATCACTACTGAGAAGAATACTTACTTAATTAGAAATAGCAAACTTTGATCTTACATACATTATTGATAGTTCTCCAATAACGAAATTTCACGCATCGGAAGCATTGTTATGTAAACAAAACTGTTACAGTGATTTCACAACAAAATCGCGTAGTAAGTTCAAATATTTTAGACTAAATATTTTTTTCAGAATAGTTGTCAATGATTTGAGCCATTCCAATGGTTACCGTCAGGTTTTTATTATAAACTTTGGTATGCTTTAGACTAGAATTACTTTTATCTGTAATTCAATTGAAACAGTAATGTTTACATAACAATGGTTGTGGTATGCCAACTTTCATTACCGGGGAGTTAGTATTGATGAAGACAAGAACAAAGTCAATCTATTTTTTCATGTACTTGTTGATGATAGTTATTTTACAGATTTTACAGTTATTTCACGTGAACCCACTTCGAAGGCCTTGAGTGCCCTTTAAAGCAAATGAATTTCAGAAAGTAAGAGGAGCGTGCAACAGCGAGATAATATTATATGCTAAAAGCGCCTCATGAAGGAAAAAATGACTGAATAATATTGAATATACACCTTGGGATTTGACAGCTGTCATTTCACTGTTTCACAGCTGTTATTTCACCTCACAAAGGCCACAAAATGGCCGAAAGCTCGTGCGATTAAATTATTATATATATAAAACAAGTCTCAGTTGTATTTTCAATATTATTCATTCATCTGTCTGCAGATTGTTCGCCTAGAAGGAGAAAACAAACGGAAAATACAAACCCAGTAGATTGAATGTAACGGCCTGATAGTCCCAGATTTACATTTTCTTCGCATATGTAACTAGTGGTTACTTCATCTTCGTACGCTATTTTGAACAATTTACCCCGACAAGAATGCGCGGCGCTTCTTGCTTTGTACCATACTCAAGAAAATCGCAATCAGCAGTGCCGTGTTGACTTTCGCGCTAGCAACGACAGAGATATCTATTCAGGAATATACGTATTCGATTGATCGGAGCTCTATACATTTGATGTATGGTTATGGGGAGTGCGAAGCAAAACAAACATCGAATTAAATAGATACGGATCTATATTAAGGGGGCATTTAACTGTAAATCGGTAATTGTACCTTTCGGGAAATGGGTGAGATAATTTGTTGCAGCTTTGTCCCAATCCGAATTGTATATAGATGTTATATTATATTTAAACGAACATGACTTATTTGAACCTTCACATTATGTGTATGTATAATTTGGAAGGGTAAGAAATGTCGACAAATACACGAAATACAGACTTCTATTTTACGCAACAGGTATAGCAATTTTCCAAGTATTAAGATTTTCGAACACAAGCGAGATAATTATTCGCCTTATGAGGAAAAGGCTATGACTACGTCTATGCCTATGCATACCTGTTTACAATCGATACATGTACACACCGATGAAAACATCTAATTAGACAATAATGAGTTATCGGAGACAGCATAACCAAGAAGGTAGTCTTCCCGTCGTCCCCTAGTATACGACAAAATACATATTCAACCCAAGTTAGGGCAAATAAAGTATATATTAAAGATGGAGTATCTCTTTAAATAATTTTTTTTTTAGATAGTTTCCTGGGTACGGAATACGTATAAGTTGGAAATCCCTGCCCAGAAACGATTCTAACAATTACTATTGATTTTATTTCGATATTATTTTTAAATAATGTTCTAAATATAGTATCAATTAATGGGGCACTAAGTGTTCTATATATAGAACTTTTAGATAGAGGTCTCCAGTATGGTGCTCCGAAAGAATGCGAGCCGCAAACTGTCTCCAAATGATTGCATTTGTTGTAATATTAAGTGCGAATTAAGCAAATAAGCCATAGAGTGTATGCTATGGTTATTTTCTATACTTAAAATAACCAACAAACGCAAATAAAAAAGACGGTCGTGAATATCAGGGACCATTATTGAACGGCACAGATTTATTTTATACGAAAACAAATTCGAAATACAATAAATATTAATCGAAGACGCGTTTCCGGACAGCGGCCGTCGAGTCATATTTATTATTTCATACCCGGAAACTATATAAATTATGTTGCGGAAGAGATAACCCATCTTTAAATATAGTGAATTGAAGATTTGTCTCAAGAGGAATAGTAATAATTCATTTCCCGCTCAGTTTGTAATATAAATTATCTCCTATATATTTTGAGACTTCCGTAAATATATGTGTGTGTAAATATATTTGTCCTCTATACACTCGAATACGGCTGGACTGATTGGGCTCAAACTTCCCATCTAAGGGTAAAAACACACGGGAATCGTCGTCGCGGTATTTTGGAGAAGCTCAGAGCACCCGTTCTCCACTCTCAGTCACAAAAACGGCACTACATGGGTTAATCACGTGCTAATTTAATGAGCGTTTGTATATGACACGTCGCTATAAAAGAGCGTTTGTTTACAATTCACGCAACGTTATCGCTCGAAATTTAGCATCGAAAAAATTTAATTTCTTTCATCAAAAACATAATTACTTGTTGGACTGTCTTTTTAAGAATATGTAAGAATATGTAAGTATTACACACAGACACACCAAGTCTCAGCTTAAAAGTTTTAAAAATAAGAGTTTTATCGACATAAATCGATTTAAATGGGAAATCCTATGTTAAAATTTAGCATCGAAAAAATTTCTTCCATCTAAAACATAATTACGCGTTGGACTGTGTCATTTTAAGAACATATAAGTATTACACGCAGACACACGAAGTCTCAGCTTGAAATTTTGAAAAATAAGAGTTTTATCGACATAAATCGATTTGAATGCGAAATCGCGGCATTCGTCCCATGAAAATTCTATGGAAGCAAAATGGTCAACTCGGGACGGGTCAACCGATTGAGCCCAAACTTGCTACCTATGGGTACTTTTGTCCCGAAAGTGTCACGGACTGGTCAAATCGTGACCCCGACGTGACATTGGCCTTCAAACTGGTCAATTCAAGGTCAAATGGGGTATAACTGGCGGATATCGTACTTTTGTCCAGGGAGTGTTTTGGACGGGTCAAATCATGACCAGGACCTGACCTTGACCTACAAAATTGTCAATTCAAGGTCAAATCGGGTAAAACTTGCTGATTTCGACGAAATTTGGTGCAAATGCAGCACAAGCGTCTCGGAACCTGTTGCAATTGCTTTTTCGAAAACAAAGTCATGGGACGAATGCAGCCAGTAGCGGGCTAACCTGCTAGTCTAATATATATCTTGGGACTTCTGTCTGTTTGTCTATGTTAGCTATGGTCGGGAAAACTGCCACACGGATTTTGACGAAATTTGATACTTAGGGCTAATTTTGGACGAATCAAATCGTGACCCTGACCTGACCTTGACATTCAAAAAGGTCAATTCAAGGTCAAATCGGGTAAAACGGGACGGATTTCGACGAAATTTGATACCTAGAGGTACTTTTGTCCAAGGAGTGTTTTGGACGGGTAAAATCGTGACCCCGACCTGACATTGACCTTCAAAATTGTCAATTCATGGTCAAATCGGGTAAAACGGACGGATTTCGACGAAATTTGATACCTACGGGTACTTTTGTTCGGGGAGTGTTTTTGACGGGTCAAATCGTGACCCCGACCTGACCTTGACCTTCAAAATGGTCAATTCAAGGTCAAATCGCGCCTTTCGACGAAAAGCAGAGGGGAAACAGCCCGGACGAAGTCGGGCCCACCAGCTAGTGTAAAATATTTTATAGAGAGATGTTGTTGTTATGTGAGTTCGAAGGACAACTACTATGGATGATGCTATGGATGAATTGGGGGTCTTGAATCTGATGGGGGGATTTTAGTTGTAGATTAATCACATTGGTGGCGAGAATTTATATAATACACAAATTTTTGTAGTTGTAGTTTTCTAGCTATTTAGCTGTCTTCCAGTTTTTCCCCACATTTTTTGGAAAGTTATGACTGCGTCACAACTTCATGTCATGTAATATTACAACTATTTGGCTAATTGCATGCTGATAACAGGTAACTTACAGACGTGTAATTTTATTCCACTGACAAGCAAATTATAATCGCCCATGTGGGACACGCAAATCAAGCTCTGATTAAACGGACATGGCTCATTCGAGATTCCAAATTTTGTCTACGTAATTTGGAAGGAGGTATAGGCCAGCTTGACAACTACACAAAATGTTGATATACCGGCTTCATATGCTCTGAAAAATACTTGCATGGTCAGAGCCATTTTTCAGATGTTTTCATTTTTGTGCACAGAAGCGAAAGAAACGCTCTTTATTTCACCCATGCCATGAATAGACTAACGCTTAACGATATCTTCTGTTCCGTGTAATGTATATGGCTGTTGTTTGTCTGGGACCCAAACACTGTGTTCATATTTGTATTTTTTGTGTGACGTCAATTCGTCTTTCTGTGACATGTAATGCCGATAGAAAGGTAGTTCAAGTATTTATCGACCTACTTCGATACCCGGAAAAATTCAAAAGGGAATATATTATTATGTCCATTTTGGCGCTCAAACCGCCAAGTGGCTTTAAACTTGAACGTAGAGAAATCAGCTATGTCTGATGGACTTTCCGGGCCACTGGAAATAATTATTTGCAACTCAAGGCAAACTATTCCAATATGTGAGGTAGAGCGTTTTCCACTGTTCTTTAACGGTAATTGTTCGTTATATGTATACATGTTAACATTGGACGCAAGACCTGCCCTTTTATTTTCTAGTAAGATAGTGGTGTTGCTATATGATATCTACGTTCCGGATGGGTGTCCACTGTCCAATTAAGAGTTTATAACCAACAATTATCATCTTTGATTAAATGTTATATTTCCAACGTTAGAACAGTAAAATTCTGTTAGCACACCCTCATATGTCGTTGATCTATATATAAATCCCAGCAACTTCATCCACTGATGCAACTATATATTCATTTGCTTGTCGATTTAGCCTACCACCCCATCTATCACTGACTGTCATGTATGCTGAACATTTTATTTTATGTTGGATTATATTTTAATTAATTTATGTTCATAATATATGACGGCTTGAGCAAAATAAAAACAATCTGAGTCTGAATTAGCTTATGTGGCTCAATACACCTGGGACAGCAGGGAACCAAAACACACCTATATAATGTATATCATGGTGGAGAAATGGAGGCTTTAGTTGGTTTCTGTTTCTACTGTTTCTGTTGTGACTCCATGGCCTATCTTCTAGCAGCCAGTTTTACGATCTTTTATAACTATATACGTCATGCATGGTCATTCGGAATCTACATGGCCGAGCCCGAAGGGCAAGACCATTTAGTTTCTGAATGTCCAGTCGCGATTTCATTAACCGACTTAAACATAGTTTTGAAATATAGAAGGATAAACAACTGTCATACCGATGAACAATTCCGATAATTCTCGACATACCAGAACGCTTTTCTGTATAACAAATAGTCCTCGACTGAGAGCAAAACCACGCCCGTTGACATGGCTCGTGTTAATATAGGTTGCATGTGCAGTTTGTCGTGAACACAATTGCAAGCATATATTCCGTACGCAAAATATAATATATATTGTTGTCATGTATGCAAATGATGAGCACGCCTCAATCGACACGGAACTGACGTGGCGTTCATAAGCTCTATGCAAATGTTTGTTTTTGTGGACGGGTTTAGAAGCGGACTATTTCCCTCCAAGAAGTCTCCATGGGATTGTGCATACGTTGAGCGTATGCATTTTCTAGATTACGAATGCCCACTGCACCTATGATATAAAGTGCCCATTCGGAAATAGAAGGTCGATGTAGAACAGAGGAGCTGGATTTTAATCATTGATAATGGCTGCGGGCACACGTACCACAGTAGCGATGGCATAGTATGTGTGACAATTAATTATGGTGGAGTTTGGTGACAATTGGTTGTCATAATTAATATGCAATAGAAAGCCATGTCGCCCTCTGCAAATTCGCACAATGAGTCTGCCAAGCTCTACCAGCGACGGTCGATCTCTCAAGGATGTATATACCTGAATGTCTTTACTCAACACGCAGTGTTATATTTTACATGCTAAGACACAAGTCCACTTGATAACTGAAAGAATAACCCATCTCAACAGCCATGATTGTTCTTATTAATAACATTAATATAAGTAAATAAACATGCATGCATTGAGATCATATAACAAACGTACCACAATAATGCTATGTGAGTCAATGAGGAATTGCCACCAGGCCACGGTCAAACACAATTCTGGACGATATATCGTGCAATTATATATATCGTCGTGAATACAATTTAGCAAAACTTAATGAGTAGAGATCAACCTAGGTGTAAAGCAATGGTTAATTGGTCCAGTCGACTCATTGTGCGGAAAATCAGCGGGCGACATGGATAGCTATGGCACAGAATTATGACGGACCAATTGTCACCAAACTCCACCATAATAAATTGTCACACCTACTATGCCATCGCTACTGTGGTACGTGTGTCCGCAGCCAATGTGACTAATTATGAACGTTGAAGATTAAGAAATACACAAAAATATTCTTTTTGCATTTTCCCCGGTATCGAAATAGGTCGATAAATACTTGAACTACCTTTATACGAGCATTATATGTCGCAGAAATACGAACTGAAGTAATATAATATACACATTTGAACACCGTATTTGGGTCCAAAACAAACAACAGCCATGTGCACGGCGTGAAATAGAAAAGAGCGTTCCGTGTTAGTCTATTCCTGATGTGGTAGATATATAAAGAGCGTTTATTTCTCTTCTGTGCGAAAAAATTAAAACATCCGGAAAATGGCTGACTATGGAAAGTACTTTCCAGAACATACGAAACCGGTATATCAATATTTCGTGTAATTTAGACATATCTTATGCCGCCTTTCAAATTACGTAGAATTAATTCGTAAGCTCGAATGAGCCATGTCCGTTTACTTCTCTCACACAGTGAGTGTGGTAAAGGCACGCGAGGCCTTTAATTGTCGAAAATATTCATATTTGTTCCAAACACCGTAAACAGAAAAACATTAAAACGCATACAGTTTCGTTCATATATACCATGACCATCGCGTAAAGAACATGTTATCATAAAGACCTACTGTATTTTACCTAAGCAAGAGCCTGCTTGTGTTACAGAAGACAGCACAGTGTTACTGGCTAATCACACACAAATGGCATAAACGCTCTTTATTAGTTCCATATCAGGAATTCACCAACAAAGAACGCTCTTTATGTTTACCATCATAATATAAACAAACACCAGAAAAGTTACTTTTTATGCTCTGGTTTACATAACAATAATCAAACATATGACAATAACATACTGTTTATGCGATATTTCTTATTTGTATACGGACAAATTCTGTCTACATTTTGATGTTCTTTCTGTTTGTAGCGGTTTTTGACGGGTGGAGATATTTTCACAGGATACCCACCGCCAAGGCCAACCGTACGTTTAACACTGATCGCGGACACGCTGCAAATTACATGCAATTTTGCATCAACATTATCAAGTTATTATACAATGTTGTGTGCAATATGTTTTTTTGTCATCCATCCCTTAACTAACACTATTTCTGACTGAGCAAAAGCCGTCATTTGATAATCCGGGAAAAGGTCATATTGGACTCGAATCGGTGACGTCACGAAATCTGAAAGTCGGAAATGTTAAATTCTACTGAAATTTCGAACTGGATACTCAGATTTCCCAGACTACTGCATGAATCTTTGGACACAAATGAGGGCCTGAGAGTTTCAAACGTTTCTGTATTTTGTTTCTGTCAATTCCCCAAATTTATGTTCCACGGTGAAGTACGTCCTTAATTTCTTTTACCATTAAACCATATAATTGCACAGTAATAGTCACACCGTTCTGTGTTCACAAATAATGGGTGGTTAAATATTAAGCACGCTCGGATTGTGAGAGCATATAAATATGTTTGACTTGCATACTGTGAGTTCTTAGAAAAGCATTCACAAGAGACTTTTATTGAACATACAGTGGTGTATTTAAATCGATCTTCGGCGTATTTAAGATTGTATCATGCACCGTATGGCTATAGACATTTAAATGTACGAATAGGGAGTGAAGACACAATATTTACATTGGGCAAATTCAACGAATCAATCAACGCGTAATTTAAATGGCTTTATCCATTTCTGACTTCACATGGGGTTAAATAATTACGTCAGTGTCACGAATACGTTATATATCAATGGAACAAGGTCGATGAAACTATCATGTTGTTTATTATGTTTTGGGAGTTAAGACAGCAAGTTTTAAATTAATCATATAGTAATAACTCGCCGTTTCATGACCCGTGGTTCAAAATAGGTGAACACACACACTAAATACTGACATAAGCAGGGAGCGTGATCTGCAAAAAAAAAAGTTCCAGACCCAGGGAGGGGTGGGTAGATCGGTTATTCGAGGTCGGAAAAAAAAACATATGATGCAATTGTTTTCCAAATCAACATATTTATCAAAGATTAATTAGGAAATCTCAATATATTTGAATTATATTATAAAATTATTTGAGTACTGTACTTACTGCTGCATAATCTCTCAGTATGATTATGACTCTCTATTAGTGAATAATATGTATGCATCACACAGTTAGACACTAATATTATAGGCACTTGGCTGAGACATAGCGTTTATCGTTTCAGTACAGAGGCACCAGGAATGCTACAATTAAGCCTCTATTCAACTTCCAAACACCATAACATGTACTTTAGGCAGTGGCTAACAAGGTCTTATCTTCTCTCAACATTTTTGTTAGTCGATATTCACGACAATAAGAATGTACCGACGTATACTGACCAGGGCTATGTATGCATTACACACAAACCCATTTGGAATGTGACAACATCCGCGTGTCAACACAATCAAGTTATAACAAAAGTATTTGAAAATATCACCTGCCTTCTGAGCCTTTTAAACAGTGGCTGCAGTACCCGTTTTATTTTAATTAGGATGATCATTCATGCCTAAAGGCCCTTCCACGTGGCATTACTGCGTTTTCTGCGGCAACGGTGTTTTCTGCGGTTACTCATTGCCTCTATACAAGCCTGAGTTTCGTGTGCCTATCATTTGCAGAATGAGGTCTACAGAGGGTGAATTTAGTGACGCTATCCCGCATAGCGGGCTAGCATAACTAAATTCACCCTCTGGGGACCTCATTCTTCTACAGTTTCTTTATTATAATATTTCTATAGAAACTTCTTCACATATATAGATTATCCAATTGGCAGACGACACATTGCATAATCGAGGTTCCAATGGGTGTACATTACAATATTCACCATTTGGGAACTTCAATCTGAGCACATGCAGAATGAGGTTCCCAGATGGTGAATTTTGTGATGCTAGCCCGCTGTGCATTCTGCAAATGAAAGACACAGGCTTCTAAAGTGTGTTCTAATTCGACGAACCGCGCGACTTGCCGCACCACAAATGCCGCGTGGACGGCCCTTAAGCAATTACGGATACACTCCAATGAATGCCACCATAATTTCATTTATTAGCAAACTTGAATAATGTAGGCAATATCATACCATCGTATCATACTTCCACGTAATGGGTTTTGGGCTGAAGTTTCTTAAAGGGCGGATACACACTTGTATGTCGTTTTTGTAAAGTAATCATCCAGCCAATGCTATGTCTCAAACACTTCCCGAGGTAACTATCTGACTTAACGGGGTACTGTACACTAAATCCGCCATTTATGGGACCATCTCATTTTATACTCAACAGACTCTATACCACAAATGAATTTATTTGATTCATGGGTGAGTGCAAAACAAACTCATGTGCTCGACGAACGATGCAAACAACATGGTAATTATAATGAAAATCATACATCCATTTTCATTATAATTACCATGTTGTTTGCATGTAAACGCTTGGTATAAAATACACTCATGTGCTCTGTGGTGCATCGTTCACAGAGCACATAGGTGTATTTATATTAAGCGAGTCCCAAGGCGAAACTGACTGTGGTCGTCGATCGGATAGACATCTCCGCAATAAAGGATCCAACCAAGGGGATTTAGCGGCTATTTAAAGGGATACTGTACTCAAATGTTGTTGTTGGTTACGGATGCAGATTAGCCGGAATGCGAAAATACAAATTTGTGTACAGTTTTCAAGCAAATGTTATATTATATGCATACTAGTCCCATATACTCATTTACGATACTGTATAGTCACTAGTCTGTGAGTGGCTTGATTTTACGCCCCGTATCAACATAATATTTTACACGATCATGTGTGCGTGCTTCGCGTTGACCAATCCACTATCCGTCAATTAATTTGAGTACGTCTTGTACACGGAAATTCGTAATTTAATTAATGGCTCCATAAATTATATGGACCTGAACTATTAACCTACATGTTTACAAAATACATCTTTGACTCAAATTACTTATTTTTGTATATATTATCGATATTAGATCGTTGTTATTATCGGGAATTTATTGAGCATGGCGTACAGCACCCCTTTAACGCCGACCATAGACAGTACATGCTTGTTTCACTTCAAGTATGAATATCCGAAGGAAGGTGGGTATTGACGACAGAAATGTTTTGTGTGCCATATTCCTGAACACAAAGAGCCGACCGCATAAAGATTCAGTCTGAGTCTTAATGTATACAGTTATGGTGGGAAACACGCGGATTGTATCCGCTGTGTGCTCGCGATTTATTCAGGAGTTGGTGTCTATTGACAAATGGCAAATCTGATATATATAATATATAACAATATGCGCTAGCCAACAAACTACCAGGTTTTAAAATAAACCCAGTTGGTGAATACGAGCCTTGTATGTATCTTACCGGGAGAATATAACAGCTCTTCCCCCTGCATAATTCGAAATGGGTGACAAATTGGGAATGGCTTGCCTTCACCCAGAGGGGTTGAGATATACAAATAGTATAGGTATCATGGATGTTGCATGAGTATAATATTATAGCCACTATAGTTGCTGCTATTGTACCTATATATATATGTTATATGTTAAATCACAAACTGATTCCGATTCTGAGAACTATTGGATGGATGCCAAATGGATAAGAACCAATTCGTCAATACTGTGTTCTACCATTACAACCATGCAGAGATTGACATTCTCTCTGAACTGTAGCTAAAGAAAATATTATTAAAAAAACTAACTGAGTTATAATGTAGTTGAATGCTTAATATAGTGAGCTAGTACACTCACTGGTTTATAAGTTCAAATAGAAAACATGGTTTTCTTTTGAAAACAAGGAAATTTCGTTTTGAAGGAAGTGATCAAAATTGCTATATATGTATATTTGCGGGAAATATAAACAGATACTTGCACTCGGTCAGTGCTCTAGCTTGTCCACGAATTCATAAGTTTGAGGATGAAGATTCAATTATGGAAGATTAAATTTCTGAAAAAATTGGCCATGAACATCAATGAGGAATTTAGCCAAATCTGTGCCGCCTTTTGAGATTTACAGCTCCTGTGGAACCAGGCAAAAGATTCACCACCACAACAACAACAGCAACAACAACGACGACGACGACGACGGTTAATTTTTATGGCACTGTTCATTCATTCAGCATTTGTACTGGGTTTTCATAATAAAATTACTAACTTTATCCACTGGGAAATCGTTGTTGAAGTTCACATGCACTATATACTAGATACAAAAATGGACGGAGTCTACTTAGTATGCTCAATGTTCATCTTTTAAAAATATTAAAATTTGTAAATATGACATACGTGTACATCTATGTCGAATTTCACGGAACTATGACAGGGAATGAATGTAGTCTGAGTGCACGGTCATACACTGAGGAATTTGAAAGAAAAGTAAATACTCAGTACATTCACTGCATTGAATTATCTGTTGTACATTGCTTGAGGGACAAACACTGGCAATGATGAATGCTAATTATTTGTTATCTGTTATTAGGGCTGAGCTGGCTACATGTATTTAACGGATAATTCTGGTAAAATGTTCAGTTTCAGAAACTAGGATTATGTTCTTGACCCATGGCGCACAATTCACCCATATCTTAATATATTACTGGTCAAGGTGGCATAATAATTTATTGAATACAGAAAATCACTTGTAGGTGGCCTCCTTCCTAGTGAATAATTTCATGACTTCACTTGAATCAGGGAAAGCCGAGTTCCTTCTCATAATACGATATGAATGCTATCATACACATATATAACAGACAATTATTCAGTACTGCGGCGTGAGCCACTTCCAATCTAACCAATGATGCTCAGCGAAAGGAGAATAGCATTTTGTCACAGCAGCGTCTGTATCTATAGTCAGGATTTAATGACTCCGAAGAAACAAACTACCACACACATGCATGCCTATATATTAGAGACATCCTTCTAATATGGCCGTTTCGTGACTAAAGCTCGACCGTTCGCAATAGGATCACCATTGAACATCTTAACAGGTCCCGTCGCAGGAACACCGAACTTCGAAAAAGATTCTATGGATGGTTTGATTCTTGGCAAAGATGGCATCGAATAAGCACCAGATGTGTCCCACGAGCGGAATTGCCCATAATTTGGTCTCCCAAACTGATTCGCGTAGTATGGGTATCCATGATACGACGCATGCGCTGCGGGTGGCTGAGCAAAACGTTGAGCTCCGTAAGACACAGGTAGAGTTGTCGGTCCTGCTAAAGAACCATATTGCGATGCCATTAAAGGATATCCCGACGAAGGAATGATTCCCGGATAAGACGTCGTTGGCATTATTTGCGGTAACGTTGGCACACTCGGTGCAAAAGTGGGGCCTGGTGTCTGTGGTAAAGCGACTGGTGTGTTATTTGCGAACCTCACACTCTTTCCTTTGTCAACAAAAATGTCCGCGTCCTCAAGCTCCTTAGCAGTGAATATCTTTTTTCCCGGTGGCAGCGGAGTCCTTCGGGTTTCTGGTGGTAGTTGTGCTCGGGATGACGGCCTGGCGCTTCGTCGATTGTAATCGTGCACGTAGTAACGATCACGATCCTTATATCGTGACGTCGGTCTGCTGCTGTAACGAGAAGCCGGTCTGCTGTTGTTACGAGAAGCGGGTCTGCTGTAACGCGAAGTGGGTCTGCTATCGTACCGTGATCGGGGCCGACCGCGAGCGCCGTCATAGTAACGCCGTTTGTAAGCGTATCCATCCTGGAAGAGAGAAAAACCTTGATTAAGGGGCTTGTTACATGAGCCGGGACAACTCGGCTTATCGGGACAAACCGGTCTGCCAGGACAACTCGACCACGCTGCTATGTGAGCGGAGATAACTCGGTTCGACGTTCACGCAACTAGCTGACAATCACGCGTCACGACGTCAGCCCCTAATGTCGGCACACCCATAACTGAGTGGCTTGGGTTGTCAATACACGTCACTCACATGACGCGAGCATTCTATTGACTAACGTCATGACAAGTCCCAACTAGAATGCACTCAGAGAGATGCCAACGTGCGCAAAAATGTAATAAACAATAATTTAAAAAATAATTTCACTGTATTTTACTTAATTTATTTAATTTAATTTAATGTTAGCAAAAAAAGACAATTATCATTTCTCATTTCATCACAGATAAAAGGCAAATTACTATATTAATCATTTAAGTAATTAAAACCAATTCCATGTTGCCGAAAGGATGAGACTTTAATATCGATTACATTTTTTTCAGCGTCATATTTTGATTTTCATTTTCCGATAGTCAAAGTTGACCAAAGGAGCAATTATAAGAAATAATTAATACTATTTGTGTAAATATTGATAGCAGCCAATATGCAACAATAAATATCAATAATTAATCAATAATTAATCAATAACGATCATTTTATGTAATAATAAACTCTTCAAACGGTGTTTGTGTCAACAAATGCGTTTTGTTTTGTATTACGTCATTCGTCGTATTTGACCCGGAACTCGTCTGAAGGTTAGGCTATTCAGCCCATTGCGTCGAATTACGAAATCGCGTTTTGAATGTCTCTCTTTTCCCGCACGATAAAAAGAGGTCTTCGCACGAACCAAAAATGATAGAACTTCCCAATTATAAGTAAAAATACATAAATGAAGGAGTCTATGTAGGTCCCGAAGGAGTCTATAGACTCTTTGATGTAGAGTTCTGATGGAGAAAATGTAGGTCGATCTATTTTTGTCATAACTCTGACGTATTTTGACCTGGGAGAAAAAATCGAAATCGAGGCTCACTACGAGCATGCCAGTTTTAAATATAGAAACAGGGAATCCCGACAAATGGCGATATCGGCGACAAACAAATAATCGAAAACAACACATAAAATTAACATAACAAAAACGCGGCACAGTAAAAATGTCAGAACGCCACGAGGTTTTACGTCGTTTTTGGTGACGTCATGGAGTGAAACGGAGTAGGGTGACACCAACATACGAATCTGTCTGATCGCCATACTGTTGCGCGAGCGCACGTAACTAACCGTGTTACGTTCCAGACTTTCATCCCGGCTAGCCGGCCGGGATGACTGACTCGCTGAACATTACGTGAACCGAGTTGTCCCGGCTAACCGAGTTGACCCGGCTCATGTAACAGCACACCATATGTTCAGTGAGCAAGCACATTAGACCGGACCACCCCGCAAACCGAGTTGCCCCGGCTAGACAAGTTGTCCCGGCTCATGTAACAAGCTACTTAATGACCGAAACAAATCCCTAATTTGATGTAGTCTGAGTTGACCCAGACAGCTGTACGCGTTTGATATAATGAAGATGCTGGTATCGTTCGTATATTACCACCGTCTTCTCAGTAGCATGACGTCACCGCCAAACTGCAAGGAAGAGGTCAGTCCCAGACCAGCGAAGATTCTTCCCTGGCGTATAGGTGAAACTCTACTACACTCTCGCTCTGACGCCTCAAGCAGATCGGTGGCCAGGTTTATAGTCCGGGGGAAGCATAGCGAGAGGACTGAACTCTGCCTTGCAGTTTGTCGCTTCGGATTCAAAATTCCACGCGACAATCCACTGATTGGCACCGGCTATTTGAAAAGTAATGGGACTATTTGAAAAGTAATGAGACTATTTGGAAAGTAATGAGACTATTTGGAAAGTAATGGAACTATTTGTTATGGGGCAGAACGCGTAGCTGTTCAATAGTCTTGGTTAACTAAGATTGCATATTATATCGATGTAATTCGCCACATATAGCCTGACGAGATCTAGGGCTATATTGAAGATACCTATTTCCATATCGGTTTGTAGTTATACATGATCTACATGTAATTTGACACCACACAGCTGCTATATATGCGGGTTATTAAACCCAAATGTTATAAGTTTCCTTTTTTTTTATTTGCATCGTATTATTTTGCTTATATGCGATAGTAAGTAACTTTTATTTACCTGGTGAATGTAAAATTGGTTTGGGGAATTTTGACTGGGATCTTCTCATATTATCTTGTAGGATTTGCAAGCGAACCCGGAGTGAACTTACATGTACAAGTTCACCTGTTACTCCAGGAAACACGGCGAGTACCAGAGAAATTGGGAAACACCTGTGGAATATAGGTTTTGTATTGATACCATTGTGAGCTTACATCGCCACGTTGGATTTATGTTGAAATTAAAATATGATTGTTTTGAGGCTATTTATACGACTATTGTCAGGTTGGCCTCGGTAAAGAAAACATCCAAAGGTATTCCCAAACAATAGCATAACCGAGTTGATCCGGCTCATGTAACAAGCTACTTAATGACTGCGATTGTAAGTAACTTTTATTTACCTGATGAATGTAAAAATTGGTTTGGGGAATTTTGACTGGGATCTTCTCATATTATCTTGTAGGATTTGCAAGCGAACCCGGAGTGAAAGAAAGTAAAGAAAACATTAAAAGGTATTCCCAAACAATAGCATTTAATCGCCAATACACCAGCAGACACATTTGTGATATCGTTGTAAACCATAACAATATGATGGGGCAGAAGCACGTTTTGCATACATCCAGACAAAAATTGCAGGAGATTTTCAACAAAGAACTTCTCTGGATATATCTACCGAGTAGTCTTGAATTTCACATATCATCATCTTCATTGTATATATAATTTGAGCAATTATCAAGAGACGACAAAAACGATAGAACTTATAATACATTTGAGATGTTGAACATAGTATGTTCTTTTTGACCCCTTTCGGTGACAAGAGCTGCTATAATAATTAATAAATTCACACAACACTCCAGTCACCAAAACAGCTTATTGTCTTGGCTCTATGAGAGGTTTAATTTGTATCATAATTTGAGTTAAAGTTTTAATTGCATAATACAACATCATATTATAATGAAGAATAAAGCAGTCATAAATATTCCAGCCCAATAAAAACAAATGTTTAGCTTATTGTCTTGGCTCTATGAGGAGGTTTAATTTGTATTATAATGTTATGTTCTTTTTGGCCCCTTTCGGTACCAAGAGATGCTATAATAATTAATAAATTCACACAACATTCCAGTCACAAAAATAGCTTATTTTCTTGGCTCTACGAGAGGAGGGTTAATTTGTATCATTATTTTGAATTAAAAGTTTTAATACAACATCATATTATAATGAAAAAGCAAGGAGCAATCAACTGGAATAAGGACATAGTGTTAAGAGATATGGTGGTCAGCTTTAACTTGTTTATGAAACCATGAACTCATCTCAGCCCCTTTTTCCATTGAACGGTCGTGCCATGAACATTCTCAAACTTATCTATGGGTAGTTGCCTTTCTAAATTAAAATAATCATATTATTTCATGCCATAACGTATTCATGCAATAAAAGTAAAGTAAATGAAATTGTAATTTCCAACGGGTTGCCATTTCTTAAATATTGTGTCACAATAATCGCTTGTACCAAATTTCAAAAAGAAATTCCTGACATATTTTGAGAAAATCCAATTTGAATTACCAGGAAATGTTGGCAAAACATGCGTCTGACCCTTAATGACATTCTGACGAGATTGAACTATTTGTTTTATTTCAGCACGTGCTCTCAAGCTTTACATATTGCATATATTAGTGTGACGAGTAACAGCGAACTCTTGATTCAGACTTGCAATATCAATTCAGCGGACTCAAATAATACTGGGTTTATTTCGTCCCAAGACCCAGTCAATTCCTTGTATTGAACAAGATTTCAACTAGTTAAAGAGTTCTGGTCTTTCGGTAAACCAAAATGGCTACCTCGTGATAGACAGTTAACACAAGATAATATGTTGAAACTGCATAAAACACTATCTTTGACCTTGGACTACACATACTTGGAATCCCTGCACACCATTCTTAGTCTCACTGTGCCAGTATTCTATTTATTGCCCACATTTTTAATTGGATATTGTTGACTGGTTGGACTCAACAGAATAGAACCGGTGTCCGAGCAGTTTTCAATCACAATACCTATTGAATTGTAAGCTGATTGTGATTAAACTGGTTGGCGTTTTGCATTATTACGAACCTGTTCAGAAGATAATAAAGTAATACATGTACACGTCGAGTTCAGAGAGGATGAGTCTAAACTCATCTAGACCTGGAACTAAAATTTCGACGACGAAGTGTTGGTTCTGGAAGCAATCATAATAGTTGAACATTTGAAATTACAAACATCCAGAATCTAATTTTGAAATCCCCTTTAAATGAAGATCGTCCAAATATAAGCCGAACTGTCATTTTTTGGGAGAGATATTTAAATGTATACAACAAAATATAACGTCAACAATGGGTTAAAACATCCTCCCGCAGGCCCCTGACAAATTAGCCTGAATTATTCAGGTACACTTTTGGTGCTATGAAATTTTTTGTCGATGACGTTTCTTTGGTACAGACTCTCACATAGTTCATAGGTGGGGGGGGGGGGGGGGGGGGGGGGGAGGGGGAGTAATATACCACATATTGGAACGTCCGCGCCAAGCTGATATAACTTCTCGTTTTCGCTTTCAGCTGACATTTGTTTTATTATTTATTAACACTATGTACATGGACATAATAAAACATTCTGACATTTCGTGTACATCGAACAACAATACTGTCCTTTAATTGTGGTATGGGTGGGTGTGGTTCCATCTTGCTAATAACTCACACACATAGATTCCACTGTTTATACTGACATACATTTCGCGTGATATAGATTTTCAAGCAGTATTTTCCAGCCATTTTGTTACTTCATTTATAAACACCTACATATTTAGTGACAAGATACAGCAACGCATTATGTCTTCCATTATCTATTCAATATGTGTCATCGTGTATATCGATTATGTGTTCGATTAAATTAAATGTAATTTAAATATCTTACCTCGTAATAATCCGCGGAGGCACCTGCCCCCATCAAGATTAGGAATATACCCCACTACAACCTCCTCATCTTACTTGTCATAGTTTTTGTTGTACCATCTGATTAAACTTAGTCGAATGAATGTAACAACCGAATTCGATTTATGGAATGTTGACAGTCGCCATATTTAAATGAGACGGATCTATTCATGACGATTGTGATTACTGTTACGGTTTATTTCACTTTACCTTTATACACTTCGCATGACTCTTTATATAGGTACATAGAGATATACCCGAATAGGATCTATACCACATAGTAGATAATTATCGAGGAGTGTTTGCATAGTTACTATGTCAGACAGTTAATGGGATCAATGCAGTGTTCTATACTTTAAATTGACACGCACATATAGGTAAACACTGTCCGTTCTCTTTATACACATCATAAAACATGTTGCCAGTGGCGCCATATCCGTGATAATATATATTAGGGGTGTGAGGTTGGCTCAGTCGTGTCAGATTGCCACAAATATATGGCGTTTGAAGCTCAGTGGCTGAACATCATAACATATAGAAAACATTAAACACGAAAGGGGACATTCGGTTAGATCACGATCAACATGACATTGTGGTTGTTTTATTCAACATCATACACGAAAGCTGGAAACTTGGAATATACTTAAATCACATTTTCTGGACACTTTTTGTAAATAGTTTATTGGTGTAAAAATAACAAAATGCCGGGTCCGGTCAACAGGGCAATGAGTATTTAGTGTGTAAAGGGTTAATCCTGGTTTTTCAGTAATATGATGGTTTATGCATATGAAAACCCGTAATGTTTATGTTCCAAATACGCTTTGCATATATCTGGTGAAGAGATGTTGGTGCAATCACATTACTAACAGAAAGCTATAATATAAACCATTCCATGACTGGACCTTCCTGCAATTTTGGGAAAACCTGTGCCAATGCATTCTCTTACATATGGGGTTCTCCAATATGGAGCCCCGCATATATACAATAATACTTTGGCCTAACAATATTTTCCTTGAACTAGAAAGCCAGTGAATTTTCTTATATATGCGAGGACTCGCATATATAAGAGAATGCACTGGTACATATATTTAATGCTGCAAAAGCGCAGCTACCGGCAAGGAAGGATTAAATAAATCCGACTGAGAAACACAGACTACAAGCGCCCCCATAAGGGTGGATACACACATGCATGTAATGTCTGTATGTAAAATCCATGTATTTTATATGGTCATACCAATCATTGATAGCATTAATCGCCTGCGCGCGATCGTTCCATTTCAACAGGCGAGACCAGTGAGTAGTTATAAGCCAAAATAAAACTAACTGTTATAAAGAGATTTCAGGCCAGTCATAAACATGGTTTCTTTCATGGGTGCCGAAATGAATAAATCCTGTCTGATATATGTTGCTGTTTTTCACGAGTTTTAGTTCATTTCGAAAAGTGGATTTGAGTCCGTCGATTTTATAATTGATTTGTTTCTCGTCATTTCTTGGAAACAGGGTCATCCAAAATAAAAATAAAATGTGCAGACTTTAGAAGCTCTTTTTGGACGATTGTGATACATGAGTGTTTAATGTCCCACACACTGACTCCCAATTTGATCTCGTCCAGCAAAACCCGAACGGCTCTCTGGCTCCACATTTTGGAAGTGCTATATTAATACACATAGCAATCAACTAACTCATACATGGTGAATTCCATGTTAAGTGATTTAGCCTAATCGGACAACGACTAGCCTAATCGGACAACGCCGAGTCGTAAGGATAATGATATTTGTTTCCCGACTATGCATGGCCTGAGTTCAAATTTTAACAATCCGATATGGTGCTCTCGTGCCTTGGAAATTTAAGACAGACAATACCAGTTTGTTGAGATTGCTCGTTGAAAGAAAGAAGTCACCCCTCCCCATTTTTAACCCATAATTTACAGAACAGTATATGTTTCTCAGGCCAAAGGATGAACAAGTTCCTAACTGTCACAATTTTAGCTTGTACAGGCTTGAATTATTACATTTTGGACTATAATCCATGATTGGGGGAGGGGCTGGTTCTCGAAAGTTTCGAATAACTAAGGGATTTAGTTAAATGTATCGGCCGGGATTAACTGGGCAAGAATGTACAACAAAATGTTTTATTTAATATTCTATAGTTGTAAATTGTGCGTATATAACACAAGAGAGGAAAAATGATGTAGTTGTGAACTCGTAGCTAGACAACCCTTTTCCCGAATGAAGACACACAGCAACATTACCTTCTGTACCTTCAAATTTAAAGCTGTAATAATATGTTCATAATTATATGAATAGCATAAATTGCTGCATATGAGATTAATCACTCGTAACAAACAGGCACGACAGATATGACTGTCAACTACAATATTTACAAATCGGGAGTGGCTTCGTGGCTTCAGGGTGGTAGGACTCATGGTGCTGCACCCCCCCCCCCCCACACCCCCGGTCGAGGAAATATGTAGTGCTCAGACCGGTAGCTTCCGGGATAATATAGCTCCCATGTTGGGGATAATAGCCCCTGCATTGGGGAAATCCTGGAACCATCACTGGTATACAATCAAGAGAAGACTGACAATGATTTAAACAGAACGTCCAACATTTGGGTTATCGCGCGAACAATTATTTTAAGCGGCCTGACGACTTTGTCCAGTCAACTGCTCTCTGCACGCTCAGAGCTTGACTCACTGTGGTCAAACATAGCCGCAATGATTGGGTTGTCAGCAGACACATATTACATGGTCTGCATGATCCATGTAAAACGCCAAATATTTACAGAGATTACATGCATGTGTGTATCCACCCTAAGATCAATGAATGTAAAATTCCGATTAGCATACGTGTGAAATCTAACATAACCGTGACCCGAGAAAGTCAGGTAACTTAGTCTAAGTGGGGAGTCATAAACATAGAATAACTGGGGCGAATTAATTCGGTCACGATTCAGTTAAACAAATTCTTAAATCCAAGCGATACTGTGCGTCTACCAACTACTGTCAAAGCGACCATTTCAATTCCGACCTTAAGGGTGGATACACACATGCATGTAATCTCTGTATGTAAAATACATGTATTTTACATGGCCGCACCAATAATTGATAACATTGATCACCTGCGCGCGAGCGGTTCATTGTTAACAGGCCAGACAAGTGAGTATAGTCATAAGCGAAGTCAAACTCTCTGCTATCAAGACATTTAAGGCCAGTCCAAAACAGGTCTTCTCTTACGGATGTGGAAATTAGTTAAGTCTGTGTGATATCTGGCATTTTATTAAGATACGAACACCAGAAGCGACACCGCTGGTGTATACAGGCTTGATATAGAACATTTTCGACTATGATGCTTGCTTGGAGTGGGGTTTCGAAAGCTTCAAGTCGCTAAGGGACTTAGTTGAATGTATCGGCCGGAATAATCTGGGCAAGAAGGTACAATATAATATGTTTTACTCCAATAGCTCAGAGTTACTCCAATAGCTATCGGGATCATATATAGCCCCAAGTCGGGGATCATATAGCCCCTGCGTAAGGAGATCCTGATAATATTGCCCCTCCCCATGTTGGGGATCATAGCCCCTGCGTTGGGGAAATCCTGGTGCCATCACCTGTATAAAATCAAGAGAAGACTGACAATGATTTAAACAGAAAGTCCAACATTTGGGTTATCGCGCGAACAATTATTTTAAGTGACCTGACGACTTCGTTCAGTCAACGGCTCTCTGCACGCTCAGAGCTTGACACACTGTGGTCAAACATAGCCGTAATGATTGGGTTGTCAGCGGACACATACTACATGGTCTGTATGATCCATGTAAAACGCCAAATACACGATAATTACAGAGATTACATGCATGTGTGTATCCACCCTAAGATGGAGATGCACGTTTTGCATAAATACAGCCAAATATGGCAAGACATTTTCAACAAGTATTTCTCTGGATCTATGTGGCGAAAAATCTTGAATTTCACTTATCATCATCTTCATTGTATGTAGAATCTGAGCTGTTATTAAGAGACAACAAAAACAATGAATTTTAATACATTTGAGAGGCTGAAACTATAATTTTCTTTGTTGTCCCTTTAGGTACCAAGAACTGCTAGAATAATTAATTTCACACATATCTCCAATCATCAAACAGCTTATTGTCTTGGCTGTATGAGAGGAGGCTTCATTTGTATCATAATTTTGAGTAAAATTTTTAATTGCATAATATAGCGTCATACTCCCATATATTATAATGAAGAACAAAGCAGTCAGAAATATTCCAGCCCAATGAAAACAACTGTTGATATGCAGTGTGGTCCTCTCAAGCAGGGAGCAATCAATAGAATTTAGGCCACTGTGTTAAGAGATATGGTGGTCAGCTTTAAGTTGGTTATGAAGCCATGACCCAGAACTCATCTCAGCCCAATTTTTCATTGAACAACATGAATGAAATGAAAATTCTCAAATATTGAAAATTATTTGTGGGTAGTTGTCTTTCTACGTAATAATAATCATAAAATTTCATAAATCAAGAAAAATTAAGTCTCCTCTCATGATCTTCAAATATGATATCATGGATACTTTACATAAGTTCTTGGTACCTAAAAACATTGAAATTTTAAATATTTGACATGACATAAAAGTGAAGTAAATGAGTTTGTAATAACCAATTGTTCGATGATTCTTAAATAATGTATCACAATAATCACTTGTACCAAATTTCACAAATAAATTCCTGACAGATTTTGAAAAAATCCATTTAGAAATACCCGGAAATTTTGGCCAAACGTGCATCTGACCCTTAAAAATCCAATGGTTTAACCCTTTCTATACTATTTACACGATTACGAAATAATCGCATTTATTTTCGAGCGATCCGTTTCTATTGTAGTCGAATAACTATTACTTTTGGGTATAATGGTATTGGAACACGAGATGCAGATTTCCAGTTTTGCGTATGCGCACAAAAATCTTTGAGACGCCATTTCAATCTTTCCCAGATTAGTAAAAATCTGGCATCATAAAAACACTTCAGAAATAAAAAATGTAGAAGATTTTATTTACAACCAATCACCCACCCTAAGACTATCTATATGCTTTATTAATTATTTATTATATGCTTTATTCTCTGATCCATACACACATTACAGGATATTGAGAAAAATAGTGTATATACAAATGAATGGTAGAAGGAAGGTAATTTTATGTACAATAAAATTGTAAAAAGTGATAGTCCTTTGTCTTGAGCATTTTGGAACTTGTTTCCATTACATTTTATGATTGTTATGTCATTATATATTGATAATTTTATGTTATGTCAATATATATTGAGAATTAAATTTGTTCTTAAGTGGATGATGGCGTTTTTTTGCCCACCACCTTCTTGACTATATATTTTGGTTATGTCAATTTTGATATATATAAATTTTTGGTTGTTTATTATCGATAAACAGCTCTATTGAATCTGACCAACTCGTTAGTCATTGAACGTAGCAAACCTCTAGAGCAGCCCCTATTACTATCCCCGGTGATGCGGCATTGGGTGGACAGTAGGATCCACAGAACATAACTACTCATTGAATGGTAGTTCCCTCAGGATATATTCAGATAATAAGTTAAACAATTTGTTGAATTTATTATCTGAGTATTTCCCATAAAAGAATATGAATCATTGTTTCTACACCCCTAAATCCCTGTCGCATCGTCTCTACATGCCTGTGATCTAGATGCATGTTAAAGAAAAGGCTTTTACAACATAAAACCATAGCCGGAAATAACTATAGGATGGCAGTCTTGCCAGATTATGCCACCCCCCACAATATACGACAGAATTATCCATAATTCTCATCATTATTATGTAATATGTATGTGTATTGGAAATAAAATATCCTATCCTATTCTTTAGCGCACACGAATGACTGTGTGAAGTATACGTACATTACTTGTTCATGGTTGGTTTATTTGGAGGCGTAAACAATACCTTTACTGTGCCATGAGTATGACCGTACACTCGCTTGGGGCTAGAATTAGAGCACAACATAAGTGAAATTTGTTATGAATCTCGTTATCTTAATGGTCACGATTTCTATTCAGCAGGTTTAAATTTAATCGTAGCAGGAAGTTCGTCCTAATGGTTATGTGAACGAATTTCGTGTTTTCGGCATTCGTTTGCCTAGCTCTAGAATAATTGTCTTCATATACAAATTAAAGGTGAGTAACATAATTCCGATTTTTTATACATGTACATATCCTTGGGCGTTTATGTAAAATTGACAAAAGTATCCAACAGTACGACAACCTATTTTTTTTTTAGCTTTTGTTTTGTTTTGTTTTGCATTCCTGTGGTTTATTTCTCTCAAATAACGAGGTAGTGTTGTGTTCAACAGACATGGATAATTTGAACCTCAAAATTATGTGACAGTGTATGCTATATGGTAGTAGGCCGTAGGGGCATTATTTGAACATCATTAAAATATTACCAGTAATAACAAATATCCCAGTTGTCAAATTTTCACGAAAATAAACTAATTATGGTCCGAACCCTGCCCACAATACGCGGACCTGGTCGGTTTTCGAACTCGATGAACACATTGTTGAGCAAGTCTCATATACCGAATATCAAAATAAAATAAGTTGACATTTGTTTAAGTTATCGCGCTAACGTGATAAAAATTCACGAAAGTGAACGAATTAAAGACCGTAACTCCGTCCACAATACGTGGACCTGGTCGGTTTTCGAACTCGATCAAGACATGGTTGAATAAGTCTCAAATACCGAATGTCAACAGAATCAGTCTAAATTCACGAACATGAACTAACTAAGGGCCGTAACTCCACTCATAATATGTGGATCTGGCCGATAGTCTCATATACCGAATATCAACGAAATCAGTTGTTGTTTGTTCAAGATATCGCGATACCAAAATTCGCGATCAAAATTCACGAATATGAACTAATAGAGTGCCGTAAACTCCATCTGCAATATGTGAACCTGACCGGTTTTCGAACTCGATCTATATATTGTTGAGCAAGTCTCATATACAAAATATCAACAAAATCAGTTAATATTTGTTCAATTTATCGCGCTAACGCCATCGGTAGTAGACAAAATTAACAAAATCATGTTTGGTGTCCCTCTATAAAACATCGAAATTGTATAAAATAAATTCATAGAGAATTCAACACAGAACAAAATAGAGTCTTTCTTGTAGCACTTGTTCTAAACGTGTTATTTGATACAATATAATATAAATAATAAGTAAAATAGGTTTCATAAAAATTGGTCTGAAACCCTGAAAATCTGTAAAATGGACTTGTTTTGCGAAAATATACCAAAAGTCATGATACTGAACTTTGAGATATAGTATTGAAATAAAAATCCAAAAATAGTAACATTCCTTTCCGGGTGACAGGCAGCAATATTGTTTCCACGTGATAGCCAAAACTCACTAAGAGGTACCCGGGTCACGACGTTAAAATTATCCACATCACAGTATTAAAATTACCCGGATGACGGTGTTAAGATTACCCGGATAACGGTGTTAAAATTTCCTCTTTGAAAATCGATATCTGGTCATCAAAGCTACACATTAAAGGTCAGATGCACGCGTTGTCAAAATGTCCTCGGTTGTCCTGTTATTTCAAGATGGATTTCTCAATTTGGCGCACTCAATTATTTGACATAATATTTAAGAACCATCGACCCAATGGAAATTCTAACCTCATTTACTTTATGGCAGAACTTCTGTTAAATAGACTTTTTTCAAAAGTGCAGTTTATATATCCATGACATCACATCTGAAGATCATGACAGGAGACTTAATCATTATTTATTTGAGAAATTTAATGATTATTTCCATTTAGAAAGGCAACTACCCATAAATAAGTTCCATATTTGAGATTGTTCATGCCATGCCCGTTGATCAATGAAAAATTCGGGTTATGAGTTATGGGTCAGTGGTGCATAACCAAGTTAAAGATGAATACTATATCTGTTATTACTGTGGTCTAATTCCAGTAAGTTGTTCCCCGCTTGACCACAATGCATATCAACATTTATTTCCATTGGGCTGGACTATTTGTGACTGCTTTATTCTTCATAATATATGGGGGTATGATGATATATTATGCACTTAAATATTAACTCAACATGATGATACAACTGAAGTCTCCTCTCATAGAGCCAAGACAATATGCTATTCAAATGGTGATTGGAGTGTTGTGTGAAATTATTAATTTGTCTAGCAGTTCTTGGCACCGAAAGGGAGTTAAGGGACCCCCCCCCCCAAATATATATATTTTCAGCCTCTCAATTGTATTGAAATCCATAGTTTTGTGGTCGCTTACTAATTGCTCATATTCAATATACGCTGAACATGATGATGTGTAAACTTTTAAGATTTTTCGGCAGATATAGACCCAGAGAAATCCTTTGTTGAAACTGTCTTACCAGTTTTGGCTTGAATTATGCAAAATATGCGTCTGCCCTTTATGGGCTCACGGGTAAAATCGAATTATATAAAACGTACATATGATGGCTTTATGGTTTGAAGATTATACGGGTAACTGCAATATAGCTGCCTTCAAAGCACATTTACTGTACACGGTCCCAACAAATCAGGTTTCAATCCAAGTTATAATCCGCATAGCAAGGGCGAAGCCCAAGTGATGAACGCATTTCCACAACACCTAGACTAACACATACGAATTTTAAATTCGAATTTACTGAGTTCACAACCTTTATTAGCGCATATGTATCATCCAACAGAAGCATGAGATAAACGCTCTTTATTTTGACCATATCAGGAAAGGGTTTAACAATTTTCCGTCTCTCTGTCCGACACATCGGCCTATTGACGTTTAAGGCCACCTATCTGACTAAAACGTATTTTTTTTTCGAGCAGGCCCTATGTTTAATGAATAAACAACGAGAATATATATGTATATACCCCTCTTGTGGTTATGGCCTGACTGGACATATGACCTCCGGGCCCCGTCGGTAGTAATATCTGTTATGACTGAAAAAATAGGCATCACAATGCAAGTGGGCGTGAGTTTTTCACGTCCTCCGCACAGAGTATTCCCTCAAAGTTCGCTTTCCGTTAAAGATATGGGCGGCGTTGGAGGTGGGTATGCCGTTAAAATATTCACCTCCGTCAAAACCCGCCATAAACAGAAATAATAGTAAAAACTGTAAAATATAGACAGACTTTGTTCCTATACCAATCAGAAATATGGCATAAACAGTGTGTTATTGTCCAATGTTTTTTCTTTGTTATATAAACAAAAGCAAAAAAAAAAAAAACGTTACAGAAGCCAGCTGGCTTTTGTTTAGATCTGGATATGGTAAACATAAAGAGCGTTGTTTGTTTAATGTTTTCCTGATATGGAAATAATAAAGAGCGTTTATATCATTTGTGTGTGATTAACCAATAGAATTGCGCTGTGTTATGTAAACAGAAGCAAAACTTCTGTAACACGAGCAGGCTCTTGTTTACGTACACCATCGTACATCTTTACGACAATATACTATTTACGCGCCGATTGTCCCCCGAAAATAAATTTTTCGGGGAACTATTGTAATCAGCCACGTCCGTCCGTGCGTCTGTGTGTGTGTGTCCGTCCGTCCGTCCGTCCGGAGTTATAACTCCAGTAATGATTTGATTGAAACTTGGTATGTAGGTGTCTCAACAAAGAACACAGGTGCTCTGCAATTCTGGGTTTGATCCGATGTTCGTTTATGGAGTTATTTCCCTTTTTCAACTTTTTTTTTAACTTAGAAAATTTCTCACTTTTTCGGTTTCCGGATGATATCTCAAGTTTGGATCCTTTAATTGCAAATTTACGTGGATCAGTCATATCAAGATACAGGTTTAGTTCGAATTTGAGTTTGATCCGATGATTTTTCCTAGAGTTATGGACTTTTGTCGACTTAGAAAATTCAATTTTCTTCTTTTTTTCTTTGGTTTCCGGATGATAACTCAAGTTTGGACTGTTAAATTCCGTATTTTTGTAAGTCATTGATATCAAAATACAGGTAAAGTTCAAATTTGAGTTTGATCCGACGATTTTTCTCAGACTTTTCTACTTAGAAAATTCAATTTTGCTTGTTTTTTCTTTGGTATCCGGATGATAACTCAAGTTTGGATTGTTTAATTGGAAATTCTGTCGTTCATATCAATATGCAGGTCAAGTTCGAATTTGAGTTTGATCCAATGATTTTTCTCAGAGTTATGGGCCTTTCGACTTTGAAAAAACATTTTTTTATAATTTTCTGTATGAGGGTACCTTCATGGTGTAATCAACTCCTACAGTTTTGATCGTAGATATTTGAAACTTCAGAGTATTGTTACCCACATATTGGAGATGTGCAACATGTATATATAGATGACGGAAAAAATATTTTTTTACGTAATTATTTACTTAGAACATTTTCAACATTTTTTTTTAATTTCTTTAACAAAGCGGCATCGACTTGCCACGTTTTCGGGGGACACTGGCCGATCTTTTATTATGTTTGGCATATGAACAAAACTATATATATTTTAATATTCCTTCTGTTGATGGCGATTTGAACAAATATGAATATTTCTGCAACGAACGCCACCAGTGCCTTTAAGGTCATACATTTTCTGAGTCGATTTATTCGAAAGAGATCTTAATCTGACCTGTTATGACTGCGGAAAACACGTTGCCCCAGCATGTGGTCATCCCATTGCAGTATAGTATAACTTACATGTAGATATTTCAACTTTCTGCATTCATAATCGCTCAATTGACTATACCACAATAAATTATCCCCTCTCCAATTTGGGCTACAGTATAATTGACACATTAATTTGCATTACATGCAATTCAAAGCAATACATCAATAGTATCATACCCCCTTTTCCAAAAAAAGGGGTAAACTCTTTTGCACAAGATCGTCCCTGCGATCGTCCACGCGGCCGTCCGTACGTCCATCCATACTATGTCTGTTCATAGTAGTGCTCGGGTCTCAATGAAATTTGGTATGTATTATCACTATTATGAGAACATTCATTCAACAAACGGTTCCATAAGTTTTGTTCAGTTTTTCCATTCTAGAGTTATTCATCTTTGTGTATCTGGAAATGTTGGCTTGTGATCCGTCTGATGTCAGTTCAGGCCATAACATGGAACAGTAATGCTCTGATCTCAATGACATTTAGTATGGATGTTCAACACTATAAACCTTTCAATGGCGTGTTCAATCGTTTTGTTTAGCTTTTTCGTTCTATAGTTATTCATCTGTCTGAGTATCAGTCATAAGTTATAAATCTATAGGCGCACAGCAGGCGGTATGCCACAAGGGGTATGCACCGGACAACAGTCCATCTCTTGTTAATGAATGCTGTAATATCCAAACTGTATATAGATCTCAGGAAAACACATTCAGCTGAGTAATAATAACAATATATATGAAACTGATAACATCTGTTAATTTGAAAATGATGAATTTCTAAACATTGTTTTTGCATTTGCATTGAACTCCTCATGGTATGTATTATCAAAGTCTACCTTTCAAACTTAAATCTCGCCATTCGTGCATTTATAGACATGTATGATATATACACACATATATAATATGTATATATTCGGTTCATTCCCAATTTCACCAACAATACAACTTCAATATTTAAAAAAATATATGACATCTAGAATCGTGCATATACACTTCGTATTATCAGCTATGTACTCCTACGAGGTACACACTTTATCACTCAATATAGAGTATCGGCAGACCATGTTTAAGACACACGTCATTAACACCAATAATAGTATAATCGGAGAAGGGTTGGACCTAGTATAAGTTGGTAGAGAAGCGATTTTTATGTCATTGGGCGCGGGAATATCTCCAGAACATATCCAAAATCCGCTAAAATCCGCTTTGAGCAATTTTTTCTACATCACTTTGAAATATGGTCCCCTTTGTGTTGATTTTCAAATTAGAAATACATTATAAAACAGTGGGTACCAAGATGACATTGACAGATAACTATAATTGTTACTAGTGTTACATCCAGTCCATGTTACCCTTTATATATTAGTCAATATTGACGAGAATTTCGACCCTATTTTAATTTTTTTTTTTACGAAATGATCATTCACTTGCGCAAAAAAAGTGTTTCTTTTTCAAAAATATGTCAGAGTAATTTGCATATTTTTTGGTTGGAAATTGGATACTCCAATGTGTCGCAAATGGTTTTAAAATGTGCACATGCATGTCCCGCATTTGTATCATTTAATCAATAATAGAGCACTAATATCTGAAAAATATTAACCCTACCCCCAAAAAAATAAATTTCAGGTAAAAAAAATGGTAAATATATAAACACTCAAAATATAACGTTAACTGTTTATTGATTAACTATGAGGTATGCATAATACATTTAAGTCATTATAGTGACATGTTTATAGAAAAGTATTGGTTATGTTGTGAAAATTACAGAGAAACCCCGATATTATATGTATATACGATGTATATAGTCGGAAAGGCAAAACATTATCAACTCGACCATTGAACCTGTATAACTACTCATAGAATAATATCTGATGTATTTTGATAATAAGAACAACAGTTCATACACACACATGTGTTACAACGTGACCGGCATAATCCAAGATGGGTGTCATAATAGGGGCCACAATTTAGAGAAAGTAATGTTTGGTGGATCAATTGTTTCCAAAACGTTGTCAGTGTCAGACAGAAGACCAGTTTCGTTGTCTCCAGCGTTGACAATTTCGCTCGCTGATTCTGTATCCGTTATGTCAGGCAGTCTCTATCGGTTGATTCGACGACAGCCGATGTTAATTTGTTACACAGAGCTGCCTCTACTAGCATGTGGTCACGAATAGCTTTGAGATTGCCTTTTCACTTATATGTTGGACTGCATTGGGACCATATATTGTTTACATTGTCTCTTCCAAACCAGATCCCCTCATAATGGAACCAATGCTTTCCAGAATGCTCATCATGACGTGGAATCCCATGAGTCGACAAACGACATTCATTGACTTTGAAGCAATTATGTCTACTGCATTTAACCACAATGGCTGATCAAATGTCAAGCATGGGGTTGAAATGCTTTGTTTGATAGTCTGATTCTGTATGAAAAGCAATGTCGAATAAATACAGGACTCGTCAGACGGATTCAAATCAATTATAGGCAAAAACAACACTTCCGATTTATTGGACGGGCCATTTGGAGAATATATGTTGCATATAACCCGACCAATTGGGTCTTGTTTGCTCGCGTTACTGAAAAGCCGTCATGCATGCCAGAGCAAATCTGAATTGATATATGGGGAAAATGTATGTGGGAACTGTAGATGGAGCAGAGGCTTGTATGTGACCATTGAAAGTCCATTTTCTGGACAACTCATGTGTTGGTGAATAGGCACTCCTTTGTCTTTCACAATATCATCAACCTTGGATCTGTTTTTGTCTTACGACTAACTGTTGTCTTGGCTGTAGTGGGGAATCATTGCGTGGAGTACATACAGCAACTATTCCCATTCCATGAAATGTCCCGTGACCATCTAGTGTTGCAACATTGTGATCCACCTTATCTGCGAATGCTAGACGTTTCGGCACCTGGACGTTTCGGCACCTGGGGTTGCCGTTCGGCACCTGGACGTTTCGGCACCTGATTTTTCGGCACTTTGGACTTTTCGGCACTTGCTAATTTTCAGACCAACGAAATTATGAGTGAAGACTAAATTTGTTTGTTTTATTCTTTATTTCAATAAAATATGATAAAACGTGTAACATTGTAACACAAATAAACACTTGGTGGAACAAATGGCAACGATGGTGAACATATACAGAGCACAAGTCATTCAATTATACGGAAAGTATGCTGATCGGAATAGCACAACATATTATGAACATGCATTATTATAGCACAATGTCTCTAGTTGTGAATATACAGGCCGGCAGAAGCTTCCAGGATGGAGGTTGCTGAGATTCGCCTCTCTGTGTAACGGTACCATAAGTCAAATAACTTCGCCTGTGTCTCGCTGGATGTCTTTCGCTGGTTTCGGAAAATCTTTGATTCTGACAACAGCTTCAATGTCATTGGGATGTCCTGCGACTCAAGGTACAGCTCTTCAATCAGGAAATAGAATGGCACCTGACCTCTGATGGCGACTCTGGAGTTCAGTGCGTTGTGCCATCCGTCAACGTCGTTGTTGGTACGACGCTACACATATACACACTCCAGCAGTTGACGTCGAACACTGGGCCGTCTATCCATGGAGTCTGATGGTTGATGGTAGTCGTTTGTCTATTGCTCAGAGCAATAGTAGTAGTCAGCTTTCTTCCTACCTTCCATGATGACGAAAACCAAAGGAATCTGCTTGTAGTTGTCGTTGCATTTTACGAATGAGTGGATGGACAGAAGTTGAGACCATGGTTTGTTGATGACACGGAATGTTGCATCCAGGTACCAGACTTTGGATTTGGCGAGAAGTTGAAGTTGGCGCTCCGTGTATAATACAAGATGTCGTCTGCCGGTCTCAGTGCAGTGGATTAATACAAGATGTCGTCTGCCGGTCTCAGTGCAGTGGACGTCGATTTGATAAAATTCGGGTGCTTTGGCTTCTAGAAAGGCTTGATTCATCTGCAAAAACAACAAAGACTAATTAGAGTGAGAATTAATCAGACAACTGTCGCAAAAACAACACAGTTTGATTAGAGTGCGAAGTAATCATATCAACCAGATTACAATCATATTCATCTGATTACGAAGGTAATTAACATAAGAGTGGTGGTTTATTTAATTATTTTTGTAATTCTTTTTCACCATCTATACCACGATTGTGGTTTATGTGAATAAACAATTTGACTTTGACTTTTTGTTTGAAGGTTTATACAGATATTATATTCTTTATATTTAAATATTGTTGAAATAAAGTGTAGTAAAGATTGTATATATTACCTCTTCATGACATGTGGCAGGGTCATCTGGTCATTGTGCTTGTCGCGTGCGGTTGATGTTTCTGATGGATGTGGTCTTTCTTGCCAGGTTTGAAAGTGTCGCCGTTCTGGACAACTGTTGCTGGACAGGATTTGTTCTTTGGTCGCTTGGTGCATCGCCATAACGTGTAGTCAAACCTCTGTCGCTTGGCAGAGAAACTATGGCCGTCGTCGTGGACTAACATCCGTTTGCCTCGCTTGGTCGCACCATCTACGATGTGGAATGTGTCGCTAACAACTACGTCAGATGTGGATATCAGATCGGACGGAGAGTCGTTTGTGGCGGATTCGTCGATATCTTCAGGGACGTAGAAGGAAGCCGTGACATTGAAGGACGTTGCATGGTCGTTTGAGGTTTGGTCGCTGATAGGCGCTAGATGTGGCATCGTGACGTCTGGGTCTACAGATGTACCAGTAGTTTGGTCGGTGATGATTGTCAGCTCTGGCATTTGGAGATCAGTGTCACTCGACTCATTCAAACTACCAAAGGAGGCACTGACCGAAAACAATGCGGTTGACACTGTCTGCAATAAAAAAAACATAATGTCACTGACTGTTGAAAATGAGAGAACCAAAAACATGCACACAAAAAAATGCAAACAAATTAAATTGAATAAAGAGCGTTCAAACTTCAACAGTAAGCATGTTCAATAATAAAGAGCGTTTATCAAATATCAGTTTAAGAATTTTGTTCGATGTTATACTGATTGTCATGCATGACGGAAAGACTGAAAGAGTTTTCCATTTACAAATAAAGTTAAGAAATTGTAAAATTTATTGCCAATATGGATTGATATTATATATATACCAGGTTGGGGCATGACGAACAAGTAAAGGTGATTGGCGTTTGTTGTCTCTTGGCCTGTCGGTATTCAGATTGGGAAATGCCGCTGCTGCACGTTCGATGCTGCCATCTACTACAAGAATTACATTGCACACTTTGTTGGCGGCCGACGATTTCTGAGGAACAGTCGATGTAGACAACACTATCTTCAGAAGACATGGTTGTGTGAATGATTTGAAATATTTTTATTTATTTTTTTAGGCGAGTGGTTTGGGGTGGCTAGCCCCGGGATTGTCGAAAGGGTCGAGAGGCCCTTTCCTTAATCCCTCATATTTAAGCTTTATTTGAACAAATTCGAAAAAAGAAATAGCAATTTGGTGATGTTTCTATTTTTTCTTTTTTGGATTCGGCTTCTCTGTTGATGATTCTGGAGAAGGAGGAGATTTATGTTGGTGTTGTCTTATGAAGAGTTGGATTTTTTCTTCTTGGTCTTTCCTGTGTTTCTCAATCTGTCTCAGTTGTTGTTTATGCTCCTCCATCACCCTTTTTGCGCTCTGTTCTGCGCTCTGTTGGGCTTAGCAATAGTTTCGTCTACAGAGCTGGTGGTGTCTGTACTGGTGTTGTTGCTGGTGATAGAGCTGGGACACACCGGTATGAGATGGAACTCCGGTGTCCGTGGTGGCAAGCTGTCCAGCTCTACATCGGAGCAGGAACAGTAGTGGTGGTTTCCTGCTCCCTTTCTCCGCTCGGCTCGATGACGACAGCAGGGACCTCCGGCAGATCCACGGAGCTGGTCTGATGTCGTCTCTCCGGGCATGTCGGGTCGTCTGGGCGTCTCTCAGGCAACTCCGACCTACCGGCTGTGACAACGGACGTGGTTGAACCACACGGGGAGGGGTGACCGGCAGATCAACAGTCACCCCCATCTTCTTCCATTTCGCCCGTCTGGCGGCGTCCCTCCTCTGTTTGGCTGGTGTTTTCCTTTTTGGAGGCCCCTTCTTCAAGTTACGGCTGGTCTCGGCGTTCCTGCTCCGGGCAGAAGACCTCTGGATACCAACATCCTCTGTCCGGAATTCAACGCAAAGAACCAAATAGCCCGTTAGCTTGGAGATTCCAACTAACAGTGTCCACTATTTGGCTTCTTTGCATTGCAGCTAGCGCGGCGTCAGGGATTAGCTCCATAATC
This sequence comes from Siphonodentalium dalli, assembly GCA_032622095.1. Classification (NCBI taxonomy): domain Eukaryota; kingdom Metazoa; phylum Mollusca; class Scaphopoda; order Gadilida; family Siphonodentaliidae; genus Siphonodentalium; species Siphonodentalium dalli. The sequence goes on from CP136061.1 coordinate 69,713,052, forward strand.
CGTCCTAAGCCTAATCCAAAACCGTCTCACTCGCCGGCATTAGCACGAGGGCGGCTGCTCCCCGAAGGTTACAATCCACTCAGATCACTCGTGCTAACGCTCTGACAGAGAGGAACTAATAGAGCCAAAGCAATAATGACTGGTTCGCTCCACTCCCTGCCAGAGTATGATTTGATTTGAATTGTGAGTGAGTGGTTCGGGGGGCTAGCTCGGGATTGTCGAAAGGGTCGAGTGACACTTTCCTTAATCCCTCATGTTTTTGCCTTTATTGTGAGAACAACAAAAAAACAAAAAAATTTAAGCATTTTGTGATGGTGATGGTGATTACTTTTTCTTTTTCCTTTTCTTTTTTGGGTTTGGCTTTTCTGTTGATGATTGTGGTGACGGAGGAGATTTCTGTTGGAGCTGTTGTAGGTAAAGTTGATGTCGCTGATTGTTGATTTTTGATATCCTCATCGCCTCTTGTGACAATGCAATCTGTTTGTCTACCTCAGCCTTGAGTTCATCTCGGGCGGAGGCTGCGCTGGTGTTGTTGTTGGTGCAGGTGGAGCTGGGGGACACCGGGATGTTTTGGTAATCCGGTGTCCGAGGTGTAGAGCTGTCCAGTTCCACGTCGAAGCTGGCGGCAGGAACATCTGGGTGGTATCCACGTCCCTGTCTCCACAAGCCTCGACGACAGCAGGGACCTCCGGCAGATCCACGGAGTCCCTGCTAGCTGGTTCAATGTCGTCAGTCTTCATGCGGGTCGAGTCGTCTGGGCGTCTCTCAGACAACTTCGACCCGCCGGCTATCACTTTGGACGGCTGAGCCACACGGGGAGGGGCGACTGCTCGATCTACAGTCACCCCCTTCTGCTTCTTCCATTTCGCCCGTCTGGCAGCGTCCCTTCTTTTCTGTGAGGGTGTCTTTTTTTTCGGAGGCCCCTTCTTCATATTACAGCGGGTCTTGGCGTTCCTGTACTCGGCAGAAGATTTCTGGATGCCAGCTTCTTCTGTCCTGAATTCTACACAGAGAACCAGAGAGCCCCTGTTAGCTTGGAGTGTCCAACTAACAGCGTCAGCTAACCGGCTTTTCTGTATAGCGGCCAACGCGGCTTCAGGGATTAGCTCCATAATCCGTCATGAGCCTAATCCAAAACCATCTCAGTCTGGCGTCTCCACGAGGGCAGTTACAACCTGGGTCGCGACCGCACAACTCACTCGTGTAAACGCTCTAGCTAACGAGGAACTAATGGAGCCAAATAAAATTTGACTTGTTCGCTCCACTCGCAGCTAGATTTGAATTCGCTGACGGTTCCCTGTTTTATAGATGGGATAATGAAAACACGCCATCTGATATGCCGCTGAGATGTAAATGTCAGGTTAGGTGTTGTGACGGAACATAAAACGGGAACCACATCAAACGGGAACCACCATTGTATTTTTTTAAAACAACACACGGTGAACATCTGCATTCAATGTCGCATCTATTTGACTGTGTAAACACGCTTTAGTATGTACTATACCCAATTATAACAAACGGCGAATATGAATGCATCATCAAAGTCAATATTATATATGAAAAGAAAATCAAATAAGTGCCGAAACGTCCAAGTACCTGGGCCGAAACAACCAAGTGCCGAAACGTCTCGAAAACCAAGTGCCGAAACGTCCTGCACCCTTATCTGCAACCCACTGTGTGAACGCCCCTGGGAAATATGAAGCAAGAACACTCGTCATCTTCGACCTGGATTACTGACTGCTTGTACAACTAAACTTTATCGTAATTAATCGAGAAGCCTAATCGCGATAGTT